>CM065930.1:10537500-11787500 GCA_033459515.1 Theretra japonica
ATAATTCGATCCAATTAATCCAAATATTAAAAAGCGAAAATCTACTTTTACTGTACCACGAATGAAAATCGGTATATCGGAAGTATTTATCTCCATATAAGCTAATTTTATTAGGCACGTTGCCAATAGGCTTTCTACTTTATAGATATTGAGCGTCCTTTAGACGCAACCAAGGACAGACTCAACTCTCAAGGACAGAACGTATTCAAAAGATTCGAAGCTCTTACCATCCAAGCTTGAATATCAAACGAGCGATGTTGCACGAAACAATAATATTCTTCGGAAAATAAAATAGAATTCTGATTAAATGTGCTTATAAAAACCCAATTGACGGTAAAGTACTGTCGTTTGTCATAGAACTCTTACTTTGTAGAAATTCTTTTATCAGTAGATAGTGACTGATATCACGAATTGATGACAATAATTGAGTTGAAAAAAAAAAGAAAATCTTTTTAAGAACCAATAATTATTTTTCTTACTGCTGCATAGATCAATAGAAAATGTTCCAAATGTCATATAAAATTATAATAGTAGGGAGCTATCTAAATAAATGGATTACGTAATCATACGTCGCAACATGAAATGTTGAAAATAAAACATTGAATTCATGGAAGAATGACTGCGGGTGCTTTCCCTTCTATAATTTTGCAGGTGATATAACATTTTTACAAGGCTCACAATATTACTGAGCAATGACTATTGACCTTAGGCAATTAACACCGATGCCCACTACGATTGCCTTGACCAAGCAAATATAACATCACTATTTATTTACTTTAAGTAAAAAAAACCTTAGAAGTATTATTAAAAAGATGGTCAGTATCAGATTTTTTGCCTGTAGGTACATTTTGGACTGCACTTTTTTGTATCAGATAAACCCTCGTAAATACTCAACCATTAAAATTTTAATGATTCAGTTAATAAACATATTTTATTTAAATTGTTCGTTTGTTAGTCAGAACTATATTACACCGTATTTATAAACGTGTTTCGAGTGAATACAAAGAATATCTCTACATTTAGGTACATAGGTACCAACTTAACAGATCACTTAGATGTCAGTGTTCTTATGTGAATATTTACCAACTTAGATACCGACTTTAAACTTAGTAAATCGAACATTTGAATTTCCTAAATTCTAATATTTTCAACATATTGAATGACTAATGTATAGTTCAATAAAGCTCTTGTTCTATATTATGCCATACATTTCCTGATTCATTGAGCAAATAACAGATAGATATGATTACACACTCTGTTTGTACAGGGATTTATGCTACTGGATAACACATTGAACGAAATTCATTGTTATTAGCATTTCCCTGAGTTGTGACGATATATAGATACCTAATTACCTACTTTATTGCGCAAGTAGTTTATCAAACCCAGTTGGTATAGAAAAATAATATCTAATGTTGAAATTTTAAGAGCTTAGAGATAAGCGAAGGCTTAGGCATCACATCGTATCAAGACACTTTCAACGAATTGCTTAATTCAGTGTTCAGAGTCTAGATAATTAAGATACATTCTAAATTATCCGATAAATGTATCTAACGCGAGAAAAGTCTAGAAATGGAATTGGTCATTAATATGTGTGGCAAATGGTTGGCAAAAGCCCATAACTTGGTGTCATAAACTTCCTCCTGCAAATCCTAAAACGTGAGACACAAGGTAACCATACAGGTACAAATATTTCGTATCGCAATGTGATTTAATTAGGTACTAATATGGTTACCAACGACAGCACGAAGCGTTTAATCATAACAACTTTAATAAATATCCTGAGAAAATTATGAAACTAAATGGTCAACTTCATTGCTTGTATTGTTTCAGCTGGACTCTGGGAAGATAAAAAGCGGCGAATTCTCAGCACACAGTTCCCGCATATACAAGTGCGTCGGAGGCAAGCGCGGCACCTGCGGCCGGGGACACCGGAGACACTGAGGCGGTTCGAGTGCGGCCACTGCGCTCGCGGGTCCGGCGCTCGTGTCATGCGCCGACGCACTGTGACACACTTGTGGCCGCTCAACGACGCGTCCGCCGAGGTGCGATAACCGACCTCCTCCACTGTGCCAAGTTTCGATTTCATCGTCGCTCTCACTTCGTAGTCGCACGTGTGTTGCAGCAGCCGCGCATCAGCGCCGTGCGAGACGCCCGAGTGATGCAACCTCTTTAATGCGATACCGCTCGCGAGCGCCGTTCCAAATTCAACAATAATAGAATTTTGACATGACGTGCTGACGCGCCGCGGTGTAAACAAACAAACGTGATATAAACATTCTGTGAAAGTTGATTTTTTATTGATACTCGTGAGTCGTGAAAAGTGCAACTGTAGAAAGTACTCGTCTGTGAAATATGACGTCGAGATCGAAGGAAAAAGTGGCGGCCGCGTTCCGGAAGCTGTTCCGATCTCCAGAGAAACTAGACAACGACGGCGCCGGCCCCAGCGGGTCCCCGGCGAGGCGCGGCCTGCTCCGCCGGCACAGGTCTGTACATACTTACTTCATTAAACGCTTTCGATGTACATCTACATAAACATTCGATAGAGTGCCTTTAAAACTCTCCTTTGATAAGAAGTTTCATAAACAATATGAATTCACACAAACTGTTTAAAGTCAGCAGCGGCGTTTTATGTCATCAACATAATTCTGCGGCAAATGTTTGATAATAATCGACTGCTTGGCAAGAACATTTCACTTTTAATGACTACTATTAAATGTATGGTTCATTCGTTATAACAACGATTTATAATCAACTATCGATTGTGTATACGCATGTACATGAATATTAAGGAAACAATTACTGTAACTCCGAAACGGTGAAAGGGTTGTAACCAAGAAGATCGCCCTGCTTTTATCAGTCCCAAAATGTGTTAGAGAGAGATTCTCTCATCGCGCCAGTCATAAATCCAATCCATCCCCGGGAAATTCATATAACGTGTTTCAAATTGAAAAATGTAAACTCACAAAAATACTCAAACACCGGTAAATATGGGGGCATTCTCATCATATGAGAATATGTTTACAGCTGTGCCCTTAAAATATTTAGTGGTATGAATTATAAATTTAATAAAGCAAAATATATCATATTTGTTATAATAATTTAATAATTCCAGATCCGTATTCAAACTCATTATTCCATATATGCGTTTGTAATAAAAATAGGCTACTGTAATAATGAAATAATAAACAACAATAAATATGACGAGACATGGCGTTCATATAAAACTAAAGTGCGTATCAATAGCGGTTAACTATCAGTACCTATATTACGTAACACAAAGACTCGGTTTCATCCGCATTGAATTCAAATAACTATTTAAACTTCTTGCGTATACATGGTTCACTTAAACACTGTTTTTATGATCCAAAGTAAGTTTAAACCACGCACAAACATTACAAAAGTCCCTTACGCGTTAGCTGTTTTGAACTTCACTTCGGAAATATTTAAGATGACCGGAAAGAAGCAGGAATTACAAAGGAATTGAATGAATTCCAATATATACAATATGGATATTAAATGTCTAATATGAAACGGGACTGAGTACTCACGTAAATAGTTTAATAGTTAGGCAGTCTGAGAAATCATACAATGCATGATTTAGTGTCGGTTAATATTTGAAATCGAAATTAGAAATTTCAACCCTCTTTTTGGTCAGATTCAGGTCAAAAATTGTATTCTTAAAAATATTATTTAATGTGTTATAGTTTTTTTTATTGATACCTACAAAATTCTTTATTAAACAGAATCCAGGTTATTTTTTTCGTGTCCGTTTATATTTATCGCAGTATAACACAAACATCCTTTTAACTTTACGATCTATACTAAGCAATTCGGTTGTTGATGACTGAGTAAATCGGCAATCAGATTTTATTTTCCTTACCGTTACGGGGAAACTCCACGGAATCCACATGATTCCACGAACAAAAACATTCGCAGGTGAGATAGCATTCCTTTCAAATGTCATCTAATTTTAGTCATAGGTATAATTAGCCGTGTAGATATTTTAGATTATTTACTTACTGAACCGATCATTTACCTGAGATTAAATTAGTTTCTTTTAATTTAGGTAAGTATTATAAAGAAAAATATATTTATTTTTTATTTAATTTATTAATTTTAAATATACGTCTTACGTAACATCCATTGTGTGAAATATCATGATCACCTATAAATAAATGTAAGCGTAAAATGCTAATACAACTAGTATACCTACTAAGTTTGTTTATCTCTGCTGACTGCTGCCTACTTTGCATGTTGCCTGAAATTAAAATCACAGACCGTTACTATCTATGTTTGCTAACAAGATAGGATATTTTATCTATAATTACTTTACCTTACTGTAGAAGCAAATAAAGAAATATTTTTTGGAACTAACAAAGAATATTTAAGCGGAAATACAATTGGAATAAAGTACCTAGTAATGCACGCTACTAAAACGCAAATGTAAGTACATATTAAGGTTCCATGAATGATTCGAATTAATATCAAGGTAAGGACCGATTTTATAGCACGCACGCTTTGTGATTTTTATTTCGTTAAGGTCAATATGAACAGGTAGGCAGCCATACTGTTGAGTGGCGTCCGAATGTTAAAACAAATATAACACTACCCAATGCCACATAAACTTGGCAACATACACTTGTACGGTGAATATTTTAAAGGTCTTGTGGAGACAAGCTTAATGTAGCTGCTTACTCATCTTTACACAACGTATGTACGAATAATAATGTGCATATCAAAGTATATAGGAATTGACAGTGACTAGAATACATAATTTTTGCAAATCTTATATCTCGTTTGTATCGTTATCCACATAACAGAAGCCTACTGAGTACTGCTATTCTTTTACCTCACCTAATCGGAAAGATTTGTAAATCCTTGCCCCGCTTGCGCGTTGGCGAGCGTAGGGCTTAGCCTCGACAGCCAGTCATTTGTTAAAACCATTCTATGATGGTTACCTCGCCATCTGTAGGTTGCCAGAGCCAGTCGTTGGCAAGCAAGAGTACGGCGGAGTAGGTGGAGATGACTTAGGGCCCGGAAGCCCTTGATTAAAGTCCATTACAATTTACGTATAAGGGCTCGTACACAAAACTGCGATGCGACGTCGCATCGTAAAAATCTACAAGCTCCTGCGACGCATCCCAAGAACTTGCGAATTGATTCGCATCGCGCAATCCTGCTACTTTGTTTGTTTTTCCTGTATCTCCTTAGCAATAAACGTCATCCGAATCGTGCAAGGGAGACGCCTTGCCGCATGGAATCGCATCGCAGCAAATCGTGTCGCAGTTTTATGCGTTGCGAATTCGCATCGCGCCGATTCACAGTGTAAAAACCCTTAAGCAACAAAAAGACTATGTTTACAACGTCGTAATTTTAAAATAGTAAACAATGGTTTATATAAAAACAAGAATTTATGGGTATCATGTTTTCGAACAAGAATTATACCAGTAATCAGTTTTGATTGATCTCTATTCTAGAGATGCATAAAATGTAAACAATTTGAGTTTTTGGCTGGCTATTCTAACAGTAATTACCTTATACCAGTTGAACAAGCGTGCAAACAAATAACTCCACGCACAAAGGAACTAATATTGTTCATATATCCAGACTGCAACAATAGACAATTATGTTGGCATTCGAGGAAGTGCAACTGATCCTGCATCATTTCACAAGCTGCATGAAAGAAACAAAGACATTGTTTATTTACAGTAGCCGATAGACATGGCTGTATGTTCTATTGTAGCCGGTTGCAATATAAATACACACGTGTTCCACCGGTTGTCGACTCACGCAGGGCACAGGCTTTGCCTCATCGACTTGTTAGTGTCGGACAAAGACATCACGGGTTAACGAGCTTTGATGTTTTAGTATGACAAAAGAAACTTCGCGTAAATATTACTACCCGTACTCCCACTGTATTTATAACGGTTCAACCAACTAATATAAATCATTTTACAGATTCATCATCGAGCAATATAATTATCTCTTTGCTATTGTTAATTGCAACATGCGTACATTGTTTGATAATAACAATAACAAATTAGATGTTAGCTAAAGAAACATAGCAACATGTATACCTGAGTGTTATCTCAACGAAAGCGTTTTAATAGATTGGTACTATTTTCTCTCTATTAGCTTTTAATAATTAAAATACGACAGAATAACTGAAAAAAACAATAATTGTGATTAATTTGGGGAATTTTTTTAAATTTTAATAACTAATCAGTAATTGCAAGCTGCATCTGTTACTTTGCCAATGAAACGGTTCAATTCACATAGGTATGTCTAAGATCTATTTTTAAATATTCAATGCTTCAGATAATTACGTATTAGTTTATGTTTTGCCTATGTACCTATCATTATTAATTTGTCGTTTATAGTAACTGTAACTACATCAGAATTTGTAAACATCTATTTTGTCACTTTGACGAAAAAATCATTGGAAGTTAATGGTTCCTGCTCTCAATTTAATGCACAGGAAGATGTTATAGAAATGATCATTTATAGAAAACAGATACAGAAGTTTATTAACGAATTGCATGTGCCTAAATGCAGATACCATTCGCTGTATGCAGTCATTACTCTCCCATAACATTAGGCGACAATGATGTGAGATCTTCGCATGATCTGGACGATGTGAGATCTCTTGTATCGGCTACATAGCAAAATAGTTACTCTAAATAATGGTGTATGAAATCCACCAACTTTCATATCCCAGGGCCGGCCGGGATCCACTACACTGTTCAACGCAGATATCGGACTCGTGACACAAATGAGTCAAAGAAATAATGTCAATACTGACGCACGTTTTTTAATAAGTAGGAAATGTATGTCGTAAACATACATCTGGTAATTAATGATTTAATACGGTTTTTGTGTACCTACTTTTTAACATTTTAACTCATGTCCAAAAACGCGTTATAAATATGTTGTGAAAATGGAAAGTAAAGTTATTGCAAATCGAAACGTCAATATGAATAGTTATTAACGCTGTGCAAATATTAACAGTTATATAAATTAGAATGTGTCGAAAATCAGTAGGTGCGTGTTGAATGCAATAACTATATTTAGCGCACAAGATTGGCGAGTTCGGTTATCGGTGGATGTATGCTGTTTACGTAATCTATGTAGGTAGGAAGCAACTTTACATAAATCTCCTGTAAGTCAATGACCGATCTGTGGCGCGTTAAACCCGGCGTGACGTGTTGGATACCATCCAATCCAAGGTTGCGATTTACAATGTCCTTTTCACACGTAGATTAACGACCATAATGAGGAAAACTTTCATTCGCGTGAGTCACAAGTCACATGTGGCAACACTTGCATTACAAAATGTGTGTACTTTTAGAAGAACTTTATTCTATTTATTGTAACAAAACAATGCGGTTAAATAACAACTCTGCAACAACTCAAGTCAAAAATATTCCAAGCTGTTATGTTTATTTTCTTGATTCTTATTGTAATGGTTGAATGTCCATAAAACAATTTTACAAATACAAGTAACTATTTCATTTCTTATCAAGAATGCATAAATTTTTTGTGATAGTTTTCTTTGTGATAGTAACTGCTAAACAAGATGCCACTAAATAAAGCATCTTTCCTATTTTTTATGGAGTACAGTGGTGGCCACGGATGGTTACTTTATTTTATTTTAATTAGGAAGAACAAACAGTTGCACATTGTGTATTAATATTTTACATTTTACAATCCTTAAAAAATATAAATTGCGGAACTAGCTATTGAGAGTCGTTCTCCTGGTTTGTGGTATGAAAATTATCAACCAAGCTCCGTCTATACCTTAACCGACAATAAAATTTAGATTCAATGCTACGAGTAGGTTATTTATTAGTTGATTTACAAAAGTAGTGTAGTACTATGAGGCCGAATGAGTCCATAGGCTTTATTTACATTGAAATCTGACACAACTACATAATCCGCCGTGAGAATTGCAGACCGACTGCATTCCAAACACGTTCGAAATCGCTCCGAGCGTACCTGTCGCAACGACGCCTCATATATATATCACCATTCAATGAATTAAATTTGCATTATTCTCGATATATTGAACGTAATAAGATGAACGCGCCGCGAAGCATAAAGGGCCTTAATCGCTATTCAAGTATTCATGACGTGTTTGCATCTGCGTGATTAACAACGCTTACTGTATTTGAGTAATAAAATTCGTTGTCATACAATTCTTTGTTCTTATTAAATAAAATTATGTTCCACGTCTGGGCATTCACGTATCAATAGCTTTAAAACACAGTGTTAAGCACTTACGGCCTACCTACCTACGTCATTGACCATATCTATGGGAGACTCAAGATTTTTGGCTGTAGATGCTTTCTAAGAATTGTTTTTCATCATAGGTATATGTTCGTTCCACATCTTGCTTCGAACTAGGTTAATCCAGCTCAGTGGTCTTACAGAAATGCCATGCGCCAACTGAGTTATGTGACCTCTCCTCTTACTAGCACCATTTATAATAAGCTTTACAAATACTGTTTCGTAGAGTAGAGACATGACACCTTCTATTAAAACTACATGCGTGATCTCGTCAGCAATTCGCACTTACTCTTAAAATCATTTAATCAACGTGTAAACACTGAATATTTTTTGACTCGGCTTGCCTACTATAGGTACCTATGATTAGTCTATTTGACGTCAGTTTAGCTTATATTACGATAGGCTCGTCTCCTATCAGATGTGATGTGTCCCACGATGGTGGAACGAAACACCAGGCGAAACGTGCGTGTCCTGGTAGCACCTCTACTTACCCCTTCTTGGAAAGTGGCGTGAGTTTATATATTTACGTACGTCAGTTTAGCTTGTTTATCGTACTTTACGTGACAATACCTAAGTTAAACCATTTTCATATATTCGTTGTGATCGTATTGTAGTTTAATGTCGCCAAAGCGTCACTCTCAGTATATTGACGGTACTATTGGTTGAATCTATAATAATATTATCAAATATGAAAAGAGTCAATATTATTTTGTAACAAAACAAAACAGTGGCAATGCATGCAGCGCTTCATACAAAAATAACTTACATTTGTTAAACTGTATTCAGAGCATGCAGTATTCTAATTAACCGCGCCAGAAATAGCATTAGGTTTAAAAAAAAATACCACGCAAAAGTAGACCAACATATTTAAAACATATGTGTCCTACATTCTGTGTTAGTTTTTTTACCATCTAGCAGTCTGTATCCATTTCATTGTAACAGTGTCATCGTATTGTATTGAGTATACTAAAAGAGGATAGCACTTATATACCGACATATTTAGACTAACAAAAACAGTCCGTCCAACAATGAGAAATGTTACAAAGAAAATTCACACTATTTTCATTTCGGTACGTATTTACAATCTCACGCATGCTTGTTGCAGAAATCATTATGAATGATTATTTTGCGTGATTATCTAGTTTTTACGTAAACTCTTTTGATTTAGCGATAATTATTGAAGACATAAATCTGGAAAACGTGTATTAATGGATGAAGTTACATTTCACTTCAGATAAGATAGGGCGGGGTCAGGCGGCCGCCTCGGGCTACAAAATCACGGGTTGTTGCAAGCCTGTTTTTCGCATAGATTTAAGCAGCAGATAGGACACGCCGTAGCAGTCATGTCTAGGTGTTCAAAACACAGATTAACATTTAAATTTATGGATTACAGAGATGGCGTCAGTCCCGCAGAGGCAGCAGCTAGCCTCCCTGCGAGTCCGGCATCGTCAGCGCTCGTGAAGAAGAAAACTCCCGGCGCCAACGAGGTTCGGGAGCGCGCCGCCGCCGTGCGCACGCGCAGGCTCATGAAGGAACTCAAAGAAATCAAACGGTTGCAGGAAAATAGAACCGATCCCGTGTTTACGGTACGAAACCCTTGTTATTTAATGTTAGTTTTCATAATCAATAACACGCTCGTGTCGTTTTCAAGCATTATGGTTACTGATTGCGCGAATCTTTTTTTTTACCATTGAAAGTTATGTAAGAAGTGAGAAGTAAGGTTTTGCAATACAGTTGCGGAATTGTACAGCGGTGAAAACCAATATCCATTTAAAATTGTTTTTATCTTAAACTCATATTTTGATAAGTGATGGTTATTGATTATTGCGTAATGAATATCGGGGAATCAGAGAAAGTAACTTGCTTTAAATTAAAAAAAAGGAACAGATTAATAGTTTAATTGCCCATGTTTTACATGACTTCAATATTGTAATTTGTTGATCTAGCTGTCCTTGGCGTTAAATTACAGATTTTGCAAATTATCATTTTCGGGCTTTAACCGACTGGGGGAAAGTTTTCGTAGATACTTATAGGTACTTATCTCAATTGCTTAGAATTTAATCTACATTGTCCGTTCTTACGACACGTTCATTTTCCGACTGCGTCAGTGGCGCAGTTGTAATAGGGTATGATTGCAAAACTGACGGCTCGGGTTCGAATCCCGGGTCGGGCAGTGGTATTGGATTTTTCTATTCATTATCTCGCCCTCTATCGCATCGGGGGACGGAACACAGAAGACGAAACGTGGGTGTCCTGGTAGCACCTCCGCCTACCCCTTCTGGGAGAAAGACATTCGTTTATGTATGAATGTATTTTCCGTTCCAGGTGGAGTTAGTAAATGACAATCTATTTGAATGGCATGTAAGACTACACCAAATAGATCCAGAAAGTGATCTAGCGAACGATCTTCGCGAACTGCACATTCCAAACATCCTTCTACATCTGGTATTTCCAGAGAACTTCCCCTTCGCACCGCCCTTCATGCGAGTCATCGAACCACGGATAGAAAAAGGATTCGTCATGGAAGGTAACTATTATGATAATGAAAAAAATGTTGACTACAAATGTCACGCATAAGTAATTCAATCCTTATTGCTGTCCAGTGCTTGATATGACAGGTGTATAAACACAAATGGCATGCGACCGTTTGGGCTTCTATCTCGACATAATTAATTGATTAAGCGTCAAAGCCTCGTTAATTATTCAGCGGTATGTAGTGCATAGGATGAGATTGGCTGTGATCCAAAGATTTAAATGGACGTTAACGTACTAAGAATTTGATTGTGTTTATTTTGTATTTAGGTGGCGCAATATGCATGGAACTGTTAACTCCGCGAGGTTGGGCGTCGGCGTACACAGTAGAGGCTGTGGTGATGCAGTTCGCAGCGTCGGTGGTGAAGGGGCAGGGGCGGGTGGCGCGGACGCCGCCGCGACCCTCGTGCGAATTCTCCCGACGACGAGCTGAAGAGGCATTCCGATCCGTTGTTAAAACACACGATAAGTACGGCTGGGTCACGCCGGCGCTCTCCGACGGTTGAACACAGGTACAGCACACCAACAATAAATTAATTGTAAACATTTGCCTTTAATGTTGTTCAAGATTTTTCACTACGAATAAAATTGTCTGCCTGTGCTATATTATCACAAAAAATGACATTGATTACAAACAAGGAAATATGCGCCAATGGTTCTTGAAAGCCTTAATAATACGTAAATATTTCCATGAATGAGTGCTATTAGGTAAGTCTGATTATTGTTGCGAAATAGGAAGCAACAATAATGTTTGATTTGCACATTGTATGATCAGTCATGGCTGAATGGATCTGGCCGGTAGGTCCATTCACAATGAAGTGCAGTGAGTGCACATCCACTGCGCAGTGGTTACTGGTAGTGGTTACTAGTTAGTAACATTGACCTGAATCTACACCGCAGCGACGCAGTGCGCGCGAGATTTCGTAACAGCATCATTTATCAATTTATACAATCAATTGAATCATGTTTTTCTTCTTACAGCTCGTGCTGCTCGACTGCAATGCAGATAAGATCTCTATTAGATATTCTTCAAGAATAATTTTAAACGTAATTAGTGCAAATTTTGATAATGCTCTGCTCTGTGTAATTAGTTTAGTATCCACAATAAGGTTAGTGGAGTCATTGTTTTAATGTATGTGTTATAGTATCATTAATGATGAATAGGGGCGATGCAATTTAATCATTTACAGTGTGTTCAACAATGTTATTGTAAAATATAAATTAATATTCATTTACGAACAAATGACATCAATCTGTTAAGTAGTGTATTACATACATCCTCAGGTATAATGCTTATATTATGTAGAGAGTATTGCTAATGTCGTTTTCGTCAATGAATTACTAAAAATATGTTTACATTAATATCACTATATTTAAACCTTATTTCAATGTAATTAATTTTGATAAAAATATATAATATGGAAGATGTTACTCAAAATATTTGAGGATTATCGAGGTAATGCGTATTGGTAATAAAATTACAAAATTATATGTATTGTGAAATAATCTAAATTTGGTATCCTATATGAAGAATTTGTTAAACATAATTTCATTGTAAATACTTTACTATATTTGTGCCAAATATAACAGTTATGCTCATTGCCTACTTCTTACTGGGAGCTCAATTTTTGTCTTGACTAAACTATTGTCATTAACTTAAAAACCTATTGTCTAAATGTCTAATGTCTAATCTGGTCGCCGTATATTTGCAGCATGTTTTAAATTGAAAATTCAAAGAAAATGTTTCCGTCCCAACGTCATTTAAACAATCATTTTTGATAGGATATAAAAATTTTAGTACTACATATTAACAAATTCACCAATAAATTCTAAAGTAGTTTACCATTTCATGTTCTTTACTGTTCCCGAAATGTGGAATAAGGAACATGTTATAAACCATATGCACATGCTACAGTGTGCATGCTTGTTGTAATGCACTGTAGTAAAGTCAAATTATTACAACCATTGAGGCATTGAGTAGAATAATGCTCAAATTAGTAAATAATTTTCTTATATTGTAAAATGAAAGGCTTGTGGTTAAGTAAAAAATAATATTAAATTTATATAAGACTTCCTTAAGAGTAATTAAAGTTGCCAAATCGACAAAAAACATCAATGAATCGACATGAATTTGATAATTTTAATTACTAGTATGAGAATACTTTTGGGATATTTAAATAAAATTTAGAAAGTTGATGTTGTTTGTGTGATGAACCAAAGAACTTTTATTTTTGTGAATTTCAATCAAAAATAGTATAAGTTAAGAATTGGAAACCGAGATTAAAGCTCTCTCGTACAGGAAGTATTACTAAGAAATAGTAAAGGTGGAATATTTAAAAAGTATTTAACAAACTGCACCTTCAAACAAATAGTGTTGTGCACAAATATGTATAAACAAGAATACCTACATGCTTATTTGTATCTGAAACATGGCAACTTGTGTATGATAAAATGTGAAGGAAAAGATTATTTCTGCTTATTGAAACCCAATAAGAATGTACATGTCTATAACTAATGCTATTACTGTCTACAGTTTTTCAATTAAATAAGTATTAATGCAGCAGTGAGTTTATTATAAATGTTTGCTACAACTGTTTACATCCTGGTACCCTCAGTTATATAAATGTGGATAGTAGTCATGTATGATGTTGTAAATGTAATAAATTACTTGCTCAAATTATGTCTTATTTTCTTTACAACTGTTTTTATTTATTTTTTCCTTTCCATAAGACAAAGGTTTATATTACCTGCTCAATAATTAAAACAATATAATCACATTATAATTGTTTATACATGTATGTAATGAAAAATAAAGTTAACCGTTATAAATACAAGAGAAATATCACAAGCCAGATCACTGTCCTCCTCGAAGCGCTAACACCAAATGAAGTACTGAACCACCTTGGACTTTGTAGTCTTGGGCTGTTTTCTCATCATTCCTGCAACAAAGACCACACCACATAAACCAACTATACATTGTAATGTTTGAAAATAACAGAATTTGTAGTTTATGTCAAAATATTATAAATTGCGTTCACAATAAAATATTCATTCATATTCATTATTTACTTTATACAATCTCATAAAAAATAACAACTTGTTATAAGACATGAATAATAACAGATGTAAAAGTTTTCTTTATTGCATGTATATTTGCAAATATGATAAAAAATATATAATTAGCTTCTTATAGACTACAGAGATCAACAAGAAACAGAAGATCTGAATACATCCACATTGGTAAGTCGCAAGTTTCAACATGTATCAAATATTTGGAGACATTTGATGTATCAAAACTCAAACTACACACAATATTTTTAACTCTGGAAATTTTCTCTTATTGGATAAATCCCTTGAAAGTATGCCTACTTATAACATAATTGCGAAAATTTGTAAGTATTGATAGATGGATGTATAGGTGTATGGAGGTTTATTACTCTTTCATGCAAAAACGGCTGGGCCGATTTTGATGAAAATTGGTATTCGGGTAGGTGACACCCTGGATTAGCACATTGGCTACTTTTTATCCTGAAAAATGTTGTGTTCCCATGGGATGCGAAAGGAATATATTTCGATGGCGGTTACATTATTGAGATTTAAATATAAAACGGATTGGTCTCAGAAACTATCTGCCCAATGAAGCCGAGCCCGACAGCTAGTTTTTAATAGTCTCAAAAAGAAGAAGTTAAAATGGTTGACATTGTCCACAGACTGATCCATACTCTTATTTTGATGCAATGTCTGTACCTAATTGCACAAGTAGAAAGTTCCTTGTTAGGGCACTGCAGTAAATGTGTTAAGTAACCTTGCGCTTGTTAAGACACTTAAAAATCCATTTGGATGTGTTGAAGACTGACAATTGACTGGTCAGTAGTCTGCTAAATTCCATTCATCAATAATGCTTCATTATCGTAATAAAGATAAGCAAGGCCTCCACTCCTTTAAACAATGGTGGTGGAAACCTAAGTGTATTGCCTATTTGTATAGTATTAATTACTGACACCTCCAATTGTGAGTGTTCAAGAAAGCCAAGAATAAATTTAAGCCATATCATATTCAGAGAGAGGGAGAGGCCTATGTTCAGCAGTGGACTTCCTTTGGCTGATGGATTGGATTGCATGTCAATGCAGTCACTTTGCTGAGCAAAAATAGAAATTAAAGTAGGGACTGTGGTTAATAATTATTAATTAAAACACAAGAACTATGTTATGTGTACATATCAATAGCATATGTTTAGGATTGATAAATCTATTTCAATAAACTGGTACACTATAAATAGTTACTTTAGAGTTGTATCCCCCTATCAGCTTGTAAATAACTACAACTATACTGTTTCCATTCGTTTATTTTATTTTTGACACATCGAGTACTGAATCAAATAGTGATGGCCTGATGCGTTATCGAATCAATTTTTTATAACAAACGATTTTATTTTTGAACAAGTTTTAATCGATTTAATACATATTTTATTTTTTGCTCCATGCATTGTTTTATAAAACTTCAGGGATATTTAAGTTACTTGATTTAATAATTATATTAAAATAAACCATTTACTCATGTTAAGTTAATATTCTTATCACTTCCGTCGGCAATAGTAATGTTGTTAAAAACAAATTACCTTTTAGTTGTTTTAATTATTTAATCCTTAAAGTACTATGAATTCCAACATGGTTTAACTGTTTATTACAAGTAGGTACTAAACATTTATTTTCGTTGTAATCATTGTAATTATTTTAAATTAAACTCTTATTAAAAGTCACTTCAATACGTATACCTTTATTCATATTAATTAATTTGCAGCAAATACATTCGATCCTAATATTGGGTACTATATTACGTTTAACTGTTTTCATTAGCATTTTAATGTAATTTTATTTCAAATGATTCCGATTGATTGATTCTATTCAAAATCGTTTTTGTTATCTGTGGTCATTCGTTACGAATGGCACAACTCTAAGTGGGCGTTACCCGTCAAGAAAGTATCTACTTTTATTTCAAAATATTGTTCTACTGTAATGTCGTACTTTATAGGCGTGAACTGTCAAAAATAAAATAAACGAATGGAAACAGTATACTAGTTCAAACCTCAAATATATTAGCTTTATGAAATGAATTTGAAAGCAATCAGCAAAGAAATTATTTTCTTTCTGTGTGATAAAACTCTGTAAGGTTCGTATAGCAAAACAAAAGATGATAAGACCCAACAACAAAAACATTGCACTATGTAATCTACTGTGATTACATAGTGCAATGTTTTTGTTAACTAATTACTTTTCGACGAAATTACTCATGCACTCTATTCGCCTTTTCCGAATTATTTCCTACCACAAAAAATTAGTTAATGGGCTGTAGTTTTACAAACATTTTAAGACTATTTTCAGCTATGAACACTTACATTTGTTTTCCGGAAAATATAAGCCGCTGCTGTTGAGGAGGTATGCCTTCTTTCTCTTCCACTCTCTCTTTGATTCTCTCGACTTTGTCCGTTGGTTCGATATCAATTTCGATTTCTTTGCCTGTAAGCGTCTGTTTCAAGTGAAAGAAAGGTTAGAAAATAATCAATGTAAGTACCTCCTTTCATTCAATATCTATTTTATTACCTTCACTTTGATCAACATTGTTATTGATTCTAGTTATTTGAGATCCTTATTATAAAATCCAGCTACAATTATTGAGCTTTATATTCCCTTAGTCACTTTCCGATTAACTTTTACGGCAAATGCACGGGTAAATGATTTGACAGTTTTGACAATTCTTGCTGTTGTTTTTTTCAATTTATCCCATTAGAAAGGCAAAGGTCTGAGTCATACAGCCTAGGATTGACAATTTAGCTCAGATTAAAATAAATTGGGAATATAACACCGGTATTTATCAGAAAACTAAAAAGACAACAGATATAAATTTGAAATAATCAAAATTAAATTGTTCTCTTCCCAAACGTATATAAAGCTAAATATACTAGTGTTCTATTGATAATTGAAAACATTTACTAAGAAATTTTGTTCAAATTTTTAGCTTTGCTTTATCTCATCTTTTTCTAGACGAATTAACAAAAAAAAATACAACTTCTCAAATAAAAGATTGTCAGCTAGGCTGCGTAGCTCAGACTTATGCCTTTCCGATGGAATAAATTTAAAAAATAACAGATTGTCATCGCTTGTCACTTCGACATATGAAAAACAATAACAAAGATTTAACTTACGGAAAAAATTGGAATTCGTAAAAATCTAATTCATTTAAATAAATATCATAACATTTTCTTTTATTAAAAAGTGATACCGTTTTTATTATGTCGAAAATTAATTTAATATTTCAAAAAATAGAAAAATTAACTCGTGAAGGTTAGGATACCCATCTGAAATGTTTTAATTTGCGAAAAATATATACGAATTTTCTTGTTTACCACGCTTTTTATTTCACAGATGGACAAAGGGAATTTATTTCCGTGTTTTGGAAGGCCGAACAGCAAGAAGAGACAAAAGACAAAAGTAACGACTACATTTTGCTAAAAGCATTTTTACAGAAATTGTTCGATGTCATCGATGAGCTTGCTAATGAACTCAGAAATGATGATAGCATTCTTGTTAGCATAAAGAATCAGAAATTATTAAGGACATGTTACCAGCTGATTACTTCTCTTGGCATGTCACCCTGTTTAATACCCGGTTTGGGTGTTGCATTATCAAAAAGGTGTTCATCTTCGACTATTCTCCCTACTATTCCATTAAATGATGATCAAAAGTATGAAATGCTTGTAAACTGCACAGACTTCCTAATAAGGAGCTATGAAGTGCCAATATTAAAAAATATAATCATTACATTACACCTTTCTGATTATTTAGCAGCACTGATACAGTTATCTTTCGCACCATTAAAGAAGCCTGGCACTTACAACAACTTTGTAATGACAAAAGAAAAGTATGATAAGCTATGTGAGGAAAGAAATAAGTATGTGCAAGTCTATGAGCAACTTGTAACTAATTGTTTTCAACCAACACTCATGAAAGAGCTTCTGGTGATCCAAAGTGTTACTGATCCTTCTCCCCCAGCATTTGTCAAGAGAGTAATTGCCAAGGAGATGAGCAGAAGGCTACTCTGTTCCGGTGGGCTATTAAGTCTGATCAGGTGTTTCATTGAAAGCTATAACATTGACACAGGATATGAATGGAAGAAAATTGACATGATCTGTAGAATAGTTGCAGCTAAACATGGAACATGCTCTGATATTGAGTACATTAATAATATATGTGGACAACTGACTCAGATATTGTGCTTGAATAATACTCACTACCTAGCAACAGCAGTGGCATGCACTTTGACTTTATATGAGAAGTATCCTCAAGTTAACTCAATCAAAGCATTAGTAAGAGATATTTTGCAAAGTTTTGATTATGATTACCTGGTTGCTTCTTCTAATCTTCCTGGCACTATGTTGTTATCACCAAAAGAGGTTGAACACAAAGTGAACATCCTGCATGCTTGCATGTGCACCAAGTTGGACTGGCCAATTGATATATTAAAACCTAATGTGTATGTACTATTCCTGATTGGCAGTAAATGCACAAAAAATGAAGAGATGAGGACAAAATTAAAGGATGTTATATTAAAGTGCCTGGAACTATTGAAGAAAGAGGAAATATTAAATATGTTGAAATTATTTTTATTTGGTAAAGAGGCCAGTCTACAATGCATAATGGTTGAGGATTATGATGCTGGTATTGGAATAAAATCTACTTCAGAACAAATTCACAATGATGAAGAATGTTTGATATACTTCATACAACTATTTACAGCCACATCTGACAGCAAACTTATTCAAAACCTTTTTGAATCTTCATTGCAAGTACTTATAGAGCTAAGCAAGGGCAGGAAAAAGAGAACTAATAAAGACTTATTGTTCTTTGAAGAAGAAGACCCTGTCATATTAGGCAAAAATGACCAACAATATGCTATTATACTGCAATTATTATCAGAAATATCTGCATTACCAAAAGTTATAAATTGTTTAAGAGATAATAGTACTATGGTAATAAATTTTATAGAATATTTTATAGTGGAAGAATACAATTCAAATGAAGAGTGTGCTACAATAGCTCTTGTGCTTCTTAACACAATTTTATCAAACTCAAATAAAAGTAAGGATTTGGAAAAAAGACTGAGCAATGTGATCCCTGTACTGAAGAAAATATCGAGTGATATGAACAGTCTTAACCACATTCTGTCAAAGGAGGCACTTTCTTTAATTACACCAGGAGTTCATCATAAGACAGAAACAGCTTGTGAAAAAGCACTAGCCAATGTCTTTGATAACTTGTTACCAGTAAGGGCACATGGTTTAATGGAATTGACAAAATTAATTGATGCTTCTGACCCTGAGACAATATCAAAGAAACATTACATATTTTGTATTTTCCAGGTTGGTTTTTAATATTTGGCTTATATTAACCTGGGGATTATTGATCTAGCCATATTTTAATCTCATGAAATACTACTTAGATTTCAACTCTCCAAGCATAATTTTAAAGCTTTTAATGTAATAGGTATTAATATTATTGTTGGTAAAACTTTAGCTGTAAAACAAAGTTTGGGATTCCAAAGATTAGCATTTTTCATAATTATTTGTGTTGTGTTGCAGGAACAACTTAAAGATACTGATTCTTATATTTATTTATCTGCTATTAATGGTCTGGCTTCTCTCTGCACACATTGTACTGAGGATGTGCTACATGTTTTGTGTAAGGAATTCCTCCAAATATCCATTGAACCAAAGGATGTTTTAACACAAGATAACCTAAATAAAATTGCAGAATTAAGAATGAAAATTGGTGATGTAATAGTGAAGGTTACTAAAAAATTAGGTAAGTGAGCAATTTTAAAATATATATTATATATATATTTATATTTAATGTAAAATGGATGTATTTCTATGGTGACTCCTGTTTGCTATTCAAATCTATGCGAAAAATCTTTAACCTAGGTCTGCGATTTTCCGTCATCTCTGTCGCCCACAATGTCCTAACCTTACGGTACTATAGCTTTTCAATATTCCCTTTTGCAGGAGAAATGGCTATAATCCACAAAACCGTGTTGTTGAATACAATGCTGTGTGCGAGCAGGGATGAAGACCCGCTCATAAGGACATCGGCATTGTCCAACCTCGCTGAGATCGTGTTGGTGTTGCATTACAAAATAGGATCGATTATTTACGAGGTAAATATTTATTTGGTTTTATTTTATAAGATGTAAAATTTTAAAATGAATCATATCTAGTAACCAATTAACGAAGATAAGTTAGACATATAGACGAGTCCATTTTAACACCATCAGCAAGACTATTGTCGAGTTTAAAGAATTTTAAGCATGTCAGTCCCACAAGTTATATTCATTTTGCTTTACAAATCGTAGTTTGCCTAAGCTTTACTTCTCCTACCTTGTGGTTAATCTCAATCGAGAGATCGATAGAAATAGACTATCGTGTCTCTTAAAAATTTTGGTCCAAATCATTTAGCTGATTTGATTTTTTATTATTGTCTGACAAACAATATATTTTCACTTGTACTGCCTTGTGTGGTAAGTGTGTAATATTTTTTCCGTGTTTCAGATGTTATTATGTATTTGGGGTGTAATAGAAACCGACAAAGCAGTAGAGTGTCGACGAGCTGCAGTCATGATAATAACCAGTCTGTTCAAGGGCTTAGGAAAGGAAACATTGATACAGCTAAAAGAAAATTTGCTTCCCATATACAGAACCTTAAAGAAATTGTATAGCGACGAGAATGAAGATTCCGTGGTAAGGTTGCACGCTCAGTTGGCACTAGAGGAATTGAATGACGTGGTGAAGCAATTTTTATTCCCTGAACTGAAGATGGAAAAACAAATATTTGTACTTGACCAACCAGAGGATACATTCAAATAAAAAACAACACGTGTATTTATTATCACACTTTTTATTTCACTACCTCTCGTAATGTATTTGACAAAATATTTACATTCTACATCCAATTTAGTTTTCATAATTACTAACATTCACAAAGAACGTCCGTTACCTACTAAAAATCACTAAGAATTTCGATCACTTAAATATTAGATATTGTTACACACAATTTACCGAATGGTCTAATTTAAATAATAATTTATCCCTTATGGCAAAAATAAATATAATTGCGTCATAATACTGGCCATAACTAAATCAAACCAATATTTTAAAATAACATATCACAACGTGCCATAGATTTATCGACAATACGTTCGCCTATCACGAATATTATTCGACTACTTGTGACAAAAAGTGCACTTAATTAGATCATAATTTAACTTATTATTTGAGTGTTTCATGCTTCGGAAGTATTATCACCTTCAGCAGGTTTCTTCACAAAGCCTTCGTCTTTTTCCGATAACGTAATAGAATATATTGAACTTTGGTCCGAGAATCTATCTCTATTTCTTCTGCCAAAGATGCTGCTGCGAGATAGAGAGGACACAGTGGCAATCGACGCGTTATCTCTGTCACCCTGAGGTACTACCTTCCATATTAACAACGCGATACCTCCAAAAGCAGCTACAACCAGGAACATTACCAGAGAAATTTCACCAAAAACACCTGAAATTAGTGAAAAAACATTCCAAAATTAGATATAAAACCATACGACCTTTCTCCTATAATGGTATTTTGTATAGACCATTATAGTTAAGCACATAATTTTAAACAGGAAATACACGGTGTGTACAACATTAAGCAAATTATCTCGTCATCTCTACACTCATTTCACTAAACCGACCGGCGCAACACGTTTTAATTTACCTTGCAGAGTAGTTTGCGCATTCGTGTTTACCGCTTTAGAAATAGTTTATAGTATGCTACCTTTATTACCTCCTTATGAGATATCTTAATACTCGTATTCTCTATACTAAAATGAGAGAATGATTACAATATGGAATGCGGCCAACCGTAAGTCCAGTGTATCTCTAATACCTATCCATGGGCGAAGATGGTTATCAGTCGATGTTCGACACAATTATGCTGGCCTATTCGAAGCTGGATGTACACAGATCGAACTCAAAACGCGACATGCTTGTGTAGGTTACTATTAGGTACGGGGTTTCCTCCATAGTGCGTGGTCGTCGCAGTACCTAATCACAAACAGTTGTGATATTAATAACTTCTTACTTTGTTGGGTCTCTTCTTTCCTCGCCTCTAGTCGAGCGGGTTGCAATTCATTATTATCAATATCCTCGTCTTCATAAGGCTCAACAAAACCGTTATGCGTTTTCATTGGGTGTAACACGTCTTCAGCGTTGGTTTTGGGCAAGTTAATTCCAGCTCGAACAGTCAGCGTCTCTGGTTTGTATGTGCAGAGAACTAGGAATCTGTAAAGTAAAAATAATTATGAATACGCAAACCCTAGCAAAGCGCGGCGCATGTTAATACTACCTCCGAACCCGTCATAATAAATCCTAAGAGAATACCTGGGTAGTGGATATAATTAATTAATTAATAATTGTCAATAACCGAAGCAAAGATTAGCATTAAATTTGCTACATCCGCAGTCTTGTGGCATTCAATGGTAAAGATTTGACGTTGGCGCAAAGGTTAAAGTTGTCATTCGGTACCGGAGGTTGCGAGTCCAAACCTTGCGCGGATTTAAAAAGTAGAGAAAGAATTTTCTTCTCTAGTTCGGAGCCTTTGCATATGGATGTTACAATTGTTAAGAAATACTCACTATGGTGCAGATTTATTTCCGTTGATTTTACATGAATTTTAATTTCATGAATAGGTCTTTAATAATAGATTTATAATAACTAAGATACATAAATGTACATTATACGTACCGTCTCGTACTATGGGTGAGAATAGGTAGATTCTCCTGTACGATGACGTAAGTAGCGACAGTGGTGTCGTTCACTTCGGAGCCGCACTCGTCGTGGTGGATGCGCAAGATGTACGCGTCCTGCGCGCTGTTGGGGTTACCCTGGATGGAACACCGCTCCGGCCCGCCGTCTGCCGCCTCCACAGCTATGCGACCGCCGAAAAACGGCCCCGTTGATACCTCCACTTCGCTAGCGTGTGGTAAGCATTGTGTTGCCCGAGCCGAAACTATAGAAACAGTTCCAAACATCTTATAGCTAAATGTTTTATTTATGATAATTATCTTTATTGTTTAAACAAGAATTTACAACTAACAGAGAAAAAACTTACAATACATATTAACTTATACTTAACTTACTAATAAATATATATGATGGTGAATTAGATATCTAGACCTTGAAAACTAAAATGACTTACATAACAAAAGGAGGCTATATATTAATATTTGCAGTGACTCAATGTGTGTATTATTGCGATTAAATATGTTTAGATATATTTTGAATACTCACATCCTTTAGTAGGGACTATAATTATTTTAGAGCCGATGGACTGCGGGTCGGCGAGGTCGCGTCCGTCTCGCCTGACGGGGCGTACTTCGAACGAGTACGTGGTGGCCATTCGCAAGCCTGTGATGCGCGAGCTGTACACCCGCCCCCGACGCGCGCCCGGCACCTGCGTCGTCGTGGGACCCGATTCACTCGACACATGACGAGCGGACGTCTCTTCTTCTAAATTATCTATCACCTACAAGAGCAAACTTGCTACAAAAACTAAATTAAACGAGGTAGGCAGGTAGAATATTGATTGTCAATACAACTTCCCATCATCATCACCGACCTCATTTCGATGTCTTTCGAGGCGTATACAAATCATATCAGTGCGCTAATGACCACAACACCATGGTGGGCTAATTTCCTATCAGATATCATTCTGTTTTTATTCCAACGCAAGCTATTAAGTAAAGATTACATAGTGTATCCATTTAGAGCAGGGCGCCAATACGGAACTACTTAATCAAAAAGCCATCTTAACGGATGTTATGGTAAAGGCGTATAGCTAAGTCACTGCCATCATAGTTATTAGTTTCATATCTACGATAACAGTACTGTCTACCGAGACTGTTCCTTGTCACGTCTCAGTCATGCTCTATGCACAAACCCAGGGCTAATTATCTTCCGTTTTAGAGTGCAACATGCTGCGGTAAATTGTGTTAACATTTGTATTTTTTATGATTATTCATTTATACGGTACTGACCTTAGTACGGCATCTGTATTGACCCCATGCTTGCAACTCACAATAATGAACTTGGAACGCGAGTAATTTCGGTCGATCTTCTTCGTCAGGTTTTCCATACTCCCATCGTAGACGCACGTCACGAAAGTCTGCCTCGCCAATCAAATGTAGCACCTCTGGAAAACGGAAGCATCATTAATGTTTTTACCTGATTTCTTGACTAGTGAAATTAAAAGAAATGATTTCAAGGTGACGGATGCTCTAGCTGTCATGATACACTTCAATGCATATGCAATGCAACGATCCGGACGTACTATTAACCCAATGACTTGTTCACTGAGCCGATTTGCTTCTACTAACTTTAGTATCGCCGTTGTAATGAGATCCCTAGTGAACCCGTTTCGTGCCACGACTTATTCTGCAGTACGCGCGTTGCGCCTAAGTACGGATATTTAAAACGGGCTCAGCGTAAATCACTGCATTTTATTTCTAATCGCTATTTGCAAGGACTATTTTACAATCTTCCATGTCGCCATTGGAACATTAGACGGTATGATGGTATATTTTGAGGTCCTTTTTACAAACTCGGATAAGCGAAGGATTAACTTTAGTCCAATGCATACGAATTGACTCGATTATTTTGAATAGCGAGGTATTCATGACTTTATTAAAAAACATGGAATTGCATAAAGGCCTAGACAACCATCGTATTGTAGTCAAATTATTCAATATTATAGTCAAGTTGATAGTCAAAATAATCGACTCAATTGTAAAGCCTGGGACTAAAGTTAATCATTGGCTCATCCGAGTTTATTAAGGCCTTGAATGTAGGTATTCGTAATGTGTATACTGAATATTCATTTGATATAAATAATAATTATAATCCACGTCTCTCATTGACACACGTATTAAATCTGTGGTTACTTCGTCTCGTCAGTGGCTTAAATTTCAAAAGCAAAATGATTAGTTAAAAAGTGGTCCTGTTGTTAGAATCGCTCTTAACCGATACCTAAGCGAAATAGCTTTAATTTTGAAATGTATATATAGGTAACTTTACCAGACGTAAAAGCGATTATGATTCCAACTAGGATCATTATAATAACATATCATATCATCATCGTATGATCATATTACTTGCCGTATTATTTAACATCTTTACAACACTCGAAGCAGAAAGAAATTTATTTTGCCAATAACTATTTCGGATAGCATCAGCCATAACATTATATGGTTAACACAGCTATTTGAATAATCTGATTGGGAGACCTACCGGCAACGGTACATTGCTACGCTATCGGTGTTTCCCTTAGGGCTAACGTCTGAACTGCCCCTTGCAATAATAACGCCTTCATCAATATAAACCAATAAAATCATCTATTACTAGTTATTGTCCCAGTTATTTTAGTGGTTCGTTCTCCGCTATAAAAGAAATGATTTTGTAACACTGATTTTGCCAATGCGATTCACAGTTTTGTTATGTCCGTAACAAATCTTTCGATAGAATGTAGTTATTTTAGTTATTTATGTATTAAAATTTGTTCCATGCATTGTCTACGTATTAGCAAGTTTTCAATTTCCTGACAATATAATGCCTGGTAATATACCTAATAAATACATTTCAGTAAAATAATGCTGCATGCTCTACACAATTTGCTGCAACGTATAGAAAGTTTTAACTAGCTTTGAGTGACAATCCATTTTTTATAGTATATGTAAGTCACACATACACGCAAACGACTACAGATCCCTTAGCCCCCTGTGTCGGATGCTAAATGAATCCCACTGCCCATAAGCATGAACAAACTTAGAATTTTAATGTGTTTTCACCCTTTCAAAACAGAGAAGGTAAAAAGAAAGAAGAAAGGAAGGGCTATAGGGCCTCCGACAATCCCACTCGCCATTTAAAACACAACAACAATTCTCTAGGTTGTCTGTATTTCTGTAGTTCCACCCTGGTCGAGCCGGCTCGTGCCTTCGACAGTCCAAATTATCCAAAAGTATGGCTCTACCACTTTAAGAAAACTATTAAAACTCATAATTAAAACAAATTGATCGAGAGTCGTGAGGTGTTGTACGTTAAAAATATATTAACCTAATACGAAATGCAATTTTGAATAAGTTAAGATTATAAGCTGCCTCGGTGGCGTTGTTGTTCTTCAGTACGGTTACAATGCTGAGGTCTTGGGTTCGAATCCCGGGTCGGGTAACGTGATATTGGATTGGATTTTTCTATTCATAATTATGAGACGGGAGTCAGGAATTTGTGTATCACATCGTGGGACGGAACAAACAAGGTGAATGTGACCTGGTTACTACCAGGAGAACCTCTTCCTCCCTCTTCTGGGAAAAAGGTGTGAGTTTATGTATGTATGTAAAATTAATAACCTAAATAGTGTTTACTTACTTGATAATATAATATGTTCTCAGTGTAGTTAATGAAATAGTTACGACAAATTGTTTACAAAGCTTTGAAATAGAGTGCACAATTTTGCGAACACTTTGACCGCAGACATTAACATTAGCTCATTTGAAAAGAAATATGGCCTCGCATGACGCTCGAAAAGGAAGCGGTATGGAAGTATTACACTTCACATACCCCAATGGGGGAACGATGACTCTACATACCGCTAATATTTGTAAAAATGCAATCAAATTTTGTACGGTTTACCTACATAATAGCCAATTACTTTAAAGTGCTACTTGTACTAAATTTTCTTAGCTACCTAGGTCACGAATACTTCTGTGCGTTTTACACATTATACTTGTATATCTAAAATGTTGATGGAGTTATTTGGTGTGTTTATCTCTGCATTAGAAGCTTTTCCTGTATATTCATCATAATCCTCCATCGTAATTCTAGGCTAATAGACAATCATGGAAACTCAGATAGCTTTATATCATGCTTGAGATATAAGCAGGAAGCTGCAGATATTTTTTTCATAATCTACATTAATAACTTGTGCAGTGTAAGAGTTATATGAATTTTCTAAGAGTTATTACATAATATTATTGATTACTGTTGTCAGGTACCTAATCATCTTTAATTAAAAAGACTTTTGAGTTATTATCATCATCCAAATAAACTAATATGTACCATTTGACGTTTCATCCTTTTCAAGTTTATACTACTTGGTACAGACGCAACTCCTACAATTTCAATAACAGTTTCCGTAAAGGCATAATACTATGGCTTAACATTTTCATTTGATTACATATTACATGTACAGAATTATGATCAAAAAGTCCATTATATTAACTCATGAACACAGAGAGTAGTGTGTTCAATGACATAGATTGGCACGAGTATGACGGATGCGCTGGCATGACCTGACGACTGGACCGTGACGACCATTGTGAACAAAAATCACCAGTTCACAATCAATATGCACAATCCGTTCCTAAAACATAACAACATCCATAATCCATTAGATAATCATGCCATCGCGGAGTTTTTAGATAGGCATTTTTTTCTTTTTGTGTTTATAACATAATAATGGATATTAGGTATAAAAATAAAAATAGGTACCTACTTAAAATTATCTTGTAACTATAGGTTTTACGAGTATTAACATTAAATGCTACGTTAGTACCTAAATGTGTATTTTTTTCTTCAAAACCAATTGCATTGCACCTATGCTACAGTATAATATTGCAATCACATTTACACGCGTTGAATAACAATCACGTACCAACAACCATATTGTTTTTCATATAAAAAATCTTTTATGGCAAAATGTTCTGATATGTGCGCGCCATCATTGTGTTGGCTGAGTGGCGCGAAACGGCAGTTCACAAACAATAAGCATTTCACGCGCAGTGCTCTTCCTGCCTGGCTATATGGGGTCATCTGATTCCACACTGTCAGCCGAGTTACAAGCGTTCCAAAATGCTGTTCATTCTGAATCACGGCATGTTAAGCAGAGTAAATTCTTATAAGCAATGTTGTATAATATTTATAAGACTGCACATTTAAATTCAAAATAGATAGATACTAAGTCCAAGGTAAACGTTGGAAAGTTGTTAGGACGGCAAAACATGAAAAATAAATTGTAGAACTAAGTAAATATTGCACAGAAACGAAGTTACTGATGAACAAATTTAATATTGAGAAAGTCTTATTTAAAGAACATGGAAATCTAGAAAATGAGAATCATAAATTCAAATAACCGCATAATTTCGAATAAGCGCATCGTACAACTCATCCCATTTCTACATGGAATAAGTAAACATAAGGAGGTCGATGATATGCATGAATGCCCTCACGTCCAGAAGGTGAAGATCTGATTGTTTTAGGTTTGCCGCCGCGGAGCCATAACGGGTAGACGACAATTGTAACTCACTTATTATTGGGGCTGCGTCACTCCCGCTGCGTACCGTATAATTGAAAAAATGTTTTTAAGAAATTAAATGTTCTTGATTTTTCATGCCTTCGAAAAATCCGTTTCGATACAGCTGGATATTTTGTAAAGAAATATAGTGCATCTGATTGCCACTCATTGTTACCACAAATAGAGCTTAGAATGAGGCAATTCATACGTTATATAAGTTTATTGGGAAAATTGATCCCATTACATTCGACTGACTATTAATAGAAAAACGATGCAAATCTGTATTGTTGGCCGTGCGTGTATAATAACCGTTTTACTGAATTCAATTAAATGTGACCTACTGAGGTGGAGTCTCGATCTGAACAGTTTACTTGCTGCGCCTCCGCCAACCCATCCGTACAATAACATGAGCTCCTCATAATGACACCAACGTAAACGAGGCCAAACTAAACCAAGACACAAGCTTGGATACATTAATTCGGATGTGTAATCAGCTAACGGTAACCGAATTTAATTGTTTTTGTAAATTTTATTGATTTGATAAGCAGCTTCATACCTAAAATTGCAAAACTTACACCAATTAAATGTCTCGAAATCGAAGCAATGATGTCTTTTACAAAGCACCGTTGACTTCGCTGAATTATACCGAAGCAGTATAATGAAGCTATTTATTGTTAGGTACAACGAGAGAACTAGGTATAGTTCGTGCTCTGTATTTGTGACAATCATTTTGTCTTTGACTACTCAAAATTTACCTATCTAATGAGTCTGTCACTGTGTTACATTCTTCTAAAGTAGGAATATTGGTACATGTTTTACTTTTCTTTTATGCTCCACTTAAAATTTACTTGTTCTGTGTGGTATCGCATACAAAATGATTAGCGGCACAGCCCGGCTTTGCCTAGGTTATATTAACTCAATTCTCTTTACACTCTTTAAAACGAAGTTTTAAATAAATATAAGCAAAAACACTTGTCCTGTATTCAATAATTGTTTTCTCTTACTTCACTCATAAGGGTCGAAGCGTTAGTTTATAACCATCTTAGGAATTGCGATATCAAAAGTAATTGTTTTTTTTTTAAATCAGACTGGTACCTCGAAAAGTTACTAGTTAGGACTTCCAAACAACAAAACCGTCAACTTTCAACATAAGTAGATATAGAATTAAAATAAAGTATGAAACGAATACTAATACGAATAATAATGGGTACATTAACGACGTTAATTTCACGATCGTAACTTGCTGTGGAGGTGTTATGCAATAAATTTCGATGGAGACTGTAAACTATTATTAAAGGTATCTGCTAATATTTCTTGCAAGATCGTTTTGAGGGAAAATAATTCAATTCCATTACGTCTGCCTGATTACAAGTCGTGAAACGGAAGCTCTGAGGCTTTCTCATGTATAAAATTATCTTTCGGTAGGATATCGAGTAATTTGCATAAAATTAAACCGATTTCTCCGAAACGATTGTCATGAAGACCGTTATTAAAATGTTTATGATGTTGTGTACGAAGGAATACGCCTCATTTAATATCTCACTATTTAATATATCACTCTTTTAATAAATAAATTCCATTATATCGATAATTGCGGTGAAAAAGTATATTTTTATTTAATCAGAATAAGCGAAAAAGTTAAATTATGTACAATAATTACCTACTTATTGCGATTAAATGTAAGCAAATAATTGCGATGTAGTGTTTTGCGGCATTCAAAGCATTTAACAAGCATGTAGTGACTCGTCGTCCTGGCCTCGCCGAGTACAAGTAATGATGAGCTACTCACATTATGCGGTTAACATAATTTACCTTTACTATCGCAAGTAAAACATCATGCAGATAACGGCTTAACAAAACCTCCGATAAAAATGTAACAGTTTATGGTCACGTATTTGGAAGGTGTAAAGGATGCGGCCGTTCGAATCATCTCTGTTCAAGGGGTTGTAAATTAAATCCTTGAATTATTTTTTATTTATTTATAGACACTTTATTGCACACAAAAAAATGGTATAAATACAGTCATAAATCATGTAAAAAAAAGTACAATTGGCGGTCTAATCGCTCAAAGGCAATGTCTTAAAGATAATCATGGGATGGATGTTATAAAAGGATAAACAGAGTGCAGTCTATATGTTATCCTATGTTTTATATATACTTTTAAAATATTTTGAGCTGGCATTTGCTGACCTTCTTCTACATAAAATACTTTAGGTTGTTCAAATTGTTCACAGCGCAATTCATAAATCTAACTATCTATATATAGATATTATTTTAGTTTTTGTGGATAATGAAGTCTAATAATTACAAAGAAATAACAAGCGTAATGTGTGCCAAAACAACATGTTTATTAATGTAAGATCACATATACATTGTTATTTTGTGATAATTGCTTTTAACTCTGACATGAACGGACAACGGGTCAGAATCATCATGAGATAAACCGATTTTTTTATCTTCTATCAACATCTACATCGCTTGATGAATAGAGACTAGAAACATTTAAAACACTTTCCATAATTTCCTATAAAACTTAAAAGGAATGTGCCAGCGTGGGATAAACCGCAAAACGAGGGCAGCCTAAATTCATTAGGTCCTCTGACCGTTATTATTTCACATCCAAATACGCGAAGAGGAAATTTATGTGGTTGATTCATAATAATGATAAAAAATAATACTGAAATCTTTACAGAATAGGTAAATAAACAATAATAACTGTTTTGGTCACGACATGTTCACAGTTTGGTCGGGGCAGCTTCGTAAGGATGCAGACGACCTACATCGTTTACTAAGTTACACGAGACCCATCGGGCTATGCTGTAAGCACTAAGCACCCACCTTGCATCCGTGACCAACGGTACATTCGCGTAATATAAATGGAAGATAACTTTGTAACACGAATAACCTTTATACGGGTATTGACTTATTCGGATATCTATAGGAAAACGATATAAATTTTACAAAATAAAATCTTTAGTCAGTCAGCATACAATTTTAGAATTGTGATAGTGAGGAATTTGTTGCATGAATTTGTTGTATATAGTAGCGGTTTACCGATCACTTTCTCTTTGAGAAACTGTCTAGGTGTTAAAAGTCGTCATAATCAGTAAGCAATGGCTCCAAAAACACGACGCCCAGATGCACACAACTACGTTAGTTATAATTGCCGTTGTTTTAAATTGTAAATGATAGCCGTCTAGCCCATTTCGAATAGCTATCGAAAATTTACAACAATTAAAACAGCAGATATTGCGATGACACTGCTTTGCATTCGTCACATCCCATTTACTCAAAGTATAAAGTTACTCAATTATACTAACTGCAAATTAATATGAACTACTTCCTTTTATTACTAATCAGATTAAAGTCATCTAAAATCATCAGCAATGATACACAACACAAAAAGATGTTCTATTTCACGCGTATTTTTTCATTAATGACATCCTATCTCACAAGAATAGTTTTGGCTGACGTTTGTAACAAAGTGACAATACGACTTCATTTGTATTACAAAGCATATAATGTAACCAATTCAATTTCTCCTAATGACCAGCTTCCATTGAGACGTCTTTTTAGAAATGAGATGTAACAATTTGTTATTACCTGCATTGTTCAATTATTCCTAAATGTATTATGAGAATCTTGAATGATTCTTCTATGTGGGGAAATAGTTCGCTCTTTATCTAAAAGACACTTGTGCAATTATTATAATTCTATAAGATTTTCTTTATCGAACGTGTTAACATTCTCAAAATGTGGGTCAGTAGTACACTGTACAGAAGGAATTCGAAGTTCAATCGATCAAATCAAAATGAACATTCTAATTTAAATCCGACATGCGTGACAATAGTTACTCGTCATATCTTTGCGCAGATCTAATACATAATTATCGGCTAATTAATGCGACGTCTCGTCAAACGTGTTCAAATCAGTGAAAGCGGTTTCATACATGGCCCCTTTAGTGAGTGTACACTATAGCAACGGTAGCAAAAAGTTCAAGTGAGTCGCGACATTAGAGCAATCGGATTCTGAAGATGTTAGGTCAGTATATCAGCACTGTGTGTAGTGTATGGAGGGTGAGCACTGGTTGGCTAGTCAGGTTAGGGTTATCAAGCAGTAGGCACGGCTCACGTGCTACCGTTAGCGTATGCTAATGCTGACCGCGAGCTGTTCCACTGACGTAATAACATGCGCAATGTACGGAACCCTCTATTGTCACAATTATTGTAATGCTATAAAATATCTACATACATACATTCATAAACTTACGCCTTTTTCACACAAGGGGTAAGCAGAGGCTCTCCTGGTAGCAAACAGGAGACCCAGCCTTGTGTTTTCCGTCCCACGATGTGATAGGGGGCGAGCCTATCGCCATATTGGGCACAAATTCCTAACTCCAAAATGATAATGAATAGCGAAATCCAATATCACATTGCCGACCCGGGATTCGAACCCGCGACCTCAGCTTTGTAATCATACCTACCGTAGTACAACTGCGCCACCGAGGCAGGCATAAAGTAGATAGGTATCTAATGGTGAGATATTAACGAAAAGTATAGAGCAAGTTCCTTATCCTATTTTTAGTCCAGACTAATAGGCAAATTAGCTTTAGTATGACGACCTGAAATTATCAAAAACCGTAACAAAATGTGTCATTTTTCAAAGATTTATGAACTAAATTAAGCTAGGCTCAAAATGGCTCTACAGGTTTCCGTGAACAATGCAATATGTCTTGAGGATTGATGCCAGAAAAGTACCAAATTGATACTCTGCGTATATATTTAATGTATTTTGTCACAGCTACCCATGTGATTAATAGAAACACATATACTTTAAATGTGTCAACTAAACATACATGATTATTTATTAGATCCGCACGATAAAAAAATTGAAAATGCGACGATCAGGTTTTCGCTATATTGTTAGGATCATAAGATTTATGTTTTACATTCCTCCGGAAATTACTTTCTATGTCTCAAGATTTTATACAAATAGAAGATAGAGCAATTCGCAGAAACATTAGCATACAACGTCATTCGCACTTGAACGATGCGACCATTTTGCTGCGGTACTTTGACACAGGTAATCAATCATAATGCAAGTGGAGGGACATCAACTGAACCTACGTAGAATACCGATGTTTCAGCAACGGTTCTTTAGACATTAGACTCTCGTTACCACATTCAAACCGCATACTTGCACAGGAACTTATTGATAATGACAACCTTACGTTAGTATTGGCTATTGACTATACTGTTTAAATAACCTTTTATATGTCTAATAAAACCCCTCAATCTGAAACGTGTGTTTCTACATAACAATTTCTATCGGACTTAGAAACTCTTCAATATTAGAATGTAAATAATGTAATATTGTGGTTGTAGGAATTGTTCCGTAACGTGCAGTTAATTTGGCCGGAGGTATCTCTGAGATGGCGCGATAAATCGCCCAGATAGGCACGCGGTCCCGCTCCAACTCTGATCCGTGACACAGATAACATTACATGTACGTCTCCAGCTAGCTATAAAGCTTGGGTAATGTATTTCCCAATCTTTAAGTATGGTAACCAATTTATTGACAAACATATAGTAAGCGTAATTTCACGACTTATATGTAGTAGGTAGGTAACGGAGGTAATTTTTGAAAACGCATTCTGAATGCCAAAAATTATGAATAACATAAAAATAATTGCTGTGGATGATAAAATAAAGATTGCCAATAAAATTGAGTCAACTTACATCCGCTTTTATTTAATAACGAACGGTCCAACAGGCAACAAGGTGATCAACACAAATGTAAAATTTCAATTAACACGTTCACTTAAACTCTTTCGTTCTAATGGGTTATTCTGAATTGTTAACCGGAGTATGTTGAAATGAGTTTGCAATTAAAAGTAGGTAGGTAGGTTGATGTTTATGCCGAACACGCGAGCTTACACTTTTAAACCATATAGTTCCTTTTTCAGATTTAAAAGGTATCATAACCATAAATTGTGTTAAAAAAAACTATAAACGCGGTCGGAGCTTGTTCGTTACAGTTACGCGGCAGTTCGAAATATACAGAAAGCATTTAACACCAATTATATTCAATGCGAGGATCCGATAGATCAATTTCACCATACCTATGTGGAACATGTGGTGAAATTGAATCTCATCCGCTTTTGTAGTTTAACATGCATACAGTCGATGTAACGCCATAAATCTCAATGATTTCCAAAAACCTCCATTTATTTTATAACTGTTGTGTACATTTAAATAATATTTTGTTGTATTGATAAATTTTAAAGACACCCTTACACATATGTAGATACTTAAATTGCTTTACACCTGGGTATGTATTCAATCATTATTAATGACAGGTTTTGGGCAAATAGTATTTTTTTTTAATAACAAGTAATTTGTACGTAAAGCTTTCCATTTTGTGAGTAGTCGAGGGTATTCATTTAATAACGACGCTAATACCAATTTGTGAGAAGCTGAAGAACTAGATACGTACTAAAATTGAAAACAAACATTTATTGACAAATAAAAAATTACAGATTACTAGTTCAGCTTGTATTTACATAAATACTACTCGTAATCAAAGAACAAATATTTTTATCCGTGCTTGCCCTCAGTGCTCAGTAGAGAGGGCACAACATGATTTTTAAAGTGGATATGGTAGACTAATTTGGCTTGAATAATCTAATTTTACAACTGGTCGGTTGACATCATCTATTTCCCTAAATTATCCAATTCAAATAATTACCGACCTGAAATTTGAATTCAGGAGCTCAGAGTTTACAACCCATGCACGTTAATGCACCAACGAGGCGATAGTAAAGTTTAGTGTGTGCTAAACGGGATACGAGCTATGCATTAGTAGTTTGATATAGTTGTTTATTACATCGATCACATTAATTATGGTGCCTATAAAATATTTATTATTCCGTATTTTGTACTCTTCAAATAGTCTAAAATTTAGAAACTTTGCCGATTTTTTTTTCCTTCGTAAGATATTTTACAGATTAAGGAATAGGAATATTATTTTTTTGGCTGATAAATATTGGTAGAGTAATTTAGATGGTTCTCATTATAGGGACATTATATTTTAAGTCCCTGAATCCCGATTCAATTGAATATTCATGAAGACAAGAAACGTTATAATTTCCGTTCTCATTTTCATCTATGAAGGTAAAATAAATATTTCGGAAACTCTACGCCCTAATAAACAACTAGTTTTAAAACAAAAATCAATGTTTGTAGATTGATTTCTCATTTAAATTTTAATTAATTAAAGATAGGTACTGATTATAACTGCTACTTATTATTTAAAATATTAACAATAACTTGAAAAGCTTACCTTCATTTGCATCAGTTTCTGAGATGGGTGATACGGATGATATACCAAAAATCACTCCGATTAATACTAAACTAGCGCGGACGAACATCACGTCGATTAAACAACTCTTAATTTTCACGTTCGACATTAACATTATATTTGTATGTTATGTAATATTTATATACTTCGAGTTATCGTAATATATTTCGAGGTATTGTCGAAGTTATTGTGGCCATGCGTTCACTACAACGGACGCCGAGTGACTAACCGATACAAATGTTATAGCCGCACAGTTACTTTAGTTACTCTTTAGCCTTCCAAATGCAGTTTGATTTTAAACCAAACTTATAACAATACTTGAACAATACAACAATAATATATTGAGATCAAAATAATCAATATCGTAAATACCAAATTTAAAAAATGAGATACGAAATGCACATTTTTGTAGAAAATAATTATTAGGCCAAGATATAATAATATTATGTATGTTGTGAATTATTTCGGCCATTCCTTCCTTAGTTTGAGACTTCAGTATACAGTTATTACCAAAAATCACAAGTAACGTTAGAAACGAGGGCCTAGAATTAAGGTTACGAACTTTCTTACTAAAATTGAAACCAAAACTCAACAGAGATTTAAATAAATAGAGTGGTTACATATCCCTTTAAAAAGAATACCAAGAATGAGCATGGTTGAGAAGGACTAGATGTAAAATACCTAATATTGGAGTTTACAAATGTGCACCGAAGTGATGTTTGTTTATTTCCACCATTAGGATAAGGTACTTCTTCACAGCATTAGGTATATAAAGTCACTAACTACTGACGGTCACGTAGGTAAATAGGTACCTACTGCATATCTATCTTCTGCCTGAAAATATGCCACCTTCAGATAGAGGCAGAATAATATAATTGTGGTAGAGCCACGCTGTTGTAAGTCATGAATGGGCAGGCTCCTCTGGGGTGGTACCATTGTGTCACAGAAGATCGACGTGAAGCGACAGCTTTGCTGTGGCGTTTCGGTCGATGAGTGAGATTACCGGATGCCCAATTCCTCTTCCCATCATATTTCCTACCCGCTCCTCTCCCGATTTAATGGGTCGGCACATCTAGATATGATCCAGGCGTTGTGGATGTTCATAGGCGGCAGTGATCACTTCCCATCAGGTTACCTGTATGCTTGTTTGCCGGTACAAAAAAAGGAGCGACACAATATGATTTTAAGCCATGTTGCGAAATGATTAGGCTAATATTATTTAATTTTACTGCCTCGATGGCGTAGTTGTACTACGGTAGGTACGATTACAAGCTAAAGGTCTCGGGTTCGAATCCCGGATCGGGCAAAGTGATATTGGAATTTTCTATCATTTCTATTCATTATCAGCCCGGAGTAAGGACTTTGTGCCCGATATATAGGCTCGCCCCATATCACATCGTGCATACATAAGGCCAGACGTAGGTGTCCTGATTGCGCCTCTGCCTAACCCTTCTGGGAAAAAGGCGTTTATTTATGTATATGTAATATGAAAATGAAAATGAAAATGAAAATGAAAATAATTTATTGAATCCATTAAAATGTTCAACATTATTTAGATTCAGTCATTTTTTTTTTTTTCTACCACCCGGTTCGGAAAGCGGTTTTCACTAGAGAAGAACGGGCAAGAAACTCTAGTGTTGCTCTTTTCAAAACCAGTTTACAATATCGTGATTATTACAAAAATTACAAGTTGGTCCAAATCAGAGCAGTTCATTAATAATTTGTTATAATTTGCAAGTGAAATATATTTTTAATACAATATTGTTTATATTCTGTTTAATATGGCTGAGTGAAGTGAAGTAGGCCAGAACGAAGAATCAGTATGCCCTGTTTCACCAACGTAGTGAATACTCGTGAAAACCTTATGTAATCTATAAATCAGTTACAATGTAAGCAAATCGGACAGACCAGTCCACACAAGCAGCACCCGTTCACGAGTATGACGCATGTGCCAGCCATCGGCCTCCTCAACCATGCTACAGGGAAGTGACCGACCCGGCACACGACGCCGCCGCAAGCACAGACTTTTAAGCGAGCATGACATACCCAATCGCTTACAAAGTAAAATACAATGTGTAAAGTTACTTAATATAAATTACAATATACAGAGCACACCGATACCTCCGCTCCGAAATACTATCTATATGTTTAATTTTATTCTATTCCCAAGCCTTATTATCATCTAGATATTCAGAAATATTATAATAAGCTTTATTGCATAATTGTTTCTTGATAGTATCTTTGAATTTTTTAATAGTTAAGGCTTTCATATGAGTGGGAACTTTGTTATAAAAGTGTATACAGTAACCCTTAAAAGATTTGCTGATCCTGTGGAGTCTGGTCTTATGACTAGCTAGATTGTTCTTATTCCTAGTATTTTTGTCGTGAATATCGCTAATCTTTCGAAAATTTTCTTTATTCTTATGGACATACATTAAATTTTCATAAATGTATTGTGACGCTACTGTCATTATATTTATTTCTTTAAATTTATCTCTAAGAGAACATCTGGACCCTAGCGAATAAATTGATCTTATAGCTCTCTTTTGGAGAACAAAGATAGTATTAATGTCAGCTGCGCCACCCCACATTAAAATTCCATAACTCATCAGACTATGAAAGTAGGCAAAATAAACCAATCGAGCTGTATCTATATCAGTCAATTGGCGAATCTTACCCACCGCAAAGACTGCGGCGCTCAGCTTTTTAGCTAGAGCGACTAAATGAGGACCCCATTGAAGTTTGGGATCTAATGTAATTCCCAAGAACTTAGTTGAATCCACAAGGCTCAACTCATCCCCATTCAAAGAAATGTTAGCGTTAACTTTTTTTACATTGGGTGTCACAAATCTTATACATTTAGTTTTTTGGCTATTTAATAGCAAATTGTTAACGCTAAACCAATACACTATTTTTGAGAGGGTGTGGTTTACATCGTCAATATCTGGTTGGCGTCGATTTAATTTAAATACTAATGAAGTATCATCAGCAAACAACACTACCTCACAGTTGTCCCTTATAAAAAAAGGTAAGTCATTAATGTATATTAAGAAGAGAAAGGGTCCAAGAATTGAGCCCTGCGGCACTCCCATAGTAACAACAGACCCAGGAGATATTTTTCCGTTGATGTCAACGCTTTGGATTCTATTATTTAAATATGACCTACATAATTCAAGAGCAACACCATTAATTCCATAGTGGCTCAATTTCCTGATAAGAATATCATGGTGAACACAATCAAATGCTTTGGATAAATCACAGAATACACCTAAGGCATCCTGAGACTTCTCCCAAGCATAAAATATGTTACTTATAAGCTCCACACCAGCATCAGTGGTAGAGCGACCCCGCGTGAAACCAAATTGTTTACCATGAAGTATTTTATTTTTTGAAAAATAAGTTTGTAGCTGTAAGAGCATTAATTTTTCAAAAATTTTGCTTAATGAAGGTAGTACTGAGATAGGTCTATAATTAGAGGGGTCATCTGTACTACCAGATTTAAAAAGAGGTATAATTTTACTTAACTTCATTTTATCAGGAAGTAGTTCAACATTAAAGTAGTTTCAAATATTAAAGTAGTTCAACGCTGGCCTAATGTGTGTGGCGCTTAGTAAACATCACGTACCTTCGAATTCTTGTGAATAATTCTCGGTTATGCCGGGCTCACAACATTATTCTTTACAATTAAACTTGTTCATAAAACAGTGGGTGCCCTGAATTTGAACCCGTGACCACCAGTTCGGTAATCCGGACCTCACGCAATTGAAGCTTTGCACGTTTTTTAATAACGTGTATTATATTGATTAATAATTCGTTAATGGAAATCTTGTTCGTAGTCTAGGGATGAACAATTGTAAGTAAACAAAATAAAAAATAAGTATACTCAAACGCTAAATTAATCAGGGTTACATAACGGATATAAAATAAGGGGCCAAAGTAAAAACTTGGCTGTTACGTTTCATTCGGTCAGTAGGATTTCCGAACGCTCAACAACCCTTACCAAAGAGCAACATCTCATTTAAAGCCATCCGTGACTTGTGATTGTTAATAGGGGACTCTGATTCATTACACTCAAAAACTACTATCACCTTTATTGAGATGGATAATTTATTAGCTTAGGTATTTTTGTTACTATTTACGACGTAATTGCAGACAAACACACACTATGTTGGTTCAGGTTGATCACATTTTTCTTTCTGAAGGTTTGAAGAATACGTCAATATCATTTTAATACAGCAGAAATTTTGTATGTAAAGTTAAATAATATCGTAATGCAATATAGCTCCATTCACGATACTCGGTGCATCAATATTTACCAATACAGCTACGTCAATATTCTAACGCATGCGCTTTTATTAAAGCTGTGTAATCCTGAATTTTGGACCTCATTTTCTGTAGATGCTTTGAAAATATTCTTGAGTGAAAACTGAACTTAAAGTGAAATAAACATGGGCAACCAATTTGAACGTGCGGCGGGAGTCGGTTGTTTACAAATGCTTCTTTTCATATTCAACGTTGTATTTTGGGTAAGGGTGAATATATTTTAACTGGTGAAAATTAAGCTCATATTTGTAAATATGTCAAATAAACAGTGGTTACTTTCTTATATTTAATTTAAAAACGGATTCCTGGACTCCACCTGCACCACTTATATTGTGAGAGAAAGGTTGCCGCGCCATGCGTAGATATTATTAAAACAATTTGAGGTGGTTAAGAGATTTATTAAATAGATACTTAAACTTTGTTATCTTTACACTTCGTATCATTAAGTTCGAATGTGTTATGAATTGATGTATAATAATTCATGTTCTTTTCATTTCAGGTTGTGGGTTTAATATTCCTTATCATAGGCCTCTGGGCAGAATTTGGTCTCTACGATTATGTGGAAATGGCACCGGAATTTTCCGGCACAGGCCCTTACATTTTCATTGGACTCGGCATTTTAATATTCATAATTAGCTCAATAGCCTTCTCGTGCATCTTAAAAACACAAGCTGTATTACTTTACTTGGTGAGTTAAACTTTTATTTTATTGCATAGGGCCAGCAAACGAGCAAACAGGTCACCTGATGGTGATCTAATTGGATATTTAAACATTTATTATTAATGCATATAATGTGATTATCTCTTCAGTACGGCGGGTTCTTGGCGTGCATCCTGATGATGTGTATCGGACTGATTGCGACGCTAACTTGTTTTCGGCACACGTATGCGATGTCCTTATTCAATGGACTGAATAAAGCTGTCATCAACTACGATCACATTGCTAATTACTTCGACTACACTCAAAAAAAGGTAAGGTACCGGTGGCAATTAAGGCCCACCTAAAAAAATATCGCTTTAAATCTGCGTATAATGCGTATAGGATGATAAAAACATATTGTTTACATAGCTTGTACATCTTGCTGTAATAAATGGTGTGAAACAACTAAGAAAAACATATTTTTAATAAGAAAATACACTTTTTAAAAACTCTTCTCAGGGGCCTTATTATACTACGGTAGTACATTAAGGCCCATATAAAAAGTTGCTTTATTTTTACAGTAAATCATCCTAAATTCACCTAGAAATAAGATAAAATAAAAGTAAATTGTTGTTTTTTCCTTATTTAATCATTTTCCTTTATTTATTAAACGTGGGCCTCATTGCCCTCTTAATATTAATCATAGACAATTTAGTTTTAAGGAACTAGTGGACTTAACTAAGGTACTTAGTACAATCACAACATGTTCTGTAACTTTGAAAACTTAAATAATCAGTTCTTTGCTTATTAAGCAAAACAATATATTTACTTTTATATTAATTTTTAAGACTTAAAATCAGACTTTAATTAAAGATACCTAACTCAATACTTTAATATCACAATCATATTCTTAGAATCAAAAAATAGACTCTCAAAACAAAAAATATATCTTTAAACAAAACAATGTAATTACTTTTATATTAATTTTTAAGACTTAAAATCAGACTTTTATTAAAGATACCTAACTCAGTTCTTTAGTATCACAATCATATTCTTAGAATCAAAGAATAGACTCTCAAAACAAAAAAAAAATCTTCTGCAAGCAAAATAAAAATAAAAACGATTAACAAACAAATTATTCAGACTGAGACGGTGAAATATAGTTCAGTATTTTGTTTAATCCCAGTCACAGCAATAAAAAATATCTTTATCTTCGTTTGAGAGTCCAACACACTCTTCGTGGTACCATTTAAAACATTGGACACATTGCCGCATGTCCGAAACACGTCCTTCTTTGCAAGCATGGCAGTACCATTCAGATTCAATTATTTTTGATTTTTTAGCCCTACTGCTATCTTTCCCAGATTTATTATTACGATCTTTAATTTTTTGATTGGCTGTTTTAGTTTTTTTCACCTTTATCATCTCATTTTCTTTTAACTCTTCTCGTTTCTTAAAAAGGTCCCTAGTAATCCGTTCCCCTCTATAATTGATGGCTTTTCTTCTTGGTTTGTCTTTGATTACAGCATAGTTTGGAGTTGGCATAAGTTCTTGAAACGGGGATTTAGTTTCCTTTGTTTTAAGACTGGTTAGCGGAGTATTATCGTCTGAGTCTTCTTCGGAGGTATATAAATTGATTCTAGTCTGATTATTTCTATTCATCATCTTCTGTATAGCGTCAGGCTCAATATCAGTCTCTGAGTCTGAACTTAGAATAAGAGGACGTTTTGTCACAATACCAGATGTTGATGGTTTTGGCGATGGAGCTGAAGCATTGCAATTTTTATTTTTGCTTTGTGGTACTTTCACAGGAGAGGTTGATGAAGCAATATCAGTTAAAGCCCTTACACCAATTTGCTTTTCTGGGGTAACAATGTCAGCAATAGTACATGCTTCGTTGTTAAGTATTGAGGGTGAAACAGTGTCGTAACGTGACGTTACTTCGGGGCGCTCTATGTTTGCCTCAATAATAGTTGAAGTTTGTGGAGGAGGATGTTCGGTCAAGATCGCTGGTGCAAATGCTTCATCTGGTAATGCATCAGGGTTGAATGGAAACAATCCAGTAGCCCTGAATCCATTCATTATATTTTCATGAGTCAATGCCCTCGACCAAGCTTTTGAGAATATTTTGTTGAAGTTCGATTTCGTCAAGCGTCTGTCAGGATTTTGATACATGTATGTCATAGCTTCTTGATCCCAGTGATGCTCAAAAGATTTATTGACGGATTTATCGAGGGGTTGAAGTTCATGGGTTGTGTTACTAGGTAAACAATAAAGCACAATATCATGCTTGTCTGCTTCTTCAACAATTGTATAATCCAGGTGCGAGGACGCTCCATCAAAGATTAACAAGACTTTCCCCTGCGTTTTATACTTTCCCAGATGCTTGATGAATTCTATAAATAACTTCGTGGTCATACTTCCTTTTGGAGCCATCCTTACGAGAGATCCAGCTGGTAAGTTATCACTATATTCTGGTTTTTGTCTTTGGCCTTTAAAGATGATCATTGGTGGGATAGCGGTACCAACAGCATTAACACACATTGCTATGGTAACATTTTCGGCGTGCTCAGGTGCAATCAAATGGACTCGACGAGCTCCTTTTTGCGCCAAAACAGTTTGTTGATGATGAATAGTGAGTCTACACCCCTTTTCATCCATATTATAGAGTCGTTGCGGGTTCTGAAGAATGTCGAATTCTTCATATAGGTCTTTTACTTCTTGGAAATGTTGAGCAACAATAGGACGGTTTAATTTCTGTGCTCTGCCTGGATTCATAAACTGGGCTTTTCTTTTGGAAACTTCTGGGTTCCTTTTCAAAAACAATTTAAGCCAGTCTTTGCCCGCAATACCAGAGTCTTTATTGAAATTGTGCTTAATATCATAATTCTCGCAAAATAAAAATGCTTGTCTCCGTATGACTTTTGGAGTAACAGGTACACCGATGTTAGCAAATCGTACAATGCGTTGTACAAGATCTTTTTCTTGGTCGATTGTCAATATGGAACTACGACCTAAGCGCTTAATGGTACTTTTGGACTTTATGTGATTTCGTAGAGTTCGTCTTGGAATGTTGTAACGTTCAGCTGCAGCTCGTTGCGTCAACTGCCCTCGTTCTATTGCTGCCAAAGCGGCCCGTAAATTGTCTTCAGACCACTGCGCTCTCTTTGGAGGCATTTTATTCAAAATCTGTAACAATGTTACACATATATTGTCAGTAAAATTCACATAGTACATTGACCTAGAAAACAAAAAAGTCCAATCTGATACTCAAATATTAGGAGGCCAATAAGGCCCAAGTACCGTTATAATGGGCCTTATTGACCTCATGCCACGTTTTTACAAAATAACCCAATAAACCTAAAAATCTTTCTCTGGCTAGGAAAAATCATATCCATTGTATTGTACAAGACATACTTACGATAATAAATACAGCATTATAAGCCAATTATTAAATTAAACGTAAAATACTTACAGTTTTTTAGTATGTAAAATTATAAAATTGCACAGTAGCCAGTCACTACATCAACGCATCGCACGTCACTGGCACGATGGCGGCGCTAGCGACAGCGGACCAATACGGAAACATTCACACCGACATTGTGCACACGCGCGTTAACAGCGAACTGTCATAGAAATATTTTTCCGCTAAATTTGAAATGTGGGCCTTATTACCCCCTGGGCCTTATTTACCTCAGGTACCTTACACAACATTTAGAAAGTAAAATATTTTAATTCCAATCTAGCCTCTGTAACACAAATGCCGTGATGCAGGCTGTGAGCGAGGGTACGGGTTCGAGTCTCGCACCAAGATTCTATGATTCTTGGATTAGCCCACAAACCGATTGTATATCAACTTATAATAAAATTTTACGAAAATATTTCAAAACAGGCTCTTAAATAAATTACAAAAGAATGGAATTACATTATCCTTAATAAATATTTGCTGTTATATTAAATTACAGATGCGTTGCTGTGGAGTGAACAATTACACCGACTGGATACGAATATCTCGCAGCCGCGTTATCCCAACCTCCTGCTGCGTAGACCCTGACAACTGTGTCACAGCCAATTACAGCGACATACATCAGAGGGTAATTATTATATGAACCATTGACTAAATATAAATATATTCTCTTAACTTGAAAGGCAAAAATTATAGTAATGTACTTGTTTCTTCTATTACACGTCACCTCACACTTTGTGCATGGCATCGGCATGAAGTATTCTTTTAGTAATTTTACTATGACTTGGGTTATAGTTTTATGATCCACCTGACATCAACCCGATCGGCGATATCAGGCAAATGATCATAAAACCTGTCTATATTATTTATTCTTGTTGCATAAATTCACGCCTGTACCCTAGAAATGGTAGGCAGAAGTGCCACTAAGGCCCCTATGGTCAAGATACGATGGTAGACTATCGCTATACCCAACTTTCAGTCATAGACAATTTTTAATGCAAAATTCACATTGTATAGGCTTGCTCAACCTGGAAATTGGATCCAGATCCTTATGGGTACTGTTCATGGCGTATATATGCTGCCACTAGATAAAACTTGTTACATGTTGGAATAAGTTAATGATGTAAAGTTAAATACGTTGTAAGTTATTTTTGGGAATATATAGGAATTGTAATGGATTTAAATTTAATTTCAGGGTTGCTACCAAGTGATCACGAAAACAATAGACGACTATGTGAATACATTCGTATTCCTGGGTGTCGCCACAACCATATTGCCGACGTGTGGGACGCTGTTATCCTGCTTCCTTGCGTTTACCATCCAAGACGCGAAGTACGATATGATGGAGGTGGAAATCACATAACTCCATTAAAATCATTAAAATGAACCAGGTTCCGACAATTATTCCGAAATATTGAATTTCGACATCTCTGACTGTCGCGTATTTAATTATAACTTATTAATACATTCTATTGATGTGTTAGACATAGGTAGATTTAAAATGTCTACGATGTTGTTTTCCGAATTTTTAAATAACGTTTAATAATGTGATACATATTATATTAAAATTAAAGGATATAGCGTTATATATTTTTTTCTTACTACATGAAAACCCTGAGCATTCAATATGTTTTAAATTATAGTAAAATAATAAATATGTTGTCTAAAACTAAACAGGAACTTTTCTAAAAATAAACAAAATATTGGTCTAATCATTTATTTATACTATCATATCATACAGTCTTATAAATATTTACAATCTATAATTCGTCAATTAGACACTGTGGTAATAGACAATATAGATTTTTTTTCACTTATAGAGATTGTATCTCTTCATACACATATAACAATGCTGTGGAACATTTAGTCACTATCAGAACCCTTTTTATCTTCCTTGGTTTCAACAGGTGCCTCTTGCTTGTAATGTCTATACTCTGGTTTCAATTCCCACATATTTTTGTGTGGGTTCTTTATGTTATAATTGCATACTTCTTTTAAAATTCCCTTCAAGTATACTATAGGTTGCCTTGTTATCTGAAAAGAAGAAACAATTGCTTGTATAAACAAGAGAGAGAGAGAGAAACAACAGCATCACAGTTTTTCATGTAAATTTTTGCTTACATACCACAATTCTTTTGTATTAATTTGATATGTGTAGAAAGTGTGTCTTTAACTGTACACTATTTACTCCAAACAAATGCCTTTCTACATACATACAAACACATATATGTACATAAACTAAACTGTCTAAAAACAGATTGCATGGAATATAATGCTTAATTTAAAATAAAGACATAAGCCCTATTTGTATACATATGGAGACTTGTTTACAAAAATTATGTATAACTGGTAAATTACATAATTGAATTCTATTTGTTGTAGCCATGTCTGGGTCACTAGCTCTCTAGATTTCCACACATTCTGGTATAGGCTATGTATGATCATATAATTTTACCAACAATTGTTACAGAAAATGTTGTTAATTAAAATTATGAGAGCTAGGTATACTATATAGGTAATATTAAATAGTAGCCAAGCTTTAATAACTACTATTTATAAATAAAATATAAATCAATTGCCAAAGTAAATAAAATATTCCGAAATTTACAACAAAAATTATGGTTTACTTTTAGAACAAGAGATTTTTTAAAATTTACAGTTTTCTTTTATCACTTTTATACCTATACATGTCAATATATTATTTTGTATTATTAGCTTGATTAAGACTGCAAAATATTGTAAATTACCTTCTGCAAGTCTTTAATGTTGTAATACTGATGTTTCTCAAAGGCAGCAAACAGCATGTTGAGAACAGCCTCCTTGTCATCACGAGCCTTCTTTCCTTCAGCTTTCTTCCTCTCTTGATATTCAATCTGTACAAAAGACAAAATGGCAGGTCACTAACTTGTTAAAATTTATGAAATATAGTAGACACTTTCTATACCTTATACATAAAGTAGTTAACATCATAATTTTAAAATAAGATAGATGAGTGAGATTCTGTAATCCCAGTTTTTACCTTAACCACATCTAAACCAATATATTGTTTTTAATAGATCCATATCATTCCATGCTATATATATCAGCCCATATCAACCCACTGCTGGGTATAGGCCTCCTCATTTGTATGTCACATTTTTCTGCCCTGTGCCATAGCTTCTATAATTTAGTTACAAACCTATAATTGAATAAATCTAGCCATAAAAAATGGGGTTTCTCACATTGTGCTTATGATCAGAAACAGGCTTGAAGTTCTGCACTATTCTGTCCAGCTGCTGAACTTGCCTCTGTGGTGTGGACGCTTTCTTAATAGATTCAAACTTCAACTTGTAGTATGTGGTGTCATCATAAGGTCTACATTCCAATTTTTGTACTATCCTGCCTTCCATATATAGCTTTTCAGTTTCGGGGACTATTGCGGTTGTATCTGATGCTGTAAAATAAAGCAATTAATAATCTTATCAATTTTTTAACAACAAACTAACCACCTGCGCAGCTCACCTTACACAAAAAACTTACACATACCAATGTAAATGTTTGCAAAATCTAGCAAATAAGAATACCTTTCTTGTTTTTCTACTTTTAATCAATGATTTGATCAGAGTAAGGAGTTCGCTTATGTACTTACGAACAACGTGTGAGAAGACTCCTAAAGACTGCCTGGTCACATTGGACACATTAAGCCTGTGTTCCTTCGGTATGCTCTGTTCACCTTTCTCCTTCAGACATAGTACTGCCTCGGGCAGGGAGAGCTGCACCTGCGCACGCTGGCCAGGCACACGAGATATTTTCAACTTGCCAACTGCTATGTCACCTGGAGCCTTCTCCCATTTGTTAGCAATGTATTTTGGTACTTTCACAAGCCATACACCACGGCCCGTATTCGATAAATCTAATTCTCTATCGATGTGGCTGGTGTTAGTAGTCATTTTCGACCGATGCAAACCAAAACAAATTTAAATTAATTGAAACAAGCTTTCTGTTCCTATTTTTACAGTTTATTTACGTTTGTACTAAATTAATATCAGGTGAATCGTACGTAACAATACGAATTAGGGACTTTTTTAGTTCGAAGTTTACAGACGAACTCTGACACGAATGAATGACAAATGTCACGATTCGCAAATACAAATTCCCAGCTTCCACAGAAAACCTACCTATCTACAGACCTATGAAACATAAATCTCCAATAAACAATAATAATTTAATATTTTATTCAATAGTCGCATATTTTATGAAAAGATTCGCATTCGCAATTTCATTGCATGAAAATAATTTATAATATTATGAAGAGGATGTAATATAATTTAATCCGTTTATGACGTTCGGGAATTCCAACACGCAAGGCAGTGCAATTTCCAGTGCTTTTGCTTATTTTTGAATAAATGGAAAAGACAAAAATGCAAAATGTCAAATCTCTAAAATCATAAATGGTGTTGTATCAGAGTTGATTTTGTGCGTATGCTTTAAAAATGCTTATAGTATTTGTGATAAATATAAATAATTATTGTATATTTAGTGATGCCTAAACCATTCAACGATTGATTAATTTGATTGCGTGAGTCTATGAACAGTAATGTGAAAAAATGTTTGGGTACAGTAAAGAAGCTGTTAGAGTGAAAGTCAAGGTTTGTTATATCTTATGAAAGAATTTTCGTAATTTAGGATTAATTAAACGTAAACTTGAATTAAAAATCTGGGTATAATAACCTACATTGATGTAAACACGGCACAAAATATTTTTTCGTAATAGCATACTTTATGCTAGGAACAATCAATATTTGGAAATTCCGTTATTCAAAAGTGTGTCATATTTAATTGGTTTTTGTTTAGATATAAACAGAGAATATCCACGCGTACACTAGAAGCAAATTTAATGAAACTTAAGATATAACAATAACTTATTGTTTGTTGTGAAGAAACATACATGCATAAAACCTGTACTATTAACTGTATTTATACTTAAATATTCTTCAACCTTTCACAACAGTGGACTGATAAATATTCCCTATGAACAATTAATTTATTCTAAAACATCATAATTGGTTTTCTTTGTTGCTTGCAGGACAACCCACAAATTTCATTTTAGAGTTCATCTTTTATATTATAATTGTTACTCTTCAATTATGTTATACCCGAAAGTAGTTGCTTTGGTTAACAAATTTTAATATGCAATAAATGTACAATTTTTAGAAGTTGAATTCATGAAAAACATCCTTGCAGGTTTGCCCAATTTCTATGTTGTTTTTAGCTCATCACAAAGAATAAATATCCTTCCTTTGTGTGTTTCTAAGTCTTCTATTGAACGAAAGACCCAAATTAATAAATTGTTTTGGTAATATGGTTGAGTGATGAGTCTATTAACTAAACTCCATGCAAACATCTGCATCCTAGAACAACATGTAATGAGAATTTATATGTTTCATACATTTATTTTCAAAAAATATATGTGTAACATCAAGTAAACATGTTTATATTCCATTCTGTGTATATTTTTTTTGTGCATTAGATTAGAATAGTCTTTCTCACAATGATATAGAAAAGAGACTTCCAAAGTATTTTTCTATAGAATTACAAATCACATGATAGAATTGAATATCCAATATATATATATATATATATATATATATATATATATATATATATATATATATATAATATGACATGCTTTACTAAATTACTGGGGAGACAACAAAATTATATGCTTAGCTATTAATACAGTGGATAATACTTTCTTCCATTATTAGTCAGTTTTGAGTCGGAAATGCAGTGTTATTGGATATATGTCAAGGTCAGCTTTATAGCTTTCATGGCTCTAAGCCAGATAACTATTTTAATTATAATTTAAAGCTTACGGTGTTATATTTAGTTTTCACTACTATCTTCATTTGTTTTTTATTTTTAAACTATAGTTGTCCCTGACATCTAATCTTATTATTAAACAGTAAATCATATTTCAAATTCCATTTGTAATACTATATATTTGTAATAATAACATAAATACAGGCAAAAGGATATAAAGTATTAGTGCAATGATTTACAATGAAAAAAAATATTTGAAAGTAGTAATAGTTTTCATTCATAACATTAAGATTTAAATAAGTTTACCTGATGATTTTGATGTGATTGACCCACAACACTTTCCATATTGACCTAATTAATATGTGACTAACATTTGTTTACAATTATTACAGCGATTTGAATTACTTGGTATGAGTTATCTATTCTTAAAAAATGTTTGACTTGTTATAGTAATGCTATATTTATATTGTTTATGACAGAAATGTGAGGGAAAGCTGCAGCCGGAACTGAGAAAATTCTCAGTGGACCCGCAAATAACTTCACTAGAAGTGTTACAAAGCATTTTGATCAAAGCATTTGACATAAAGTCTGACTTTACATTATCATACAGAACTGTTGATGACTATGGTCAAGAAGTGTATCTGCCATTACTTTCTGATTGGGATTTAGATGCAGCATTTCTTAAGTAAGTAAAAATGTTTTGTTTAGTTATGCTTAATAGAACTGCAAATAAAATAATTATAATATGTATGGACCACAATCACATATACATGTGAGTATAATGTTTGTTGTAGGGCTCACAACGTAGCTCTCACACAAAGATCTGAACCATGTGTACAGTTAAAAGTGGACATGAAACCTTTTGCCGAAGCATCCGAGGATTGGGAGCCCCCGGTCATGACTTCCACCACAAACATGGTGAACCAAATGAACAAGGAACAACCCACAGTAGCACCACCACCAAACCAAACGGAGAAACAGGAAACACAAACTGGTTTTCAAGGGTTGATCATGAACCAGGTATGTTTTTTCATTGATTGAAAATGATTACAATATGTAAGCAAAAACCAAGTTGCAAGGAAAAGAAGTTGCTGAATATGTCTTTTAGGTTGCTATTATAATATAAAATTTACTTTTATGAGAAGTTTATCAGACAAATTGATGAAAAGGCCAAAATAAACCCAAAAAGTTTCACAAATGAACTCAATTGATTATGTAAAAAAACAACATATTTTATTCATTGAATTTTAAATTAAGCATATGGTTTGTTTGGTGTCCATCTTGTTGATAATCACCACCTACTTACATCCGTAATAAAAAAACACGCATTCATATTGATATGTGAACAATATAATTTTTATTTTTATTTGTGGATTAATATTGTTAACATTCATGAATTTTTTATATAATCTGAAAATCAACATTGCGGACACCCTCTATTTGCTACCATTACTATGAAAATCTTACATCGCCTCTCTAAAAGGTCTCTGATACAGTCCTAGCCAATTGCTCTAAAAGATCATCACTTCATCTATCCTCAAGGCGTCCTACAAGTCGTTTGCGGTTCTGTGGTTTACATTCCAGTATACATTTCCTCGCCCCATCCGTTACTATGTCAGCATGCTTACAAGCGAAACAATTTTTTACTATAATTCATGTAGATATAAATCCTCTATCAAATCACTTCGTTTCGAATTCACTCTTAGTTTAGAAAATCCTGAACAAAATACATAGACATATTGAATTCGTGGACTATTCTGTCCTTGAAATTCAACGTCTTGGCTCCGTTCTTGGTTATTCTATTCGGCGTGTATTGCATCAAAGGTCGTCACGCGCCACTACTTCGTATGCTCACGACTTTGCTTTACAAGGATTTCTCATCTGTAAGTTGCTCTCCCTAAAAAATCGTTGGAATTGTTGTTTAATAAAAAGTATTCAATCAGATAGATATTATAGCTATTATATTCAGTAATTTTTGTCTGTCTGTAGTTAGGCCTTGTAACGAGATACGCAATCAATTAAAAGTCCCAAAAACGTTAATGTTTAACAAAAGTATAAATTGCATGGAAATATGGTACAATTTGTCAATGGATTTTGTTAGGTTGAGAAAACGTTTAACATGGTATCAAGAGCATTGAACTTATACGATGATCCCAACACGCCCCCGCGACCTCCGCTCAGTGACATCGAATTCAGGGCATTCCTCGACGCAGTCGGACAAATCACCAACACTGCGAAGCTAAGGGAAGTTATATATTGCGGAGGAATCGATCCCAGTTTGAGGTAAGCTTACATAATATTCTATCTTTAGACCAAACTTTAGGATATTAGTTCGAATTGAATGCCTGCATTCCTTGGAAAGTTTATTAAGGTATTGGTTCCGTTTATTACCATTTAGAATTCGTAATAGTTAAACTAGTCTGAGACACTAGGACTGGTTTGGAATACACCTTATATAACGTGGTGTACGATCTGTCCTAGTAAATCCAATCAACTTATTTTCAGAAAAGTAGTTTGGAAACACATTTTAAACGTGTATCCAGATGGGATGACGGGAAAAGAGAGAATGGACTATATCAAAAGGAAAGCCAATGAGTATTACGCGCTCAGAGCGCGCTGGAAAGACTGCATCCAAAAAGGAAAGGTTGGGACACAAAGAATACATAAAAAAATATAATATGTAGACAGCAAGCCCACTTAAATATACACGGATTTTTTGGTTTCAGGTAAATGCAGATTTAGCATACGTGACAAGTATGGTCCGCAAAGATGTGTTACGTACTGATCGGCATCACACGTTCTACGCAGGTAGCGACGACAACCAGAACATCGCCTCTCTCTTTAACATATTAACAACGTGAGTCTTATTCCCAATGCAGAAATAGTGTTTCAAAATGCACGAGTTATAAGTAAAATATATTTCACAGGTACGCGATAAACCATCCCACGGTTAGCTATTGTCAAGGAATGTCCGACCTGGCCTCGCCTTTATTGGTGACAATGGGTGACGAAGCGCACGCGTATATCTGTCTGTGCGCTCTAATGACACGTTTATATCCTAACTTTTTGTTGGACGGTGAAGCCATGACTCTGAAGTTTACGCATTTAACGGAGTCGTTGCAAGTATACGATCCGGATTTTTATAATTATTTGAAGTCTCAACAAGCGGATGACTTACTATTTTGCTACAGATGGCTGCTATTAGAAATGAAACGAGAATTTGCATTTGACGATGCTCTTAGAATGCTTGAAGTCTTATGGGCATCATTACCCCAAAAAACCCCTTCAGCAGAATTGTCGTTAAAAGAAAAAGAATTCGACCCCAGTATCGATCTAGAGGACGATCCTCCGCCGGTTAGTCCGCTCATTAAAGCGCCTCGTGAAAATGCTTACACAAAAGTTTGTGCGATTAGACGACAAAGTTCCAGTTTCAGCTTGGCCAACACAAAAGCGCCGAAACTCGCGGTGTGCAAACAAATGAATCACAGTCTAGACGAAAACGCGACGAGATGTAACGTCCCTAATTCCTCACTCAAACATTCGAAGGAATTTCAAAGTATGGATGATGCCGCACTGCAGATTCAAAATAACAAGTCACATAACAACGATAATGATAAAAATAAGGAAAGCAGTGTATTATCATTGAAAGAATCGAAAATTCACGCAAGACGTAGTATGAAAAGTGTGCCTGAACATGCAAAAGTTGAAACAAATGACTCGCTCTCTACAGAATGGTCTAGCACAGGGAACCTTACGAATGGAACAACACACGCAGAAAATAAAGACACGCCTCTAGGCAATCAAATAAGACTGTTGAGGGATCGCATATCCATTCATAACAACAAGTTCTTCTCGTCTTTAGATAAACTTGATGACAACGTCGCTGTCGAGTCCTCGCACAAACCAAAAGTAAAGATGATCAAGAATTTAAATGAATTTCTTAATTTTGCTACAGGAACCAAAAATGGCTCACAAAACACAATTTCCACAGAAAGTGCGTCTACAAAGGAGTGTCCGCGCATTACACTCACTCACACTGTCGGTAAACAACATTCGCAGGACGAAAAGCGGCATAAACTAAAGAAGAGCATTGCAGCGGAACAAAATGAAGGCAGCAGTCCAGACGATTCACAGGAGTACTATCCTATGACAACGTCAATGACTAGAGAACTGAGATTAGAATTAGAACATTTAGATCGCCACGTTTTTGGTCCATCGTATATAAACAGATGCAGTATGATGTGTGACTCTCCGTCTGAATCGACCAGCACTGATGAAAAACCCACTAATGAGTGCACTGAAATTAAACAAGGTCCAGTCACGACCGATGTGCTAGAAGCACGGACTGAAGTCATGGAACTAACTGACATAATGAAAAAATCTCCATTACTTGACACTTTGAAATCAAACGCAAGAAGTGCGGAAGACATTTACCTATGGGAGAATCCTTTACACAGAAACACTCCAACAACGCGGACAACTGCTAGCTGCCCACAAACCCCCGACGAACAAGCGGAATTGGACTTCGATGGAGACACAGGGGAGATATTTGAGGAACATTCGGGGAAAAAATCCGTCACACCAATAAAATTATTAAGAAAAACGAAGTCTACGGAACCTCCGGAAATACCCAAAGATCTAAAACCATCGAACCACCACTCCAGTGAATCAGATTCTTCTGAAAGAGATGAAAATATGGACTCTAATAACATCACGACAGACAATACTGTTCAACAAGGCGGCACGAATGCCTCACGCTCGCAGAAATTTTTCTCCAGCATGTCGCAAGAATTAGAAAATGCCAGAAAAAATTGTGAATCGCTTTTGAATGTGAAACAACCAAATTTGCACAGTGTGGCGTCAACGATAAACAGTTTTCAAAAAAAATATGAAGTATTCAAACCCCCAGTGCAGAAAACGGTGAGCGTATCTTCCGTTACATCGGATAGTTCAACAAAAGGTAGTATTAGTAGTCTTCCTCCGCCAGTCGTGTTTGGCGGCGGCAATCCTTTTTTAATGTTTCTTTGTTTGACTGTGCTGTTACAACACAGAGATTATATTATGCGCAATCGCATGGACTATAATGAATTAGCGATGCATTTTGATAAAATGGTACGTAAACACAACGTGAACAGGGTACTGAACCAGGCCAGGCAGATGTATGCTATTTACTTAAAACAACAAGCCCATAAGACTGCCGACGTGTCGACTTAACCAACCAAAGTATCGTTATTCGTATACAAGATCTCCAAATAATTGATTGCTCATCAATAATATGAAATTTTGGTCATAATAACACATTCCCAGTAATAATTAGTGTAGATATTATGTTTCGAAATAAATACGATATTTTCCTAATGCAAGTAAGATATCAATTATAGCAATCAGTGCTATTTTTATAGATACCATGAAATTGTTATTTAAGCTCTGATTAAAGGGATAATATATTTTGACCAAAATATTTGATTATGACGTGATTTGATGAATTCCAAAGAGCTTTTGTTTTAAAAATTGTGATATTTTCTCTTAGATTTATTTCTATAGCATATAATTTTACACACTATATTTTCCATTTACAAAAGTATTTATTTTCCCACTTTGTTTATGTATACCCGGAAAATATAATTATTTTGTGTTTTCCTTACAATATGCTTCTATTAATGTACAAATTGTATTATTTTTACTGTAACTATTTATGTACTTAAAATTATGAAATGGTCAATTCATGTTTCGTTGCTCATTTGCAATCTTAATAAGTATTCGTGAAAATATTTCTAATGTACAGTTTTGGGCCTCCACAATTTTATCGTAGTCATGAATCATGATTGATAGATTCTTTGGGTATACAAAAATATATTTTAATATAACGTAATGTATAAGTTCCCCTGTGCACAATATACCACCGTACGCGACAGGTCGGTATGGCAGTTTTCTAATGATGTAGTATTACGTTCTAAGTAGTTTATATCGATTTTTTTTTCATTTGCATATGTAATGAATAACTATTACGGGAGGACTATATGAATTATTATGAAGTAATAAAACCGTCAGAATGAAAATGAATTATTCTTTTTTTCTTTAGCTTTAAAGGCTACCGCAGTCATTTCAATACACAACAAAAATTCCACCAAGAACAATGTGAGCGGGATCGATATCGATAACCGCGGTCAACGCAGCGCTGTGCACCACTAAGACTTGGGCGGCGCGGGCGGTGTGCGGAGCGTCCCCTCCCCCACGCGTCATGTCATACCCCGATTGCCATGCCGAGCTGTCGCGTACTATATCTTTTTCAATTCTTACTAACAGTGTTAAAAGAAACCAGGGATAAAATAAAACATTTTAACAGTGTCGATTTCTAGTCTTTATATACGACAAATGAGACTTTGCTACCATTCCTGCTTCCCGCTGGCCTACTCCTTAGTCCCCTTATAAAGTAGGTACACAACTTTATGTAACTCATGCTACTCGCAGTATGTATCTTTTTAATCTGTAAATAAAACTTATTGAAAGTCTACATTGTTTTCTTTCATTTGGTCATTTAAGGGCACTTGATGAAATAGTGCAAATTAATTTTAATGGAGAATTGAGGAAAAAAAATCATATTTATAAATAGTATTGGCTCATATACGCCCACTCGACAACGGGACATCTCAGATCTCTACAATCGAGAGTTGAATTGAGCACCCATACTATACTTCACCACGCCCACAAATGATGAGTGGGCGGATTGTCCACGTCATAGATTTTTTCCTATCTGGTATGCAAATCGCCATGACATTTTTTTTCTCCGCGTGCGTGGTCCAGCCACTTAACTAATGAACGAAATTTTGTTTATAACCGCGTATCGTGGTAAACTGTAAACAGTACACGCATGGTTCGAATAAGTTTAAGATGTGCTCTCAGCTCGAACCTGCCACTAAGTTTGGGTCATCGCGGCAGTTCCCATCATAGAGTACAGTATATAATATGGAGAGTTCCCATCTGGTTCGTTACCGATACGATCGCAAAGAAAAACACAAATTATTATTTTACTTAATTGATTACAGAATAGCTTTTCTCAATAAAGCTTAATGTTAGTCGAGATCATCATCATCATGGTCGATATAAATATTATCGGCTATTTGGTTCATTTGAACTTGTGCTACTGGCAATTAATATTTACCGTTGATTTAAACAAAAGGTATGTATATAATTAATGTACATTGAATCTCATCATTTGTTGTAATTTAACGAAATTCTGCTCGGTTGCTAAAATCAATCAGATTGAAAAATAAATAAATATACTCCTGCTGCAGCAAGCTGGCTGAAAAACCTGAACATAGAAGTTTAATCCACGCAGTATAAATGCCATACGCAATGATGATAATTCAGTGTGAAGATGAATGAAACGACAATCTTTGAGCTACGTATAACTTGTTAATTTATTTCCTCCAAAGTCTTTACACTGGGATAGCCTTAGCCTACACATTAATATCACATTCAGGACACTCGAGTCATTGACTACAAGTTAAATGAAATCAATTTTATTTATTACATAATTACTAGTTTTAATATCAGAACTCAACACTAAGTGTGACTATTGATGGTTACGTTTGCAGTCTGACGAGTAATTGGAGATTGCGCCTACTTCCTTTTGTTGCCGCCGGCGCCGGACAAGATCATAGCGATGCGCATGAAAATGTTGAGGACATCCAGATATACGGAAATGGCCCTGTAAACGTTCAAAATGTTTAGGAACTGTTCAATAGCGAATATTATTGACGTAATACGAGATGTGAAACTTACGAATTGATGGGGTCATAGGGTTGGAAACCGTAAGCCGGGTGCATTTCTGCGCGCTTAACTATGGCTTGGGTGTCGTACAACAGGAAACCGCTGAAGACAATCAAACCGCCGTACAGACTGAGGGAGTACAGACCTGCAATATGAAAAAAATGAATTTAAGAATTTATTCGCACGAAACAAAAGATTGACTTGTATGCGGCTCTGAAAACACCATAAGTGGTGTCTCCAGTTATCGCGCATGGTATTTCAAATTTTAATATACTATTTTTACCTGCTCCAAGAGCTGACGTGGGCGGCAAGAACATTCCGGCAAGGGAAGCGGCGAACACGGCGCCCAGACCCATCGCCAGCGGCGCGCGCATGTTCAGGAACTCACCAGACGGGGCACAGATAGCAATCGTGCTGAGGCCACCTACCACACCCGCTGTGTACCTGTGAATGCAATATCCTGTTAAATTTGAAATAGTCTATACCATGTCATGTGTCCTGCTTCAGTTAATTGTGATAATCGTATAGAAGAGACTTTAGAGTAGTGGGTGAGTTGCGACAAATATTTGATTTTCCTCTTATGTGCAAAATGAAATCTCACAGGAAACTACACTTTTTAATGTGACTATTGATATTTTTTTGTAAATCATGGAAAATTGAGAAAATGAAAAATTCATACAATAATGTTCCAATGTTTCTTACCAAGCAGCCCGCATCAAAATCGGACCCCCAAGGAAGCAAATAGGTGCGATCACAGCTCCCATGATGCCTGTATGAACCATCCATGCTAATTGTTTACCGCCAAAACCAGGTTTGTACTCCATACCCCGGACAACCATGCCAGAGCCAATCATCAAACCCATGGTTAATATTATTGACTGGAACGAAAAGCAATATAAATTATGTAACATAGCAAATTGTCTACATGATACAGTATATACCCAGCATTTGATTTGGCATGTTGGAATCAAGAGTGAGATATTCGGTGCAGTTTAGTAGAGATCTTTGTCCATTGCAATTAAGTATTTTGTCCTCATTTGCACAAACCAATACCAAGCTGTTGGTTCACTGTGTGACAAAGACAACACCAAACCTAGCCAATCCTTGCCATAAGTCTTACTATTCTGTCTGATATGCCACATCAAATGCCAGGTGCTGTAGTATGAAGATTTAAGAAAAGATGCATCCGCTTTAAATATTTAACCTTTCTCAACCATTGACCAGATTACTTGATAAATCAAAAAAAATAAATGTATTCTTATTTTTAGTACAACATACCATCCAGCCATTTCTTGCAACCAAGTTGAGTAGGGCAGGTGTTCTGAATACTGTAATTGCACTTCCAGCAGTTAAGACTAGAGAGCCCGCGATGTATCCATATGTGGCCTTGATGCGATCCTTTACATATTGTGGCCAGAGGCTAAAACATTATTCAGATATTAATTAAATTAACAGCCTTCATTCACCACTATGCTGTGCCAAATGGGTATATGTAAAAATAAACAATTTTGTTATTAAAAATAAAATACTTATTATCACAAATCCAGAAAAATATCAATTCATATTCAAGACACTGTGTTATTATGCAATATTTTAATATGATGCAATTATACTATGGCATAAATACACAGTTGTAAGCAATAAGAACATAAGTATGATTTTCTCAATATCACTACAACAGCCATTGATACTTTTGGCTTAGCCTACCAGTATAACAATACTCTTCTGAACAGAGCCACACATTAAGTATTACACAATAAAGGGAATGTAAAAACAAAATGATAATTTTTAATCATATTATGTGAAAGCAATGACTGTTCACTTAACCTTCAATGGTGTTTACTATATTTGAACATTTGGTTTGTTTACTGTGTCTCAAAATACTTATTTATAAAATCAACATCAAGATAAGATACAACATTCAATGAGTCCCCATATTTTTGTAGAACCAAATTCCTTGTATTCCTTGCCAAATAAACAAGAGTGACTCATGAAAATAATGATTGATTGCTAATATTGTTTAATATGCTTGTAATCATATCTTATCGTGTATGGATTATCACTCACTGTGCCTCCTGTAAAGTTCCAGGCTTCACACCAGATCCATAGTAGCAAAGTGCCACGAGACCCACAGCTGATGCCCCTGCCAAGGCACCTTTACCCAAGCTGTAAGCTGAAATTGGTTTTAATATGTCAACTTTACAAAAACAAATTATCTTCCTACAGTGTATTGTGTATGGAAATACAACAAAGAGATATAAATATGTAGTACATGTGCATAAGTTAATGGTTCCAACAATATAGCAAGTTGTCTTCTCTATGAGCTTTATTTGTATTGCATAACACAAAAAAACCCAGGCATTGACCTTTTTAAGCACAAAATTTATACTGCCTATACTAATTTTTTTCAGTATATTAGTAGCAATTCTGAATAAATTAAATAAGTAACAAGCATATATTTTGGAAAAAATACGAATATTATACCATTAGGTCCTGCAGGTGCCATGAGTTTTTCCCATAGTGTAGGTTTAGTTCGTGTGGCGACTCTGGAGCGAGTTTCTCGTGAATAGTTCCTGATAATATAATTTTTAGGCACGAATCTCTGTGGCACAGGAGTTTTCAGCGTGTGCGTTACAGTTAGGGCTGAGCGCGCTAAACACATTCGCGACAACATTCTGATGCAATCTGCAAGCAACACATATTTTACAAGAGGATCTTTGCAGAACGAACATAATTAGGATAGATTGACGTTTAATGTTTATAGTTTATACAAATGTATTATAATACACATCGACTTACGTGTTTATTTTTTGCGTAAATACAACTAAAATACCAACCAATTTATTTTCGGCGCACCAACAAAATAAATTGTGAATACGTTGTAAGACACAGAATACACCCTATTTAAAAGCCGGTTTATAAACAACTTGCTGAAAAATCGTGCGATCTCTGAAGTCTGAACTGTTCTGGAAATGGAAAATTGATCTACGACCGTCACTGCGTCATAAGATCCGCAGTCATGAAAACGTCAAATCAAAGTTTCAAATTAGATGACATTCTCATAATTTAACTTGCGCCAACGCAATTAATTGAGGTGACATTTTATACATACTACTTACTTGCAGTGGCGTGCCTAGGGTTTTGGGGTAGGGCAAGCCCAATATTTTGTTTTATGTTTAATGCATATTGATTTAGAAGGAAAATATACTAAGAACAAAGAAAACGAATGTACGTCAGCAGACTTAACACATAATCTATACAATATTAGGATTAATACAAATATAGATTACTTGTGGAAATGCAACCGTAATTGTTTATTGCAATAACTGCTGAGCACTTCATTTTTAATACCCGACATTCCGCTAGCACAACGATAGCTACTATGGTGCCGTGTTTGACTTCGCAGTTATCCGAAAATGCGGCATAAATTATTATTATTATTAATTCATTAACGTTAAATTTTTAAGAAGTACAAGTAATAACATATTTTTTTAAAGAGCCACCTAATTTATTGCAATGTTTATATTTTATCAAACTATTCTAATACACAAGTGTCGTTTGAAAAACATAATATGAAACATCATTATTTAATATCCTATACAAAGGGAAGCATGTAGAAATCAAATTACGTAGTTTATTTAACTGAACTGATAAAATACCTCTCGTGATTTACCACGAATATAAGAAATACACAAACCCGGCGTTGTTTTCGCTCTAGTTTCTAATTCAATATAATTGAATTAAATTACCTTTATACCGGCAACGAACACTTTCATCATCACACTAAAACCATCACAGGAAACAATACAACTCATTTTAGTATCAAAAAGCTTCAATAACATAAAACAACTAATAATTAACCTATATTAGAACTATTTACAATAATTACACAATGTCAAAATACTTATGAAGTTAGTACGAATTCGTTCAGAATTGCGAAACGAAACGTAAATATAAACATTACTATAAATTACAAACTGCAATTATAATTTATTAAAAAGTACCGACATTACAGGCACATTTTTAATCATTTAATTAAAAATATTTTTAAATGCGAAACAAGTTAATTTAATAACAATAAATATATTTACTAAACAACAATAACAAATAATAACGTGACAACCGTGAAATGTTCACCACGAAGCCGGGCATTTCGTCTCGTACTGAGAGCTATACAAAAATAGCCATACCTATACATTCGTAGCGTCTTGTACACCATTTCACCCATACGTGGGCCGCGTTGCCAAAAGCCTCGTAAAAGCACACGAGAGAGAAAAAGATAGATATATGTGCGTTGTGCCGCCTTTTTAAGGGAGCGCGTGGAGCCACCGTTTTTTGAGTTTTAATATAATTGCCTACGGAATGAATTTCGCGCGGCGCTTTGGCGCTCCGTCTCAAGCGCTGTATTTAGACGCGCCGCGACAGGACGCGGTAAATTCAAAAATTGTAAATGTTTTCTAATAAATGAATGTATTGTATTTATTGTAATGGTTTATGTTCAGTATCGAGTATGTACGTATTAAGTAGGGCAAGCCGGGCTTTTGGGCTTGTATGGAAGTACCGCCACTGCTTACTTGATACTTTTTCTTCTTCGTCATTACACTCCAAGGTCCTGGCAGAACGGTCGTGGTCACTTTTTTTTAGTCCATACTGGCTGCGTTCCACTTGACGATCACAATGCCCACGCTCACGACCGCGATCATTCCCACAGCAATCGTGATCGTTAAGTGGAACGGCGAAATGAGTGTTGCGAGCACTGTGGTCGCCAACTGGAACGCGGCTATTGAAGATGTTGCTCGATCGAGCTTTCGTGATCTCTCTCCATCTAATACTGCAAGGTAAAATATGCAATCAAGTGTTATAACGGGCTTAAAAGACCTTTATCCAAATAACAAAGCCTTTTTTAATAAAAAAAAGTGTTGTAACGTCAATGTCAACCAGTTTTACCAGATACATGGTAATTACCGTAGATGAACGGTAATTTTTTATCAAACACGGTCTACGGTAAAAGTAAATTACCGTGTCGTTTTCTATGGTATTTTATAAGACAAATTACGGTGTAAATAATTGTTGAATTCTAATCCAAAATGTTTAAATGCCTAAAACGAGACGCGTAATAGTCCAATAAGTTAGACTCAACACTCAACTTTTTATCTCGTCAAGCCGCAGTTCGTACAATTTGGACAGGTGAAAATAATATTGTGGCAGTGTATTTCTCTTGTAATATTAAAATTAATAATATTTTGAATGAATGGAATACCGCTCCATTTCTTGAAAACGTTTTTTCCTGTTTCCAATCAATCCAATCCATCAGCTAAAGGAATTCCACTGCTGAACATAGGCCTCTCCCAATAATTTCCATATTTTTCTGTTTACTGGTACTATAAAATAACACAATGTTTTCTTTACATAATCATAGGAGATTATAATAGGCACTGGTGAAAGTGACAGTGATAATTACGAGACTGATATTGAAACTGAGCTGACTGCAGCAAGAAAAAACAGCATGTACTGAGCGAAATATTATACTATTATCTACAAATATTTTCAATTAATAAATTAACAATTAATTAATAGCGAAATATTATCAACAAAAGTTCAAACATAAGTGGTTACCTATTAAAAATTCTTTCAAAACCATACAAAAAATGAAAATAATTGACACGGTTGGTTACAATGGTTTAAAAAAAACATTACGATATTTTTTTCCGTAAACACGGTAATTTTAGTCTGCTGACACTGTAGTTTAGCATTTTTCCTCTGGCAGCACTGATCTCAACTGTCATATATGAATGTCAATTGTCATTTGTCATTACATACCGCGCATGTGGGTTCGTTTTGCTTTTAGAAGTGGTGTTGAATTTGTTTATGATATCTAATAATAAATATGTATAGAAAAAACATAAAACCCCAAACTAAAATGAATTCTACGGATAATTCTGGTATGTAAAATCAAACCATCATCTGTGTACATCAATCATTTAACTCATAATTGTTTCATATAAACTACAACGTGTTTTTATCAAAACTAACCTCGGTTTGTATTAATATAATATTTACATCAATAATGTGTTTACTTCTAGATTCTGAAGAAGAGTTGAGTCCAGAAATTCACAAGAAATCATTGGAGAAGCTCAAGAAAATCGATCCCGACTTCTACAATTTTCTTGAGGAAAACGACGAGAACTTGCTCAACTTTGATCTCGATGATGAGGAGGCGTCTGACAATGAAGGGGGTGAAGATGATGACGACACGGTGCATAAACCTGGCCCAATCACTGGAGACAGTGACGAGAGTGACTTTGAGGTGAGACATTGTATTTGTTTACCTTGGTAGCTAACTACATATCTTGTAATAGTTATTCTTACAAACATAGTATTAAAGATTTAAAGGTAATGTCTTTTTACTTCTGATAATTGTTAATAGATTGTGTATATACACTGAAATACAAAAACAATGATACTGTTACACATTGAAACATGAGGGACATTAATATTTTTTTGAAATTTAAGGCAGAAGATGCTAAGCCTGTTCGTGGAAAAGTCACCCACAAAATGGTGACACAATGGCAAACAGAGTTGCAAAGTGAAGGCAAAATAAAACTGAGTACTCTTACGGCTGTTATAAAAGCATTCAATGCTGCTATGTTGAGAGTCACCAGTGAAGATGGAGCTTCACAGGGAGAATTCAAAGTGGAAGGTCAGTTTCCTAATAAAGTTAATGGTTATATAACATACATACATAAACACACGCCTTTTTCCCAGAAGGGGTAGGCAGAGGTGCTTCCAGAACACCCACATTTCGCCTTGTATATTCTGTCCCACGATGTGATAGGGGGCGAGCCTATCACAATGGTTAATGGTTATATATTTGTGTAAATGGTAATATATTGGGGAAAAGCACAATATTACCTTGGTATGGACTGTTGTAGGTTACATCAAATTAAAAGTTATACTATAAACACCTACTTTGTACATGCTCTGCATCACTCAAAGGTTAATTAGTAGAGAATGCCTTAGGCATTAAGTCCGCCTTTATACAAAATGTATAAAAATTTTAAAATAAAATATTAATAAAATAAAAGTGCTTCTATGTAAAAATAGTTACATTGAAAACTTCTATGTTCTATATAATTTTGTGTCTAATCAAATAAGACCTAATAAGTAATATATAACGTAACATGTAATGCTTTAGTAGAGTAGAAAAAGATTATTTTATAACTCAATTTATCTTGTGTTGCACTAGTTTAAATGATGCGCATATTTATTAATGTTTCAGGTTCATCAATATTCAATGCTGTCATACAAATGTGTGTGCTATACTTACCTGGAGCTATCAAAAAGTATCTGGGAATGGAACAAACTGGCAAAGATCCACAGAAATGCAAACATTTTGTCAAAATCAAAGGATCACTTGTGGCATATTTAAATGATTTACTAAAGTTACTGAGTGGAGTTAGTTCAGAGAACATTTTGACTGTGTTACTGAAGCATCTGCACCAGATGTCCAATTATGTGGCATGTTTCACCAGAATAGCAAAGCAGTCGTTAAAAAAACTCATCACCTTGTGGAGTACGGGGGAGGAAACTGTGAGGGTACTTGCATTTTTGTGCATACTGAGAATAACAAGGAACCAACAAACTGCATTACTTGATATTGTGTTGAAAGCTATGTACATGACATATGTGAGGAATTGTAAATTTGTCAGTCCATCAACATGGCCAGGCATAAATTTCATGAGGAGGTCTCTTGTGGAGATGTTTTCTTTGGACCTGAATGTGTCATATCAACATGTGTTCTTGTATATAAGGCAACTGGCCATACATTTGAGGAACGCTATTGTTGTGCAAAAGATTGAGAACAGGCAAGCTGTGTACAACTGGCAGTATGTGAACTCTTTGCACCTGTGGGCAGATTTATTATCAGCAACATCAAATAAGCCACAGCTGCAGCCCCTTGTGTATCCATTGGTGATGGTGATCATGAACACTATAAAACTTGTCCCAACACACCAGTACTATCCCCTGAGGTTCCACTGTGTTGAGATCCTAATAAGTCTATCAAAGGAGACAAATACATTCATACCAATACTGCCATTCCTTGTAGAGGTAAGGTTCAAAACTCTTAGTATTATGGATGTATGACTTACTATGTTGACTTCAGCAAAAAAACATGCTATATATTTATTTATTTTGTTGCTTTGGTCAGTGTCATCAACGTGCTAAAATTGACTCAATTAATTTTACGTTTTAATATTTTGTTGTGGTAATGATAATTTGTTTCTTTTTTCAGGTCTTATCATTTGACTTCAATAAAAAACATAAAAAAGTCTCTATGAAACCTTTGGACTTCAATTGCATATTAAGACTTGCAAAATCACAAATGATGGAGAATGGATTCAAAGATGCCGTCATAGAAAGGTTATATGCCCTTTTGTTGGAGTACATGGCAAATGAATCGCATTCTATTGCATTTCCAGATCTGAGCCTGCTTGCTGTCATACAGGTAAGAATGTCTTTTGTTGCTATACAAAGCTTTAATATGTTTTTGTTCCTGCTTAATCATGTACAACCATTTTCAATAACCCATGCCATAATTAATAATAGAAAAAACATTAGGAAATTCGATAAATTTTAAATTTTAATTACAAAACAAGGTAAATATAAAAATGACCAAATCATCAACCAGAATCATGAGTTGAAATAATTTGGAATTTAAAAAAAAATATTTTTGCTCTAGGAAATACAATTTAGTAAGATATGATTATTAAAACCTATTTTGCAATTAGAGGACGTCTTGTAAAATTGCCTATAGAACATTGCATCCAGAATAGCCAAGATCATACTAGGATATAAAAAAAAAAAGTTTGTTCTAAATTTTATTAACAAAAGATCGTGTTACTAGCCGGTAAAATGCGCGTGCTAACCCGAAATTTTGTTTTACATTACGCGTTTAAACAAATAGTAGATAATTTTCTAGAACGCTAATGCAATTTATATCGTTTTCACTTTACATTCAAAGGCAATATTATAATAACATAAATAATGTTTCGGCTTTGGAAGACTTTTCCTTATTCCCCGCATGTGTGTGCTGCTTTTGTTATTGGCATTAAAGAAAACGAATATGCTTGCAGTTGAAACAATTCCTCAAAACATGCTCAGTTACGAATTATACGAAAAAGTTACGGCAGCTACTTGAAAAAATTGAAGAGAATGCCAAATTCATTGAACGTGAACGCGCCAAGATTACATTTAATTTAAATGAAGAGAAAATGATAACAGCCTGGGAAACAAGTATTAAGACAAAAGGTACGCCTCTATCTGCCTTCTTCGAAAATTGGAATAAGATAAATAGGATACAAAAGCGTAAGAAGGTTACTAAAAACGACGAATTGGCAACAGAGCTACCCATGATCAAGAGAGCTAAGATTTCTGAACAGGCTACACAAAATGCGAAACCAGAAAATAAAGGACCGTTAGTATTATTCCCGTCGGACAGTGAAAACGAGAATGACCACTTCAAACTGGACGAAGACGAACAGGAAGCTCCTAAAAAAGAAAAGAAACTTAAAAAGAAGGCGCCCAAAAAGAAGAAAGTCGAAAAGAAAAAAGCATCCGTTGAAATTGAAGATACCGCCGACAAAGATGACATTGTCCAAGACTTTAGTGTTAGTGATTGGTAACCAAACAACACGATCATTAAAAATATTTTACACAGAAACATTGTTTTAATTTTTAGCGTTTATTGGATAAAGAAATAATAACAATCTATAAAATATAATAACGTAACTTAAGGAATCCCTTGAAGAAAAAAGGTCCACTGAACTTTAGGTTCTGCTGGTTCATAGGTCTCAATAGTGAGACTGCCAGTTGGGTTTTCAGCCCAGCCTTGTGAAGGTCGATCTATGAGAAACACACAAACTTTGGTATCCTGTAAGAAAAAAGCGAGTTATTAATGAACGCAGCTTGAAAGCAAGCATATACTCGGTGCTTCTCTGCAAAATCGAATCAAATCTTAGGAGATCCCTAGGAGAATAAAAGTTACGGACAAAGTCTTACGAATTAGCAAGTTAAAGTGGCAGTGAACAAAAATGAGGAAACAGCGCGAAAATGTAGCCCAATAATTGTCGTCTATCCTCAAGGCAAACGAACCGGATATGGTTTGTAGGTTGACGCTGAATTCAGCCGACGTCCATCAGGTCAGCAAATTTAGTAGTTGACTACTTGTGGCTAATATTGATGGCATATCAACCCACCTTCTTAGGTTTTATTGTCTCATACAACACTTTGACAAAGAATTCTTCTCGGTCGACATATATTTTAAATATTCTCGAGTCTTCAAATACGTTTTTAAATTTGATCGCTGTGAAGCTGCCGGCTTTTATCTCAAAAGGCCCCTGCGGCTTAGGCTCAGTTCCTATTCCTTTGATGTTGAAACTACAAAATAAATTTGCCTTATGAATATATTTTCAATTATTTAAATTAGGCATATTTTATAGGAAAGATCTTAATAAACATACACAAATTCACCAGCTACAGGTGAGTTGAATGATATTTTACAAGTTTGTTTTCCAAGCTCCGTTGGTTCGAACCAGACTAGAAATTTCCCTTTGTCAAAAGGTCCTAGGGAGTAATCTTTATCTGTTTGGATGGACGCATGTGACACCTAAAATTAAAGACTTAAATTTAATTTATTTGGATCTATAAATAGGTGTAACAATAACTATTTATATTCTAGAAGATATACAGGGTATATCCAGAATTCAAGCATCTAAAAATTTTGCAAAAAAAGACGATTTTTTTTTTCTTTCCTCGTATTTGGGTGGTAAATACATTTTTTTTTGCAAAAGTAATAATATACACCCTTTTATTTATAAAGACGCTATGGTGCGCAAGGCTTTTAATTATTATTTTGGCAAAGGCTATAGATTTACCACCCAAACACATTGATATTTAAAACATCACAAAAAATATTATCGCGTTTTTTTTTTTCGAAATGTTTAGTTGCATTATGTCTGTAGTCATTAAAACTACCAACTGGCTTCGTTTTCGGTCGCAGTCTGGTACCTTGTATATTAGATATAGTTGTTATTTAGAAGATGCCAGTAAAAGCATAATGATTTACATACCGTGGTTGTGAAGATCGCTTTCAAGTCCGTTCTGTTTTGTACTCTCAAACGAATTGGAATAATCGTTCCAAGGGAGGTCGTAAAGTCCAGATTTTTTTCCTTAGCCGGAAGACATTTCAACACTATTTTATAAATGTATGAGCCAATGAGTTCATTGACCACTTCTAAGAAGTCTTCTACTTCGCCGACCACTAAGGGCGAGTAAGTCATTACTAGTGTTTCCTGTAAAAAGAATGCATTTACACTATCTGGTCAACTTTGAACTGTTTATTACATATTTATATTAACATGTACGTAACAGCCACACCCTCATTTCTGATCCAATCTCACGTTCAAAATTTTGCTTCGTGGGAATTAGAGACTAGGAGAGATTTTTGCTCTTACATCACTCAAACCCGAATCGAACATTGTGTATTACACATAATATTAAATATTTCTGTGTTTATAGATCCCGCGGGTTGACATTTCGTATCTGGCCTCTTAACCAACTGCCCCATAAAGGGATTATTACATTAAATCTAATAATATGGACTTTACCTCAGAATGTCTACCAATAGTCAGCATTTCAGGGCACTTGAGTTTATCGCAACGGATATAAAAGTTGGCCTCATTGGACAAGGGGTTGACGACAGTTAATTCTTTCTGCATAGATTCTCTGGCGCGAGACACAAATCTTAACGTGTCCACTATTTTGCTCGGCGTCACAGTCGTTACAATATTATAAAATTGATATTCTCGTGACACTTGATTGACGAACATTACCTGAAATTTATAATTAAAAATAGTAAATTGTAATCATATAAATTGCTTATTCGTGAAACATTGCATTGAAAAATTATGTGGTACTAACTTTAAGATGCATTTCGCATTCTTCATAGCAGACATAAGTCCATCGACACGTGGCCGCTGCTTCGCCCCATACCTTGATGGTGTCCGCGTGCAATATCTCATAATATCCTTCGAACCTGTCCGGCACTATCTTTATTATCTCTGTAGAGACGCTATAGGACTCTGGAAACTGCATCATAACATAACCATTTTATTATTTAAACTAAGCAACTGATGTAGTACTGTGTAGGTACCAAAGGTCTTTAATATTTTGTGCCCTCACAACCAGGGAAGAATTTAACGAGCAATTGTAAATACGAATGCAATTAAAACTACAAATGTTTTTAAAGAAAAAAACTACAGCTACTTTAGAACATGAATGTGTAATACCTCTGTTATATTATAAACAAGTAACTCTTGAGTATGTGAGTCCTTTGCTGGTACGGTAATTACAATGTTCCCGTTTGGGTTAGGGTGTGTCGCGGCTCCTATAAGAGTTATGAACAGCGCGCTCTCACCAAGAGGCGAATACAGCACTTGAGCCTTAAACATAATAAACATTATTTTAAAATACTACGTCATTCTCAGAGACAGGAAATCCACTGCTGAACATATTCCTCTCTCAAGAATTTCCACATCGTTGTTTTGGAAGTGGCCAAAGTCCAAACATCTTCCTGCAGGGGCGTGCGCTCCTTATAGGCAGAAATGCAGTGCTTTACTTGCCATTCACAGATATTTTAATAAAAATAAAACGTTCGTATATTTTAGATGACTATAATTAATAGTAAATAAATGAATAAACAAAATATAATAACTTAAAAACGCCTAATATTTTATTAATAGCAATTATTTGCTAACAAACAAAAAATAATGTGCCTAATCAACCAACTCCTGCCGTCGCGTCCCGCAGGAGATTTGTTCGCGTGTGCGTAGTAATTTTAGTGTCCGTGCACAGTTCGTAAACGCACACACCCATGAATCCGAAAGCCGCGACTCCAGCGGCAGGCTACGGGCGTTCGACAGTTGTCGGGAGTAATCGGAAATGTTCGTTACCTATAATCCGAGTAAAAATAATAGACGGAAATCTAATGAATCACGTATGCGCATTATGCATTTTTGTTTAGTAAGGTTTTATTTGTTTAAATAGCAGAAATGTTTTGTGTTTCGCGGGGGCCATTTTGCCTTTTTTCATGTGATAAGCATTGTTTACTATTTTGTTTGCACCAGTATATTTATAGTTTTCTTAAAAGATTTTTCATTTTAACATTTGAAAGTGTGTACATTTAACAGTTTATTACTGAGTTTCTATAATAATTGTAGTGATTTGCTTTTACTAGTGCGTTTGTTGATTTTTTAAAATGTTATTTGATTGTGAGGTTTGTGTTGAAAATGTGTGTTTATTAAAAATTTAAAATAACAAGTTCTCACAATTCTCATTCAGTGAAAAGATTCAAATTATGTCTAAAGGTAGGTGTGTACCCGAGTTACAACAATTAAACTATCAAAAAGGGAATGTAACTCGAAAGTTTCATGTTAAAAGTTATGAAACGTATAACTGGCTGGGTACACACGATTATATTATATATTGTTTTCCTTGCATATTGTTTAGTAATTCTAGTACAGTGTAATTTGTAGTAATTTTACTTATTAGAATTTCTTCCGCCGCGACGATTGATCGCTGTTTTGTCTGCGTTGCCGTAGAAGATGTACATTAATAGTAGTACATCTAAGACTTGTTCTGTTGGCATGGTTTCCGACTTAAGAGATCTGTCGCGTGGCTGTGGCTATGCTAAACATCTATAAAAGAAAAAGTTTTTGTGACCGAGTACTCCGCCGCATACCCAGTGTCATAATCCTGTGCACGCCGCTGTCTTCCTGCAACCTTAGGAACATTTCCTAAACCAAACATACTACGTATAACAATAAAATTTGAATATCAACAGGTGATTAATTGATTTAAAACCATATTAATTGATTTATAATTATATATTTAATACACATAATTATATTGAATGCAATAATAATATACCTCGTGTTTCCCAATAGTTTTTGGCTTAAAATGCACGGGTATTTCGAAGGTAGAGTTTGGTTCAACGTGGAACTCTTTCAGAGTGTCGAATGGTCCTCCAGACACTTCAGATAACACCAACCACATGTCATCAGAACTAGGAAAGAGTTATATATATTATGTCATTATTTGACTTTAAGTAAAATCATTCAACTATTTATTTATTACTCACTAAGTTTTATAGAGCTGCGTTTTCAAATGGCTTTTGTTGAAGTAGGTATCCGAAAATCGCAGATGTTCATACGCAAATTTTTACTGGTATTTCGAAATTAACATAATAGATTTATACAATTCATGTCCCGCATAATGTAAAAAAAATATTACTTAACAGTTTAATGTGGCACATACTAAAATTCCTGCCTATTTTATTGGAGGAGAGTTTTATCTAACAGCTTAAAGCTGAGATCGCATTTCTTCACGTAAACTGTTACATGTGACTATTATTACACATGTACTCATGTTTATAATATAAGGACACTCACGGATTAGTAACGACTACGTATTCAGTCTGCACCTCCCGCACTGGACACTCCAAGTACAATGTTTTGTTCTGGATGTTTCCGATATCCACACACGTGCCATACAGCGCCAACTCCAGCGGCACGTAATTCTCTATGTTGCAGCTCGCCTAAAATAACAGCGTAATGTTATTAGTACTGAAATCACAACATTAAACATTGATAAAATATCCAGGACGGTATATACTCACCCATACTTTAATAAATGGATTGTGATTTCCAGGCCTAAACGTTATGGTGAAGGTGACATTGGTGCGCGCCGCGACATTCCCTTGCTGCGGAGATATTGTGAATTCATCCGATTTTAAGGGCTGCCACCAAAATCTGTAACCATAGCATTTGAATCAAATTAAATTAATAAAAGCTAAGTAAGAGTGCTATTCAATCAATCGTTGTTTTTCAATCGTTGTTTTTTCTTGTGGCCTTTGTGGACTAAAGGCTTTTGACTAATAGGAGGGATCAGAAGATGAAAATCAGAAAATGGATGCTTTGATGCTTTATTTTAAACAGGCGGGCCAAATGATTAAATTGCGTTAGGGTGTAGTTATGTACAACCTGTTTTGCGTTTTACTGAAAATCTAAAACCGAGCTAATGTGACAAAATTAAACTATTATTTAAATCAATAGATATTACCTGGCTCCGAAGTCACCTTTGTTCAGCAACATCACTTTTAATATCTTGCAACCGCGTTTGCGGACGCGGCCGAATTGCAAGGAGTTCTGACTGAAGCACAAACTCATGCCGGTTGCACTTCCACTCAAACGCACCAGTGGACGCTCAAAATCGAACACGCTCATATTTAACTACCAAGAATAGAACATTAATAAAATATAGATATATTTCAGAATGATCAAGACAATTTCAGTAGTGTTTTGCACAGTCTACTGAACTAAATAACCCAACAAAATATTTGTAGAAACCATATTTTCAAAATAACGTGAGAAATCTATTTATATTAAAAAGCACCTATGGTTCAAACAATTTTATACATTTTTATTTATTTATTTAGTTTGAATTAAAACATAAAATCAAAGATCCACTTAGTTTAACGACATAATAGAATAACCTCATTGCTTTGGTTGAATGGGACAATTTTTAGCTAGGTAGGTACCGACTTTAAAAAAAATCACAGGTACAAAAATATACAAACCTGAACATTGAGAGTACTTATCATCCCAACAGGTTTGAACTGAATCTTCAAGGGAACTTTTTTATATGGTTTGATTATACACTTGTTAGGCACAACTTTAAGTGAGGACAATGCATTTTGAATGTCCATAGCTATTTGTTCCCGAATTTGGTTATCCTTGTGTTGTTGTAGCATTTTCCCCCTGGAATTATCATACTTTTTCGTACACCTAATTATAGACAAGCAAAAAAGTAATTCAATGATTTAATTTTTACCTGGAAGGTCCAGCGCTCGCTTGAAGATTTACAGTGCTAGGACTCAGGCATACGCTAGTCATTTCAGAGTTAGTCGTATCTTCAATAATAGGATACATGTCCCTAAATATAAAAGTGGACTCTATTGGAACTTTGCTGTGGTTCATCACTTCAATAGTGCGAATAATTTTTTCGCCCACTTTCACTGGCCCTAAGTCGAAACTCTTTTGGCAACCCTCGTAAAGATCAAAGAGCAAGGGAACTCCTGGAGCATAAAGTTTTAATTAAAATTCATACAATACCGAATTACTAAGGCATCGTGTTGAATTGCTACCCACCTTCCCCTTTAATCGTAACAATTTCTTCGCATAGAGAATTCACCCAAAATTGTAATTTAAATTCATATTCTCTTACTTGTTTTGGTCTGAAGTAAATTGCTACTTTCAACCGTTTACCTGGTTCTATTTCTGATACATCTTGGTAGTCTACAAATAGTTCCGGCACATTCGCAAAGTTAAGGTCGAGACTGAAAAATTAACTAATTTATTAAATTCATACTTAAAACATTGATTAAAATAAACGCACTTTAATTGGATCATACATTATCGGAACTTTGTCTTCGTTTACAAAAGCAATGTTCTTTTTATAGGTATTATCTGGGGCGTTAACAATACATTTCGAAAAATCGTATTGCATGCAGGAGAAGCGGTACAGTGGTTTCTCAATTTCCGCATGTAGATATATGCTGTATTCTGGTCCATCAGAGATCTGTATTTAACAACAATACATCCATGAGTCAATATTAATATTCAGGCTAATAAATCTTGAAGGCAACTATCATACCTGTAGAGTAATAGGGAAAGCTTGAACTGGCACTTGTCTGAGTGTAAAATACACTGTACACTCCACTTCATTACCCGGAGATACATGGCCGCTCCTTGGCTCTATGCTAACCTCGAGATATTTCTTCACCGCACTAATAGTAAACTGCCAGTCAAAGAAGAAAGTAGCAGAGCCGTCGTTCTTTATAGTAAATGGTATAGTTCTTTCATAGGTTGAGGCGGTCTGAAAATTATAACAATTTACACGTTAATTCGCATTATTCGTATATTTTTCAAACAGTTCTTAAATATTTTATACAGATTATACCTGATCAAGATGGATGTTAGTCACTGCGTCGCTGTTAAGAATGTGCTTATTGCCAATGATGTAATAGGTAACTTTTGGTTTGATCTCGTAACTCAATGCATTTACACAAAGCGTTAAATATTTTGTCATGTATGTAATACTACAAAATACTTTAAACGACAATGGGCCATCCTGAATTGGTGTATAAATAAATCTGAAATCACATGAACTGTGGTTTTATTTCTTATAAATGATTTCTATTAAACAAATCTAATGTTACTTACTTGATCGGCGTTTCGGATAGCGGTTTCAGTATACCATACTCGGGATCCACGACTACAGGCGTCTTGCCAGACTCATTGCACAATGAGTTGCCTTTAAATTCAAATGCCAAGCTCTCCTGTTCATTATTCTTTAAAACAACCACATCGGTTTTCGTAAAGCCAACAAGAGAATTTCTTATTACCAATATTGTTGGCACGAATACCACGTCAGGTTCTCTTACTAAGCCGACAACGAGCAAATTGATTACGAGATTAAATACTGGTACTATGAATTTCCATTGTGACTCGTATACCTGTAATCATAGATTAGTTTATAGGGGGTTCAAAGTAGGTAGGTACATATTATTACTACGAAAAACAATTAAATAAGTTTTACCCCAGGAGCTGTGGGAGAAAACGTGAATGTCACCTCTGTAGATGTACCACCTTCGACAAAACCTTTAAGCATGTCACAATGGACCGGAGTCAGCTCCGGTTTATCTGACATCACCATCTCAAATATGAATTCATATGCTTCAGATGTTGGATTAATCACGTTAAACGTTCTAAAAAGAATGGTTAAAAATTATACTCACATACAGTTTGGAGTACGCAACTTAACGCTTTCAAAAACAGATATAGCAAGACTGCTACCGAAACGAAGCCAGGTTGTAGTTGTAGTGACTTTAGACAAAATGCAACTTAAGTTTTTCACGAAAAGCCACGATTTTTTTTTCCTATCGTATTTGGGTGGTAAATACATACATTTTCCTAAAAAAAATGTACACCCTTTTATTTTTAAAGACGCTATAGTACGCAAGGCATTAAATTATAATTTTAGCAAAAACTATGGATTTACCACCCAAACACTATGATATTTAAAACATTACAAAAAATTCGTCGCGTTTTTTTGCAAAATTTTTAGTTGCATCGTGTCTGTAGTCATTAAAACTACCACCTTACTTCGTTTTCGGTAGCAGTCTTGATATACCCAGTATACAATCTGCACTTACTTTTTGTAACAACCGGATCCTAAGACATTAAATTCAAGAACGGTCATGTGCGGGGGTAAAGCAACTCCAGTTATTTTTCTCCTTCCCGATGTCAAATAATCACTTTCTTCTATATCCAAATGGCAATAAGGTATCAAAGACTTAGCGGTAATTTTACATCCGACATTTTGGTCGTAGGGATCCAAATTATCTGCAAAAAAAATAGTTCAAGAACTTACAACATTTTATTCAATGTAAACAAAAAACATAAATTATAGGTACAACGAAATATTTGCAAATTATGTAAATGTTATAATTTATAAACTTTACCTATAGTGCTCTTCAACCTGACGATGTAGTTGAAAGCTTCTAGAGGCGAAAATATTACTTTGAACTTTTTCTTCTCGTTCGGTTTCATACAGCCTTTATTGGGCTCGATTCGGAATGGTAAATCCACTTCGAACCAAGTATCTACGCTCTCCCTTCCCTCGCTTCCGCTGAATAGAGTCACCTTGCTGGAAACTAATAAAGCATATGGGTAAACTAATTATACTTTATATATGTAGGTTTAATAAAGTTACAGATACAAATTATATACATTTTAAATATTTGTAACAGAATTTTGAAAGATTTACATGCCTTGCATTTTTTCAGATAGATCCGGTTCTGACTTATTAGCGTCACGTAAGCTGCCGTTTGCGTTCCCATCTGCCGTCTGAAAAGTTTAATAATCAATATAATAAAAACAAAACAAAATTATATTATAATATTTCAAACCAAAATAAACAAAGGAAAACCTGTTTTCTTTTGTATTTGTCTATTCGAGCCGGAAATTCATCGTCTATATGGAAACTCCAATTTATTTTCATGGGGACATTTCCGATATTTTCCACGGTAAATTCGAAGGTTCTAGTCTGTAAGAAAGTTTTAGCATCACTTATTATTGGGCTCGAAAATCTTTAGTTTTCATTGTATTGATTCACATAAGCATTTTGTATCAGCTCAATAAAATAATATTTACAAATAACTTACAATGTTTACTCAATCATAATTTAATTACAGAAGTGATTGATGAAATTAAGAAATTGATTTTTTACAGGTACTAGAGAAAAGTACCACTACAGTGTAAGCGAAAGAAAAAAAACAGAGAAATGTTCTCACGTCGCACCTTACTTTTGTTTATTATCATCCACGTTCTCTTTATAGATATTTTTAACTAATTACTTACTTGATAGATGAATGTATCTTTTATAGACTTTTCTTCCTTTAAATTGCACACATATTTCGTGTACTCTGTCATTGCTGAGTATAGAATAATCACGTGTATGGCGCCCAGAAATGCTTCAGAAGGCGTCACTAGTTGTTCGTCAACAGCTGTCTCACATCTTTCGTTTAGACTCACGCGCCTGTTACAAACATGGTTTATTGCGTGTAATTAAACATCATAAAAAATAATAAAATAATGTAAATTTAATTTATCTTCATATATACCTGTCACGATCAAATAAAGTTACTATCTGCCGGTTGTCCCAAGTAGCGCCTTTTATATCAATAGTTAATGTATCATCGCTTATTGCCGTTAACGAACAATTTATCAGAGACTGCAATGAAAATTCGCATATGAATTACTACTTATAGACATAGTATGCCATTACATTAGTTCTTTTGAGGTATCTTACCATCTTGATAGAAATGGGTTGCCCAGAGAAAAACATTATCTCCAAATCTTTCTCTTCGCCTGGTGAAATATATCCTGACGACGGTCTTATCACAATGTGATCAATTTCCCCCCAAGTGAATTTGTAAACTTTATCAGAGTTGTTAACCATAATAAATGCCCTTTTCTGAAGTGAGCACAGTTCGCAACCGCCAAAGTCCAAAATATATTTTAAAACCGATGGTTGGCTCGACGACTCGCTCTGTCTCATTGAACTCACAGACATTTTCTTTCCTTTTTTAGCGTCTCCTATTTTTGATTTTTTCTTATCTATTGGTGCGCTGCGGCTCTTCTTTCTGCTATCAACTGTTGAAACAGTTGAAAGAGTGCTGCAAAGGTACAATTTAAAATAACAAGTGATTCCTATGCTCTTACAAAGTAACTGCAATTTAGACCAAATGAGATATTGAGTGGCAAAAATATGTTAAATTCAATTATGTTTTAGTTTAACATACCCTTCGGCTGAAGCCTTGTATGCTTCTATATCTGTGTCCATCGGTAACATTTCGATCCCAATTAAGATAACGTCTTCCATAAATGCTTCAGCTTCGCACAAAACCTGCAATACAAAATAAATTTATTAAGCTTGTTGTTAAAAACAAAACACGATGAAACTTATATAACTTACCGTGAAATATTCATATGGATTATCAACGATGGTTAATTTTACATCGCAACTAATTCTGCCTTTCTTTAGAGGGTTGTAATGAACATCTATAGTTGCAATTTCATGTGGTTTAATAATAATTTTCGTTGTTATGTTCATATCTTCTGCAAGATAATATTACAAATATGAATAAACATACAACAACAGTATATAATATAATAATTATGAATATATGTGTTTATTAATTAAATTCAACCGCCTCTAGTGAATTTTTTAAGAAGCCGCATGTCAAACAAAACTTCGCGACATAAAACGCGGCACGGCGCACCAATACAAATGTTTGTGTTTGTCCACAAACATTTATTTCGAGTCTGAGTGTTGTGAGAACAAAATATCTAGTGGTTTCCGATATCCACGACATGAAACTATTGTGTCTTACCGCAGTATGATTCCGCAGACTTAGGAGTTTAGACTGCGCGTATGACTATTGCGTGTATTTATTTACGTATCAATATAATTACCATTACTACCAATTATAACCATTCTCTCTGATTTCGGTGCCGCAGTTAACCAAAACACAGGACGTACTTCATGAGGTTGTTGTATGATATCCAAAACAACGATGGCTTTCACAGAACTGACATTTTTAAACCTAATAGGTTTGGTGCTCTCGGATCCAAGGCATGTAACAGGAAACTGTAGCAAAGCGATTCTGTGCTGCCTCTCAGGCGGTGATATCAGATGTAACCTTGGGATAACACCTTCGCCCACCAGGCATATCTTAAAAGACTGCTCTTGGTTATCTAACAGTTTCAATTTTATTTCCAAGACTGCTCTATATTCCTAAAAATAGCACAATGTATAATGAAATAACGCAGAATCTTCAATATTTGTGATCAATTCAAATTTTAAATTACCCGAAGAGCTTTTGGACTGAAAATTATTCCCAGTGACTTGTGTAGTAAAGGCTCTATATGAGTATCATATTTATCTAAGTAGAAAATAGTTTGATTAGTATTCGATTGGTAGTGAAGTTTCATTGTCAATGCGCAAGCGACCAGTCCATTATTGTATAAGTCTATGGCCCCCCGAAAATTCGTGTTTACAGTGACACAGAAAAAGTGCAGCGTGACCGAGTTTTCTACAAACACGCAGTGCGGCGATGACTGAAAACATAAACATTCATGAAAGCTACAAGAAACGCTTTTCATAAAGCAATTCATCATAACAATCATAACATACTTCCGGCACTTTGTACTCAGAAAGATTTTTCACGATTAAATGTTCTCTGAATGTGGTCTCTATGTTCCATATATCCAGAGCAGGCATGGCTCCCGTTCCAACCAGTTTAAGCGGGACTCCCTGAGCCTCGGCGGGACAAGTGTCGCTTATTATAAACTTTATTGTTTCCTCGAATTTCCTAGCCGCAGTCGCTAAGAATTGTATTTGCAGCGTCCGACTTGTTCCAGGAGCGAGTAAATTATCATCATTCAATATCATGAAGTTTCCACACTTCATTGGCGGGTTCTTCAACCTGTCAATGAGTTAAAAAGGTGTAACGGCGTGTTGTAACTTGAAACACAAAACTTCCACTTAGTTAAATCTTACTTGTTGTCCTTAAGCTTCATGGCTTGCTGGGGTGCATTTGGATCCACTTGATAGGCTTCAGGTAAAATAATTTCGTACGTGAAGGGACATTTACTTGTGTTATTCAATATCACATCCCTCATTACACCGCTGCCAACTGGTATGATATGGAAATTTAGTTCACCCAATGGAAATAACGTGAAGCTGAAAAAAATATTATCAATTATTATTATAAAACAGGCGTGAGGCGAGGTACGAATGTTTAGCCAAGTTTGAAAAAGGAGAAAGTTACTCAATTATTTATTATGTATGTGCGCAGACTTTTTTGTTTATGAACCGATTATGATTATGTTTAAAACGTATGGCTCAGTATAGCTCCAAGTTAGTCCCATTTTTAATTTAACCTTATCATATTGGTTTTCAATGATGATATCCCGATCGGAACACCACATTTATGCTGTAGCATAACTATCGGAATCATATGCTCTACCTAGAGTTTATTCGTCCGTGGCTCTACCATTTTCAAAACGCGAATTTGGAGTAATTTTAATAATCGAATGAAAATAAATCGTTCGGAACTAAATAGTTCATTCCCGAACAAGAATGCAGTGTTATTAAACTTACGTGTTGTAAAACGATGCAATTGTAACACAAACAGGGAATTTGGCAACAACGACTTGGTCTTTACTGCCGTCCAATAAAGAGCAAATGTATGCAGGCACGTTCACGAGATTGAATGAGGTGGTGGGTGTGCATTCAAACTCGATGGACACCAGCTTCAGAGTAGAAGGAATTATACCACACTCCGGTGTCACTTCAAATGACCGCAGTAGAGACGGTTCAGGAAAGTTCCTTACTTTCTTCAATCTAACAAATAAAACATCGGTTACTCAGGCTTGCCATGAAAAAATAGTACATTTATAAATATAAACTTCATGAAATTAGATTATTTCACAAATCGAATCATGTTAGCCAGCTGCCAGACGAGCGGTCGTAAAATATACCAATTCTTCCGCAACTTTTGAATCATGATGCGTTGACCCCGCGCTAATGACGTATAAAAGAGATGTTCAGCTTAGTAATGTTCCTCTTACTTGTAATAAATATTGTATTTTCCTCGGTTGAGCAGGTACATTTCTCTAACAATTGTCGAGTTGACTTTAACGTTTCCGTAATTAAGATAGGTTTCAGCAGGGTTTTCATACGCACACTCGACCATCACGTCGTAACATTCGGCCGATAAGTTCAAATTGTCTGTTACCATCGGTTCCCCTCGACCTTGATCATCATAAATCTGAAAGAAATATCAATATACCAAGCCGGCACTGAACAGTAGTTGTATATTATTTGCCATAACTAACGGTGTAACCGGCTCTACAATAGAGAAGGGTTGCTTGTCGTATCCAAAAGTGTATTAACAGTTAGTAAATTATAGGGGGCACACATATGTCGCAGAACAGATAACCGCTGGAGTAAGCGTGTTCTGGACTGGAGATCGCGTCTTGGCAAACGTAGCATGGGACATCCTCTGGCCAGATGGCGGGACGACAACACAAGAGGGCCGGCAGCGACAGTATGCATTAAGCAGCAGACCGGGCTCTGTGGCATACCTTGGGCGAGTCCTATTTCCAGCAGTGGACTGCAACGGGCTGATGATGATGATGATGAAATAATGGGGGTACAGATTTCCGTAGACCATATTAACAAGTATTTTATTTCGTGCCAGTATTTATCGAGTTACAAATTGTACAAATATAAAAAGGCGTAGCGATTTTGTGTAGTGTATTATTAATACAGTAGGATTATGGAATTCTCACGGTCTTCCTTGCAACTGGAATGAATACTACGGTAGAAAAAGCTATTGAGGATGAACTTTCATATATAAAGTGTTGGCTTTATCACAGACGTAAAGGAAAAACGGTCTTGAAAAAGGTCAGTCTCTACGCGATACGAGTTGCCCTCTAGCAAGTGTCTTACTTATATAAATTTACAACATTATTGCAAGACCAGGACATTGCTACGTCCAACCTTCTCCTACGAAATCGATATTCTAGCACCAATCATAATTTCAGTACAGTAGTGCGCAATTATACATTAGGTCGAGTATTATAGAATTTTGCGTCCAATATCTTACGGATTTGATTGTAGTTATAAAATAGGTATATGGGACTGCCTCGGTGGCGTAGTGGTACTACGGTATGATTGCAAAGCTGAGGTCTTGGGTTCGAATCCCGGGTCAGGCAACGTGATATTGGATTTTTCTATTCATTATCAGCCCGGAGTCAGGAATTTGTGCCCGATATGGCGATGGGCTCGCCCCCTATCGCATCGTGGGACGGAATATACAAGGTGAAACATGGGTGTTCTGGTAGCACCTCTGCCTGCCCCTTCTGGGAAAAAGGCGTGTGTTTATGTATGTATGTTATGTATAAAATAGGTAAATAATAAACAAATACACACATCGATTGTGAGCACTTTATGCGATATAACGCCGACTCTACACGCGATGTAGGTCACGGGAACGACTTGATTGTCTTGTCTCGGCACGATCCCTGTAGTCTGGGCAATTATGAAATCTTCCATAAACTCCTGAGCATTCCGAATTTTCCACATTATTGACAAAATCGAGTCATTCTTGACAATGAACCTATCGTCTTCGCGGCGGTACAGTAAAAGTTTTCCGTATTCTGTAAAATGATAATGAAATAGTAGCAGGCTCAACTTCGATATTATTTTACTTAGTATGTGATATTTTGTGACTAACCAATTTGTTTGGTTAATGGCAATATCTCTACTATGGGCACAACTCCGCTGCAGCCGATGTTGATAGATATTATCTCCGGGTTGTCTTTCACACTGAACAGTAACACGCTATTGTGAACGCCTACTTCGGCCGGCGCAGCAGACACGGTTAGTTTGCCACGACAACCCGGCTGAAACGCATCAAATATTAGTTATACTCGGCCAAATTACTAAGGCATCTTGGTAAACCTACTAACCTCTAATCTAATAAAGGTCTTATCTATCTGGAAAACAGTAGTCTCTTCTTGAAACTCTATTTCCACATCTGCCGTAATCAATGATGAGTTTTTCAAATCAATCGTGTATTCTTCTTCATATATTCTGTTGGAGTTAACATGTTAAAAAATATATCAAAATTCATGAATAACTTGAACCATGATGTGCTTTGTATACCTAAAGGCTCCTATGAATATAGGGCCAAATTCAAATATCTTCAAGTTATCTAAATATGTAACTTTATATACTTTGTCTTCCACCGCACGTCTTACAAAATTTTGGAACATTTTCTTGGGTCTGCTATCCAGTCTGAAACAATCACCCATATTTTTGTTAAGTAAATACATGTTTTTTTGGTGTGTGTGTGTGTGTGTGTGTGTGTGTGTGTGTAGAAATGTATGATTAAACATTGATTAGTTGTCCGCATACCTTGGTAAATCGCAAATACCAACAACATTAATATCAACGCGGGAATCGGGCCACCCGCTGACTTCAATGAATCGTTTAACACTAAAATTGCCCTCCACTTGCGGACTGAACGAGTATTTACATCTAACCAGGTCACCCGGCTGCAGCACCAGGCGGCTATTGGGCGCTGAAACAATATCACAATGCTTACTTGTTAAAGTAAATTTAGAATAGTGAATAAAATGTGTGCTCGTTTACCAGCCATCGACTTCACGCTGCGCAGCGGCGGCGGGTAAAATATATCCAGCTCGCTCTCTTCGTTTGCTATGTTCTCTACCGACGTGGAGGGAATCTCACTCGTAGACGTTTGTGAGGACGTTACCTGGAGGATACGTTCAGGTAATACATTCATGTTTCTTTATTCATCCAGAGCATAAAAACTGATAGTATAAACTCATTATTTACTCACTTTCTTGGCACAAGTGCAATGCCATTTGGACAAAATGTTTAGAACATTATCTTGGGTTGAATCATCTAATAAATTTAGGTCAGTTAGCTGATTGCATTCACACTTCCTAATCTAAAACATGGAAGAAATTAACGCATGTGATAATTAATTAGTCCAGTATGTGTAAACATTTATTACTCTTAAATCTTAATAATAGGCTCACAAAATTGACTAATTGGCATTTATAGATAGAGACTAAGCAAGTTTGCCATTAAAATACCCAACGGTTGGACATACAGGTATAAATATATAATTCTGATCTCGCTTTAAGTTTCAAGTATCAGAAAATACATAACACTTTTCGATTACGCAATACACAGATCCTAAAATAATACATGTGAATCACACCACAAAAAAAGTATTCGGGGATCGAACCGCGGCCTCTCTTTTCGTCAGCGTCTCAACTAACAGCGCTACTGAGCCTAACCTCAATGTTAATATCACCAGAAAGCTATTGGCCACATATTCGATTTGTCTCTTACACATTTAGGGTCTAGTTTTTAGTCAATACTTCATGATTCCGAATGCAGTTTTTGTTTATAACTAATGGCAAAATTATAATGTTACAGAGAAATTCGATACCGGCATTTCGTCTAAATATCGCCATTTTAATGGTTCCTCGTGATGAATTATAGGGAAGGTTTTTGGTAGCAGTACTGTATACTCCTTTCTGTTCACTGGGCACATAAGAATGTCGCACTCTTCCTCTTCCTTCAAAGCATCTTGCACGAGCGGCGAGTGTATAAACATTTTCACCAAAGCTTTTTTATAGTGCATACAAGGACACATTATCAAAGTCAGGGGGAACCCTCTTTCTTCAAAACTAACTTCGGATGCCTAAAGATTAAAAGTTAATGTATTTTGAAGTAATTCATAAATACACGTAGTATTTATGAAAATACAAAATTCTGTACTTGAAATTGAACTTCAGATTTTCTTTTGGCCTTTTTCTGTGCCGCTCCAACGACTTGTCCATTAAAACTATATAAAGGAGTGCCCACATCGCCTTCCTCAAACACCCAGTTATTAGCAATGTTTATAAGACTTTCATATGTATTTTTCAAGTAGTCATTGTATTTGGTATTCATGACCAAAAATTCGCTTGTAGGCTTCCCTACAAATATAATAAATGTTACGTAGAAATATATACAAAAAGCGCTGTAGCAGACGTGTTCAGTAGCATATCCATAGGGTAAAGCTAAGTGAACCCAATATTATTTTCAATCAATGTACAACAATAAACAACAAGAGACAATAGACTTCAAAAAATGGAGCAGGATCTCAATTCGTCGGAATCTATTTTTATTCTGTAAATTGTTACATGCCTACTAATTTTGACCTATGTCTGAATAGGAATTTCAAAATAGTATACCTTTAGTGTCTTCTCTTTTTATTTTTTTCTTTGACTCAGATGTATCTACTTGCAGTAAAGATCTACTGCGATCTAGTGAAAAAATAACAAACATTAGTAAAATATTCATTATGGAAGGAAATATATTTACCTATACGGAACTATTCTCACCTTTACCACTTTTATCTCTTCTTAAAACTTCACCCGTTTGCCTAGAATAATTGATTTATTAGTTTAAGTGAAATTAAAAAACAACTATTATAAAAGATTACTAACCCAAATAATTCGTAATATTTTTTCCTTCGTTCTTCCAATCCATAATTTATGTATATTGCTTTCAAGTCAGACGGTGAGTTTTCATATTCTTCTGCGGTCATTTCCTCAAATGACTGTATTATGCATTCTATTTCAGTTTCGTCGTAAACTTTCGAAACGTTTCTATAAAGCATTTAATGTTTAGTATTTCGTAGTCACATAGAAATAATAGGTTTAAAACAATATTGAACTAACTCATCAGTCAAATCATTTTCCCTGTGGAGTTCTTCATATAATTGTGCCCATTTATAAAAATCTGATTGGCATAATACGAGGTGTACGTTCCAAATCGTGGGCTTACATTTTAATACAGTCGTCAGAACTAGAGGAGGATTCTTTAAAACAACACTGGTCAATGAATCTACTACGAAGCCTTTCGAGAATTTGGGTTGAGCGAAAAAATCTGTGAGTAGTTCATTTATTAAATCCTGCAAAGTAAATGAATATATATATATATATATATATATCGATACTGTTCTTAACGTTTGCAAATGATCTAATTAGTTATATATGTATAATCACCATATGAAATAATGTAGTTGAACCCATTGCACCTAAAGCGGTGTGAGACGCTATTGATGAATTGGATGATTTCTTTTTCTTTTTGTCGCTGGCCTTTGAACGTGGAGTTCCCACATTCTTATTATTTGCCAGATATTCAATCTTTTTTAAAATGGTATCAAACTCATCTTCATTTTCATTGAATGCCTCTGCGGAATCAAGCCCATGACAAAATTAATATAAAGTATAAACATATATGTTGAAAACGCTAACAATTTACCATTTCAACAATACCTTGGCTCACATCGTAGTTTTCGTCTGAATCCCCTTTAGCATGTTTTCGTGATATCTCATAACTTTCATGTATGGCACTAGTTAAAATTAATTTGGCAGGACAATCACAGGTACATAGAGCTTCTACAATGCAATAGTCGACGTTCACTGTTGGCAAGTCTAAATATTTGCCGACCGAGTAAGCCATCTCCTGACATTGCGATTCTATCAGGGGTAAAATAAAATGATTACAATGAATAAAACTATAATAGGCTATGCTAGTATTTTTTTCGAAACTGTAATAACAATTATGATATTTTTAAATAACCTCGGCCTGTAGTCGACATGAGCCTTCTCTACGGTTGGAGTGAGTTTTAAGCTAAGACCTAAAACTCTCCAACCGTTAACCAGTATCGTTAGTAGATATCACATACTTTGAAATTCCCGGGTATGTAGGTTGTCTCCGATGTTGATGAACGAAAAATGAACACGAACTTCAAAAAACCGGAAAAATGAGCCTTCGTGTCTAGTCTCCGATTTTTGTTTTATCCATATTACTCGCTTGTAAATTGTTGCTCACTTTTTAAATAATAAGGGCTATAAAAATTACTTTGTGTTTTATTGCATATCCAGTATTTTGGTTTTAAGAAGCCTTTTACCTTCACAAGGTGATCCGTGAAACAAAATGACAATGCCTTTCGCATTTTTTTCTGTTCTTGTTTCGGTGGATGAATGATCAAATACATGTAAACATTCCTTGAGAGGATCAATATTATTTTCTTTCATTGCTTTAATCTCATCTGTAATCAAATTGGCATTTATTATTCTACATCACTGTGATGCCTATATGACATAACCATGATGAATAAAAACCGGCAATAATTTCAGTTTCAGTCCTGAATTTTCTTGGCGTGGTTTCTTTAGGCGCGCTTGATTTAGGAGTCGGTTTTGGACTCTTGGCTGATTTTCTATAACAATTAAATTGTGATTTATTATTAGGTTTTATTTATATATTAAATATATACATATTTTATATAAAAATATTTACTTGGCTGTTGTAGCAATTCGGGTACTTATCGCTCGCGCGGCTGCCGATTCTTCCTCCACAGTCCTAAAATATATATATTATTTAGAAATAACAATGAATTATGTTGCAGTTATATTTCACCCACAGAGAAATAGTAAATATTGTTTACTTTGTAACTTTTTCGGTAAACTTCCGGTAGAAATTAATTACTTCAAACGGTAGACCAGCTCCGGGCCTTATAGCTGGTACTAACATTTCCTCCGGTTTGTTGTAATACTTAGTCAGTAACTGATAGACCTCATCTTCTTCCTGCCATTTTCTAGAATAATATGTGTATTACAACTGTGAGGGAAAATGTATACAAATATTTGAAACATATAAGTTCGTACTTACTCATCGCTATGCGCTATAATTAATTCTATAGGAAAGGGGCAAGGATTTGTAATGCCAAAGTAGATTTCTGTGGTTTCTGCCCATGGTAGGGTAGGAGGAAAACTAACATTGGGTCCAATGAGATGTACATGTGGCAAGATTCCTTGCCCTGACACTGGGATTGTCATTCGCGTCGGATTCATGTGGAACCTAAATATCAGCAAGCCCTCGTACGACATCTGCATAATATAACATTACGTTAACAACATTCAAATTATAATTTAGATCAACGTGTATACCACCAACCTCCAACGTCGGTTTGAAGGCGACACTTAGCCATCCTCCTTCACCTGGTTCGTATTTTCCTGAGCAATCCAATATTAGCATAGGATTTGGACCAGGAGCCTTGAGTCTTAATGTCACGTACCAAATGCAAGTTGGTTTGCCACTAAGAAAATCAGGATAATTTTACTATAAATTCTATAACTAGGCCTACTATGTTTTATAAAAAATACATACACATTTTTTAATGGTATTGAACAAATAATTTTATCTCCACATCTTACTGATCCAAAATTAATTTCTGACACGTTGGACACTAAGTACGGCACGGCACAAAGTGCTTTTATTTGAATTGGGATAGTGACACCATATGGTACCTACGAAACAAAAATAACTTTTAACATTATGCCTGTGATGTCGCTAAATTTAGCGCGTACCGGAACTAATCTGCAAAATTCTAGATTCGGTTCTCAGGTCGGGTAATTCATTATATATTCATTTATTGGCTATGAAACCGTGATAACCTTGAAATTAAACTAAATTAATCCGTTCGAAGAAACAGATTTATTTTAACGCCAAGCATGTAATGGATCATGAAATTGTAAGCACTTAGCACATACGAAATTCGATGTTGTTACAAAAGGTATTTTTGAAGCAGGGATTGTATTGCATCATACCCTACTATCTTACCATCGTTCGAAAGGGAATCCAGTTCTATATTAAATTTAATATTTAAAATTTTATGCGATTGCCATAATTTTGATTGATTTTGTAACCGATATTTAATTATATCGAAAATATTATTCAACTCATTGAAATTACTTTTTGGAGTAAAATTAAATAAAACAATATATTGACCTCTAAATTAAAATACGTTTCAACCGACTCTTCCAGCTGAACGAAATCAACGGAATTGGGAGAAAACACAATTTCAAGCTTTCCAACTTCTCCCGGAGCCAGCTTTCCACATAATTTAATCCCTAACCAGGAAGGTATTCGGGTTCCTTTTGCGAAATGCAATTTTGTAGCTATAGGCCCGTAGTTAATTACTTCGGCCAAACATTGTACCTGTAATATTGAAATATTATTTATGTGAATTTATAATAAATAAAATAAGTCAATAAGAAAAAGTCGTACCGTACTCCCGGTTATCACAACTCCGTAGTCAATCACATAAGATGTTGTATGAAATCCGGGTATTGGTCCCATCTTCGTTGTATTAGAATAACTTGTCAGTATTTCAGGACGCAATTTTATATGATTTATTACTAAATTTCTTTCTATCGCCAATTCTATATCCATCACAGAAGGGTAACCATCCTTAATAACAACAAAAGTTAGTTAATAAAACTGCTATTCACTTTAAATTAGCTAAAGTTTAAAAATAGAACATCAATTCACCCAAGAAGTGCAAATATGCCAATCTTGCTGTAAATCAGGATCTTCGAAACATTTTTCTGTGAGAGGAGAATTCAGATGCTCCGAAGGCAACTTCGTAAAAAATTCACCCACAGCTTCCAAATATTCTGTAGTCAACATAGGGATAGCCAAATATCCTATTTCAGGAGGTATCTGAGTGGATGGTTATTTACGTTAACATTTAATCATATTATATTTTATATGCACGAGTAAGGAGTATGTCTTCGTACTTACATCACAAATGCCCGGTCTCTTTAAAGTTAGGTATATTTGAGGTATCACACCCCAACCAAATACTTCAATTGGTATGTGAGGGAGATGTCCTATCTCTAGTAGAAATACTCTGTTAAAGTGGCCTATTACACCAGGTCGCACTACTATTTTCATTTCAGCTACTTCTTCAGGTTCTAATATTTTTTCTGGTGGCACTAGGTCAAGAATCGTTCCTTCCAGTTCATTCTCAAATATTGGCTCGTTTAAATAAGTTTTGTATTCAAATAGTAACTGTGCGATGTTGGATATTAGGAGCTGTTCAGAAGCGAGTTCATGGAAAGATCTGATTTTAAAATTTATTTTCTGTGTGTTTATCTTGTACATTAAATCTGAACTTTGTCCAGTAACTATGATAGATTCTGGTGGCCCACCCAACACTTCACACTCCAAGATCGCGCGGACAAAAATGTTGTTATTTGGTCTGAATATCACGTGGATATATTGTATCTCACCAGGCTTTAATAGCCCCCTATGTGGAACAGTTTGCAACACATCATTGACATTGATTTTATTAGATTTGGACATCTTGGAAAATTTGCATACCCAATCAAACTGTACCTCATAGTCATCATATATCATAGGGGCAATTTTTTTTATCATTCGTGTTTTCATGTATTCGAATGATGTAACAGAATCAGCGTAAATAATTGATTCCTTTTCATTTTGTTCATCGTCAGTTGGCTCTTTCAATACGTTTTCATGCTCTATTAATTTCTCTACATTCGATCCTGGCGCCGGTGAGCCCGGAGCTTCATTTATTTCACTCACTAAAACATATAATATTTTTATTCTTAGTGGTAAAGACACGCTGCTGTTACACAGAGAGGCTCGTCCGGGGTGGTACCACTGTCTCACAGGAGATCGACGTGAAGCGACAGCTTATCTGTCGCGTTTCGTTCGGTGAGTGAGACTGCCGGATGCCTAATACCCCTTTCCACTTCCGATTTTTTATCCTTCCCACTCCCCTCCCGATCTGATGGACCAGCAACACATCCATGATTCAAGCGTTGTGGATATTAGCATCACTTACCATCAGGTGACCTGCTTGCTCGTTTGCTGGGCCTATGCTATAAAAAAATTAAATTCAAATAACCCGCTTCCTTATGTGATACCTACGCCCTCGACCCTTTGTATGTATATGATTCAATGTACATAAATATTGAAAGTAATTGTAACGGTTGTTGAGGTTTGTGAGATAGCTTACAGATCGTCTCCGTCGTTTCGGTAGGTGTTTGACTAGCCTTTTGCGTGTATCCAACTTTAGGAAGCTCCAGCTGTACGACAAAATATATAGATAATTATATTCATTAAAAATAAAAATATAAACAATAAAAAGTAATAAAGGTACACTAAATTTGTGAAATTTATTAGCCTCACCACGGGTGCTGAGGTTATGATGCATTTCTTCCATTGCAATTTGTAGCAAACTAACAACGGAGTTATATTTTGTATCTTGATTGTTTTGCTTTCCAGACTTCCATTAAGTATGCATTGAAAATCCACTCTGGGTGACAATACGAACATATTCGGAAAATTAACCTTTCCGATGAGTTTAATTGCGTCCTAAAAATAATATTGACCGAAGTTAGTTTAAATTATCAAAATAAGAATTATTACCTTCAAACTGATGACATTGCTTACTTTGTTTTTATGACCTTTGAATTTAATCCTCATTAGATCACAATACACTCTTGATTTAAAAGACAGATGTTTTGTAGTATCAAATAAAATTTGTAATTTCATAACATCCTGATCCTCTAAACGTTCTTCTACCGAGTGTGTAAGATTAAACGCTATTTTTATTTTATTGATGTCTTCAAAAAAATGCAAGTGCCCCTTGCGCAAAGGCTCAACAGGTTTTAAAGTTAAATAATCTACAAATATCTGCGATTGATGTGGACCTATTTCTTTAACCATATTAGATACATTCAAATCTGATTCATTATAACAAATACAGCAACATAGATTTTCTTCTTCGGGCAATATTTTGTACGTATTTTGCTTCTGTATTACAGCAAAAGGTGGTTTCACCGTTATATCAATATCCAATGGCAATTTTGACACGTTTTTTATTGTGATAATGTCTGAAATGAACGGATAATTAAATTAAGATAAATAAAGGAACCATAAAAAGCCCATTATATTAAAGTGCTTCCTTTACCCGTTAACTTGTAGTATTCGCTGTACGGTCCATAATCATACTGTAAATCTATTACAGTAGATGACACTTCTATTTTGGGATCTACGAACTCGGCTATAACCTGACATTCCAAGAGCAACTCTTTCTTATTAATACCCTCGACGCTGCCAACAAGATACCACATTTCTTTGACAGTTGTTACTTTATAAGACAACCCTGTTATAGTTAATTCAATTTTTTCCCCGGCGGCCATTTTAAATACCTTGGGATCCAAGCTGAAAAACCCGCTGAAACAAAATTATACCAGTAAAAATACATTGAAAATGTAAACTAAATGTGTTATTATTAATTTGTATACATACGCAGATTGCTGTTTAGTTTTAGGAGCTTTGTAGTGCTCACTCCACTCTAGGGCGTGCATGCGCGTTCCCCGATTTTCCATAACCACTTTGGCATTTAGTGGTATTTTGGTGAAATGCCGACCGAGTACAATTTTATCTCGAAACTCTCCAGCCAGTATGCTTGTACCAATACCCGTAGCGGACAGTGGCACTAACTAAACACGGAAACAATAAAAATAACACTTATAATTAATCACAATTTCGGAATTTCTTGAAACTTATCCTTACATGTAAGGATAGCAAATAAAGAATCTGTTTTAACAATTTGTTTAAATTCTTACAAATATACCTATTTGAAATGATAAAGCATACATAATATTTTCAGCTTGAAGATATTTCTAGAAAACGCGTAGGAAGTGCAAATGGGTGACATCATTATCAATTAAATTACTAACAATGTCTTTGACTTTTTCCAACTGAAGTACCGCTTTATTTGTGTAGGTGTCAGCATCTATCAGATACAAAGATAGCAACAAATCTGTTTCCGATTCAGGTTCAATGTACCCTTCAGTGGGTTGAATATGCCAGCGTCCGTCTTTATTTAGCTAAAAAAAAACATGTGCATCAGACATTATTGAAACGCATGTACTGATAAAAAAATTAAGTACGTTTTTAATTCATATTAACTTACCAGTGAAGCCTTGAAATACACATTGACTGGTGAATCGTTGCACAGTGTTAAAATTTTCTGAGACCTGGTGAGCAGTTTGACCTGTCCCCAATGTAAAGCCATTGGCGTACACGTAACTATGGGTCGCACGCCACAACCTGCCACGCGGCATATCTCGATAGTTTGAGAGAGACCGAACAAATGCAATCTGTTAATTTAAATAATATATTTAATTATTTAACCCTATTTTGAATTATTAAAAGATTTTATGTTTCAAATTTTCAAGATATAAATACGCAATTAATATCAATTCAGAACGCTCTATTTAAACTATCTCCGATTGTATTAATATGAGGACTGAAATCAGTTGGTATGTTAAAATATGCAAAATTTACCGGACTGTATACTCTTGAACTCCTAGTATACCAGTTTTAATAACGACTGGTAAAGATATCGTGCTATTCGGTTCAATCCATCCCTCTTTGAGGCGAACGTCGACTTCTAAAGGCGTTTCCTCCTAAAAGCGATCATTATTTATTTATTTCTTTCTTTTCTTACTTATCTTTATTTATTTTCTTACTTACTATGTTGCATTTAGTACATAGTAATGTATATTTGGCTATAATCTACTTAAAACACCAGCTGGAAACATGACTAATTAAAGCTTAAGCTATAAACTGAGTAATAATAGCAATACATTTAATCTATTATTAATTTCTATACTTTAAGGAGCGTTCCACTGCCCTGATATTTTAAAAGAAAGTAAGTATGTAGAACGCAATATTATCAAAAATAATTCTCGTAATTTAAATAATTATAATAATACATGTAAAAAATATAATTAGGTACTTCAGATTTATATAATCTGTTAACATTTTTTTAAAATGGAATATCAAGACTACATTAAAATTGATTACCTCAAACTACAATGTTATACCTTAGTCTCATCCAGGGTAAAATACCCCCAAAATTCATTGGAAGTTATATCTATTTGCTGTTTATACGGAAAATCCAGAAAACACGCCCTCAGTTTGATGTCAGGCGCAGGTGTGATATGAGGCACCATGGCGTTGAACATTACAGGAAGAATAACTGGGGGGCTGTCAGACTTCTCAAGTTCCAACTCTAGAGATGTTTGGTTAGCTCTAATCAAATTAGCTGTTAATGTAACCTAGAAAGTTAGTATTTTTGAGTTACATATCCAATAGAAAATACAGTAAATAATCAAAATCACCGGGACTTTAAAAATATCACTGTGTGAAATAGGAATATTATACATACATACATAAACATCACGCCTTTTCCCAGAAGCGGTGGGTAGAATTGAAACCAGGACACACGAAACGATTCGCCTTATTTGTTCTGTCTCATGATGTGATACGGGGCGAGCCTATCGCTATATCGGACACAAATTCCTGATTCCAGGCTGATGATGAATAGAAAAACCTAACATGACTTTGCCCGACTGGGATTCGAACCCGAGACCTCAGCTTTTTAACCACAATATACTACTACCACGTAAAAATATTAAAATAGTATATATAATAAATACAAATACAAGCTTTATGGAATATTATGTTAATGATGTTATTTACCTTCAGAGAAACTCTAGATTCAGGTTCTATTTCAACTTTGCACGGCTCGATATTAAACTCTCTGGGCCACTGTGGTACCTCCGGTTTTGGTGACGCCACTGCATAATCATTCAGTGTAATACTACTGATCTCAGGACCATCCGAAGATATTTTAACAGAACAATTGACGTGAACCACCGACTCATTGATTACATCCAACTCCATCGTTTTAGGTACACCTGATAAGTAAGAAAACAAATGGAGCACTCCAGGGAAATTAAAAATGTATTATGGAGAAAAATAGTTGCATTGATCGCTGGATTCCAGCACAGAACGACAGGTCACGATAAAATCCTTGGGCAAGGACAATGTTAAATGGTATACTTCATGTGGCTGGAGAAAAAGTTAGCTAGTTGAAAATATATTATCTGATGTCTCACCTAAGCTCACCTTGCCAAAGTCCAAGCACGGTATGCTGAATGTTAATGATGGGTAGATAACTTCTCCTCTAAAAAGAAAATGGGTAATCATGCTTATAATTACAAATTACCGTGAAACCCCATTAATATATATTACTTTTAATGTCAAAAAAGTTGATCTTACTTTAAATATAGTTTCAAAACGACGTCCGTATCGCGAATGGAAAAGTTAATTTCTTCGAAGTAAGGTCCCTGGTTCGAGTTGCAAAAAGAGATTACGAAGATTTCCTTGTCTCCAGGCCGTAAACAATGCATCTCAGGCGTGCACGATATGATGCTGCCAAAGAGTGGTGGCACTTCTTTGTACACTATCACGCCGTTTATGTGACCTATTTAGTAAGTAATATATTTACATTCACATATTATATGGTGCATCATAAAGCATCAGGAATCTGCTCACCTCTATTTATAGCTACAATTTCATAATTATATGTCTTATTTATATAGACACAATCCATATCCAATGTCTCCAGGTTTAAATTAATTGATGGAGGCAAAGATGTCCCCATCATCTTCAAAGCGATTCGATCGTCGACTCCGTCGATGTCCAAAAACACCGTTGTTGTAAATTCTCCTATTTCTTTAGGAGAAAATGTCACCGTGAGCTCTGTCGGCTTATTAGGCCACAAGTTTCCTTTCTAAACGCAATACAATTTATTTGAATAAAATAATAAAATTAGTATGATTTATATTTATTTTATGAGATAGTACTAACAATTGGAGTGATAGAGAAATGTGTATTCTGAAAATGCAATTTCTCATCGGCAACAAGAGCTTGGATTTCATCGAAAAATATCCTTGTATAGACTCTTTCGTGCTCGTCGCTACTCAAAACGTCGTATTGCACCAATTTCATATATTTCGCAGATTCACTTTCCTTCAAATCGTAAAAGATAGCAGCTAATTTCATTTTTTCTTCAAAGTCTGCGTCACAAAAATTTGAAAGATAAATCTTAGCTGAAATAATTACGAACTTAGTGCTATAAAAATAAATCATCTCACCATAGAAAACACAATCGTTCTTCATGCACATATAGGTAAGCACGTGATCAGATTTGTTAATAATCTTAAAAGTCTGCTGACGAACCATTGTGTTGTATGTGTCGACAAATCTCACCACATATTTCTCTAATTCCACACTCACAGTGTGCGTCTTACCCGTTATCTTGATGAAAAAGATTTCTCCTGCATGTATGAATATTATTTGTATTAAATCACAAAACTATGTAATATTTGGAGGAGGTATTCGCCTCACCTGTTTCAAACACCGCTCGTATTATGCCATTGGATGCACCCAGATTCATCGTTTTAAATCCTACTTTAAGGTCAATTTTTTCGTTAGGGCGTAAATAAGCAGATTTTGGTTGCACCGAGAAAGGACTGTAAATTGTAATTCACAAATTTTTCATATTTGAATAACATTTTTAATACAAGTGTTATTAAAGTATTCTTACCATCTCGTGTTAAGTGTAAAACCGGCCGGTACAACTCCAATATTATGCACTGTCACAAAAAGTGACTTTTCTATTTTAAGAGGCACTTCAGGGACGACTATTTCGTCGGGAAAGTCAAACACAGGCCTGGGGCCCATAGCTGCATAGGACAAAACTTCTTTAGAAAGCTCAACGATTATGACACAATTAAAACAATCTGTACATTCAACTCACACATTACATACAATTTCAAGCAATAGCATACTTAAAACACAAGTTTTTTTTTTTCATTTCTTACCTATAAGAGGCAGGACATACTGATCTACATCTGTATAAAACGTCACTCTGTGCGTGTAATCCTCATACTGTACAGGCATAAAAGTAATAGCAAAGGTTACGCTGATCCCAGGGGCCAGACGTGATAACAACTGACCGCCACATGGTTTGATAAAGAAATATGATGACTCCTTGTACACCATATTTAAGAACGTAGGTGCCTGCGAAATACGTAAAAATATCATAACATAATTGTTAATTAATCAATCCAAATTTGATCAACATATTGTAATATTACCTCGCTAACATTCTTAACTGAAAACTTAGCAACAATCTTGTCGTTTGGTTTAAAATTCTGAAAAACTAATACTCTAGGTGTAAATGAAAGAACTATATGCTTGGGTTTCTGTCCAATGCTAACAATGTTATCTATTTCTATTTTATTCAAGCTCTGTAGTCTCTGTTGTGTAGTCATTTTCATTTCTTTTTGGTATTCTGATGGAATGATCTGTAAATGAGAATTTAACATTTTTTTTAAGGAACGCCGATGTCTTTCATCATCATCATCATCATAAGCCCTTTTGCCTCCACTACTGGACATAGGTCGATGCCTTTAGACTGGCTTAATTATGTTATTAATGTTTTACTATTTTACATATCTATCATATAATTATGGAGAAATATTAAAGGTCCAAATAAAGTTCGAGTCTCAAGTTGCTCCTGATACGAGTAGAGATATGAGATGAAAACAAAATAAATCTGAAATACACAATTTACCTCTTCCGAAGCATGGAGTAGCTTCTTCTTAGCGAGCATGTGATACAATTCAGATGTAAAATAACCATTTTGTTTGAAATTATGTAAAATTTCCATGCCACTGTTGTAATTACAGCAGTACCAACGCTGGGCGCTAATGTTTACATACAAGTGGTTACTAAGGTAAATGGCATCTTACATTTAAAATTTGACAGTGTTCCATGCAGGTTGAACATGGTAAGAAAAAGAAATAACATTTATCTGATTTGTTAATACATATTTGTGTGCTATATTTAAATATACAAATATAACGTATCGAAATTAATTTCCAGCATAAAATAAATGTTATAAATCCATAATTTAAAAATTGCATATTGTATAGTTGTGATTGTAATCTTTCTGGCGGAAAACAATATTTTTTTGGTATCAGCCCATATACGACCCACTGCAGGGCACGGGTCTCCTCTACAATCGAGAGGACGATTAAGAGTGATTTTATACAATTAGTAAAAATAAAGAATGAATAAAAATTTTTTTATATTTATTCATTCTTTATTTTTACTAATTGTATAAAACATACGAAAATTGGTAGGAATGTCTGTAACATAGCGAGCGTGGCTGAACTCTATTATAAAATCGCTTTCAGTAAATGCGATATTACAAAACAAGTAGTTAGCAGTCTGCAAGCTTATCTAACATAATAACAAAAATGAGTTTAACATCGAAGATTCTTATTCAGCAGAGATCTGTTTGGTATAACATTACAAACCTAAATCATGGACGTAAAATTAGCGTCAGGAAGAAACGTGAAATAGGTCTATCGGTTATCAATAAAATGATTTCGTTTGATAATGGGAACACGCAGTATTGCAAGGTATTTGACTCCGGCGAGAGGGCGCATTGGGATGAGTGCGGAAATAGCAGCGCGTCGTAATTTTAGTAGAATCGGGGCAACGCGGCCGCGGACAGAAATAGAGCCGGGGGCACACGCGTCCCGCTGCTGTCAATTTCGACCGGATAGGGAGCACGATTAGCGGCTGCCGGCTACTCCGCGAGTCCCGCTACTGGCCTGCCCGCCGCCAGCTGTCCCCGGGGCGCTACAGTTCCTCGGACCACTGTCCCGCGAGTGCAGTGAAAAACACAGTGCGCAGTTGCATAATTTGTGATATATTTGCAGACATGTGTTTTGCAATACAATACTTCGTAACGCTGTTCTGTTCTTCGGATGCTTAAATTATACAAGAATTAAAATAGGTAAGAAGTGTTCTATATTCTTCGAACTTAGCAATTTTCGAACGTAAATCAGATTCTATATTTGAACAATTCGTTTTATTTTATTGAAAGTATATCTAAAATTATAAACTGCAAGGGTATAAGTAACCTGGGAGAAATAGTCTAATTTCTGTTTCTTTTTATTGATAACGGAAGAACAATCAATGAAGTAATTGCAAGAGTAATATAGATACTTGTTTAATCGTATGCAAATAGGACGAAAACACTTTTGATATTTTGGGATATGAGTGGCGGAATATGGGTCGACAAGGCGTCGGCGACGCGGTAACGCCCGCACTATCCCGGTCACAGCTACCGTCTGCATATCTTTATATTATTAATACTACTACTATAATAACAACACAAAATAATTCAGGTTACGTCTGTTTAACATATTATTTTTTTGGTACAAAACAAACACAAATCGTAATAGCTCATAGTAATACTGGCGATTTTAAAGTTTATTTCACACACCACAACTTTTTCATCTATCAATACTAAGTTTTACCATTTATTTTTAGAGCCACCTAGACTAGATTACTCTAAACATTACTTATAGGAGTGGTGTCACTTTTAGACTGAAGAAATAGTTTTTGCTATTAGGTATAATAAATGGTGTTTTGGACCCAACATTTAAAGGAGAAATTTCAAATTACGACATTAACAATGTTGTTCGTTTTAAAAGTTGTTATATCTAGTGATTTATATATATTAAATACAGTAGGAATAGTCTTACGACGTTAAATCAACAGCATCTTCATCAAGGTCGTTAGTAAACACCGCATGTAAACTAAATATGATTTGGTGCAGACAGTAAACATGCTGAAGGGTCGAAGAAGAGATCCGCGGGAAGCGGTGCCCCCGACGCCGACCGCGCACCACGTTGTTCGGCCGACGGCTCTTTCACCAACACCTCGCAGCCCGACTTCGATACTAAGGACTCCGCAGATGTCCCGAGCACCCCTCGCTAAACCTGAACCCGATTACGAAGTAGTGGAATTTCCAAGCGAACAGTATGTTAACGCGAAGCTACAGCCGCCCCCGCCACCGCCGCCGAGACCGCCCCCAGGTAAACATTCAGTATTTTGTAGTTATCCTTTTGTTACATCTTTGTGTCGTCAGTATCATCGTCACCTCTAACTACAAGTTGTCTGGAAGAGACCGCCATGAGCGATAAGACCGCCGTTTGTACTGATACCTAGATTTAAATCACTTATCTGTGTTATTCTTTGTTTAAGTTTTGTGTATAATAAAGAATTATAAATAAATAAATACAGGAAGTCCACTTCTGAATAAAATCCTGCTTCAAGGAAAACCACAGCGAACTGGTGTCAGTCATCAATAAATTGTAGTCAATTTAAAACATTGGAATTTATGTCATATTACTGCCAAATAATGTTGAATATCCTTTGGTATAAAATTAAATCCCTTGCCATGCCGGTCTACGCTGGCCCTTAGACCCCAGTTAACCGCAAAGGTCTAGTGTATGGAGTCTTCAAAAAAAGATGTAAACAATAAATATTATTATGAAAGAAGATAAAGAAAGGGATGAATTCCACCATCACATAACGTCCTAGGCAGGGTGGGGTGGCTACAAAAATTAATTATTATCAAGCACCCTAGCTTTTAACCATAAATTAAATGTATGCCGTTTTCTAATTTTAAACTCGTTACCATTATTTCTATTTATTTGTGGGGTCTTTTTCTAAGGCGTGTTTTTAGTTTTTTAAACGACATAATATTATGTTTTTAATTTCAATTGAATGGAGATCTCTATCAATAAAAAAATAAAGTAATGAATTTATTGTATCGGCCGGGAATCGAACCCGGGCCGCCCGCGTGGCATGCGAACATTCTATCACTGGCATTATGAGGGTTAAATAAAGGATGAAATATTGTACCAATGGAAAACTGCGGGAAAATCTAAACCGTATTTTGGCTATAAAACATATAGGTAATTTGTTTCTGATGTGGCCGGGAACTCAAAAGTATCTACACCCGAGCGAAGGCGAGCCGGACCGCTAGTAATTTATAAGTGCCACCTGATGGTAAGTGATCACTCCGCCCATGACCATCCACAACTCTCGGTTCATAGATGTGTCGCTAGCCTTTAAAATCAGGAGGAGAGCGGGAAGAAAAAGGGTGGGAAGAGCCAAGAGGAAAGGGGCACTGGGCATCTGTCAATCTCATTCACCGAACAAAACGCAACAGAAAAGCTGTCGCTTCACGTCGATTTCCTGTGAGACAGTGATACCACCCAGAGGAGCCTGGCTATTCATACTGACCCATGACTGATAACTGGGTTTACCACATTTAAATGCAGCTAAATACATATAGGCAAAACTAATAAAAGCGTTTAAAAAATAGTTGTAGCGTAGAATATTCCGTCTTTTTAATATGCATTGATTTTATTTAGATAACTGTTGTTTACATTCGACTGGATTTAAATTAATTTGTTTGGAGGCCGGCTGACAAACACACTATAAATAAAACGTTCCGAAATCAAATCACAATTACCTTGATCTAATGAATAGGTAGAGCCTTAAGATAGCGTTAAGTGGGAAGTGAAGGGGACACGTGTATGCTAAAGCCGCTAAAGGTGACATTTGAATAATGATGGCAGGTCACCTGAGTGAGCTGGCGTCGTGCGGGCTGTGCGGCGGGGGCGGTGCGCGCGTGCGCTGCGCCGAGTGCGGCCGCCGCGCGCTGTGCGCTTCCTGCGACGACATGTACCACCGCCACCCCAAACGCCGCAACCACCAGCGACAGGTCTCACACTACACCAATAAATTAAACATACAACACTAATACAAAGAGCTCACAAGGCTGTTTTTAAGTCAACTTAGGCTGCTCTCTGAAATACACGTTGTTGCAGTAACGTAGTTCTGTTTTCGAATATTTACGGCAACGGAAGAATTTTGTTTTAATGAAAGATACTCCTTTATAATATCAAAACTTGTGGCATTCTTTCTAACGAATCGGTATTAACTTAATTATTGTCTTCTCCGGGACATAACAAATTACTAGAGTATGTTTGTTTTCATATTAGCACTAACATTTTATTTAACCACTGTAGGTGTAACGGTATGTACTAGTGTGAAATATACATAGTTCTATTCGTGTACGCTGCACCTGCGCGCACTAATGAAGCAAGTCGCAAAAATATCAAACATAAATAAACACAATGCACCTATCATTTAATGCTACACAAAGAAAATAAACAGAATTGAAAACCTCCTCCTTTTTTTCAACTCGTTTAAAAATACTTACCAATGAAATATGTATCAACATTTTACAAAGACAATGGACTCTGTATTGTCTGTAATTGCACATAATATAATCGAGTGGGAAAAAGTTAAATGCAAATTCTCTACGAGCAGGTGCATTGCGTGCAATTTGGCATCCATATATACCAGCGATACAATTAGCGTATATTTCACCTCTGGCTTGATGCCACAAAGAAATAAGCTGCAGCAAACATAATTCAAACATTATAAATACCTAATTAAAAAATGTTAACAGGCTATATCAACGCCTCAACCACGTGACGAACGACCCCCGCTGCCACCTAAAGCAGCCCCTCCAGTACCCCCACCGCGAAGACATAAGGTAAACACTAATGATGAAGATATTTAAAATATGAAATCAAAATGTAACACAGGTACTTACGTACGTATATCTGCCTGAATGTTACAGACTTCTGCCAGCCCAAAACCTCCAGAATTAGATCAAAGGCGAGCTACACTCGATCATCTGTCTATCCTGCCTCGTGGACAGGACCACGTTGTATCTTTGACCAATAATTTAAACCAACCCATGCGTCAGCAAATGCCGCTACACTTACAAACGAAAATGACGACGACACCGGTACCGAACCATTTGGGCAGCATGCCGTTTCTGCCCACGACCATGCCTCACGCGCCCGCATCTATTGTTACGCCCCAAGGACATCACACTTTAAGTCACTTGAATACAAATTGGAATAGACCTCGCGGTTCTCTGCAGGGATTCAATGTACATCAGGTCAGTTGTCTAAAAAATATATGAACTTCCGCTCTATCGTGAAATATCGTGCTGTTTAATTTGAATTTATGTTTTATTTTATATAACCACAGGCACCACCACCCGACTCGTGGGAACCAGAAAGTCTGTCACCAACTGGCCAAGGTTGGGGCCGTCCTTTACGGCGAGGAGCATCTGTTCTGGAGTTGGGAGGGAACCATCCTCCCTGTGCGGGATGCGCGCAATGCGTGCCCTCGGGCTGGCGATACGGCAGCTGCGCCACCCTCGACCATCCGTGGCAGAGTGGATGGCCGCCATCGTGTTGCGGCGTGCCACATTCCTCACATCCACACGACCCGCGTTTTCACCAGCATTCACATAATATATCCCACACTCCTCAACCTCAACGCAGAGGTACCTACGGTAAATATTGACATTAATTATTATTAACAGACATTCAGAACTATTCGAAAAAATCCTAAATATTTCGTTACGTGTCGTTCCAGTAGACAGTCGCGCGGCATCCAGAGCGTCTCGCGCTGCGTCGCGAGCTGCCTCCCCGGCCATGAGCGTCAGGTCGCGTACGTCACGACGCACTAAACATCGCACTCCATCGCCGCCCCCGCTGCCGTCAAGCGACGCCGACTCTGAGAGCAACGTAGATAGCGATGAACATGAACATGAACGTTTTGAAGAAAAAGTAGTTCCGGAAAGTAACGAGGACAGTTTGGGTCCCGTGCCGCCGCCGGCGGACGTGGCGTGGCAGTGCGAGCACTGCACGTACGTGAACGAGCCCGGCGTGCGCGTGTGTGCGGTCTGCTGCCGCACGCCCACCGTCGCGCCGAAAGTTGTTGACGAGATTAAAGACAAAGTTGAAAACATTAAAATAAACAATAACAGCTCCCTTTCAACTAGACGATCTTCGAAAGAAGATAACAGGAGAATTGAACACAGTAAGTATCTCACTAATAGTATGACTGTTTTAACCATATGGTTAAAAATACTTATTTCGGTTCTAACATTTTTTTTTCTTTACAGATGGCTTAAAGAAGTCTTCCAATTCTAAAAAAGAACGATCATCAATAGCATGCGGACCGTCTCCCCCTAGAGAAGAGAAAAAGATAATTAAACAAATAAATCGCCTCGAGACACCGACCAGGGACCAAAATAACGTTGATCGGTCTGACGGACCGCGGGAGCGGCACGATATGGCCGTGGGGCCCTCTCCGCCTAAAGACGTCGACAACTCTGTGGATTATGCAAATACAAGAACATCCCCAGCATTAGAAACAGACAAGAGAATTAAAACATTAACAAATATGGGTTCAAAAGAAGTTTTACGTAATGATTCACCCAAACTTCATAGCGTGTCCGTGGGGCCTTCGCCGCCTCGTGATAATACAAATGACTCGATATCAGCAAATCCTGTAACAAATGTTCCAAAAAAGTCCACTGGGACCTCGCCTCCTCGTATTTTAACTGCTGCTAAACAGTCTCCAACGGCGAGGTCTAATATGTCTAACACTGGTACATCTCCGCCACCGCAAAGTATTTCTACACAGGTACTTTGACAGAGTTAGCAATGATTGTGTTTATATTGTTATACCTGGTTTACACTGAAGCTCCAACTACAATTTTGTTTACAGACATATGAGGTGCCAAGTTCTTGGGAACGTACACCGTCCGTCCCACGGTCACGTTCCCGCCGCCGTTTCCGAGACGACACACGTCGTGAGCGCTCTCACAGCCGACAGTCTCTGTCTAGTGATACTCGAGTAAGTTATAGCATATAAGCAAAATATTCTAGCCTTTAGAATTCGGCGTTACTCATAAACCTATTTTAGCTATCGATTTTTTTGTCTTTCTCTCTATCACTCTCTTCAACCACAGGAAGTTCACTGCTGAATATAGGCCTCCCCCATGGATCGCCACACAGACCTGTTGGAAGCGGTCTGCGTCCAGCGACTTCCTGCGACCTTAATCAAGTCGTCTATCCACCTTGTTGCTCAAACTGAATCAAAAGTCGATCGAACGAGACAAAACATTCGATAACTAAAATAAGTTTATAAATTGTCTGCGAATATATGTTTTTTAATGCGCCTTTAAAATAATTTATTGAAGGAAAGCGACAGAAGTGTTCGCACCGTGGGAGCTAGCGGCAGGTGGGACTGGCGGGATCGCGATAACAGTCCCAGCGGCGAGTGGAGTGAGAGCTCTCGACTTTCGCGTCGTGCCTCACACCTCGACTTACGGAGAACGCGTCCTCATCGCCGATCCGGATACTATGATTCAGGGGTACGTAGCGATCACAATATACACAAAATATACCACTATATATTTCACTCTAAATAAAGCATATACAATATATATACATATATATGATGATAATTACGTATGCGTGTTAGTTCAAATACGTACTAATATCTGATAAGTCAATCATTTTTACAGGCAGCATCACCCGAGCCGAGCGGAACAAATCGTGCAGCCTCCCTTGAAGCACTTGCAGGCGCCGGGTCTCGGCGAGAAGCGGAGCGCGGTCTCGAACTTGCTCGACTCATGAGCGAAGCGGAGCGGCTCGGCTTTAGCGCGGCTGAGGTGCAGGCGGCTTTGGCACAAAGTCCAGCTGCACCTCTAGCGTGGCTGCGCTCCCGCTGGCCAACCTTATGCGCCGGCGTACGAGCAGCCGCCATGCGCTTGGCTCCGGACATTAATGTCTCCGAACTAGAAGTGCGCGCAGCTCTGGCACGTCATCGGGGCGCTATGTGGCCAGCTGTCACAGAATGTGTCGAAAAATATCGACGTCAGGTGAATTATGCTTACGATGAAAAGTAACACAATTTATAATTACACAAAATAACAGTATTCTTCTTGAATATGCCTTAAAAGCTACGAGTCGAAAATCTGAAAAGTATTTTAGTTTGCTGTGCTGTTTGACTAGTTTCCATAATTTCCAGATGGAGACCGCTAGCATCGGGGAAGAGGGTCGGATGCGTGGGCGCGTTTGGGGTTCTCCAGCCGGCGCGGACGACGACGCGGCGCCGCCGCAAGGTTCGTCGCGGCGTTCGTCCCGCGCGCGCGGTAAACTCGATCGCCCTCTGAATCCCTGACGTTGCGTTAGCTTTTCGAGATCGCGACGCCATCGTACTCCGTCATAACTTTAACGTTTACGTTTCAGCTGAAGATAGCTCTGATGAGTTAAACGCGCCTATCCGGCCCAAGTTTCGAGACGACGATTGGATGTATCTTCCTTTGGACGTAAACGTAAAGTATACACGCGACACGGAACCGAATCCTAGTTTATGGAGTGGCTACACGTACGATGTTCCGCCCGACGACGCTAACGATGTAGCTCGGTCACTAAAGAATCTTCTCGACAGACCGTCTATTGATGAAAAAGTTTTGCAAAGTTTAGTTTCAGATAACATATTTAAATTGGGAGAAAGTGACGATGTATTAAATAATAAATTAAATCCTTTTGATTTAGTACAAACCGAGAGTGACTTTATAGATGCGTACAATGCTTTGACTCGAGCGAGCCCATTACCGACATTAAACAAATCGTCACACAAGTCGCAAGTAGACAAAAATAATGATCCATCATACATACAACAGGATGCATTTGTTTATAATGGAAATATACCAATCACACCGAATAACCAAGTAGACAAAGGCGAACTTGTGCAGACAAGCACAGTGAATAAGTTGGATCTCTTGCCACTAAAACAAAATCCTACAAGCGATGAAGAGACGAATAACAATGAGCAAAAGTCTGATATACAATCTCAGGTGAATGTTAAGACTAGTAAAGATGTTAGAGCTATTTCTGATCCAACTAATACAACAAATGTCATATCTCAGAAAAATATAACTTCTAAAACTACAGTTGAGGCCGAAACGGATTCGCCGGTTGATGATAAATCAAAGAAATTAAACGACTTAGTAGATAACACACAAAAGCTTATACAACAAATGAAGGACGAAATAAATTCTGATATAAATTCTCTTGGCAGTAGAACAATTTCACAAAGTGAACACGAGAGTAGTTCTAATGACGAACAAGAGAGTAGTTACAGCGAATCCGAAGAAGATCGATCAGACAATATAAGTTCAGAAGAAAAAGATGATTCTAGTAGTGATGACGAATCTAACGTACAATCTGATAGACATGCTCCATTGCTGGTGCGTACTAGCTCAGAGGACACTGAGCAATATGAAGAAGCACTTGATAACTTAGACAATCAAAGTAAAGATTTTAAAAATACAAATATTCAAATATTAGATTCAATAGCTCAAAGTTTGCAAGAAGACCGCACATTTTCGGTAGAAATCAATAGCCCATCGGATTTTAGAAAAGAAGATGCCAATAATAATTTATTTGTAGCAGTCAATTCCTTTGAAGAAATCTACGCAGAATTAAATTCTAAGACAACCAATTCAAATGATGATACAATTATTCCAGCTAATATCAAAGAAAAACGAATCAAAAACATTTCGCCTGATGTTAATGCAATTGCAAAACAGACTATCACTATTTCGTCGTTTAAAACTGAAGCTCCAACGAAATTAATTATATACGAAAATGTACAGCCTGTATTTAATGCTACTCTAGAAAATATTGAAAATGATATTGTATATATTACGAAAGAAAATTTTACTAATGTACAATACGTCAAAACTGAAAACTTACCAAGTAGTACTAAAGCAGAAACTACATACATAGCAAGCAATGAGCCAAAAGCGGAGATAATTATTACAAAAAATGCATCAAGCACAGAAAACAATAACTTCAATGACAAATCCGAAATAGAAAGTAATGCCACTATACACTTGGATACAGAAACGGTAAATCCAAACCGAGATTTAGAAACAGAAAATGCAAGCAACAGTATTCACTTAGAAACAATAACTGCAAGTGATGCACAAAACGTAAATGAAGAAATAAATTATCTCACTTTTGCACGTAATGATTTGAAATTGAGAATACAAGAAAATACAACTGATGATAAATTTAATACAGACAATCTTGAATCGACTCCACCGAGTGCTATAGCAAATAATAGTGATATTGCCGAAAATTATGAAATTATTTCCACTTCACCACCTCAATCAAAAAGTGATCTAAATGATGATATACTCCTTAGTAAAGATATTCATGCAGAGCAGATTGATAATGCGGCTTCAGAAGATTTTGTCATTATAAATAACGATAATAACTTTAAAAAATCGGCCGCGTCAAACCATGAAGAAACTAATTTGGTTAGCAAAAATACTTCTAACTTCAAAGCTTCACCTGGTGATAGTTCGAATAACAAAAATACTGTAAAGTCCAACATACCGAAGCCAGTGAAAACTGTTCAAAATATGAAAACGAAAATTGAAAAAAATGCACCGAAGTACGTCGCGTCAAAGGTACCTATACGAAGAGCCTCCCTGAAACAATACCCCGCACCGTCCCCTCCAAAATCACATTTTGGAAACATTCAAAGCGGTCACGTAAAACAATTACAAACCAGATTGTTCAATGCCAATTCAAAAAAAGATACAAGTCCACCAGAAACTATAGAACCCAAACCAACTACTTCAACGATGGGCAAGAAAAATCCCGCTCCGCTACCCCCTATTCAACAACAAGCGATCAACAAACAACAACCGATATCACCAGAAGTATCACCCGTAAAGGACAAAAAGAAAAACTTCTTCCGTGAAACATGTCGCACGGAAGATGAGTGGACGGATAGTGACTCCGATGATTCACAAATACAAATAAAAAAATCATCAGAAGAAGAACCAACACCGTTAAGTCCGCCGCCACCAATCACTTTACGTAGAGTGTCAGGCCAACTCATCGATTTAGCTAAGATCAGCCTACCTGAGGGATCACCAGAGGTAGGTTTCGTATAATTATTTATTCGTCATATTATTTTTAGGGATGTTTCAATTTTATCTGATAAATAAAATGTTGTCATAGGTACATTTTATGTATGACGGTTATACAGAGTGTTAGAGAGATATAGGTACGTCATTTTGTGGAATGAGACGACCCTTGAGGATTTTTCATTCACAAGAAAATATATCGATAGGTATTTGTTACGAGTACAAATAAGTTACCTTTTACTGACTTATGAAATTGGTACCTATTTGTAGTGAAAAATTCAAAACATTTGGAACATCCTTAAATAAATGCATAATTGTTCAACTATCCCATTTCCAGAATTAATATCATTATAATCTAAATACATGTGTATTATTTAGAGACAAGCTCGCATGCTGTTAGCTGAAGGAGCAACAGAAACATGGGATCAAGCTCAACTGGCAGTAGAGTTAATAGCGCAAGGAACCGAAACATCAGCAGCGTTGATGGCTGCACTGGAGTGCACCGACCTCGACACCGCACTCGCCTACCTGCAACAGGACTGCGAACTTTGTGCATCGCGACTTCCTGAGCACGAAGTATGATCAATGTACCACAACTATCAAATTGCATGCAATAAATATAATATGGTATTCGGTATTGGTAATTAAAAACATGAATTAAAGTATTATTAGCTACTTAAATTTCTTATACAAGATATTGTGACTCCAAAAACTAATAAACATGATGCCTAAAATATTCAAATAAATAATAATGTTTATAGATGGTGTCTATGTTGCGCTGCACTCATCGTTGCTGTCGGGAATGCGCTCGCCACTACTTCATAGTACAGATCACAGAGAGAAGCATTGCAGATTGTGTATGCCCTTACTGTAAAGTTCCCGATTTGGAGAATCTTCCTGAAGACGCCTGGTTGGAATATTTTGCGCATTTAGATATTCTTCTGAAAACTTTACTAGATACAGAAATACATGAATTATTTCAAAGGAAGGTATGTTTAACCTCTTATGACGTCCCTTTTAGCAAACATATGCAACAAACGTGATAAACTTTTTCCATCTAAAACAATTATAATTCAATTTTAGCTGCGTGACAGAACTTTGGCACGGGATCCAAACTTTAGATGGTGCATGGAATGCGCATCGGGTTTCTTCGTCCACCCAAAACAAAAAAAAGTGCGCTGTCCAGAATGTCGCGCAGTGAGTTGCGCCTCTTGCAGAAAACAGGTATCCATTATAACATTTAAAAGTGAAATGAATTCATTATTTTGTTTAGGTCAAAAATAGTTTTATTTATAATCTTTAATTTTCAGTGGACACCAAACCACGAGGGTTTAACGTGTGATCAATACACAACTTGGTTAGAAGATAACGACCCTGAAAGATCTGTTTCCGTAATACAACAACATTTACGAGATAATGGTATTGAGTGTCCGCGGTGTCACTTCAAATATTCTCTGTCGAGGTAATTTTATTTAGTTAGTTTCAACTTGTCAATAAAATATTTTTGTTTACAATTACTCAAATCACGTTTCAAAGTTAATAATCATAAATACTAAGATTTTAATAACGAAACTGCTATGACCAGTAGCCAAAGTTATGCAGTGGACAAGACATATCTCTCGTGTGAATACTTCCCAATAACTTACTCTGTCGAAATCGCAAAACAGATTGCCGTTACCAGTTATCTCGGTGCCCAGTTAACTTAATTCAGGTATTCATTTTCAGGGGTGGTTGTATGCATTTCACGTGCACTCAGTGTAAATTTGAGTTTTGTTATGGATGTGGAAAACCCTTTACTATGGGTGCGCGCTGTGGACTAAGCGAATATTGTGCAAAACTAGGACTACATGCACATCACCCACGAAATTGTCTATTTTATTTACGAGACAAAGAACCGCATGAACTACAAACTTTATTGCAGGTACCTAAGTAAACAATTATTGATCCAAAAGTTCTAAATTATTTGAAATACATCTAAACCTTATTATTTTATACTGTAGATGAACAATGTTAAATATGAAACGGAACCAGAAGAGGGCAGTGGTGGACGCTGTCCGATACAACTGCAGCGTGAAACTCCTACTGGCCTCATAGACGGCACATGCGGGAGCGAGGCTCCGCAAAACTACGCAGGGTTGTGCAAGTAAGTACTGTTTGCACTGTAGATGTTACATTAAAATAGTATTTCATTGTAAGGTCATGTCGACATTTTTGTACCTGCTTGTATTAAGCTATAAAATAGAAATAAACACCAGTCTCCGAACTGTAAAAAGCGTGTAGATGACAAGCAGGGGGGTCAGTTCGGCATGTGCTTACAGGAACCATTATCTGGAGTACCTCAGCCGATTGGTGCGGCGACACGTGGTCGACCCTCTGCCGATCCTGGGCGTGGATGACCTTGAGACTCTGGTGCGACGAGCCGCGCTCCGACCCCCACCGCGGCCCTACGGCTCGCTAGACGGCCTCTACAAGAGAGGCCTTGTCGAGGTGTGTTCACGTCCCATATTCTTGAATTCTTGACAGGGCTCATTACGTGGAGTACCTGGCGGGGCTGGCTCGCGGGCTCGATCCCATTCCCATCATGGACGTGACCGAACTGGTTGCGGAACTTCGGCGCCGCGCACTACCCTTGCCCGAGCGCGGCCCTTGGGATACTGACCCCATCTATGCAGGAATGTGCGCCGAGGTACTATATATTGTATTATGCTATCAAATGCGACGCAGCCTGATCAGATCACGGGATTAATTTGCTATTTATAACTTACCCTATAATAACAACGATACTCAATGTATTTACCGATAACTAATTTAGTCATAGATTATGTCAACGTATTTTTCCGAATAACAGTCTTATTTCATTGTTCTTTTTCAGATTGTGAGAGAGAAAATACCTCTTGATTAGAGCGCCCAAATTGAGTATTTTCATAGAAAACCATGACGTTTAAATGGGTTCGGCAGTACAACACATTCTCCCAAGTTTAAAGTATACCTTTATTATTAAATTAAATTATACAATAAATTATATTCTAGTCTTTATTTTGTATTATTTACAGTCTTTACATTCGTATTGATTTTTGTCTTTACCTACGAGCGAAATGTTCATTCATGTGCCGACTATTCCGTTGAATATAATGTCTGTTAGAATGAATGCGACTTTCAAGCGAGTCGGGTAAGGAGCGCGCCTCGTTGCGGACGGCGCCGCGGGGCGGGCGCGTCTGTGCCTCGTCTTCGGCTTCTCGTTGCTGCGCCACGCGCCGCCCACGCTCCACCTCGCGTTCGGCCCCCGCCGCCATCATAGCCGCCAACTTGGAGGCGCGTTCTTCCTCACTAAGAACGTCGCGTTTTTTATGCTTTGACACATATTTGTCGTGTAAAGGTGGAGTACGACGAGAATGTTCAGTGCGACTTCTTTCTCGAGGGTAGCGAGGCCGATCACGATCATGGTCGGATTGTCTCTGTGGAGGAGAATCTCTTCTATTTCTTTTTGTGTTAATCTTACTTTCAGATGGCCCATCACAACTCGAGCGTCGCTTTCTATCCGCCAATCTATCGTGACTTTTAGTAGGAGACGCGTCTCTTTTAGATCTTTTGTCAGTTTTTTCATGGCTCTTCTTATCATCTGACGAATCATCTTCTGAATCAGACGAATGCTTCTTTTTTTTCTTACTTTTTTTCGATTTTTTACTTTTTTCCTGCTTCTTTTTTTTCTTTTTCTTTTTAGATCTATCTTCAGACGATGACGAATCAGATGACGATTCATCCGAATCCAGTAGAGCAGCCAAGTCAATGCCTTTTTCACCACCAAGAGCATTTAGTTTGGCAGCTAGCACACTATCCAAGTCATTACCTTTCTTTTTATCTTTTTTTACATTCTTGCTCTCTTTTTTCTGATCCTGTAATAAGGACGGAGATAAAAAGCTATAACCATTAATAAGTAAAACATGACTAAATAATATTAACAACACAATTTACATGTCACTAATGTTGAATCTACTCTTATACAACAGCCACATGGGATCAGACCACAATGTTTTTCATTCAAGTTGCGCAAAGATGTGGAGAACAAACAAACAAACTATTCTAACTATGCTACTTTCGGGTAAAAACTGGATAGTGGATATATGTATAGAAATAATAATACAAGTAATATTTATGTAATATTCTGACATACTTACTTTTTCTTTTCGTAACAACTCAGCAATCTTACGACGTTGCAAGGGATTATTTAATAAAGCAGCTCTTGCAGCTCGCTCTCTCTCTTTGATCAATAACAGGGGGTCTTCACGTATCTTTCTGATTAAATCTACTTGAGAATCTCCACCAGTTGACATCATACTGGATCCAACTACACGACGGGCTACGGCTGGAATAGCTTCAGCCTCTGGTTTATCTGCTTGCTCACTGTTTTTGTCAATTGATTTTCCAAGTAGATACTCCTCCTGCTGAACTTTTTTGTCTGGCTTCTATAACAAAACAAATAGTAAATTACAAAGTAACAATGATGTACTAGTCATAAAACTCCATTCCCATTGGATGATTCTTATTTATGTATCTTTAAACTTATATGTCTTCAACTTGTACAAGGCAGCGACTGGATGCATAAAGCAGCAGGCCGGGCTCTGTGGAGTACCTTAAGAGAGGCCTACGTCCAGCAGTGCACTGCAATGAACTGATGATAAAATCATATATTTAGATAATTAACTTATTGAAATAAAATGTGTAGTTTGGAACTTTGGCTCCTCTTTTTAATAAAATCACCCTTTGTCAATGTTCAATACAAAAAATGCATTTATAATTTATGGTTCGGAAAACAAGATAGATCAGAATCAGTGATTGAAAATTTTCTAAGCTATAATTATGGCTTAAGGTATAGATTGAAATGAGGATTCCATGGAACGACTAGTGGTCTAAGGAAAAGTAGTTGGCAAAAGAACTCGAGATGTGCTCCTACATGCTGGACAGACTTAATTAAGTCCACGATGCACACTTCCATGAATGAATGCTTCTACTCTGTCAAACATTGAGACAAGTGAAGACGCATCCCGAGAATGGCTGCTCAGCAATCAGCCTAAACATGACCACAATCACTATGCCAAGAGTGTACGTCTACAAAAGTTATGGCTATGTGGGCCACCAATAAAACAAATATGCTAATTAATTTTGGAAGCTATTTAAATACCACTGATAATTTACACACAGTCACAATTTGATTTAAACTGCACTTGCACTACCCATTTTGAACTAAAGTGCCATTTACACATTTATTATCGTGTTCTGAGAATGTTTACACAATGCAACTTTTTTATATCCTTAGGATAATTGGACGTAGATAAGCAAAAAGGATCCAACCCACAACATGACCGAAAATGAGTTAAGTATACCAAACTGCTCGTCAAGGTCTATATTTTCGATTAGCAAAAACAATCCAAGTAAAATACGAATATTATGACATTAAGAAACAATAAACGCAAGCAAGACTATTAATGAGCAAACACAAGTTACACTTCAATCTTCAATAACGCAATTGTAACATTTTGTGGGGTGGATCCTTTTTGGTTATCTACATCCAATTATATGTTCGAGGCAGGAAACTCTCCCTGTACAAATGCTTAAGTTGCAGTATGTATAATTAATAGTAGTTAGGCAATGTTTTTTTAGGTGATTGGTCCACTATGGGATTCTACTACAACCACAGTTTGATTCAATGGGATTAGGCAATAGTCTACACGCTGGGCAAGTGCGGTTTGGCGAACTTCTGTCACCATAGAAAATCTGGTTAAGATCTCTATGGAATGCAGGTCTTCTTCACCTTCATGCTGGATAAGTAATATATATAATATGTACGCACATCATACATCCAATGAAGCCGGTCATCCATGTTAGCTTGGGAATTCTGTTTGATAATATTATTAAGTTCGGCTCTATCTCTCTCCTCTGCTCGTTCGCGTTGCAACTCCATGATACGTTTCTTCTCCTCCGCAGCTGCTTGTTCTGCTTTCCAAACACGTTCTTGGTTCTTCATTGTATTTGGATGCCATGATTTCTTCGAATTCTAAAAAAATATTGCATTATAAATACAAGGAAAATACAGTATCAAATCTTCCGTAATCTAAATAAAACCGATATAATTACAGGCTACAAATTATGATTCTGAGTTCTGACTTACTAAATCACCGCCTCCCATTTTCACAGAGGTAAATTTAAATTGAAACTTATTTTGTTAGAAATCCACTATGCGCTATCCAGAATTCCAAATACAATCGTGCGTTTTGCGTCTATGTGTCAAACACAGGTGTCAACTGTCAGTACACTGTCGAATTGACAAATGAAAAGTCAGATACTTTTTTTATATAAAAGAGGCCCAGAAACCACTATCCTAAAGTCGTACTCAGTGCAGATAACATATATTTTTTAAACCATGACTTAGGGTAACTTTGACATAACATAAAACATTAACTCGACTTAACAATTTTTGTCAGTATTTATTATAATAACTGTTAATACGTTCTTGGGGCCTCTTTTTTTGCTAAGGAAATATAACTAATTTTATAAAGAGACTGAAAAAAAACACAAGTACCTAGAACTTGGCAAAAGAGTATGGATTTAATGAGGGCGCTTAAATCACATGTAGTACTCGTATTAGAGCTATTGCGCACTGTGTGCCAAAACATAGGCCACCAGGTATTTCTTGTACATTCATGCGAAAAGTTCTTCGAAGAAGCTGCTATAGTAGCGTTACTAATTGTTCTAAAAAGAAAAAAAGAAGATAAACATTGGATGCATCTTTGTTGCAAGAATAAGAGATTAAAGGAATGTTTAAAATATTTCATAAAGACGTTAGAAAATACCCTCGTATTTTTTTATTTATTACGCAAGATTGTGCGTATTGGACCTATGCACTTAGTCGCCAGTCGCCCGAGTGACTCGGAATTGCAGAACTATATTTCCGATATAAAATCAATAAGGAAATACTGAACCATTTTTGTGCTTGACGTCCAGTCCAAAATTGTATTTTTTGTTTTTGTATTTAAATAAAATAAAAAAAGCTGTCTCCGTACAAAATTTCAATTGATTCAGTCATTTGAGCCTGAAGGCTCCTTGATCGGCCCCAGGAAGGCGCCATTTTTTTGGGCCAATGCTACCTCCATCCTAAATTTGATTAAAATTGGTCCAGCTCTTTAAGCTGGAAGATCATTTGACGGGAATACTACATTTTTTTTCGGGATAAAAAAATACCCAGGATATCAGCCACCTTCATATGAAATTTCATCAAAATAGGTAAAGTCGTTTGAGCGTGAAGAAGTCACAAACATAATCAAAAGAGGAAACTTGTACCATTATTAAAATGGAACAAAATTAAATTTTCTCACTAACAACTTCCTAGCGCCAAGGGCCTTTGAAATACCCATAATCGAATTCGTCATAAACGCCCAAAAGTTTTCGGGACACGACATTGGCTATGCAAATTTCAAATATCAACAAAATGAACGGCAACATGGCGAGCTCTCGCGAATATGGTGGGATCTATGATGGTCGCTACAGTTACGGAGGGATGTCGCCGCCCTAAGCGTGTCCCACCGTGATGGTAGAACACACTTAGGGCGGTAGTACCGTCTGTATGGCGAATGGTCTGAGGAATTGTTTAATTCTATCCCCTCCTTTCGCGTTCTGGCTTTATTGGGCTAAAATGTTCAAAATGGAATTCCTAATATTTAATGTTCGTTTTATGTTAAGTACCTACAATATTTTCTAAAGCTTTACAAATGCATTTTAGAGAAATACCTTAGAGTATTTATAATATAGAGGGAGCGTTGGTACTTCAAAAACGTAGATAAAAATGGCGGTGCCGAGCCACCTTTTACTACCTTCCTATTGGCTGACATGCGACAGGTTGTCCAACATGTACGAAATATTTGAAAAAAAAGAAGTTTACCGGCTATACAATTCCACTCAAACTCGTTTTAGACGGATAATAATTAAATTTAATTTCGATTGCCAACGGAATTTGTAGAAATTTGTTGATAAATAATTCGTTCAATTTTCACTAATATAGCAGAGCTATCAAAATTACGAACAAGAAAATATCTACGTTTTGAAGACGCAAATGTATGACAGCGCTCCCTCTATATTATAAGCTACATAGCTTCTGCCCGCAACTCCGTTTGCGTGATTATCTTTATTAAAAAAATCCCTTGTCCCGTCTCATTCTCACTCAAGTTATGTAATCCAGTCCTATCCCATCAATTTGAGTACAAAAAAGGAACAAATATATCGGAATTCCTCCCTCATCCCACAGCAACACTTCATTTTTTTGGGATAACAAGTAGCCTAAGTGTTAATACAAGGTGTCAGCTACCTCCATACCACACAAACAGACAACAATTTTAAAAATCACTGTTTTGGGTTCTATTGCGTTATTATAGTCCCCTCATATCAGTTTTTCTCAATTATCTTCCATGTGCAGACATCGATCGGTTACAAAATTATTATATGTATTTATAGAAATAGTCTCAGAGAAATAATACATATAAAAACATATTATTGAAGGTGTCTATTTCTTTATCTATTTATAATGCTACTCGTAGGGTCGATGTTTCATAATATTTTTCCTAGTTATAATAGTTTTCCATTACCTAACTAAGTACATACTAATTCAAATATGGGACTTTTTCAGTATTCAATATTACACTAATTTTAGAACGTTTGTGAAGTTAATATAACGCTGATATTTTGTAGTACAAAACGGGAATTGTCGATTAAAGTCAAAAAAATGAAATTAACATGTAGGAGAAGCGACTAAGAGAGTGAGGAAGGCGGCGGTGGCTGCGGGGGCTGCGGGGACGAGCGGCACGGCTCGTGGCGCGGGTCAGTTGCGGTCGCGTTGAGGAAGGTTGAATCGGGTGCACGAGTCGAGCGGCCTCAGGCACCGTGGTTTCGAACGTTCAGTGACCGTGCAGCGCGTGTCGACTTCTCCCTGCCGCGCGCGCCTCGCCCCTCCCCATGCTACTCTCTTGCCTGCACCCTCCTCACTCTGTAAGCTAAAGCAATAAACTAAGTCCATAGTTTATACATAATTTATGTATTTATATTAGACTAGATTGTGACCGATTGAGGATGACAGTTTATATTCAGCTACGAAATGCAATTTTTCATATTAATGTGCGATTTACTATGTACTCTCTTATAAATCAATAGCTATTGATATTGATTTGCGATGATCAGATTAAAAAAGTAATCGCTGAAGGTGAAATAAAAAGCATTCTATATCAGTGACGATTGATAAAACATTGTTTATAAACGATTGTAAGCGACTTTGAACAAAATGTAACTTAAGGAAATTTACGCTGTACCGAGCCACCATTACTGACATTGGAACCGATTTTGTACGTGAGGTCGAGTACCTAGGGTACTTAATGAAAAAAAACAATCCAAATATTTTGAAAATCAAGCATCAACCTTAAAATGTCGTGTGCCTAACTAACCTTCCTCAATTCCTTTATTAGCAATATTCGAATCCCATCGAATATTGCCGTGCTTCTGAAGGTCAACTAATGCGCATTGCAAATACCAAATACCACGTACTTTTTAAAAGTATCGAAATCCATTCTTACACTTAGTTATTTTGCAAGTAGAAAACCATATTCCCGAAATATTTTATTTAGATATATCTTTGTGACTAGTACTCGAAAACAGAGACAGATACTAACTCTTACATTTTCCGAGACCCCATTACACGGCACGACTTTAATCTTTTACACTCAGAAATTGACTTATCCACCTACATTGTATTTATGATAGACTATATTTAAACTATTTAATAATTGCATTGCATATTATGGTCGCTGGATTTAGGCTGCCTCCAACAGGTCACTGTGTAAATCATTGGGAGAGGCCTATGTTCAGCAGTGGACTTCCTTTGGCTGGTGGATTGGATTGATAATTTAAAACAATAGCTTAATAATTCTAAGCGATATTCAAATAAAATTCTTATTATGCATTGATCTATATCTTCATCAGCTGTCTATCAACTGCCCACGACCTCCTTAACTATTGATACCTTAAGCCTTAACCCATCAGATTTAAACGATTGAATGAAAAAACCGATTGAAATGATAAAGCTACATATAGCTTTATATTGCGCACTAAGATTTAAATTGTGTTTTAGGATGACTTTTAAGTAGGCGTATGAGAAATATCAACTTATATAAATTAATGGCGAAGATGTAAATGGCAACTGGCAATATACTTGGACACGATAACATTTGCGCACATATTATTTGCAGGAAATTGGGTACACTCAAGCAATGGACAATAAAAGGCTGATGATGATGATGGGTACAAGAAATCAAAATATAAAATAATATTGCAATATGATATTTGCCATAATTAAGGAAAAGCAAAAGACAATATTATATTAATGGTTTATTTCTTGTTATTTGATATTTGGGTTAATTATAATTTTATGCTACTTTTGTCGCTGTAGGACATTTCTGGGGGAAGTCTATATTAAGGGGGATGACGTCGATGAAAGGCTTTCATATTATTTAATTCCAGATCAACAAGGGTTTTTTATTTAAGTAGAATGAATGTAGGTATCCAGTACCTGCATACAATCTGAAACTGTAATAAAAATATGATAAGTATAAAACCCGTCTAAGTTATATGAATACAATTATTAATTAGTTTTTATAGTGCACAGAATAATATGGAAGTCTTCGTTTCTATTCTTTTGTATTAGACTAATCATGATGTATAAAGATTGTGTTAATAGTATGTTTTACGTATTCAAATAAAAATGGGACTTTGTGCAAATAATACAAAAAAATATAATTGAATTTGAATTTGAATTGAGAGGAATTGAATCAATATATGTATTTCCTAAAGAATACATAATTATGTTCATTTATTTTCAACACTACAAACTATTGAGATAAAGGCAACGACATATTCTTATTTCTTGAGCTAGATGAATAGATGTCATTGGTATATTATTACATTCATAAATAAAAACAAACAAATTATTATTTATCTAAAATCGTGTGAATATACACTGACGAAAAGGTAAATGTTTATTATGATGACCCCTGTTTTATTTTGTTATTTAAATGAACCATTTTAAAAAGCTATGTCAGAACACTAAAACTATGTTTTTAAATTAATTTGTGATTTTGACCTCGATGTTGCGTTTAGTTTTTATGTCTTGCAAAATTCACCGTTTCAAACATGTATCTTATGACATAACATGAGTAAAATAAGTCACTAGGTAGTTTAATTAAGTTACACTTATATTCATTATATCATGTAAATACAACTACAATTGGGAGTAGAGAACAATTATAGTAATGAATAAATTGCTTTACAACACAAGTAACAGATATAGTTAAATAAATAGTCGATACAATAACTCTATCATTCGCTTATCATATTACACTATAACCAGTTTAATATCTCTTTGTCAATTATGTAAAACAGACAATTTGCTAGCAAACATGTGTATCGACGTAATTGATAAAAGATTTAAAATAATTGCATAAGTCCACAAAACATACCTATCTCAGTTGTTTTATGTTGCCCTAGACAGATAAATACAAACGGGAGGAGGTGTGCGCGGGGCAAGGGGCCCAACACTCGAGCTACGCACGCGCGCTGGTCGAGAGTTCACACGCGCGCTTCGAAACCGCAGTGGGCCTCCACGTGGTTCCCCCCTCGACCCGCGCCCGGCCATCGCCCGCTCGGGTCGTAGTCGTACATTCCAACCAACCTTCAACAAACGCGCCGCGCACCGTCTATCGTGTTGTGTATACATATGTACGTGTATACACACACACATACGCCACATTGCCTATTTTAATGATGTCCTGGACCTATGTAACTAATGTGTAACTTTGTATGTTTAAAGTTTTCGAATACGTTTATACTCGTAATACCTACTCGAATATTATTTGTACATCTTTTTCGCACGATGCAGTCAAGTAGGTATTAATAATTCCCTAAGCCCATATATCGTACATATTGTACTAAAAAGAGACTGTTTTCAATCCTACTTTAGTAAATATACATTTGGCCCCTCCCGTTATTATTTATATGCCTCAAAATGAATACATTACATTATAAGTATGAAGAGAAACAAATACAAATAGATGTCTACAGTATTCATAAATACACTTTACATCTTGGAATTTCATATCTACTTACAGGCGACTATTACAATGTGCCAACAAAAATAAGTTAGTGTACCTACGCAACAATTATTAAGTAGGTACCTAGGTACAACAAAGTGCCCATCATAATCGTGAATGATGAAACATTCAGCTTTTAAAATTAAAGGATCAATTCTTGGCTATAGGAAATAAGATAATATATGATACATATATGTTACATTGTTCGTTGAGGACAATTCTTAAAGGCATACTAACCTACCGGAATGTGGGGGAGGCCGGTGCCCGAAAGTGAACCTTTATGAGCCGATTAAACTAGGAGCATAATATGAATGCACAATACAAGGAATTGCAATATGTAGGTAACATCGCATAACCATGACCAACTTTAACTGTCCTCGAAATGAGGCAAAATATTAACTAAATAATGAATAAACATTAAAGTTCCGTATTATTTCAAGATTGCTATTGCCTATAGGTATATGCAATATATTATGTACATATAAGGGTTTCCTAACTGAGCGTACAAATATTTTCCAAATATTTGATGGCCCAAAATCTTATTGGAAAAGTGAATTATGTAATTGTATTATACTAACCTATAGGTATTATCAGGTCAATTATCTCCAACAGGTCACTGTGGAAATCATTGGGAGAGGCCTACTTTCAGCAGTGGACTTCCTTTGGCTGATGGATGAATGGATGATGGATGATGATAGGTATTATTCATATTTACCTAAAAATGTATGTAATAAATAATATTTCTAAACCAATTATAACTGCCTCGGTGGAGTAGTTGTACTACGGTTATACAATTTCAAACCCGAAGTCTCGGGACCAAACCCCGGTTCGGGCAAAGTGATATTGGATTTTTCTATTAATTATCAACCCAGAGTAAGGAATTTGTACCCTATATGGCGATAGGCACGCCCCCTATCACATCGTGGGACGAACACACAAAGCGAAACTTGGGTGTCCTGGTTGCACCTCTGCCTACCCCATACCCATTCTGCGATAAAGGCGTGATGTTTGTGTATATGTATGTATGCAATTATGATAATATTAAGTTTTCTTAAAATTAGATAATTATACATAGGATATTTCAAACTGTACAAATAACTTGAATAATATAAACAAATATGTACAATGCAGTAATGAATATAAGACGACAGAGGGAACGGAGAAGTAGGTGGGCGGTGTGGTAGTTCATCGGTGTGAGAGGAGGCGAGGCTCTGTTGGTCTCACTCGCTCAGTTCGCGCGTTTCGCAACGGAACGGATTCGGGCAAGCGTCATTCGACCGAAGACTGTCGGTCGAGAAAGTGCACTTTGTTACGGCCGCTCTCTGTTTGCGTCGTTCACAACCTACACCAACATCGAATCCGTTGGACCTCGTTTAAAATCATCGTCATTGTATAACATGATAGGTAAGATAGATTGTTTATTGAACGCTTTTTATCGATAATCCTTATTATAATTGATATTATGTTAACATTATTAATATATCAATTTTTGTTTTTAATTTAGCTTGTGTATCCACACGTTTGTTTTCCCATTAAATTACTTAAAATATTAATTAGAATAATAACAAAATAGATACATTTTACTCTATAGTACACAGGTGCTTGTAATTTGTATTATTAAACTTCCTGTTTAGGCTCTGTTTAGTAGTCACCTTTTAATCATTGGAATTGAGAAATACATTTTTTAAAGATTTTTAATATGAGTAAATACTTTTTCTACTTGTCATTAGCCACAATTAAGTAGGTTGTGCATAATATGACTATTATAGGTTACTGAATGATTTGGTTTACGATTTTACTGGCCGCCTTGCCTGATGTCAATCCTGTCGTAAAATTATTTAGTCAAGCAAAATCATAGTTTTCGAAGCGGAAAAGTTAATATTAATTTGATATCTATATCTGGGTGCCATTTCCTACTTGGATATGGAACCCAGGACCACACCTTGTCATAATCCATGTACGTTGTCACTAGACCGATGTGATTTTGAATGACCAATATAATATTATTTTGATGCACGTTTTGATACGAAAAACATGATAAAATTTAATATAAAAATATAATATAATTTATAACTACGCTATTTTTAGTTGCATAACTATTTACTGTGTTTATTTGTATATTTTTACTTTTACCTATACCTTAAATATTTTTAGTATAATTCCTGAAGATATTTTTTTAAACCATGCTTATTTATGTTGGTAATGTACTTTTTCTTCCATTTATGTATTACCATTTCCTCCAAAGAAGAGTAAAAATATACGAAGTGAGGCGAGAGGGGCGGGTACGGTGCGGACATTGGGGTCGGCGGCCCAAGCACGTGGAGGCCCGTACCGCGGTTTCGGCGCGATAATGCCGCGGTGCTGGCCTCCACGTGCTGTCAGAGGACATTCACTCCGTTTATGCCCTGCTCCCCTCTCGCCGCTCCTACCCCTTTGTGGTCGTATTATGTCGGTGCATCCTGATATTCCTGATCGTTGCATGCCATACACAACAGACACTGTACTGTGAACGGTCGTCGCGTATTAAACGAGGCAGTTCAGCCGATCTTTAATATAATGGAAACTTTATCGTTATTTCATTTAAAACATTATCGGTCTACAGGCGAAGAGGAACGTGTACATCAGTGCGGGGAATGTGGGCTCACGCTGTCCACTCGGAGCGCGCTCACGGCTCACGCCCGCTCTCACCGTGTCACCGCAGATGCCCATCGCTGCGACGTCTGCCACAAGACGTTCGCGGTGCCGGCGCGGCTGGTGCGCCACTACCGCACGCACACCGGCGAGAGGCCGTTCGAGTGCGAGTACTGCCACAAGATGTTTAGTGTCAAGGAGAACTTGCAGGTGCACCGTCGTATTCACACCAAGGAGCGCCCTTACCGCTGCAGCGTGTGCGACGCAGCCTTCGAGCACTCCGGGAAACTCCACCGTCACGCTCGGATCCACACGGGGGAGCGCCCGCATGCCTGCCCGCACTGCCACAAGACTTTCATCCAGTCGGGGCAGCTCGTCATACACCTACGCACGCACACCGGTGAAAAACCTTATCGGTGTCCGGCACCTGGCTGCGGCAAAGGATTCACTTGCTCCAAACAATTAAAAGTCCATTCTCGCACCCACACCGGAGAACGCCCCTACACCTGCGACATCTGCCTCCGTGACTTCGGCTATAATCACGTATTGAAGTTGCACCGTTTCCAACACTATGGCGAACGCTGCTATCGTTGCACGGTATGTGATGGAACATTTAATACCAAAAAACAAATGGAGGCCCACATATACAAAGAGCACGGGGCGGATACACCGCGAGCGCAGCAGTCTACGGCACCTATAGTAGTGAATGGAAACGTTATGTGCGATTTGGTGGAAGCAGCTTTACAACAATTGCCTCCGACACCCCCGAGTTCGCCTCCGTCTCCTCAATGCCCGACCGTCCCAGCTACTGCAGCAGCCGCTGCATCATCTCCGTCGCCGTCACAATCGCCCACACCACCTCCAACGACGGCCACCTTGCAGTACACGCTAGCACCGTCTTGCTTGCCGCCACGAAAACGGAAACTCATCCCCCAGACCGATATAGAGACCACTCCCGTGGTGCGGCATACTTCCGTTATACAATTCGCGCCTGCGGCAGCTGATTCTTAGTAATCTTTCCTGTTTTGTAATACTTAGTAAAAATATTAGACGTAGGTACGTTAATGAGTTGCGTTTTCTACTTGAAGGCTGTTTAATGACTTGCTTGTATGAGATTGTAGTGCTTGTTTAGATGTTAGATGTAAACTTGTAAGATGTCATTATTGATCTGGGAAAGCTACTTTACTTAAACGTGTAGTGGGCGTATGATAACCAAATGTGTACAAGTGTATCTGTAGTATTTAAGAATTCAAAAGACTAAATAAAGAGCTGTCTGAATGCATTAGTGCCGTTAATACTGTAAGATTAATTTAAGTTTTGTATTTATCTAATTAGTCAAAATATGTTAAGTTTAGCATATTAAGCGAAATATATCATTGGTCATTAGTGCAATAATTTATTAATTATTTTTCTATATCCCAATCCTGTCATGTTGACAAATAATTAAAATAAATACTTTTCTTTGAAGGCGTTGGGCGTATAAAAATAAATTCATAGAATGAATTAACCAATATGTCCTCTTAATAGCCGTTATGTTGTTTACAATGCAGAGCACTAAATAACTAAAGTTATTCATTCGAGAATTTATAACGATATTAATAATTATGACTCGGAAAGTATAATAAGCACTAAGGCTTACTAAGCATAAACTAGGTACGAAGATCGGCAGAGCGCCGAGTTTTATAATCCTACTTCAAACACTTTTTAATCAAAAACCCTATGCATAATATGTTTTTTTTACATATTATGGTTTATTTGATTAAATAACATTATTTAATACATTATAAATGTTGCCTCAAAAAAGACGTACTCGTATGATTGAAAGAGCACAATAGACATTATTAATGAAAGAAAGCTCTCCAAATAGGCACCGCAATAGCTTTACATTATACATCAAGTTTTAGCGGAGCGAAAAATCAATGTACATGAACAGTCTATGCGTACTTATACAGGTGCCCCAGTTTCACCCTAATGAAAACCAGAAGTAAGGGACTTTGCCTCGAAACGGTTCCGACAGTGGAAAATAAAAATACCGCTATGGACGATTTTAAAGATATTGGTGGATATTCTATTTGGTTCCATAAAATAATTTAGCATTTTTTTATTTTGTTAGTATATACCTTCGAACAGGTTAATGTGTAGATCCTTGAGGTACAACAGTGAACTTCCTGTGGCTGAAGAGAGAGAGAGAGAGAGAGTACATACCTACTAAAATGTTTAATATTAATGAGAAATAACGTTCAAAAGTATTTTCTCGTAATTAGTTAAGTAAATTAATACTTACGTAAGAGATCAATATTTTGAAATTCACTGCTGTAGTTGGAATAAATAAGATGACGTTGAAATTTCATTTTGAATAAATAATAAAAATAAATAAATAATTCAGCCATTAGTGTTCCACTGCTGAGGAAAGGCTTCCCTTTACTTCCAGATTGTGCGGTCTTGCGCGATTTGGGGATAATCCTAGAGAAACTTGTTGATTTCGTCTATATTTCGTCTCTCCACTTGCGCCTAAGTCTGCCGCGTCGTCTTTTTGGGTGTTCGGGACGCCACTCACTGGATATGCTTGCCCACTGCTGTGGGTTTATTAGTATCAACGTTTAAACAAGGGACTTGACATCAGTTTACATTTTGGCATTCTATTTTGATAGTGGGTGGCTAGGTACAAACTAGGTACTCAAAAAGTTACGCATGCACCATTTCTATAGGGTGGCCAGAAGGAACGAATTGGCCTAGCTCCGCGGGACGGATGTCCTCGGATAGCTCAGTTTTTGCATTTTCAGGCATAATAAATCACTTCAAGGAGGTCCGATGCGCATTTTTTTTATTGCATAGGTCCGGCAAACAAGCAAACAGGTCACCTGATGATAAGTGATCACTGCCGCCCACAACGCTGGTTCACGGACGTGTTGCCGGCCTAATTGGTAGGGGAGCGGGAAGGAAAAAGGATGGGAAGGGGAAAAGGGTATTGGGGCATCTGAAAATCTCACTCACCGAACGATCGCGATAGCGAAGCTGTCGCTTCACGTCTATGTCCTGTAAGACACTGGTACCGCCCCGAATGAGCCTGCCCATTTACGCTTACAGCAGCGTGGCCCTACCACTTTCAATATTTTATGTTTTCGCTTTTCTCCAAAACAGTCGATCATATTTAATTGTGCAATAGATTTATTTTTCTTACGCAAAATCAATGAGCACCTAAGCGCAAATTTGATTATTTACACTATCAACTAGCTTCTCAAAAAATACACACTTGTGCACATACTTCTGTCTTGCCTTTATAAAAATCTTTGCATTTTTGTAAGAAACAAAGTCCCTTGGCATTTCGTCTCGGTGTGCGCAGGCTCTCCACAGGGCTCGGTTTTCGGGCCGCTCGTTTGGAACATCGGTTACGATTGGGTGCTGCGTGGTGCCAACCTTCGGGGCGTTGCTGTTGTCTGCTAGACGGACGACACGTTGGTGACAGTGACGGCCAGGACGTTCCAAAGGTCCGCCCTGCTCGCTTCATTCGGTACCGGACTGGTGGTGGGCAGGGTTCGGCGACTGAGCCTCACGGTGGCCCTGAACAAGACCGAAGTCATGTGTTTCCACGGTCTTCGGTGCGGGCCTCCATCTAGGGCCTACATAGCGGTGGAAAGTGCGCGGATACCCGCCGGCTCGAGGATGAAGTACATTGGTCTCATCCTCGATAGTCGATGGGATTTCCGCCCGCACTTTGAGGAGTTGTCGCCGAAGCTGGTGAGGTTGGCGGGCGCACTTGGGCGCCTGCTGCCTAACACTGATGGCTCTAGCATCCCTTGCCGAAAGTTATTTTCTCCTTAAATTATCTTGTTAGCAGGAACTCTGCTCTGGGAGCTGGACGCTTAGTCCCTCTCATCAGCTTTCTTTTGACGAGAGGAAGCGTCCAGGCGTAGGCAGAGACTGGTCCCCCGAAAGGTCGAGGCCATGTTGGTCTCCCTCCGCAGGATCGCTGTGAAGGAGTGGCGTTCCAAGATGGAGAGCTAGATTGCTGGCACGAGGACCGTCACGGCATTGCGACCTGTCCTCGAACAGTGTTTGGACAGGTGCCACGGTGCGCCAACGTTCTGGCTGACGCAGGAACTCATTTAGCACCGTTGCTTCGGTGCGTACCTGTGTCGCGTATCCGAGTAGCCGCGTAGTAAGTCCGCCGTGTGCCACCACTATGGTAACTGCCGTGAGGACACGGCCCTGCACAATCTGGAGAAGTCGCGACCATGGTTGGCAGTCGGAGGCCGTGGTGAGCCATGCTCTTCTTCTGCGAATGTGTCATGTCGCAGAAGGAGAGCGCCGAGCGGAATCGTGTAAGCGTGTAAACGTAGCATAAGAATAGTTTATCTCTCTTCTAGTGTTGTGTCATTTACGGAAAGGATTTAATTTTCAGAAAAATGTACAAAAAAATCATACTGGAACAAGGATGAAAAATTAAATTATTTAACATTATTAGAGGTTTTAATTCGTAAAATTGACTTTATTCTTTTATATAATTGTTAAACTTGCTAATAAACTAAACATACATTTATTTGTAATTCTGTAAAGTCCACATTCAAGAATGGGATAATAAATACAATGTAATACTTTATTCAAATATTGTTTGTTTTTTAAGTTGGCAATATTTGTTGTATGTCAAATTATTATAGAACCCTTTGAATAATGTCTTAGATACGTCTTGTCGTGTGTTTTATAGTAAAAGTGTTTTATCTTAAAAGGCCTTCATTTATTTCTTTATATAGTCCACAACAATAGGATTAAATGTAATGGCAAAGAGCCATAAATAATATTATAAATGCGAAAGTAACTCTGTCTGTTACCCTTTCACGCCTAACCCACAGAACCGATGTTAATGAAAATGTATACTGTGATAGATTTGACCCTGGGAAAGGACATAGGCTACTTTTTTTCTGAAGGAAAGGTTTGAAGGGGTTGAAATAGGGGATGAAAGTTTGTATGGAAAAATTTAAACCTTTGAAGTTGCAAATGTCAAACTTGGCACTTTAGTTACTTATTTAAAAACAAACTTAACTCTCAAGGGGTTAAGGGTTAAAATTTTACATTGAGAATCGAAACCGCTGAAGCAATTTCTATGAAAATATATATTTCAGCTGTCTTATACAAACGAAAAATAATGGCGTGCATTAATTTTGGAAAAACAGCATGGGGGTAAGATAAGGGTAGAAATATTGTACGGAAAATCAAAACTGCTAAAGCTATTGATGTAAAATATTCATAATTTGACTCATTACCAGTAACGAAAAATAATGTCACCTTCTCTTTTCGTTTCGTTTTCTTTATTTTGATAGCAAAAACCATATCGTCGCGAACCAAAAGGTTCGCAAAATATTTTTTGTGCCGCACCAACAAGCTGTGGGATTGTTTGCCGTCACACGTTTTACCTCCTTTCTATAATTCTGGGTCTTTCCGCCGTAGGGTGAAGAAGCATCTCAGCAGGCCGGCATCATTGTATCGAATGGCATGGGACCGCCGTCTGATGCCATTCGATACTCTGTCTGGACGGAATGTACAGTGTAGTCATTATGCCGTGCCAGTGTAAAGAAAAATAGCTATGAAGACGACCCCCTATTGGTTGAGCGGAGCGTCATAGCTGGAATTTTGCAAAGTATATTTGTTTACGTATTTTTTAAACGATATTCATCGTATTTTCGTGTTTACATAAGGTCTATTTACAAAATAAAAACAATTCCAAAAATAAGTCAACATCCCTATTGAGACTTTAAGGGATGAAATGGGATAAAGTGGGATGAACGCGATGAGACTGGTCGGATCCGGATTGCATTCGATGGAAAATAATGTAACGGGATATAACAGAAAGAAAAGGAGCCAAATGAGACAGGACGGGATGGGATAGAAAAAGAGATAGTAGGCACTTAGTTGAGTTCAGAAAAACAAAAGTTTGAACGGGAATAAGATTTTCTGATGTGGAGTGGAGTCTAAACATCTAAGCACCTAGGCGAAGCGGGGCCGGGCCGCTAGTTATTTATAAATAAAATATATTTCAAATGTTTAATACATACAACTTAAAACAAGACGAAGCTATTTTCTTTCTATTTTCCCCAGATTTCCGATTCAACTCTTTTTCAGAATGTTTCATTTCGTTCGAAATTGAAAATGGAAAATTATCAGAAAAATATTCGGAAATTTTTCATACTTACTTATCTGAAAAATTAAAAGATTTCATTGAGATTTTCGGAAAATCATGACCCAACACTGGCCACATGACAGACGTTAATTTGCTTTTACAATACCAAAAGATCAGTGTATAGAGCTGTAAAACCGATTACTTCTTGTTAGTCTGTGCAGATTACAGAACTGTCAAGTGTCAAAAAATACAACAACAGCGGCCATTGTAAAAATATTTTCGTTTGATGTAAAGAAAAAGACGGCATTCGAGTAGTGCAGTAATTGTAAAAGTTATCGAGGATTTGTTTATTAATCATAACGTCAAAATGGTATGTAATATTATATTACTTTTGTCATGATTTTGTTATTAACACTTATGTGTATATTTTTCACTTTGTAAAACTAAAGACCGCCAAAATGACAACAGAACGCCGGCTTATATCTTTGATGAATTTAATACATTCAAATGAGTGTTTTCAAAAACAATTACATATCTTTACAGACGATCGGAAAAAATAACAAGATGCAACAGCATATCAACTACAGAGTTAGAGTAATTTTACAAGACTCTCGTACTTTTATTGGAACATTCAAAGCTTTCGATAAACACATGAATTTAATATTGGGAGACTGTGAAGAATTCAGGAAAATTAAATCGAAGAATAGCAAGACAGCAGATAGAGAGGAAAAAAGAACTCTAGGATTTGTTTTGCTCCGTGGGGAAAACATTGTGTCATTAACAATTGAAGGGCCACCACCTCCCGAAGAGGGCCTCCCGCGCGTGCCTCTACCTGGAGCAATGGGTGGCCCCGGAGGCGGTAGGGCGGCCGGTCGCGGTGCTGGCCCTTCAGGAGCTCCACCAGGACTGCAGGGACCTGCTCGAGGTGTCGGTGGACCTTCCCAACAACATATGGCTCCTGGTTCACGAGGACAACTTTCTGCACCACCTCAAATGCGTGGTGGTCCCATGATGGGTGGCCCTCCTCCGGGTATGATGGGAGCACCTCCGGGAATGGGGCGTGGTGGCCCTGGTGGAAGGGGCCCACCCGGGATGCGACGTTACTAGTTTGATACATTGCTAAGTGCATTATTTTCTTTTAACAAATGTTCGTACAGTGATTACAGATCAGTGTCAACTATAAAATAAGTGTAGTGCACTAGTGCTGAATATTTAAATTACTTATTAAGGTAACTCAATCAGCTTACTATAGTAAGAAAAATGTAATCATAACAACCAAAAAATAGTGGAAGTCTGCTGCATATGAGTGAGCAATATTCCATTGTGCAAATGGGTGATGATAATAATTGTATCTGAATAAAGGATAGAGATTTGGTCTATCAACTAGTCTTTCTGTATTAATATCTTCATTTTAAAATGAGAAGCAAACAAACTGACAGGGCATTTAAATGCATGTAGCATCATAGCCACTCAAGCACCTACAATACCAGAAAGTTTATCAGTGTATTGTCATCCTATAAGGGAAATGTCTGAATATGATATACCACAGAACGCATTTCACATCATGTAAATCTCACTGTTAAGTCACATCTTACAAATTATGTAACAAGTAATCCGCTGCTGTTAGACTATCCTTGCACATATTTTTGAATTAATATCCCAAACATCATAACATTATCTGAATAAATCTCTTAAAGTCAACTCATAGATTAAATTAGATTTTTAATGTGTTTTTAGAATTATATAACTAAAACTATAATAAAGTAAAATAAGAATAAGTCAAGTTATTTTGAATTTAAAATTAATTACCACATTGCCTGTGGTATAAAAATCTATCCAGCAGTGCATTTCGAACACAAATGATGTATTGAAATAACATGCCAAGTATATTGTGATTAGCACAAATGTGTGATGACAAATATTTGCCAGTGTGAAGGTTTCTAAAAAATTGGCTTTCTTTCGAGCAAGCTTTCAATATTTGGCATTTGGAATCTTACAACTTTTGAGGTGGCTCTCACACATTTTGTTGCTCAGGCAATGTAATGTTTAATTTGCAACTTGCAGTCAACATGTTATGTGTCTATTACTTGTTTCTACAGTCACTTCTAGCAAGAACTACAAGTAATTTGGTGAAGTAAAACATAGCAAGTCAAAAAGAACTTATTTATTTTATATATTAAATTACATTGTTGTAAATGACACAAGTGCACATCCTATTTAGATATTAGGTAACCACTACCATGGCACTAAGCAATGCAAATTTCTTATACATACACTTATGACTATACACAATAGGATTTCTTTACCGTTCTATTTCCACCACATAGTTTTTGTTATTGACTATATGTTTTGAATAATATCATTAAAACCTATAATAAAATTACTATTAATTAATGTTGGTCTTAACCAAAAAATAAATAAAGACACTAACACATGAGGGCAATAACACATGATAGGGGCTTGTGTTTATTTTTTCTATGCATATAGCTTCGTTGAATGGAACTACCACAAGTATTTTTTAAATTCAGTTAATTGACACTGCATTCCAGTCTGCTAACCTGAATTAGGCCTGCCTGGTGGACAATATTGGCTTATCTCTATGTGTATAGAGAGATGTGTATAGAGGGTTAATACAGTAAAGAATTCAAACTCATCTGAAATACTTTATCAACTGATGCGTTAGAAAATAAGTTTATGCAAAAACAGTTCTCTGTTCTTGCAGAAAATATGCACATTTGTATTAGCCCATATAATTATGTCGCACTACAGGGCACGGATCTTCTCAATGACTGAGAATACTATTGGTGGGCAGGCCATATAGTCCACCACTCTAGCCTAGGCAATAACTCTGCACTGTATATTTGTGTTATCTAATTGGGATTGTAAATTGAGTTTTAACATGGTTTTAACCCAAAGTTTTTTCACATATCGCACCCCCGGTGCAACACTGTCACTTATGAAAAAATGCTACCTTTCAGGAGAAGCATTTAAAACTTTGACATCGTATAAAAATATGACACAACAAAAAACGGGAATGACATTCACGCCCTCATACAGAAACTATGTGTACTACGAACGTAACATTATCGCCCCAAGTAAAGGGGTGGTTTAGGATAGCTATTACATAATATTTAACTAATTATTGCAATTTTTGCATAAGTGACAGTGTTGCACCGGGGGTGCGATATTATGATTTAACTGTTGCAGTAAAAAGTATAAAAAAAAAACTGGTGAATCATGAACGCTAACAAAATAATTCATGCTAACAATAGTGAATTCATTATAAGTAATGAATCTATGTGAAAATTAATGCATAGCCTCTTAGATGAATACTGCATTACTGCCTCCATTATAAACATAGTTATGTACGATAATGTTACTAGATAGTTTTCATAGATAATTTATTAACTAATGACAGTAACCACAAGAGGGATGACATCGCTTGCCGTCAACACCACAACGACAGCCAGCGCTAGTGTCTCCACGGCCTCCAGGTCCCCATCGCCTGCCGCGTGTTACCCAGCAGATCTCGGTCTTACAAGCAGAACATTTCACCCAGTCGCAACCCCACATCTTTGTAATTATGGCCTTGCATTCGGGACACTCGAGAGCCTCTCCCTTGTTGATCAGATTGTTGAGTAATGCCCGAGTGCTATCGTCGGACTGACTTGAATTTTGACTAGACACAGCTTGAAGCCTCTCCCGATATTTCTCACATGTTTCGCCTTCGTGTATGGCCTAGAATTAAATACATAATAAATAAATACACCCAACAATCACATACATAGTCCTGATCCCACACTAAGTTCGAGTCTTGTGTCGTGGATATCAGGAGCTACCAGAGGCTTTTCGGTCTCACACCTAGTCCAACACCCAGGCTCAAAACAAATACTTGTGGTTCACACACATTTGTTTTGATGCGGGGATCGAACCCGCGGCCTCTCGTTTCACAGTCGGCGGCCAACCAACTGCGCCACGGAGGCTGTCAAATATATTTTACATTTGTGAAATTTAGTCTCCGTGTGGCGTAGCTGTTTAAAATGGAGGCTGCAAATCAGCGTGCTTTGTATCAAAATAAAATCGAATCTGTTATGTACATAAATCAATGAATGTATTGTAGGAATTATTTTGTTATAAAAATAAGTGCACCCCAGTCATAATATAGAGCTGATTGCTGACCCCATACTACTTTTCCTCATCGTATGTCGTGGACTAAGTATATGAGAAGTATGATATACATATGTCTTATATAGTATATGAGAAGTTTCGGACTCGCAATACTTAAAAATATAATATTTTTGTGAATTACAAACTCAAGTCAGAGTGGCATCTTATGTTACGGGTTCAATGCGTCGAAAAAACTCCAATCTAATCGAATCTATTGCCATCGCAGCTTGAAATCAATTTGTAAGTAGAACTTCGATAGGCATAATACAATCCTTTTTCCCAGTTACAGCCGGATTGAGTAAAACTACTCACGCCATTATAGGTCGAACGCCATTAATTGCGTAAGTACTTAGTTTTACTCAGTACTGCATTAAGTACTGAGTAAAACTAAGTACTGTGACAATTCACAGCGCGAAAAACGCCTAGCATTATAATTTAACTCGAGTCTACTCGGCGCACACCAAAGATTATTAGCTTAGGGGAAAATATATATTATAAATAAGTACCTATAGCTCAATTAAATTATGTAAGAAGAGTATGATTGAATAGAGCTCTAACTGAATGGCTAACGAGGCCAAATAAACGAAGCACTGGCAGACCACCCGCCAGATGGGCTGGCAATACAACGCAAATGGCCGGAGTTACTTTGACGAGATTAAAGAAGTGGACAAACATGAAGGATGTTGTATGTTCAGCAGTGGGTAGATACGGGCTGGAAATGATTATCATGAATTTGAAAAGGGGTATACATATGGATGTTTTTAGCTATGTAAATATCTATTTATTTACCTGACATGGAACACAGTTGCTGTGTTTGCACACAGGACAAAGAAATCTTCTAACACCAGGGTCACATAACGCCCAGCCGGTGCAATCTTTGGTGCGGCAATGGAATGCATTTCTTGTTCCACTTTCGGCCGCAGCTAAGCCCCGTGCTAACCACCGCTCATAATCGTCAGGTGTCACAAGCCCTCGGATTTCGCGTTCCTGTAAGATTCCTCGGCATCCCATGGCGGGACATGATATATCTGGCTCCCCGCTATGGCGCACAACATCAGCTAAACAATCTTTACAGAACATATGAACACATTCTCGTAGTATCACACCATTTCCTGGTTTGCATTCCTCTATACAAACGCCGCATTCAAAAACTTCTGCATTAGGCACTAAAGCTTGTTGCTCCAATTCCACTAGCTCTTTATAGACGTTATTGTCGCTTTTATTTAAATTCGTGGTTTCCTCTTTAACTTGTTTGCTAGTGCCAGCAGCAGGTTGTTGCTCTGGAACATATAATTTTGTACTAATAAATACGCTATTAATATTTTGTAACCAAATTAAATTATCCCGTCTATATTTCTAAATCAAAAGCAGCGGTGTCGAGGTGTACCTACATTTCGTAAGTATCAGTCAGTGGTGGCCATGATCAAATGAAGGGAATGTACTATCGTTACACAATGTAGATATAAGTACATCTTACTCTAACAATAAAATAATACGTCAAATACGTTGTTTACGTTAAAACTTCATAGGCATGTGGCTTCATCTATGGTACCTATCTTTTGAATAGGAATTTGAAGTTAATTCTTAATGGCTATTCCTATATTTGCTCCGTATACTCAGTACCTACAGTGCTTTTAAATGTTTGACTAGACGCTTGGTGTCTTCGCGATCCGTAAACTGAGTGTACGGTATAGCATGTAAGTGTCGTAATGTGAACCCAATACCAATATTTAAAAAAAGGAATTAAATCTTCAAATATATAAAAATTAAAACCAACCGGTTTCCACGAGACATAGATAAAATGGAGCGTTAAATTCTGGTCCTGCAACGGTTACAAGAGGAGTTGTGTCGTCTGTGCAAAGAGTGCGGCCAACAATCCAACGTTGTAAATGGGAGGGAAGACCCAGTGCAGTTTGAGCTTGCCTCCTTAATTCGCCAACGTTAGCATGACGTTGAGTCTTTAATTTAATAGGGCCTCTGGTAGCTTCTTTATCTTCCACCCACACAGAAATTCTAAAAATATAAATGCTTCACATAAATATACAATTATTTTTGCGGTATTCTTGATGCATTTTGGTTTTGAAAAGTGTTAAACCTTGAGGATCAACTATCATGAGTTCAAATCATGAATAAATAAATAATAACAAATACCCCAAACAGTCACATATGTACATAGTCCTGACCCCACAATAAGATCGAGTCTTGTGTTGTGAGTATCAGAAACTACGAGACTTTTCGGTCTCACAAACACCCAGACCCGATACAAATACGCATGGCTTACACAAATGTTTGTTTCGATGCGGGGAATGAACCCCCAGCATCTCGTTTTACAGCCGGCGTCTAACCAATTGCGCTACGAAGGCTGTCAATTTATATCTATTGTATTTGTAAATTATGTCGTTAAAAATTGCTATACTCGGAAGGATCCAAATTATAAATTTAAAATATAATATTTTCAATTTCTTATGAAAACATACTTACAATACATCAGTGTTTTCCTTGTCTGTGGCTGTTGAAACTTCAATTGATGCGGAATTTTGAATAACTTTGTGGTTATTTATAGTTGGAAGATTAAGAATTCCAGGTACCTTTTTACCTACGGGCGGCACAGATCTAACATTTTCTGAGGAATTAATAATTTTTATTTCGTTTTGAACAATTTTTTCTTGCGATGACGATGCGATTGGAGTAATTACAGCATTTGTTCTAGGAAGTAATCCTTTATTAACTAGAACATTATCGTTTACAGATATATTGGATGTCTCTTTTGTTTTTTCTCTGTTTGATAATTCCAAGGCGTTCGGTGTTTCTGTTATTGTTGTAGATGACGAAGATGGTTCAGAAATAATTTGGGAAGAAAAGGATAATACTGAACAGGATAATCGTAGTTGCGCTAATTTGATAGCAGCTTCGGCGGCGGCGCGTTCATCTCCATTAGCTATGGACTTTTCAAGTTGATTGATCAATTCTCGACGTTTTATGTGTTGATTCAGCCCACTTTGATTAAATGCCTTATTTTTTAAATCATTTTCCGTTACACCTGTAGAAGTTGATGGTATCGCATCATTACTCGTATCGTTTGTATGATTTGGCAATTTTGTGGTGTCCTTTGTATTTTTCGCGATAATGTTGTCATTTGTTGGTAGTGATGAATTTTCTCGTTGGATGCTATTGTTGTTAGTACTTATTTCCTTTTCGTTATCAATTATAGTCATTCCTTCAACCTTTTTAAGATCTGATTGAAAATAAGTTATTGAGCTGGGACTATTAGTTTTGTTACTTACAATACTATCTTGTTTTGTTAATATTAAACTAACAGGTTTAGGTTCAACTTGGTCAACATTACTCTCGGGTTTTTTAAATTCAGTATGTAGCATAATTTGAGTCGTCACAGCTTGAGGATGCTCGTTTTTTGGTATATAAACTGGATTTAAAAGAGATGAAATCCGTAGTGGTGTTTGTAGGCTTTTATTTTCATTAGCGGCGTTCCCGAGATTGTTTTCTACTTTTTGGTCATTTACTGAAGGAGAAATCCTTTTAAAAATATTTTCTGGAGTGCTATTAAAATTAAGTTTGGATGTTGAATTTTGACTATTTCGTTTACCAGTATTATGTTTTGATTCATGGTTAATTACAACAGGCTGTGTAGTAACAACATTTTGAAAAGATTCTAAAGGAATTGTGCTTTTTGAAACGTTGGAATTTTTACTTATACCTGATGTCGACGGTTTTAAAATTGAGGAAGTATTATTGCTATTGTTAATAGAAGCACCTATTCTCAGCGTAGGAGTTTCTGAAACTAAATCTTTCTGACCATAAGTGGAATCAAATGAATTATTTTTTTGAGTTGTATTAAACTCTTTGTGTTCATGTTTCGATCTTTTCGGAAGAGAATCTTTCATTTCTTTCAACATTTCTTTTAATTTTTGCTTTTCTTCATTTTTATATTTGCTGCTGAGTATTTGACTTATAACTCGGCTGTCTGTTTGTGTTTGTATATCAGAAGCATTTGTTTTAGCATCTTTTGCGTTATCTGGTTTAAGTATGTCCAAATGGGTATTTACTTTTTCAAATATACAATATGGGCATTCTGATACCGAGGAATCATATTTTCTTAAGCATTTAATACAAAACCAACTATCGGCTTTTGTTTTCTTGTTGGAATTGTCGTCTGATGTGTGTCGTTGTTGGGTATCAGATTCATGTAAATTCTGTTTCAAAGCTCTGAACTTTTCGTTTTCTATTATATTGGCGGCCTGTTTGTCTAACTCGCTTATGCTAGGTAATATTTTCACTGCAGAAGTGTCTACAGCAGAATTCCTTTTTCGGTTTTCAAATATATTCTTGAGGAAACTCTTCTCTGAACGAGTTTTAGCGTCTTTAGTTCCAGATTCTTTTTTTCTACATTTTTCAGAGGTATTTGTTGCCGTTGCACTACAATTTTGTACAGTTTCTTCGCGAATTATTTGTGAATTCATGTGTAAAGTAATGTTTGATGGTACTTTCGCCACTTCGTTTTCCTTGTTTATTTTAATTGGTGGCTGAGGGGCACGTCGCTTTCGGGGACCCCTTGAATGAGTCACTGGAGATTCAAGAGAAGCACGAATAGGTGGGAGAGGAGCACGGCGTTTCCCAGGAACATGCAAAGCACGTCGCTGGCAACATTCACTTGTGGCTCGTCGATCTCTGTCCCATTTACAGGATAGATTGCCTTCTAGTTTTCGAGCTGGTGGTAAGCTGAAGGCGTCGTAGCCTGCACTGCCGTCACTTCTGTACAGACCGTATTTCCGATGCAATGTAAGGTCACGTTCGTGTTGCCTTCGTACGTCTCTTTCTTGAACTCTTTTCTTGTAAGAGTCCGTAGGTGGACTTGGGGGCGGCAAGAATACTGGAGAATTGTTTACGCTGTAATGGGCGGGTGCTAGGAATGCAAAGCTTGCTGCTGTTCGATCGGAACCAACACTTGACAGACTTTCGTTAGAAGACGCGCGTTCCTCGCGACGCAGCCAGGAAAAGAGAGTCCACAAACCCCCAGATAATGGACGAGGCCGAGATGCCACACCTTCCACGTCCCCGTTCATTACCTCTGAAATACAAAAATATAAACCGTAAACACTAAACACTTAAGCACTTGTTATCAACTCACATGGATTGTAAAAAGGTAGATTCCTAAAAACACAAATATTACCACATCCCTACGATTCGGTCATGTATATTTACATTATTATAAATATTACGGTTACAATGATGTATTTAATTAACTATAAACATTAAACACTGCAAATATTAAGTGTCTTAGTACACAAGAACAAACGTTTACTGAGAGCGAATAAGGGGAATTGAGCAGTGTAACGTCGGGAACATGTGGGTCGAGTAGGTCATATAAATCAGCAGCCGGTACTTACGATCTGGTAAAGTGAATCAGCAACCGTGAGTTCGGATTTGCAAAACTGGAGCACAATAGGAACAGTTTACCACATTTGCGATGGTTTATTACACAATGTTCTTACACTACACACATTTTCAGGAATTTATTCAAGTTTCTTTACCGCCGTATTTTAATCACGCTTTGTTATTGTGGTAAAATAATAAAAAATAACAATGTAAATTCGCGCAGGTGGACGACAGTGAACAAAGCGAGGTCAATCTAGAGCAACGAGTGTGAGCAGCGTCTGCGCCGCGTTCCGCCCGCCCATCTATATTTAGAGGAACTTCGCGCCTTGATTTTTGCTATTTTCATTTCATTCTCGTTTTCCGAACTCACTTAAATCTGTCTTCCCGCAAATCTTTTTCTATGTTAAGTATTGTAAACATTCAGCACCGAACTCGCAGTACATAAAAATAATACCACCAACTGCTGTGTGCCTCCCGCAGCTGGAGATGAACTAAATGTTAAAACTATAACACAAACAGAAAGAAATTAATGTATATTTTTATTGTTATACCGACGTCCTTGTCCTACTAAAGAATGAACACGGGTGCACCACGCGAAAGGACGATCTAAGTACATCTATAATTATTTACTACGTAATGACTATAGACACACTACTTGCAAAAGCGTTGAGTGATATTTAATTCTGTTCTCCCGACGCACAAAGTCGTGTTTTCAACACAATAAAGCGGTGTGCTAAAACTTTGTGGGTTTGTGTCTTTGACACAATAGTAAATCTGACTCTGACACGATAGTATCCTAAACGTTCAAGTGTAGTGTGGTCAAACATACTGAATTCAAAGGCAGATTTTATGGGGATAATAGAATAGACGTTTTAATATAGGACAAGATCATTCTGGATTTTCTTTAAAGGTGGAGGTAGCTCAATGCAAGTGGTATGTGAATTGGCCATAATTGGGCACGCTAGTCTTATGTGACAAGCTTAATCATTCGTAGAAAATGTTAATACACTGGAAAAATACCTTTAATAAAATACATAAATAGGTATACTGATGTCACGTATTGTGGTAAACAGATATTTGAGAGCAAACACTTCTCTTATTATTTCCATTGACCGTTTACTAAACATTACCTTAATACCGATGTACCTACATGTAGGTACTAGGTACATACTCGATGGTTTAGCTTAGTTGTTGTGATTGAAGCCTATCTGTATCTACTTATACGTTATGCATTTTTAAATTCGGTTGGTATTTTTGTCATTTCCATTTGCAATGTCAAAATATTACGCCAGTATAATACACTCGTTTATACTTAATGATCTCTCATTTGTAATCCGTATTTGTGTGTAATCTTGGGAGTTACTCCATATCCGAAACGAAACACGAGTGTTCGGACGTCGTACGTAGAACTGTACAAATCATACGAATGTGCCTAGGTAGGTCCATAAAATGTTCGCATTCTCTATCGTACGTCATAACTATAGACTTAGTTCAGAATTAATCATAAGTATCATACAGAATGTTGATTTTTAAAAGCAGAAAAATAACACTTCTGACGTTGAGTGTCCAAACATTCGAGTTTCCTTTCGGGTAGTAAAGTAACCATCTTTATTTTAAACATAATCATAACAACGAACATGCGATATGAAAATTATACAAAATAGTTTTAAAATAATTTATTGTGTAATTTGTTGGTGTGGGGGCGTTTTCATTTTGGAAGTGTGCGTTTCGGAGGAGCAGTGCACGACGAGCAAGGCGGCGGCCACGCGCGCGCTGATCTCGGCCTGGTTGAGCTCGTGCGCCCACGGCACGCGGCCCCAGTGCGACAACTGCAACACGCAAGTCCACCTCAAACACAAACATTCACCAAACACACCCAATACCTAAATTATCGCATCCTGAGGGGTTACTCTATGATCCGAAACGAAACACGAATGTTCGGACGTTCGACGTCCGAAGTAAGTTATAAGTTTTCCATTTCTAAAAATCAACACTATTTTGTGTTGATCAACATTAATTAGTATTTAAAAATCAACAGTATTGTTGTAAATAATTAATTAACGGTTATAATTTATTCATACGTAATGTATAATAAATAGACATAATATTGTGCACATGAAACATATTTAAAAGATTACATATCTTGTATCATCATTTTAAACGGAATTGTAAACTCACAAAGAAACTATTAAATATTCAATGTTACTAATGATAGTATAATTATATCATACCTGGTATTCTTCTTCCAATCTGGCTAACATAACAGCTTCCTTAGGTTCTAGTTGTCGCTCTATGCACGCCATCATTAGGATCGGTGATTTTAGAGCTTCAACTCCAAAGTTTATTGCTGTTACAAACAATAAATAGTATGCTACAAACATGTTTCAATAAAATATAAGAATCCATCCATCCAACATAAACTTAAAGACAATATATGCTACATTGAATCTATTTTTATTTGCCACACTAAAATTTGCTTCATGAACTAGCAATATACAGAAATGTGACTAAGATATTGTGGCTTGAGAATTTGATCACATATTTTGGTCTATATCATTTAGGGACAAAAATAATAAACATGAATTAATTCATTGTTGTGTTGAGTACTCTTTTAAGTGGTATATGCATCTGAATGTAACAGTAAATAAATAATAAAATTAATAAACACTTGTTAACTTTATGTTATACCACCTATATGAATTTTTCTACATACCGTTAAGAGAAGCAAAATCATAAGCAAGCAAGTATCTAGCTAGGACAGCTCTGGTTTCAGTATATACTGGTGGCGGTTCAAAACCACTGGATACTTCTTGGTTCACTTCAAATCTCTTTTGAAACCAGCTCAATACAGGACCCCATTTCCTTTCCTGCAGTGCTCTTAATTCTCTTTCTTCCTAAAATGATGATGTTTTATTATAACATTCCTCCTAGTATACAATCTTAGAAACATGCCTTTGTTAATTCAATCTATTTAAATTAAACCTAGGATATCTCAGCTTGCAGTCATTTACCATTAGACTTAGTACAGGTTTAAGCTGTATCTGCCACCTGAACATTGTTACAGAGCCTGGGGAGGATCGGTGATGTGTGTTGAGTTAAATGGCCCAATGGCGTCTGTCAGCATTCAGACCATTGCAATAAACAGTACAGTCGCCCTGTAGCGCTTCTGCTGTTATGAAAGGTAATGAATAATGTCAAGACATTAACTGCAGTTCAGACTCATTATATACATAAATACTATGCCACTCATGTCATAGCACTAGACAACATGTAAACATCTTAGAGAAATCTTTTTGATGAAGTACTGTACAATGTTCAAACTGCGTAATGTACAACAAATTCTAAAGTAGGCAACAAAACTCATTTAAAATTTGTTAGAAACATACCTCATTGTAGAAGAGTAGTGTGTCTGTAGGGAAGTACTCCAACAAATATGTGACTATATCATGTGAAGTTAATCTGCCAGGATTGTCCAGTGCCGTGTTACACAGAGCTGTCTGGAAATACATTATTATTAATATAATTTATATGCTAGTTAATAGGTGAACGATCAGGTATTTTCTAAGTATAAAAATGAAATGTTTATTATAGGTCAACTTTTGGATATAACCACAAAAACTATGGTTCAATTAATTGATACTTGGATCATGTTGATGTAACTTTTTTTAAAGTCATTGTAATATTTCAGTTTTTATTTATTTTGACTCTGGAAACTTTGTATTAGGGATGAGATATACTTGCATAATTAAGTACCAGGGCTTCTAAGTATGAGTACGTAAAAATACTAGGGTTCAAAACCAGGTTCTAAAATACTTGAAAGTATTTTGTAAGTATGAGTCGGCAACCCTTCGCGTCCCAGCCGCGGCGCGGCGTCTATAAAATACTTACATAGGAATCCAATCCGTATTCCGTAACTAATAAGGAGCAAAAAAGCATAAATAAAAAATACTTTGAATTTCAAAGTATTTTCTATTCACAAATACGATTGAGTTTCTTATTTATATGAAGTCAAGGATAGTTTTTCTATGGAAGTATTTTTATATATAGTGTTCCGAGTTCGTCGCGTACCGACTTATAGCGGCGTCTAAATTCGAAAATACTTTCATAGGAATTCAACCCGTATTTTATGACGTATTAGGAACAAAATAGTATGAATAAAAAAATACTTTGAAGTTCAAAGTATTTTTACGTAAAGTGTTCCAAGTTTTTCGCGCATCGACGTGCAGCGCCGTCTAAATTTGAAAATACTTGCATAGGATTTCAACCCGTATGTGATGGCTATAAAGAGCAAAATAGTATGAATAAAAAATACTTTGAAGTTCAAATGTATTTGTTATTGACAGATACGATTATGGTTCTTATTTATATTAGTTTATGGATCGTTTTCCTATGCAAGTATTTTCATGTGTAGTCTCCAGAGCTATCTGCGCATCGACGTATGGAAATACTTTCATACTTGTAAGTATTTTCTGCTCGTACCAGGGCGCCGTACTTCGAAGTGAATACCTGGTTTTAAAACCTGGTATCGTAAATACGTCTCATCTTTACTTTGTATGTTATTAACAGAATCATGTCTACTAAATAGGTATATGTATGTATAGCCAAAATAATTAGTAGAATGATATACCTACCAAGTGCATAGTTGGCTGAGTGATTGCTTCACTTTGAGCATCCCATTCAGCTGCAATGGCTCGGGCTAAAGGTTCACTATTCACTAGAAGAACACGACCATTAGGGGTCTTTAATCTCCGGTGGTCTAAAGTAATCTCCCATTTACTGTCATTTTGTATGACCCCTGTGTTCCGATAGAATCTTTTACGTGTGGCTAGAATTGAACGTACAAAATTGTGTTAAAGAGTAATTTTATTACATGCTTAAAAACAATTCAGAATACATACATATACATAAGATGTATTCACTGTTCTTTACATGAGAATTTTGAGTTGTTGGAAAAAAATATACAATACAATACGTTCGTCAACCGACGTTACGTATGTAATTAGGAAATAAACAAAACAACTTTTTGAACCATTCAAATAGTAGCACACTGCATAGTATTGTATAACGAATGCTCACCATAATTTCGATATATTAAGCAGTTGGAACATCTTGATCGTAATATATCTCTAGCAATAGTAGTTAAAATAGACATTGTTCTTTAATGCAACCTTTAATATCAAATAATTAACAATGATAGGATTACAATTTATAAGAACTATAATCGAGGAATCATTATCACATTTGTCTTATTCTTTTGACATTGACACCTGATTTGTTGTTTTTTCAATTCATCCCATCGGAAAGGCAAAGGCATTGACACTTGACAGACTTGAGAAACCAGTGCTGCCAACAGTTAAACAGGCTTCCCACCAGATCCAACATACGTAAACTCTTGGTATTTTGAGAAAGATTTTCGTCGTGATGTTTTTGTTTTCATAGTTCCCTCCAGAAAGGCAAAGGACGAATCACTGAATAAAATTATAAAAGCTGGACGAAGCCATAGCATAAACGATAGATATATCATATAATAAATAATAGTACATTATTTACTACAATATAATCTATCAGTGTACACGTTTAATACAATGTTATTACTACGGATTCTAATTCGTGAAGGCTTATTTAAAAGCCTGCTTGAAATATTTGAAGATCACAAAGTTTTATGTATTTGCAAATAAAATCCTAACACCGAATAAGAACTAGCAATATTTTGTATTTAAAAATAGCTTTTACTGAAAAATACTTAATATTTTATACACCACAAAAAATAAAACCTGCACGAGGCCAGGCGTTATGCCACGTTTACACGCTTGCCAACCTCGGCCAACCTCCACCAACACAAGCGTGTAAACGGGGTGTTTTGCTTGGATCGCCTTGACTTGTCTAGGCTGGTTATCTATCCCGGCGAGTGTCAGTTTTTCAACACAGACCAAAAGAGGTTTGGCAAATCGTGTGCGATAAATTTACACGTACTTCGGACGTGTTTATTATATTAGACACAGCAGCACCCCTCCAAACGCAACTTATAACTGAAATGTGTATCAGGTAGCAGGCGTTTCGTTATCTGCCGCGTTGCAGGCAGGATGCCTTGGTCACCGTCAAGCTGTGGAATTATTTCCCGCTTTACATTAAATATTAGATTGTACATGTTAATATTGTTACATTAGGAGTATAAATGCTTGCTGTTTATATTACAAAACATACCTCAAACAATGAGTCAAATAGATATTTCTTAGCTTGTATTTAAAATTATAATCTGTGGCCATGTTTGCCTGTCCGGAACATACAGAGTCTGAGGGAACATATTAACTAGTAGTGAAGTGCCAACTCGGAAAAAAAATTACAAGAATTAGTAAGTCGAGTTGACTCATTATTACCTACTATTACTATTGGTAATTAAAAATGTCCGAAAAATTATAAATGTTCATTCGGATTTTTTTTTGAAAATTGTAAAAATATTCGGATATTTTTCAATGTGAAATTCGAATCTTAATATTTTACTAAAAAAAACGTGTTCAATCGAAATTCAGTAACTAACAGAAATAAACTAGACGTCTTGTTTAGTTAATTTGATTATCTCTTATATAAATAAATCATATTCAAATTATTTACATTTAAAATGTAAATAACGATAAATATTAATAAACCTAATAACACTAACACTACTAATACCGAACTAGTTTTGTTGTTAATCATGAGTGTTACATACTATAACTTAACTAAGACTAAAGCCAGAAAAAATGCGGTCTTTCGATCCCACAAACACCCATGATCCAGACCCGACACGAAAATTTCTGGGCCACACAAACATTTGTGTTGGTGCGAGGATCGAACCCACGGCCTCTCATTTAATAGTCATTTCATCAGTTCATGAGTTTCTTCCTGTTTAACTCGAACGCAATTCGAGTTACCTTAATTTCATCTCGAGTTAAGTGGACTTGTATTCTTTCGTAATTGGCATATCACTAATAGCAAGCGTACCAACGCTTGAGCTGGTAGATGTTGGTCCAACCTCGGCAAGCGTGTAAACCAGGCATTAAATTATATTTGGATCAAAGTTACTTCCTTTGACAGTAGTTTAATGCGCGTAACTGTATATTTAGAGCTGTAAACACTAGACACTATAAAAAAATATTACGAGTTCCACTGACTGCGGAAATCTATTGTTTGATAAATAAAAAATTGAGATTTGCTTTAATATTAACCTGAAGACGTGAAGAGTACAAATTAACCGTTTAGTGTTGTTCATTAACAATTTGTGACGATGTATTCTATGGATTTTGGGCTCTAACGTTTGTAGTAGTGTTTATATAATTTTGTAGAACAACAAGTGCAGTGACGCCGTTGATTGTGTAAAGCTAACAACAATCTAAAAATAATTTGCTCCCATACAGCACTTCACAAACTCAACTTTTTCTTCTCATTTGTGATGTTCCCGCATTCCATCAGCGCGGAAGAAGAAAAGAAGACGAACTTGATTCCGAGTGTGAACCTCCTACACTCTAAAAGAAAAGGAATATTCATACACCCCACGGCTATGTACAGAAATAGTGCAAGTAGCTGTACAAATACGAGTGCACCGATAATAACAAGTTTGCTTAGTGGATAAAGCTTCATCAGGTCTTAATACGAGTTCACCATGAAGCTCTTAGAGAGTGGACGTTTGGAAGCACTGAGCAGGGCACTGGCCATCTTGAACGGCGACAGCGCCGTCCAGGGCCGTGTCGAAAGCTACAGCTGCAAGATGGCTGGCACGGAAAAAGCCTTCTACAAGAAGTTTACTGCTGCTGGAGAGACCTCTAAAAATCTCCAAGCGCTGTCACCACCAGAGGGTGCCATGTACAGGTTATTAGATTTTTAAGACTTCTTTTATAATTTTATAGCACTTAGAAAGCAGTTTAACTAAAGAGAACTTTGAACAACACTTGTCACAATTTAAAATGAATTGTGAATCTTTTTTATATTTTAAATCAAATACTTGATTTTAGCCGCAGTTTGTCTGGTGATGATGAGGGAGTGCTGTGCGACACTATTTCTCGGAAAACTTTATTTTACCTCATTGCCACATTAAATGCTGCTTTTCCTGATTATGATTTTTCAATGACAAAGGTAAGTAAATAGTTTTTTGTTCTAAAAAAGTATTTTTTTTGTTTTTAACTATTTCAATAATTAACTTTGTCTTTTTCCTTACTATATGTTCTTAATGCAAGAGAATCCATTTGATATTACTGCTGGCTTCTCACTTAATATAAATAAACTATTCAATATTAGAAAGGAAACAACTTAAACATGGGTGGGATCTATTAAACTCAAGACCTTGCTACATGCAGGCAATGTGTGCAAAATTGAGAGCATATTAATTTAATCAACATTACTTATGCACAAATTATAATGATGTTTGATCTATATAAATTATAATTAATGAGATTGTATTTAGTTGAATAATAAATAATTTTCTAGCTCTAGCTATAAACTTTAATACCTTTAAAGTAACAATGATGTTAAAAATGGGTATTGAAAATGTTTTTATAAAAAAAATAACAAACATATTATATTATCATGATTACTTATATTAAGATTGAATGATTTTTTGATATATCTTACCCCATAATTATACTGTATTTGCTTTTGTTTCTAATTAATATATATTTTAAAATTATAAAGTATGGAATATCACAGTAAATTATTTGAGAAGGTTATTCAGGGATTCTTACTTTCAAACTATTTGTGTTTTGTTCTATCCTAACAAGAAGGTGTAAATTGAAACAAAACATGTTGTAACATGTGGGAAATATGAAGCATTGGTTATTATGTTTTAATAAGTAAATACCAATAACATATTTATCAATATGAGTTTTGCCTTATTTACAATTTGCCATTAACAAAAATCCCCAATTTTGTTTTAAACGTGTGTACAAAGTAAAATATAATTTGTGTTTAACAGATGTTTTAACTGCAATCCCTACCAATTTCATCTTCATGGGACAATAATTCCAAACTACAGTATTTAGTTCAGTAAAAATTAGGCAGGGTGTTCATAGCCACCTTAATAACAACCACTCTATCAGTGGTCTACACAAAAGTGAAAATAAAAAAAAACATTTTGTGTGATCACTTTTCGAGCACCCTACATAAATGGACCTCTTCTATTTGTAATCAACACCACTTACTATGAGATGTATTCTAACACTTTTTCCTGGCATCAAAATATATATTAGGCCCATTAATATACATTAAGACACCATATTATGTTGTAATGCTAAAAAAACTGTACAAAAAAGTAATTGTACATTCATATTTTGTTTATTTATTTCTATAGAGTAGTGAATTCAGCGCCGAACCATCGTTCACATGGGTACAAGGCGCAGTCGACGCTGCTCTGTCGGCTGTCGGCGGAATACAATGGCGTCAGCTACGGTCAGTTCTGTGGGCCGCCATTGACGAGGAAGTGATTCTGAATGAATGCCGTATATACAGCTACAATCCGGACCTCGCTAGTGATCCATTTGGTGAACCAGGCTGTCTGTGGGCTTATAATTACTTCTTTTATAATAAGAAGTTGAAAAGGATCGTTTTCTTTACCTGCAGGGCTATAAGGTTGGTTAATTTATTTTTTATTTTTAAGAATTCTATTAATTCATCATTATTATCATCATCTTCTACAACAGAGATGCCACTACTGAGTATAGTTTGACAGCCTCCGTGTCGCAGTTGGTTAGACGCCGACGAGAGGCCGCGGGTTTAATCCCTCCACCGAGACAAATGTTTCGTGAGGCCCGCAAATATTTGTCTCTGGTTTAGGTGTTTGTGAGAACAAAATGTCTCTCGTAGATTCTGATACCCAGGACACAAGAATTAATTGATCTTAAAATAGGGTCAGGTCTAGCTATGTGATTGTTGGGTGTATTTATTTATTCATTTAGTTATCCCTCGAGGATTTCCATAATGACTTGTTGTAAGTGGGCTGTATCCAACGGGCTGCTACATCTAGTAGGTCTTCCCTCGCTTCTCTGGCCCCACCTGGCCTTCAAACGAAAACCTTTCGGTCCCTTCGGCGATTAGTTGTACGCGCTACGTGCCCTGCGCATTGCCACTTTAAGTACCGAAGTCACTGGGCTATTTGATACCTTTGTTAACCAATGGATTTTCTCATTGTTTTCCAATCTGATATGGATATGTATAGCTCCTTCTATACTTCGCCGAATCATTTGAGTTTCTTTATAAGGTCTATAGAGACACCATAGGAGATAAGTAATAGGAATTGCTAATTTTTAACCATTTTTGTTTCCAGCCCAGTGTGTGCTGTTGATTCCGGTGTTGACTTTGCTATGGACGAAGACGACGAATACAACTGAAGTTGATATGTATTTCGAGATCATATTTTAAACGATAAATATTATAAGAATAGTTAAGCTTACAACATTAATAGCAACAACTGATTCATTTCCGAAAAATCCGATTTAAAAGTATTCTTTATTTTTCTTTTACTTTAGAAAATAACCCCTATAATAAGTTCGATAGACTATGTATTATTAAATGGGAAAATGCCTTACATGTGAGTGTTTAATTTGAAGGATTTGGACAATTTTTAAGACACGACGTAATACGCATGTTAATTCTGATTGTGAAATTATGGTTCTTTTAAAATTAATGTTAATTTATATAACTTAATTTTCTAAGTACTGATAATACTTTTTGTTTTATATAATTAAAGAATTCGGGTAGGCAAATTTTGTTATGTTATCAAAAGTAATGTTTATTTAGCACAAACTGCCTTATAGTTAGTTAAATACTTATAAAACTAAACTAACAACATTTGTATGATCTAATTTTATGTTGCACTTAGTAACCCTTACTGGTAATAAAACTGTGTTTTCAGGTGGAAGGATGAAACTAAAATATATGTTTATTAGTTTCCTAGCCGTAATTAGCTGTACTTGCTGCAGAAATTAAAAATAATATTTCACGTTATTGTAAGAAATATATATATTTTTCGTTTTCAATTGTGAAGTTGTAATCGCAAAGTGGACGAATTATAATATGTATGTAAGTAATTCGTTTTTAGTGAGTTATTAACGGTGGATAGTCGAAAAACAAACAATATTTGTGTATAAATTATATACACACGCGTAAGTGGGGAATTCAGGATTATACATTTAATAAACTAAATGAATATGTATTATTCCTGTATTGAGAAATTTAATCAAGGATAATTCACATGCCTGTTAACATTGATGTATTATAGTGAGGCGAACAACTCGGACACAATGTATGCGTGCAGGATGCGGGCACAGGCATGCGCGAAATTGGAGAAATGAGGCAATAACTGCGTTGGATCGATATTCGATAGGGACAACACTTTTTATGTTGCAAACATTAAGTTCGCGTTGTCCCCTCTAGGATTATTAAAACAATACCTGTAAATAATCTACGACTTTTTCATGTTGACTTATTCACAACCAAAACATGAAACAAAACTATTTGACACCATTTAACTCCAGTTATTTTGGTGCTGGTAATATTTTCTGAATGTATAAATTATAAGATAATGTGATTATGTACCTTAGACGACACTAAACAAAAATAGCATGTAATTCAATTTCATGTCCAGACATTAATATTATTAATAGATTATAATATTGTCAACTTTATTCGTGTAGATTTTAAGGAAGGTGTACCTACTGTAACCTACATAATATATTGAATGAGTGAGTACACACTCCTATTGTTTCAATTTAATTTCTAAATGACTTATTATTTACGTGAGTAGTTTAACTATATATTTGCCTTCTCGCTTAGTTCGTTTCTTATAGTTGTCACCATTTTATAGTGTTTGCTTTTTAACCCTTAAATGCATGATTAGATTGATATCGACGATTTCTTATTCCAAGGACGAAACTGAGCTTGTATAGATAAACTGTCAGCAGGTATTCGCCATAATATGTGCTGACTTTATATGTTTAACTGTAACATTGCACCACATTTTATTATCTTCATTCTTCACTAACATAAAATGTTTAATATTACGTAAGCATACTTTCTTCTGTTTAATTAAATAACAAAAACCAAGAATATGTACATCATTTTATTATTTTCGTTATAATGTCCCAACAACATAAACATATATTTTGATATTTAATGATAAACTGAATTTGTTACCGACAACAATTCGACATGTCTCCTGTGGTATATGTCAACGCAAAATTACACCAATGACACATGGTCGTTACATAAGTATCTTTACATCTCAATGCATCGTATTTTGGTCCCAAACACGATTTCATTCAATATAGGGTATATGACTGTCCAAAATAATTGATATTAATTATCCACAATATATAAAAATCTATGTAAATCAAATTGTTAAATCTAGAGATCATTTGGAAAAATAATGTCCTTTAATCCACATTACATCAATTTAATTCCAAAATTACAGTTCATAAAGTAATTTTAATTGACATCTTCAGTGCAAAGAACTGCTCTGCAGTTGTAACAAATGTCATGATACATTTTTTTAAAATATGAAAATAGTATATTTGACCGCACTTATTGACTAAAATGTAAGCCTTGTCATGAAGCCATTATCCAGTTTTATCATGACCTTTATTAGACCTCATAATTCATAAATAATAAAAGTATATTTAAATTCTTTTTGAAATATGTTTTTTTATCTTCAAATGAAGACGTTCTAGTATAATGGTAGGTTTAGACGAAGCCAGTGCCGGATGCCACTTTCACTAGCAGCCAGCGCTGGCTTACTATTGGCCTCGTCGTATAAACAGTTTTTCAAGACAAGCCAGCACTGGCGGGAATAGAGCGCTGGCCTATTTTTCAAGCCTGTATCCTCCGCCCGCGTGCCCCGCAACCACCACATAGCGCGAGTCACTGGCGAATATCCCTATTCCGTAGACTGATTACGCGTTTGTTTTTAGTAATACATTCTGCGAAGGCAAGAAAATTTAATGAGGTCGAAACATTATAATAATATGTTCAACTGTATAATCTTTGTTGTTATAGCAACAAAGCGGAAGCTCCAGTTACGGATCCATCGCTTAGTAATTTTCTCACCCAATTTTTTTTCCTTTACGATTTCTTCGTCTAATATCAACCCTTCTCTTAATAGAGCAGATATGTTCTTTTTCATTTATTTTTCAACCGTTGCCCCTCATTTGTCCCGAATTATTTTTTTACAAACACAAAACGTGTGCTCCCCACACGAATATTTCAGTTGGCCTCATCTAAACAACACGGGCCAGGCCAGTGCAGGCTTGTCTGGGGACTGACGCCAGCGTTACTGGCTTCATCTAAACCTTGCTTTATTATCACAAAAATATAATAGAAAAAATAATTCATAAACAAAAATAATAAATTTATCAGATTCAGTCAAATACCCTAGTATTTTTTTTTTCAACATTTGATTTACATAATGTGCAATATCTTGCACTTGTTTCCGGATTATTAGTTTGTCGCAAACACTTTCTCTTAAATTACGCATAGCGGTTTATTATCCAAATTGGAATAATATAAAACATGATGTGTTTACAACATATTTTTAAGGCGGGCTTACATTGAATTAGTTTCTAGCGCTGTCTTCTCAAAATGAAGTTAATGCGAAGTTATTACTTCAGCTAATAATTTACAAGCCGATTTAGTGATGAGTTTTAATCACCAACACTTGAGCAGGAATCCATTACCTAAATCGGTGTGCATTTTATGAACACTATTTCTCTGGCCCGATTAATCTGCCCCCTAACGAAGTCTCAAATTGGCTACTGGTTATATTAAGGTCAACTGGTGCCTCTTATTATAATAAATGCATGTTCTATATGTCAGAGACGACAGTGCCATATGTATATATTAGTATTAGAGAATAAGATGCCTGTAAATCTGATTTGTTATTTTACCCGCAAAGAAATCTAAAATCAAGACGCAGTTCCACTTCATAAAATAAATAAATAATTTTGTAAACAAAATAGTATACTCTATTGTTTTCCTAAGTTATTTAGTCTAAATTGCAGATTTTTTGTACAGTGCAAGAAAAGCACAATTTATATACTACGTACAAAATTAAAGAGACATCGCCGATGCATAGTATTCAACGTAAGCCCGTCTTTAGCCTCATCAACACAGCCGTCACAAAAATGAAGAAATCGACAGAGGTCGCATAGCACGGCAACCGACATCATAAAACATGGACAATTTTTACTTTCGCCGTGACACCTAGCATCATAATGATGGAATACAACACTAACCAACATCGAAGGTCGGGAACGGGTAAATACAACAATAAAATATTTTTCTGAAAATATAATAAACAATCAAAACATAATAAAACTTTATCGCGCTATACAACAGAGAAAAGGTACCTAAATGTTAAGGGCCGCTAAGTGTGTAGTATGTACAGGCGCGGCGGCGGCTGGTGGCGGCTAGCGGCGGTCGGGCGTGGCGGGCGGCGGCGCGGGCGCGGGCGCGGCGGGCGGCGCGGGGGGCTCGCTGCGCTTGGCGCGCGGCCGCCACGCGTCCAGCAGCGCCTCCACGCGCTCCTCCGTGGGGCCCCAGCGCGCGAACCCCGCCGCGTTCTGCAGCCACACCACCACCGTGCCGCCGCCCCAGCGGAAGTACACCTCCGTCCTGCCAAACATTATGCGCACCTTTATAGTACGGAAACACACATTACAATAGAGAATAAAAATATGTCTTTAACTTTCGTCGTTCGTAATTCGTATTCCTTATTTGTAAATATATAAGCTCTGGATAATAAACAGTACTACAGTACTGTTATTATTAGGAAGAGATATGTACATCTCTTACTAATAAGTTTCTTTAACAATATAAGCAACTTAAAAGGTTGAACTGAATGGAACTCACTTGGGAAGGACGTGTTGAAATCCGTGCCTATATTCGTGCTCAAAGGCCGGGATCACCACCTGAAACAACAGTAGTCAGTATTGAGCGTCTGTGGTTCAACCACAAGTTAAGTTTTTGAGAGAAGCACAATCTTACATTTATCTTTTAAATAAAACCTAACGTGTTCTATATCAATTCCCGGGGCCGACGATAGCGGATAGCCTACTAGGGGTCTGTTGGAAACAATTATGGGTCTATTTCAGTACATCCGACTTTAACAAGTTGTGACTTGTGGCTTTATTTTTGGTTTTAAATATATCAAAGCTTGTAACAATATTCCTGCTCTCAAGTTTTTGTTAAGTTTACAAATTAAAATAATGTAAACAGTAGGGCAGGGATGGCATACCAATGGCACGCAATACAATATTTTGGGCACGCCACCGATCACATAGTTCATTGTGCACTAGGAAACCCTTGCAGTAGGACAGGTATGTATAAAAGACAAGTGATCTACGAAAAAAAGTTGGATGGTTGCTGTAAATACTGGCCTGTTTCCTTTTAAAATGACTGGCTTGAAGTTTGTGCAGAGCATGGGTCTGTCTGTCGGGCCACTCGGGCAGCACCACCACGAAGCTGAGCGGCTCGGCCGAGTCCTGCAGCAACCGCTCCATGTGCCGGAAGCACGCCTCCAGCAACTCCTCGCAGTAGGGCGGGTGCGCCACCATCGACCCCGATACAGGACGCAGCTCCAAAAATGGCCTAGCGTACAAACAAATAAACGCATAAGGCATTATCAATAAACATTTTTAAAACCTATTTTAGTTATCGAATGTTTTGTCTTCTGTGCTCAAATTGAATTAAAAAGCTGTTCTTACTTAAAGCCTTTATTTGAAAAAATAAGAAGTCATAATATTTAATATAACTATGTAAAATGCGCAATTTTGTTAATTTTTTTTTTCTTGAGGTTAACGTCTTCGTACAGTTGCAGATTTAAATTTAGTTGTCCCTTTTTAAATGCAGAACAGATGTAATTTTTTTTAACTATAGAGCTACGCTATAGTTAAAAAAAATAGACCTGTTTTAATTACATTTGGTATGCAGTCCTCAGGCATCTATTAAACTCTGCAAAACGTCATTTAAAATAAAAATAAATAGGAAATCATTCGTCACAATGCTACAAGGAGTTGGTCAAAGTAGTTTATTTTAATGTTTACTAGAATGTCTGTTTCTTGAAAACTATCGGGGACAGGACTATATTTTTTTTTGTTGCTGTGCTGTCATAGTTTGATCTATCTCCCGTTATTGGTTTATCATCTAGTTCTGGGACACCCTGTATTTCATATACAAAAAAATAATTTCCGTAAACATTGATATTTGTTTGATATGTAATATATTATATAATGCAGCAGTACTGACCCTCGGGAGCCGAAGTAAGTGTCAGTGTCAGCGAAGGCGGAGCAGTACTGCCGGAAGTAGCAGTCGAGCGGGCTGGCGAAGCACTCGAAGGTGACGCCGAAGCAGCGCTGCAGGCAGTCCAGCACCGGCACCGGCAGCGCCATCTGCGTGAGCTGCGCCTCGCCGCCCGCGCCCACCCACGCCGCGTAGCGCCGCAGCAGGCACCACACGCGCGACAAGAAGTGCTCGAACTTCTTATCGTCGAAGCAGTTGTAGCGGTACAAGCATTCCTGGCCAATATTATTCTTCTTATAGGTACAAGCCTTGTAACTATTCAGAAGCAAAAGCGACTTGAAACTGACAATTATTTTTTATTTATAAATATTGCAACTAATTGTCTGACTCCTTAATCGTACTCTCAATTGTAGAGGTCCGTACCATGCAGTGGTACGTATAAGGTCTGATACAGGTATAGTGCGGCTTATTAACATTTTTACATTCTGTTAATTTTGAATAGCCTTAACGGAAACTCACGCCAGTACACGCAGAAGTAGGAGGTGGCAGACATTACGCCGATCTACTTTTTAGTTTCAGAATTTTACTAGAACGTTTACAGATATAAAAATGCATAACAAAACACAATTTTCGGGATGTTTTGAACTACGTACGACTTTAGAGCATTCGTTCCCAAACTATGGGTCGCGAATGAATATTAAGTATTAAGGCCCTGAATATATATAAATAAAGAGTCCTCCTCCCCTGGATTTTCGGCAACGATGAGCATTAAAACTAAATACTGAGATAAATTGGAAGTATAAAACTGACTGCGACTAAAAGTAACTAAAATAGAAATTGATGCTACAGCTGCATGTCAATAAATAGAAAACAAATATACCCTTCTCATTAACATTACAGTTATAGTGGGTATTTAAGTATTAAACAATTTTATTGATACTTTTATTCCTCCTTTTAGTTAGTTCTGAATATGGCAGGTTTTATTAGGTGGGTCGGAGCTTAGTCAACTTTGGGAACCACTGCTATAGAGTAGTAATAAAAAAATAAATATATATATCGACGGTGGAATGTAAAAAGTTACCAAGCGACACTAGGGGCCAAAATGAGTTTTTTATATATTCGGAATCAGCGAATTTTTCTCTATCGATTAGTCCTAGTCCCATGTCTCTACGAGCACTTTTGATGTCGCTTAGGAACTCCGTAACAACGGGTATTTTTCCTGTTTTTGGCAACCAAGTGACAACATTTTGACACGTTTTAAAAAAGTAGGTATTTGGTAATATCTACTTGTTTTTTATTTTCATTTGGTAATTTTAACCTTTACCCGATTTTAATTTATACTACAGTAAGTAATTTCTGCCTTTCCACTGTTGGAATCAATTATGTACTTCGGAAGTTTTACCTGGAATACATTTATTTTTGTATGGTATTTCGGACTCTTTTACAAATCTTAAAAATATTTTATCTGTATTTAGGTAATTTTTAACAAACTATAATCATACAAAAAATTCGATATAGTAACTTTTACTCGCCGAAAATAAGATAATAAGTAACGCTTGGTAACTTTTTACCTGCCGTTTTATTTATAAATTGTGTTACTTGGATACTTATTACTGAAATAGTTATTAATTTTTACATGTGGTTATCCTCGCTTGTCGCTCGTCCTCGCTTTGAATCATACTAAGTATGGTGGATGGTAACGGTTTTATAGATAGAACACCAAATAGGTTGTTTTTATATTAATACTGATTCTTTAGCAAAAGTTGATTACTTATATAATAAACGAATTTATAAAACAAATAAAAACCGTATTTCTATTTTTCAAAGACATACCTACCTATTTCAAATTTATACTTGATAGTTTTTTTTTCAAGATTTTAGTCTTGAAAAAAAAATCTACTAAAAACCTACTAAAACTAAAGTTTCACTTCAGTTATTTTCGATTGCAGCAAAACTATACTGAGCAAATTTACTTACTAAATCTAAAAATTTTGAGTTCTAGATCAAATTTATTTGGTGGTAGGTTAATTACTACTTACATTAACATAATTTGATTTGTTGTGTAGTAAATATTGCTTGGTATAAAACCACAATTTTATGAAAGTTAGACATCTTTGCTTGTTCAACTAAAAAAATAATTCTACGCTTGTCCCCTTTTGCCTGGAATCTATTGAAAATTAAAAAATATTTAGATATCTTTACCAGCTTCAAAGTTAAAATTTTTGTCGGTTGGTAACTTTTACCTGCTTCTAATTTCAAGTAAAATTGTAACCAAACGCCACTTCCTTGCAAAATATACAGAAATACTTTTTTTTGATAAAGCCAATTTACGAAGGCATTAAAATACTTTTAAAATCCGTTGGATTTTTTCAGATATCTCTAATAGCCAATTTTATACGATTTTTTTAAAGAAAAAATTAATCTTTAAACGCTCTGCTGTAAACTTAACAAAATGGCGCTTGGTAACTTTTTACATTCCACCGTCGATATATATCATACATGAAAAATAAATATGTGTTGGGTTTTACCAGTTTCTGCAAGTATGTAGCGTTTAGGATTTGCGTCTCCCCAAGGTAGCGCAACATGGCGGGGTCGCGGTCGACGAAGTGTTCGACGAGCGGAGCGCGCGGCGCCGGCAACGCGAACTGGACGGGGTAGCACCACACCTTGCGCAGCGCCGCCTGCTGCAGCGGCGCCGGCAACTCCTGCAACGACGGATTATTCCATACCATCGGTTTTCAGATGATAATAGTAATACTACGTCAAACTGCTTAACTTAACTTATACTTGTAATTAGACATTTTGCTGTACATAAAAATAAAATTGGAGTGTCTGTTTAGTCAAAATAGCTTTTTTTTTCAAGCACAAGCGTTATTTACACGATACCTATAACGACAATGCACATTAACATTTTGTTGTCTCTCTGTCTGTTTGTTGCCGCTAATCTCGGGAACGGCTGGACCGATTTTGACGGGACTTTCACTGGCAGTTCGCTAATGCGGGAGTAAATCTATGTGAAACTATGTGTGGTAATATCGGGTTTTTAAAATATGAACTTCAAAATGGGAATTGAATCTCCTATTATAACCTATATTGACCCACTGCTGGGCAAAGGCTTCCCTCAACTCCTTCCTCCTTATCACAAAAAATGAATGTACTGTATGTAATGTAATTTATGTATATATTTAGTTATTTGTTTATATACTAACTTTGGGCTTATAATCATTGAATATATAAAAGCAATTTATAAAATACTCCACCTGTATTCCATTTTCTTTGAGTAATGCACTGTGTTTTTCTCTTATCTTCCGAGCATAGTCAGCTGACAAATGGTAGATCTTAAGACAAATACCCTCTACTGAAACTTTCACAGTTTCTGCAAGATGTGGTTGACATTGTCTCTGAAAATAACAATGCAAATTGTAACCATAATATAATTATATTTGAAAGTTGTGGACAATTTAACACTGGCATAATATTATAATTAAGTATGATGGTATGTGTGGAAATATTCATTAAATATTGATACTGTAATAGCTAAATAGATTAACAGAGGCTAAAAAATACTTAAACATGTAACTGATAAATATTCCGGTAATACACAGGCCTCCTTTTAATCCTTGATTTATATAATAAATTCATTATTGTTGGCCAAGATATAATTATATAGCAGCAATAATCAGATTGTTTTGGGGGTTAACGTCACTCGCGTCCGTAGGCTTTGACTCTAGTTTCCCTACACGTGATCCCTGGGTAGTGACAAATGAGTGACACAGATCGTGGTGGTAGGATATTCGTATCCGCCCGGGTACCCGTCTACGTGGAGTAAAGACCGCCATAGTGACCCTCGCAAGGGGGTCGCTTCCGGGATTAACCCGTTCTCCCCAGGTTTCTCTCTGGGCATGAGGTTGTACCGTGTGGATATTCGTGGTTCACTGACGGTGAGAGGAGTGTTGACCCGCCGGCCAGGGAGACCCATAGAAACGGTTTTTCGCTGGCCGCGCGCGGTACAGTACAGGGGCCCAATCGTGGCTAACCACCACGAGACATTGTCTCACCATGCCGCGCATAATCTTGGGTAGGTCCGTCGTGCCGGTTGGCGACCCACCATCGCGTTCACTATGGAGTTCACCAACATCCGCGGACTCCATACGAACCTTAATGCCGTCCACTACCACCTCGAGACGCCCCGGCCTGTTTTGCTCTGTGTGTTCGGTCGGATTCTGCTGTCGCCATCTGCGCTGCATGGAAGACATCTCCTTGTCCGCTCTGCGGGTGCACGTGGATATTGGTTCTCTATGCCGCATCTACGTGTGCCTCTATAGGTCACAACAGGGACGATGAAACGACTCGGCTGTTCATATACCTTAGCCAGGCGGCAGATGACGCGCAGGTGCAGTTGGAATCCCCCAAGACCACCATTTCCACTGACAGGATTTCAATGCACATCCTGAGTTGTGGGTGGGCTCCTCCAAGACCTATCATGCTGGCGGAGCTACCCATGCATTCGCTCTGACACATGAATTGTCACAACTAGTGAACCAGCTCACCAGGATCCGGGATGTGACGAGTCATGTCCTTTTCTGCTGGACCTTCTGCTGGCGAGTCACTCGATCGGATATAGTGTGACCGTTAGTGGTCCTTTGAGCCTTTCCGATCATTGCCTGGTTCGGTCCTTAATACCGTTCGCTTCACCTCTACGTCCTGTGCAGGTTAAGCGAAGGGTCTGGCATTACTCGTTGGCGGATTAAGATGGCATGCGGGAATATTGCACATCCATCCCTTGGCGACAGCACTGCTTTGAGGGAAAAGATTCTTCTGCGAGTGCCAACGCTATTGCTGACGAAATCAGAATAGGAAAGGAATGGACATTCCTTCCTCTGAGATCGCCAGTATCGTGCATGCGCCGATGCTGTCGGTGACAAACAGGCGGCATATCGCAAAAGGATGGGAACAAGAAAGGGTTATGGGCATCCGGTAATCTCACTCACGGAACGAAACGACAGCTAAGTACTTCACGGTGATTTCCAGTGAGACAGTGGCACCAACCCGAACGAGCCTGCTCATTCAAGCTAAGTTATGACTGACAACAGCATGGATTTACCACATTAAAACGGTTCATGGGCGATACTTCTATGGGCCCCCAGGTTGCCAGGTCGACACTGTGAGTGAGCGCAAAGATCTTGTCATTGGATTGGTCCTGGGATTTCATTTCTACATGGGGTTCCAGGAATACGGTTGAGTTCAATGCCAAGAAAACCCAGGTGTGTGTGTGTAAACGTGAAAAAAAAGCCCCGTTTTCTCCCCTCTCCAATCTTCAGGTTATTCCCCTCTAAATGCGGAACGACTAAAGTACCCTTAGTGTGGATATCCGCTGCGATCTTAATCCAAGGAATCACATCAACGGCTGAATCTCTGCCCCTTCTCGCAGGGTGGAAGTCCTGAACACGGTGCGTCGGTTTTTCACGTCCGATCAACTCTACCGCATGTATAAAGAGCAGGTCCGGCCGGGTATGGAATACTGTTCGCACCTTTGGGATGGATCCGCTCAGTACTTACTCGATGCCTTGGATGGATTGCAATGGAGGGCCATCCGTATTGTAAATGATGCAGACGATACAAGCAATTTACAGTCGCTACAGTTGCGGAGGGATGTTGCCTCTCTAAGCGTGTTCTACCGTCAGTATCACGGTGAATGCTTTGGGGGATAGGGAATATATATTGTAATCTTTATTGATATAGAAATATACCTTAACGATTTTTTTTTTAATTCATCATCCCTAAATTCGTAAAATTATAAATTAAAAGGTGATACTTAAAATTCGCCGCACAATTTTTTCGAAACACGCCGCTATTGATTGGAACCACATCACGTTGGAACGCAACGTGACGACAGCGTTCACGACCTTTTGAAGTTTTAGCTTGTTGTATTGTTTTACGTTTGTTTATAACTTAGTTCGTGTTTTCTTTACATTATTAACTAATTGTTGATTATTTGTGAAGAAAGTTCTGTATCAATTAATAAAAGTGGTTATGTGTAAGTACAATCCGATAATCTGCCTGAAATACAAAATTTTATGATTTAGACCACATACATATTTCGTATCGATAGTGTCAGACAACAAATCAAGTTTTTTTCATAGCAATGAATGGCGAGACGAGCATGCCATTCGCCTAATGGTAAGCGATACGACCGCTTATGGACAATACCGAAACCAAACAACACTGTGAATTACAAAGCAATGCTTGGCATTCCACTATACTCGCCATCCTGAGACATAAGATGTTAAGTTTCATTATATCCGGCAGTTATCCTGGCTACAATGTCCTTCAAAAATAGAGGTACACATACATACATAAACTCACGCCTGTTTCAGACCATTTCAGACCCACATTTCGCCTCTATGTTCCATTCCACGATATGATACGGGGAGAGCCTATCGCCATATCTGACAGCGGGCTGATAATAAACAGAAAAACCAAAATTACTTTGCCCACCCGGAATTCGAACCCGAGGCCTTAGCTTTGTAATTGAACCGTATTACAACTACGCCACCGATGCAGCGAGATTTCAAATAGATCTGCATGATATAACTATTAGCTTTTTCAACCAGGGCTTGTCGTTAGGTTTTTCAAAGCAGCCATTCCTACATGTGGTAGCTACAATTCCTTTTTGAGATAGTGGAATTTAGGTGGCATAACTCATTTCTTTTCTTAGTGCAATTTTCTGTCCTTATTCTAAAATCATTAATCTTATGTGAAACGTATAAGAAAGGATTACTACTAATAAAATGATACTTCTGGTTTGCTAAGTGAGTAGGTAATCTGTCCAAACTTAAGCACTAGGTTATGGAGTCTAGTTTTGTAAACATAACAAGTCTGTATATGTGTATATACTCGTTTCCAGTATTATATTGTATAAGCCCATACACGTCCCATTGCTGGGCACGGGCCTACTCTACAATCGAGGCAATCGATTGAGAGTGGTTAGGCCATATAGTGCACCACGCTGGCCTAGTGCGGGTTGGCGGACTTACATACCGTAGAAATTCTTTAAAATTGCTACGGTATGCAGGTTTCTTCACGATGTTTTTCTTCACCCTTAAAGTGCGTGGTGATTGACTATCAATACACACATAACTCCGAAAAGTCAGAGGTGTGCCCTGGGATTTGAACCCGCGACCACCGTGAACATGTAGGCAGTCGCGTCTGGTCCGTTACCAACAGGATTCCAGTATATGAAAATATTTTTCACAGCAGTATAAAATATTTGTAGACTATACGTTATCTCTTCTCATTGTCTTCCACCTCTCAAGTTCGCATTTCGCGGCATATAAAAATACACTTCGTCAGGTGCAGTTCTATTCGTACTTTTACACATAGGCACAAAACAATACGTAAAATAAACTTTTCCATCCATTCCATTTTTACAACAGAAGTAAGTTTTTATCTTATATTTTATATTATTCAGTTACGATCTAAACACTTCGTTGTTGGTATCGCGGACGCCGACGTCAAAGAACGTTCGCGCCAAAATGGCGTTTAAATGCTCCGAAACCCATAGCAGGTTTGATACTTTTTTGTTATATATTTAAAAAAAAGTGTTCCACATACATTTAATTTTTGTATTATTTTTACGGCATTATAGGTCTTTTTTTGTTAAACTTGACTTATTTTGTAAAAAAAATCTTTTGTAAATTAGTGAACGTTTGATGCCTAAATAAATAACAATTTAAAATAAAATGTTATCATTTTTCTGGTAATGTAAAAACATATAGAATCAATAAAAAAATAGTCAGATATCCCGAAAAGACCATGGTTTTGTGGATTGAAGCTTGGGAAGATATCAACTAGTTGTATAATATGAATGCGCTTCGTTCATGTTTGATTGCCAGCTCACCTTGCCAGACTTAGAATTATAGACAGTAGTTCTTGTGAATGTGGTGAGGAAGTAGGAGATCTAAATAATTTATTCCTTTCCTGTCTTTGATATGATTGTTCTGCTTTTATTAATCAACTGATATCCCTCCGGGTTCCTTTCCCAACATGTATTTCTTCCTTACTAATATTTAATGTTAAAATATATAAAACCATATCTTTATTTATTTTACATAGCAATATTAAATTATAATGTTTCTTTATTAATTTATTGTAGATAATTCTATTTTGTCATATATTTTTATTAATTTTACAAACTTTCCTGAATTGTCTTAATTCCTAATTCAGATTATACCTTTTCCCTTGAAACACGTTTCCCTAGCTTCTCATTAGTGTAAAACAGTACTTGTAGCCAGAAGCCAACAAAAAAAAAAAATTACATGCATATTCCCTATTGTTCAATTTGATCTCTTCCTCTCCTTTCCATAAAAAAAACCATGCATACTGGCTTTCGGAACCATAGCTTGACGGTTCAATCCATCTCAGCGCAAAGCAAAAGGTTCTCCAATTGTTTTTTCTACTGCATAGTCAAGCTGTGGAATGGTTTGCCATCAGGTTATGGCAAACTCGCGCAACGGCGGAAGGACCCAGTATTATAGGAATCATTCTGGGACCTTTCACCATTGCATAAACATTAATTACAACTAGACAAATGATATTTCCTTTTTCATGTTTACAAAGGTGTATGGCATACACTTTTCTCATAAGGCTAAGATATTGTGGAAACTAATATAAAGGGACATGTAAAAAGACTAGGATGCCTCTTCTGGATTATTAGTTTATTATTTTCAGCCATTAATATCCCACTGCTGGCTAAACTCATTTAAAATAAGGTAAAAAAACTTATCAATTTATAAACATTTCTTACCCTTAAATGTGCTAGTCTGTCCTGAAAATCATCATATGTAGCTCCCACTGTACGCCTTAACCACTGAAATGTGTCCTCTGCGTTCCATTTGACAACTTTCCGACTTTCGGGGGAAGCATTTCTTGATTCAATCATTTTCTTAGCTGCTTCAGCATATTTTGAAAGTTGTTTTCTGGCATCTCCCGTGAACTTTGGATGTGTTAATTTGATAGGAATGTCATTCATGATTTCTTCATACATGGACCGTGATATTTCTGGGAAGCAGTGACTAGGCAGGAGAGGATCTGATCCACCTTGATCATTCACTTTCCTCTCCATTAGCCAACGGTTAAAAGAATCTTTGGGTGCATCTATTCCTTCCCTTGTGTGGCATAGCTCTTGATAGCATTGCCTCAGTTTATTGGCTAAAACGAACCTGTACCCTTCAATGTCTGGATGTGGGTGAGGGCAAATTGTAGGTGGACGTTCATATATTACAACATTAGTGGAAACTTCAATGTCCCAGGGTCCAGCTAAAACAAACTTTTTGGCAGGGGGGCCATTGTCTTCTGAAGGCCTCCTTTTACTTGCACTTGGTGTCATATTCCCAGCATTTGAACCTGTGTGACATATTCCAAGAGGGTCTGTTATTGGATCAAAATCTCTCTTCATAGCAGGAAGTTCCCACATTGATTCACCAGATAATTTATTCCAAAAATACGGCCTATTTTCTCGCTTAGACCAATATTTCCTCCAACCTTGCTGTATAAGATCCGGATGAAGTTCAGTTGCAAGATGAGGCGCGAGAGGCACGGGCGCTCCAGGCGTCTGTGGCGTCTCGCCACTCGCACTCGGCGAGGACTGGGTCTCCGGAGACGAGTCACTGTGAGTTAAGGTATTTTCCCACGTCGAAGATCCGGCAACAACTTTATCACGAACATCATTCATATTGATATACTGGTCTTCAAACATCAACAAAACAATTTCAAAATAATATAAAATACCACAGACTTTTAAACGATTTTTTATTTAATAATTTCGTTTTGTGTGTTAATAAGTTTCCAATAAGTATATTTTTTTCTTGAGCGTCATTATATTTGTAGCGCGAACAACTAAAGTGCATAGAAATATCACAACACTCACACGAAAATACATGACAATGGTCACTTATATAAAAAAATCATAAATTAACCAAAAATATGTTTATCAAAACAATAAGAATATACTATATCGTACGTTTTAGAAATAAATTAGCGAAACTCCCCAAGCACCGCCATCACAATATGACAAATTAACTATTTTTTTCTGATTTGACAATCACTCGTTCAGAAACCATCTTACCTTTTTTTAATACCACATACAGTATCCTAAATAATCGATATCGATAATAATCGACTATTCGAAACATTTGTGGAATATGCAAATTTCAGATTTTAGTACCTATATTACCAAAAACCTAGCAATTGCAATTGGCATTCTGCCCATTCCGATAAGGTCTAAGTAATCTGTTCATTTCGCAAGTCGTTCAGATAGGTGGCGGTGCTAGCTGTGCTAGTCTAAGTTTTATAGGGCATCCGTCCAACCCTAGGTTGGTCCAAATTCCAAATATTCACAGGTTTGACGTCTTGTTTGTATTTCGTAATAAATGACATGTCAATATAATTTATCGTAGTGATTATATACTTTTTGTCTATAAAAAACATTTATTATCATCAAGAAGACTTCGATTTAATAATTATGCATGAAATAGAACTAGGATGTAACGTGAGCAGCAAGTCGGAGTCAGAGCTTTTATATGGTTACATTCACTGGGAAAGAGATAAATCTACTTATAATAACATCACATATGAAGAATTTTTTAATAATCACTTAGTGAACAATTTACCTTGCATAGTTAAAAATGTTACTTCTGCATGGGAATGTACAAAGACGTGGATTGTAAACGATACAATAAATTATAATTACTTTATTGAACACTATGGGGACTTAGAGGCTCCTGTGGCCGATTGTAATAATATATCATATAATTCACACTGTAAATGTAATATGAAAGTAATTGATTACATAAATTATCTAAAAGATCCTAAGAAGTCCAAACTTCTCTATTTAAAAGACTGGCATTTGAAGAAATTGCGGCCAAATGATAGATTCTATGAAATACCAAAGATTTTTGCTTCAGACTGGCTGAATGAATATGCTCAAGATAATCAACAAGATGATTTTATGTTTGTATACATTGGACCAAAGAATTCGTGGTAAGTTCAAGGAATCATATTAATTCAATTTCATATTATTTCTTCTAGACTACAGTAGTACTTATACATAAAATATTGCATAATTTGCTTGGTTTACTGATTAACTACATATCTAAAAAAAACTTTAAGGAGAATAATAACTGAAGTGCATATTTTTCAATACCTTTATTAAACCAGCACTACCATTACATTAGTCCAATTCTCCTTGCTTTTGTTCTCACATGATTGTCACATGTTTTATATCCATATTTCCTAAGTTTTGACTTGTGAATTTCCAACCAAATATGTATATCACTACAAATTATTATCAGTAATTTTATTGTAGTCTCCTTTTTCTCAGTATTTCAGAATTAAAATTATTTGTAGACTACATTCTTAATTGAATCAATCCGCTTTTAATATTTAACAATTGGATATTTTTTTTCAGGACTCCACTACATGTAGATGTTTACACATCATACAGCTGGTCTGTAAATATAATAGGAAAAAAGAAATGGATTTTATTTCCTCCAGGTGAAGAGGAAAAACTGAAGGACTCTCTTGATAATTTGCCAATGCAATTTGATGCTGAGAAAAATAATACTGTAAAATATTTTGAACTTATTCAAGAAAGAGGTGATGGAATATTTGTTCCATCAGGATGGTACCATCAAGTTTTAAATCTAGAAGATACCATATCAATCAATCACAACTGGGTAAATGCATGTAACATACAAATAGTCTGGAAATCCATAGGTAGAACGTTAATATCTGTACAGAATGAGATTAGTGAGTTTAAAGAAAGTCCTGAATATCCTGGGCAGTGCCAATTAATTTTAAAATCACTTTTTGGAATGGATTGTGAAGCTATGATAAAGTTTTTATGTTACATCGGTCAAAAAAGATTATCTATACTCCAAAACAAAAATCAAATCATGTTTGAAAACTTTACTTTGGGATCAAACCACACCAAATTTGATTTAAAAACTATATTGAATGTTTTAAATCTAATAAACATCCACCCTATTTTCCACAATAAAGACACTTTATCAGAAGTCAAATGTGATTTCATGAACTTAAAAAATGCAATTATCAATGTTTTGGAATAAACATTGTCTTTTTGCTCACTTATTTAAAGTTGTGCCTTTTTATTAACATATACATGTCCTTTTTCAACCAAGTCTTCTATTTCACTTTTATTGTATCCTAAATTCTTTAAAATCTCTATTGTGTGTTCTCCTGCTTTTGGTATTTTATTATGTCCTAGAGATTCTCCTGGTGTTCGTGACAGCTTTGGTGCTGGTCGAGGTATAATGGTGTTATTATTATCTCTGTAATATGTGTTGCGTGCAGCATGATATTTACATTTGTCTACATGATCAAACTCTAAAACAGGAGTGACACAAGCATCTAAATTATCAAATATCTGACACCAATCTTCTTGAGTCTTTGTCAAGAACATTTCTGTGAACTTTATTTTACATTTTTCAGGATCTTGTATTTGGCTGTATTCACTTTCAGAAAGTTTTAAACCTTTTAAAAAGTTTGAATAAAATTTTGGCTCCAAAGCACCCACAGCCATAAACTTTCCATCCTTAGTTTTGTATGTATTATAGCATGGTAGACCACCATCCAGCGCATTTGTACCTGGTTCACCTAACCAAATTGGTAAATTCCTTGATTTAAACAGCCAAGAGGATATATATGATACTCCTTCAGTCATACTAGCATCTATCACCTGGCCTTTTCCTGACTTTGTTCTTTCAAAGAGTGCCAATATAATTCCTAAAGCACACAGTACACTGCCACCTGCAAAATCTCCCAAGAGATTAATTGGTGGCATTGGTGGTTGGTTTTTCTTACTCAATAATGAAAGTACACCCGACATCGCTACATAATTAATGTCATGTCCTGCCATATTTTTACAAAGCCCACTCTGGCCATAGCCTGTCAACCTTGCATAAATAAGACGCGGATTTTCCTTTAGAAGCTGATCCGGTCCTAAACCAAATTTTTCCATTACTCCGGGACGGAATGTGTCCAAGATGACATCTGATGATATTGATAACTTTCGCATGATTTCTACGCCTTCCTTTGATTTTAAATCAAGTGATATCATTTTTTTACCATTGGACATAACATCAAATGGAATCGGCTCTATCTGAAAAAAAAAAATGTTATCAAAATTAAATACATATTAAACGCATATCATAAAATAAACACCCGGTTTTAACCCGAGTATATTTTAGTAACAATGATGACGGATAAAATCTTTAGTTGGATGGATTGTATCAAGTTGAATTAAAATAAGAATCCAATATTAGTTCAGAAATTCCGTTTTTAATTGATTAAAGTGCATATTAATGGACCTTTAGGTGTACGTCATTGAGATAGATATTCTACTGAAGCTCGCGTCCTATATTTTATGTAATTAATGGAATGTTACAAGGTCTAAATAAAGTTATTAAATTTAATTCCAACCGTTATTGAAACGGGGCACAGTAAAGCTGGAACAACATTGTAGCGGGAAGTGGTAGAGCCACGCTGTTGTCAGTCATGAATCAGCATGAATGCGCAGCCTCATCCGGGGTAGTACCACTGTCTCGCAGGAAATCGACGTGAAGCGACAGCTTAGCTGCCGCATTTCGTTCGGTGAATGGGATTGCCGGATGTCCAATACCCCTTTCCTCTTCCCATCCTTTTTCCTTCTCGCTACCCTCCGAATTGAGCCGGCAACACATTCATGATACAGCTTTGTGGATGTTCATGGGCGGCAGTGATCACTTACCATCAGGTGACCTGTTTGCTCATTTGCCGGACCTATACAATAAAAAAAACATTGATAATTACTGGGGGTCAAACCCGGCTACGCCCGGATACTACTTAATTTAATGTTGGGTTCCACCCAACACCAAAAATATCTAATTTCTCGTAGGTACTTTTTTTACTAATAAAGTGAACCTAACTTAGCTTTAAAATTAAAATTCATGTTTCTTCCTTCAAGATTAACGAACTTCCCTTTTTCAACCCCTAAATTATTAACCCCATTTAAGGGTAAAATTAAAAAAATTGCTACTACTTAAGTTACGTGTTTTTTCAGTACTAACTAGGAACAAGTTTATTATTATGACATTTTGTACTTTTTTACACAGCCTGATCCCACACAAAGATGCAAGTCTTGTGCCGTGGTTGTTAGAAATCTGACACAAATATTTAATTAAACGAGTGGCCGCGGGTATAGAACACGCCGCCTCTCGTTCACAGCTGGCGCGGCGTCTAAACAACCACGCCACGGAGGATGTCGTTTTATTTACAAAGTGACGTACTTCCCATATAAATTTTTAACCCTAATTCACCTCATTGGGTGTAAACGCTGATACTCATGTACATTAATTCTAGCCAAAATCCATAAAAGGTACTTAATGTGATATTTCGTGCTTCCTACTTTAAAAATGACTCACTTCCAAAAAATCATTCATTCTTTACCTATGTATATTACCCACTTCAATGTGAAATTTTTAAAACACCTTTTTAGTGGATGCTTACAACATAAATATACCCAACAGTCATATATAGTCCTGACCCCACAATAAGATCGAGTCTTGTGTCGTGGTATCACTATCAGAAACTACGAGAGACTTTTCGGACTCCCAAACACCCAGACCCGAAACAAATACTTGTGGTTCACACAAACATTTGGCTCGGTGCGGGGATCAAACCCACAGCCTCTCGTTTCACAGCCGGCGTCCAACCAGCTGCGCTACGGAGGCTGAAACATGAACAAACATGAAAGGCATCAATTACCAAATTGTCAAGTTTGTAGTCCGCTAAGCTCCGCGTTGATGAAATAAGCACGTCAGTCGGAAAAAGTAATTTTATATTAAGTTATACAAAACCTTTTGAACTACAGTAACGCTAGCTCCAAAATCTCCCAAAATTGTTCCACATAACGGTCCAGGAGCGAGACCCATAATTTCTATAACTTTTATGCCCTTTAATGCCATTATTAATTCTGCTCCTGTAAATAAACAATATAATTAGAATTAACATAGTTAACGAAGTCGTTTATCCAGATGTAAGGATTTAATTAATTAAACATGATCCAAGTTTGTAGATTATACATATTTTTTATTTCATATATTATTCATGAAATTCACCGTTTCATGAATAATGATCTTATATTAAATAAGTAGGTCTACTTAAATATATCAATACTTAAATATAACATTATTAACATCGAGATTCGTGATTAAAGTACTCATATAAATAAGTCGTTAATAGTAATTTAATTTAAAATTAAGTGATAACTTTACCTCGTTTTCAGTTTGCACTTTACGCAAGGAATATGCAAAGCGCAGATTACTGTACTAGTAATAAAGCAAAGTGCAACTGTGAGTAACCACTAAAAAAAATAAAGGTCAAACCTACTGATGTCGGTGTAAAATAAATTGTTGGTTACATTTCAGTCGATTATTAATATAGTTGCATAGTAGTTATGTAATCGATATTGGTCAAGTACTATAAATAATATTTTAAATTAAATTCGTTTACAGCTGATCTAATTTTGGTATATTCTGTGATATAAATTTGATTTTTATGTACCAAGTTTAAAATGATCTAAAGAGAGCGCTGTCATACATTTGCTTCTTCAAAAACGTAGATATTTTCTTGTTCGTAATGTTGGTAGGACTGCTATATTAATGAAAATTGAATTATCAACTTTCAACAAATTCCGTTGGAAACCAAAAATAAACTGAATTATTATCCGTCTAAAACGAGTTTGAGTGGAATTTAATAGCCCTAAACTATTTTTTTATTGCTTTCACAAGCTTCTTTAGCCGCGTTGGGCACTTTTTGGTAGAGTCCAATATCTTATAGGCGGGAGCCCAGTGAGTTTTCTGGGAGAAAATCGAGCGCACCAGGTGAATACAGGGGAGGATCCTCGTATCCTATTGAGAACCTCCACTATTTAAGGGATCTTTATGTAGAAACGTACGTCCAGGACAGCCCGTCAGATTTGTAAAAAAACATATACAATAAAAAAACTCGTCAGATTAAGATAAGGTAGGTTAATAAATGGCTAACAAGTGTACATTTTGTAAATCTGACGATTCGAGTGTAACGTAAGCGAGTGGGAAGGCTACAAAGTTGCAAAAACGTCGTCATCTTGTCATATTAGAGCGCTATTATTATCATTTTTATTTTTAAGTAAACCAGGCAAGTATTACGAATATACCATAATTTGACGATATCCATAAGCCGAAGTAATAAAAATTGTCTTTGGAAATTAGATCCTGCACCTGGAGTAAATCACGTATAACCCACTCCATCCTTATTTTTCCCTTTCACAGGTATTGTTCTCGTCATGTTGGCCAATATGGAAAGGCTCTAAGCAACAGTTTCGTTAGGGGTGGATCTTGGCTTTATTAATTAAACGCGTTTTATGTGACATTTCGCGGTGCGTGTACGTCGATACTAATGATTTACGAAAAAAGTTGTTAAAACAGAAATTGTACGAAATTTTGTCTAGTTTAAATTTGCATATAAATATTTACTTCGTAAAATGACTCAGACCTACGAGATATCGTCAAAAAAGTGCTTTTCGACGTAATTTTTCAATTATAATAAATCAATAATATTCATCAAAATAATCGTCATATTTTAGGATATCATGACTGAAACATCAAGCTGAACCTTCTATATAAACATCAGACGCGCTCAAGCATTTCAATGTAACTGTTTTTTTTTTGCATGATTGATGTTCTGTAGACAGACTCTTTCCCCCGCACTGAATGGAAAACCTTCATAGAACATTTTCTTTTTCTTATTGCCTAAACTACAAAATATGTTCGTCCCGACGAACGCTCGAGTAACTCCCCATTTAACCTCATGGGCTCTCTATTATGGGTTCGCGTCACCGACATGCTTAAAGCATTGAATGTTAAAGCAGTATATCTGTAGCTATACAGCTGACGTATTATCTTTTAAGCTTAATAATTTAATTAAGCTTATTAATTTTAGATCCTTTTTCTCGTAATGGCAGCCATTACTTTTAATCCCTTCCGTAAATTTGTATTTTACAGTACTGATGTTTACTTTAATAGTAAATTAATCAAGAGTATGAAAGGGAAAAAAACTATTTTAGATTTTACGATTTACTAGCTCAAATAAAGCTCGATAATTGAATTTTTCCATTTTGAAAATTTCTTGAAATTACAACACTATTAGGGCTTAAGATAGCAGTAATTACTACTACTTGGTCTGTGGCAGTAATCATGACTAAAAAGATGAAAGTCCAGAGCGTTAAATAAACTTAAAAGTATTTCCTTACGTTGTCTGTTGAGCTATTTTTATCTGTAGTGATGTTTTGCCTTCCTTTTTCGATCCTAGGTTTTTGTGGTCGTACCATGCAATAATTATTTTAATAAAAAAATTGTGTGATAATAAAGACGACAGAATACGACCATGTCAGTAGCTTTTGCTGCTCGCGGTAATCGGCCGCCACTCAGTCCGGCTCAAATCCAAAAAATGTTGGATGAGAATGCACATCTAATACAAACAATACAAGAATATCAAGCGAAGGGGCAACTTATGGAATGCCACCAGTACCAACAAGTATTACACAGAAACCTTGTGTATTTAGCTTCCGTGGCTGATGCTAATCAAAATATCCCAAGCATTTTACCGGTAAGTAACGTCTTTACTTATGTCATTTATGTTTTTCTTTGTGAACAAATCTTCACTAAATTTAAAATGTGATATATAACGATTATATTTCTTTATAGCCCCCACATCAGTTGGCTGCGAATGCTTCACAAGCTCCGCCTATAAACTCTCCGTCAAGTGGCGTCGATATGCCCAGTGGCGCTCAGCAACCGTACAGACCAGCACCGGGAGTATCAACTACACCAACAAGACCTACACAATCTTATGGCCAAAGACCATATCCTCAGAATCAGTATCAAGGGCAGTACCAAGGTGGTCCAGGAGTTTATCCACCTCAAGCAGGCTATGGACCTCCTAGTCAAGGATACGGCCCTCCAAATCCATCACAACAACCACAAGGATACCCTCCAAATTCTAACTATGGCCCACCAATTACAACTGCCCCTAACAATTATCCTCCATCTAGTCATCCTGGTTCAGGCTATCCTCCATCATCTGTGCAACAACCATATGCACCACCACCAGGCAGCCCTGCTGCAGCTGGAAATCCCTATCCAATTAGAGGGGCAGCTCAACCAGTGTACACTGGAAATTCTGCTTATCCTCCCGCACAAGCTGGCTCAAACTATCCCAATGTTGGTGTAAGTACATATAATTCCACTCCACCACAGCAACAATCCTATCAGTCTCAACCATTTCCTAACACAACCCCAACATCGGCATACAGTTCTACGCCAACAACTCAACCAAATCGGTCACCTCAGCCTCCACCCAGTGGTTATACTCCACAAAATCCAACAAGTTCTGGTTATGGTTCGCCATCTGCTCAGTCTCCTACATATAATTCTAGTTCTCATGGAAATAATGCCCCACCTGCAACGGCTGCCTCTGGTGCTCCTGCTCCTGGTCCCCCTGGACAACAGTATCCCCCACCAGGTCAGCCTTCCCCATATCCACCTGCTAGTCAACCATCTTACTCTAATCCTTCATCACAACCTGGAAGTCCAGCACCATCAGTATCTACAGCAGGACCGCCTCAGGCTTCATATGCCCAGAATCCCCAAAATTATCCACCAGCTGGAGGAGCATATCCTCCACATGCTTATCAACAGGGATATCCACCAGCTCAGTATCCACCGTCACCTTATCCTTATGCTCGTGCCCCTGCTCCAGGGGCTCCACCACCAGCTGCTCCACAACCATATCCAGGTTATGGTTTCCAACCCCCAGCTCAACAATAGGTTACAGTACCAACCTAAAACATTTATTGTAATTTGTAGTAGATATTGGAGAGAACCCATGCCAACAAACTAGTTACTAGAATTTAAGTTGAATGTTAGTGGCAGCATGTGTGAGCTTTGAACCATGAGGGTCCTGGGTACAATTGTCCTCAATCTGGGCAATTAATTTTGAGTGACTTTAACTTGAAGAACCCCATTGAATTGCCTGCCTCATATATGTTATAAAATTAAACCTGAGGATTGGCGAGTGGTACTAAGAATTTCTAACACTGCTGCTTATTACCTTGGGGATATGAGCCCGATTTATGATGTTAGTCCTGATATGCCAATGTGAATGTTTATGTGACAAATGGAAACAATTTTTCTCTGTTTTATTAGGAGTTTTGATGGGGTATTCATTTAATATCTTTAGTACTATTAATCTATAATCTATATCAATAATTATGAAATATAAGAAAAATGGGTTCTCATTTAAATTAGTGACTAAGTATGGTGACAATTACAATTTAATAATTAATATTATTGTTTTATTTATCGTTTTGTAACTTTCATAAACCTATAATTTACAAGTACTACATATTAGAAGTCTTATCTATACATATAATAAATTTGTAACCAATCGATGTACACGGAACATAAATGAGAAAAACTGATTGGGGGACTATATTAACGTAATAGAACCCAAAACAATGATTTTTAGAATTTTTGTTTGTTTGTGCGGTTGTGCGCGATGAAATCCGAAACGGCTTAACAGATTTCGACGAAATTTGGTATGGTACCTCCATACTGACACACTGGATTAACACTTAGGCTACTTATCCCCTTCTTCCTAGTGTTCCCGTGGGATGAGGGACGAATTCCGATATATTTGTTACTTTTTTTGTACTTAAATGGATGGGAAGGGATTGGATGACATGTATTGAGTGAGAATGAGACGGGACAAGGTGGGATATAACGGGACGGGATGGGAATTTTTTTAGAAAGATAGCCACGCAAACGTAGATGCCGGCAGAAGCTAGTAGAATAAAGTGTTCTTTGATAATATATTTTTTAATCGACTTCAAAAAAAGGAGATTATCAATTCGATGTGTATGTATTTAATATTGTCAGAATTGCATGGTTTTTGGATATGTTGATCTATACCAGCTTCTGAACACGCGTGCCAAATTTCATAAATGTATGTATGTTTGTCCACGCATATCTCAAAAACTATAAGTCGTGTATAATTTCAAAAATTATTTTTGTTTTGGATTAGGCATAGCCCAACTTAGGAGCTGTGTAAGTTTCATAGTAATCTGTTCAGTAGTTTTTGAGATATAGACCTCAAAAATTGTTGTGTATATTAAGGTATTTTAGATTTATTAAAAAATTAGTTTTATCTGTTTTTATTACAATTTTGAAGACGGTTTTATTTTTTAAAATTATTTTTTATTTCAGTTTTATGTCCTGTGGTTTAACATGAGGTCAACATAATATCTCGGCCATGATGTCGATTTACGGTTTTTACTATAATTAATTATCCATATTATACAACATGTAATACAAAATATTGGACGTCGCCTATTTGTCTACATCCAATTTATATCGACTTTGAGATTATCTTGTTTCGGCGGGCTAAACCGACTTGGCAATAATTCTTCTAGCATGGGTCACCGTATCAAGTTGTTGACTTTCTCCACTGCTGACTCGTTTAATTACAATACGATGTATTTCGTCCATGCTTGAAAAAAAACCGTCGGATTTCGCCTGCTCGCAAAGCAAGGCAACTAAATTCTCATGCTATAATGAATAAAACGACGTTTCGGGAGGCCGGAGCGCGAGTTCGTTTTCGATACGGCGCGCGGGGGTTGTAATAAAAGAAAACTTAGATATATCTAATTTTATTTCCACTTAATACCTAAGACTCTTCAAACGAAATAGTTGATGAATCAAATTGATGAATAGACTCGTCGTAATATTCTAACGGTAAATCGTCAGACGGTGGATGTGTCGGAAATGGTGGTGAAGTCTTGTGTTTCTTAAGTGGGAGAATTGTATCGTACAAGTAACACATTGCTCCTGTTTCTCCTGGAATAGCGACGCCTAAAGTCCAAATAACATTATGCTTTGTATTAATGCGTAGAATTTTTACACCCCGTGTTATTCTCCATCTGAAAATATTAAATTACCATCACGTAAATCAGTCACTGTTTAATTTCGAGCTAGAAAAGTCAGCGTGTTATACCCCAAGGCCTAAATATGCATCTTACATGTCCATTTATGCATAATTTTCTGCTCCCAATTGTCCTATCATTATTTTTTAAAGGTTTTGGACTATGATTTATAATATGAATGAAAATGAATGAAATATTATGGATATTTACCGTAACATCGTGTATAATCTATGATTTTACTGTTCTTCGCTTTTGGATAGTACTTATAGGGCGTCGTGGAAATGTCGCGTAGGGCGCTGTTAATGCTACGTTACTAAATATGAACACACCTGTTACCCATATGTCCTGGCATCTTGGTACCTGGCCAAACTCTAGCTTTTTCACCACCGCCGCCAATATTACCAGGTCTTCTGTGTGTCTTGGTCACTCCGTGACTTGCAGGCATTCCTTTAAAACCCCATCTTTTCATGACACCTTGGAATCCTCGATCAATACTAAAATGATTTGGTATTAGTGCATAACTGGCTCAATTTAAAATCTTGTCCTGAGTGTGATGTATTATTTACTTAAAACTATAAACTTGAATACAATATTTATTTTAAAACTTCCAATAATTGATTAAGTACACAAAATCCAAATTAATACAAATATTTATGCATAATTCTTGCAAATTTACACAAGTGTCTGAGGAAATAAAATTTGTCCACTTATTTATTCAACAAGTAAAAAACAAAAGTTTGTAGAATTAATTTATTTTCTCTATTGAATAGCGTATCTGACTCTTTTTTATTGTATTTCTCAAAAGATATCCATATTCAAAATCTAACAAAGAATTTTGCAAATCCATTCCGAATTAATCAAGTTAGAAATGTTTTAAATGTTGGAGTGGGAGTAAAAGAAAAGAGACGCAACAAAATTGGTCGCGTCACTAGTCTTAATTATCTATTACAGCGTGCGCATGTGAAAGAGACGGTAAGATGTTAGCACTACACTCCCACTTTTTTAATACTAATATTTTCCTTAAGATACAACTTACAAGCTACTATAAAGTATAAACTGATTCCACACAAATGTTTTATTTTAATGGTATCAGACATTTGTTTGTACGCAAAATAAAAAAAAAATCATCCATAATCAAATACCCTATGGCATTCAATAGTTTATAAAATGTCTTCTTTTTTTAAATATAGAGGCGTGCAAGCATTCGGTTATCAGGCAATAGTAGTAAATACCATAATCACTGGTATAGTATATACTGGCCAGCATGCTATTTTATTCCACTTTCTTGCCCTACTTCGACATTGGCAAAATCATAGAACGCCGATGGAGCCATACATTTTTTAAAAGAAGAAGAAGCATTCGGTTATAAGGGATTACCGCCACCCATGAAAATCTGCATAGAGAGGCATTGCTGTTCACTTTTGAAGAACGCTTAAAAATACTTACGTATTTGCTCTGATGTCAATGTAATCTCCTACTCTAAAATGAGTTGCAAATAACGGAGTACCAGTTGGCATAGCTGCTTCAGGTGATACCATAAATCTACAGAGGTATTTTTTTGGCAACATGCCTACACTATTGAACAGTCCACAATAATCCTTAGTTACAGTACTTGGGTCAATATTTTCTGCGCCTACTAAAAGGCAACCCAATTTTCTATGATTATGCCTCAGTACTTTATGTATCATTGGTTTGAACTCCTCAGGAGGAACGTACTTGATCACATGGTTATCAACCACCTGAAATTAAAATACAAATATTTTTCTAATCACAAAAGAATAGCTGTTACTTTAAAAATGTATTGATAATTTATTATATATGTTACCAGAAATGTAAAGAATTGTATACTATTCCGGAATGATGCTAGGAAAAAAAAAATTCTGTGTATGTAAATAAAATAGGTACGCACGTAAAATGACTATTAAATTGCCTGACCGTAACAAAACAACCTTTAGGTTAGGTTAGTTTGTATACATTTTTTAATAAACTTTTTATTAATTACAAATTTATTCCACTTTTTTCTTGTATAATTTATGCGACATGACACATTCACAGAAGGAGAGCACGGCTCGCCACGACCTCCGGTTGTCGACCATGGCGGCGACCACAGCCGGCAGGGAGAAGTTTCTTCCTACGACCGCAATGAAAGCGCCGCGCTCTTGGTCCCAGGCTGGGCACTCTTCCAGCGTATGCCTGGCCGAATCCTCGCGGCAATTGCCACAGTGGTGGCACACGGCGGACTCCTCCGCTCTAGCTACGCGACACAGGTACGCACCGAAGCAACCGTGCCCGGTGAGTACCTGCGTCAGCCGGTATGTCGGTGCATCGAAGCGCCTGTCCAGCCACTGTTCGAGGACAAGTCGCACTGCCGCGACGGTCCTCGTGCCAGCATTCGGGCTCTCCAGCCTGGAACGCCACTCCTCCGCGTTCGTCCTGCGGAGGAAGGCCAACACGGCCTCGAACTCTCGGGGGACGCCCCCTCTCGTCGGAAGAACGCTGACGAGAGGGAGTTGCGTCCAGCTTCCAGGGCAGAGGTCCCGCCAACACGCTGGTCACCTCGTGCGACACCGTGCGGTAGCCCCTGATTATTCGCTACGCCACCATGAGCTGCGGACGATGCAGCAGGTGAACGTAAAGTGCGCCCAGAGACCCGGGCCAAACGGGACACCCGTACAGGGCCATGGACCGCACGACTCCAGCGTATAGGTTCCGGCAAGAAATGCCAGGACCATCTATGTGAGGCAGCAGGCGAGAAAAGGTGACTACCTAATCCTGGTAACACCATATAGGTAACAGAAATGTTTGTAATCCGTCATCCTATGCAGTTAAAATTACAGTTTTTAATTATTTTTACAACTCTATAACAAAGAAGAATGATTTTACGTTACGTACGTTATAACGTTAATATGAGTCCTGAGAAGTAATCAGATTGTCAGAGATTTTAAATTATTTAATTCAAGAGAAGACAAAAAAAAAATGGCACAAATTAAGGTAGCGGATACTAAACATAGACATGTATAAAGATATACACAGAGAGATAAACGTAATTCTATTCTGGAAGATTGTAATATCAAAATTTGTTGGACACTTTATGGGTAATTTCCTATATATTTTATTATCTATGATTACTAACCTGCAAAAGTGTAGTCAGAACTCTCTTTCCATCTTTTTCCCACAGTGGGTAGTTTCCAATTTTGCGAGCTATTAAACCTACTCGCCTTGTGGCAGGGTTCCATTGAGCTGCTTCAGTTTGTTCAGTTGTTTGTAAGGGTGTCTCTAATGCTGTTTGTAATTGAAGCTTATCTTGAAGCACCTCTTCAATAAATAGCCGGTTATCGTGAGTAAGGTTGTCTTCTGTTAACTATAAAAATCAAATGATCACCTTAAACAGGTTCCATTAGATCATAATTAATCACATTGAAATAATTTTTTTCTGCAAGCTCTTTTCCTCAACTATTAAAAATGTATTATAGGCTAGACTTCCTTACAGTCTACTTATAATTATTGCAATAAATTACGGCCTAAATTACCGTGTAAAGTAGTGTGGTTACACTTAAGTTTACTGAGATATGACAATGTTCTAGGCGGTAAAAAAGTCAAGTCTCATGTTGCACACTGAACAAACTGTAGTATGGGCATTCACACAAAAATGACCATGGCAATCTTCTTTGATATGCGAAAAGACTGCCACTGGAGCTATGGCCTAATGTCAGATGCCATATTGCTTGACATTCTAAATTAAGGCCATAATTTGTGGCCACACTTAGCCGTTGTTTTAATTATAGTCTTAATTATTGCCATATCATGGTAGTGTGGCTTCAGCATTGGGACATGTTCATCCAGTATGTCAGGATCTTAGAGTATTTATAATAGAGAGGGAGTGCTGTCATACACTTATGTCTTCAAAAATATTTTTTTTGTTCGTAATTTTGGTAGCACTGCTATATTAGTGAAAATTGAACAATTATTGAACAACAAATTTGTACAAATTCCATTGGCAACCGAAATTAAATTAAAATATTTTCTGTCTAAAACTAGTTTAAGTGGAATATAATAGCCATCAACTATTTTTTTTTTCTTTTTCAAGTAATTTGTACAAATTGGACAACCTGTCAAATGTCAGCTAATATTAAATCAGAAAAAGGTGCTAACGCTCCCTCTATATTATAAATACTCTAAGGTCAGGATATTTTCTCCTACAGCATAACTACATAACATGTATATTATGTCATTAGACAGTAGTGGCACATTGTATATATTCTTGTAACACTTCCTTAATGACCTAATTATATTAAATACTTATATATTCACTTATATATTCTTACATACCACTCGTTCCTTGGGCATATACCAGTATGGGGGGCGATATCTTGGTGGCTTGTAATAACTTGTTGATCGAGTCGTTACATTATCTATTCTGCAATATTAAACCATTTTAGTATTAAATAAATTTATCATAATATCGTTTTTATTTTTGTTTTGTAGTAGTCATTTCAATTTAATATGTATGTTAACATAGAATAATTTTTACCTCATTTTATTTAGTTTAGCGCATAATAATCTCAAGTTGCTCATAGACATATTGCAAGGTATTCGTGCCAGCACTTAAAAACTTTTGATTAATATTATTATAACAAGATATTTTCCTTTTTATTTATTTTCACAAGATTATTTGTAGGTTATTTTTTTGATTGGTCTCGTTAATTTTATTGACGAACGAATGCCAAGATTGCCAGCACAATTTCCAGCTGTATAAACTTTATGGTGATTTTCAACTTATCACACAATGTTGTTAAACAGTATAATAAAAAATATTGATTTACTATTCAAAAATTTTAAATATAATCTTGTCATTTATTCTAAAATCATCTTTCAGTTTTCTAATCTTCAACGCAGAGATTAAAACTTTTTAAAACATATTATAGGGTAAATTATACAATGTTTGTCACTATACTGTTTCCATTCGTTTATTTTATTTTTGACACATCGAGTACTGAATCAAATAGTGATGGCCTGATGCGTTATCGAATCAATTTTTTATAACAAACGATTTTATTTTTGAACAAGTTTTAATCGATTTAATACATATTTTATTTTTTGCTCCATGCATTGTTTTATAAAACTTCAGGGATATTTAAGTTACTTGATTTAATAATTATATTAAAATAAACCATTTACTATAAATTGTTATTATTGTTTATAAATAAAAATATTAACAAATTACCTTTTAGTTGTTTTAATTATTTAATCCTTAAAGTACTATGAATTCCAACATGGTTTAACTGTTTATTACAAGTAGGTACTAAACATTTATTTTCGTTGTAATCATTGTAATTATTTTAAATTAAACTCTTATTAAAAGTCACTTCAATACGTATACCTTTATTCATATTAATTAATTTGCAGCAAATACATTCGATCCTAATATTGGGTACTATATTACGTTTAACTGTTTTCATTAGCATTTTAATGTAATTTTATTTCAAATGATTCCGATTGATTGATTCTATTCAAAATCGTTTTTGTTATCTGTGGTCATTCGTTACGAATGGCACAACTCTAAGTGGGCGTTACCCGTCAAGAAAGTATCTACTTTTATTTCAAAATATTGTTCTACTGTAATGTCGTACTTTATAGGCGTGAACTGTCAAAAATAAAATAAACGAATGGAAACAGTATAAGTCACTATTAAACCGCTGCGGGAAACTTACACTACAATAAATGGAGATCATATTTTTAAAACTATATCGTCTATTTACAAAAAAAAAAATCACCAAAAGAAGTATAACTTCAATAAAAATATTCAAAATTATGGCCACAATTTTCTATTCTAACTAAAAAAAAAGATTGTGCAACTCCGTTTGCATGGTTATCTTTATAAAAATATCCCATTCCGTCCCGTACCGTTATATCCCGCCTTGTCCCGTCTCATTCTAACTCAACACCCAAAAGAAGTATGACTTCTAAAAAAAAACAAAGAAAGCTTTTATTAATTAACGCTACCCATAATTTCATAGTAGCAATTTCTCAAAACCTTTTTTTACTGTTGTAATTTTTTAAATGGTGCATTTTTAAGCACACTTTCATCGTGGTCACGTATTATATAATACAAAAACGTAGACCGGAAAGTTAAATGAGAGACTAATTAATTAGTAAAAGGAATTGATTATTTGATTATTTTGTTAAATATATTTTTTAGCATCAGGAAAATATATTAAGTGCCATGTGCATGAAATAGAAGCCGTGTTCGGACTTCGGTCCCACGATGTGATAGGGAGGAAGCTTATCACCATATAATGAATAGAAAAATCCAATAGAAATTTGCCCAACCAGGGATTCGAACCCCAGATCTTAGCTTTGTAGTCGTACCGTAGTGCAAATGCGCCACCGAGGTAGTCATAAATTATTATTGTATTGTATTGTATCAGCCCATATACGACTCACTGCAGGGCACGGGCCTCCTCTACAATCGAGAGCGCGATTGAGAGTGGTTAGGCCATATAGTCCACCACGCTGGCCTAGTGCGGGTTGGCGGACTTACATACCGTAGACTTTTTTTTTTTTTTAATCGCTACGGTATGCAGGTTTCCTCACGATGTTTTCCTTCGCCGTTAAAGTGCGTGGTGATTGATTATCAATACACACATAACTCCGAAAAGTCAGAGGTGTGCCGTGGGATTTGAACCCGCGACCACCGTGAACATGTAGGCAGCCGAGTCTGGTCCGATACCACGAGGCCACCACGTACTTAAATTATTATAAGTATTTCATTTTTAATGTTATGCACCATGTGTTTCTTTTTTTTTAATATCGTGATCTCGATTAGAAGATATGACAACAATTCTATGATTTACCTCAAGAATACGAGTTCTCCTTGGATGCGTTCATGTGTTTAAGTTTTATTACTATCACAAGTTTTGTTATCTGTGATAATTTAAAAAAATCAATTTAAAAATATTTTTATATGGTTGAATTTATCAGCATAATTTAAATGTATATAAGTTTGTTTTGATTGGTTTTTTATTTATAATGATTTATATTTGTGAAAGTGACTTATAAACACCTTCGGAAAACACCAATGTTTGACTGTGGAGAAATATTCCGTTAATTATTGTATTATGTATATTTAACCTGTAAAAATAATGTATCTACTGATTTCTTATACTATATTTGCTAATGCATTAAAGAAATTTTCACTTATGGATGGAAACAGTGTTTATTGTTTTTGTTTAGTATTATGTCTTTTAATACAAGTAAGCCATCAAAATCTCATAGAAATATCAGGTCCAGGATTACAGCCTGAAGAAATAATTTTACCGGCGAGATATTTTTTAGTCAATTTTACGTTTATTGATTCCAAATCGTAAGTAATTGCCTATGTTATTTCTTGTTCCAGGTATTAACAACATATTTTTATTATTTGTGTATTAAGACAAATTATAAAAATATGGTAATTAAATTTTATTTAACTTGGATGAAAAAATAGTCATAATTGACTTTTTAACAGCTATTGAGTTTCCAAATATCTAAATTGATTTGAATTGAGCTTAATGCTACTATAAGCTAATATATTGTTGTAGTGCTTTGTAGTTTGATAAATAATATGTATTCTATGCAAGATGTACACATATTGCAGGAAAAAGTATTATTTAGTAGTTTATTTATTTTGTGAAATTGTTTTCCAAAATAAGGATTACATGTGTTAATACGAATAAGTGTAGTGGTTTTGAATAAACATCCGAAATAAATTTGTAGGTACACATCAGAGCTACCCAAAAGTTTTGCTGTGGAGATTGAAGGAAGAACAAAAAAGGGTTTTCCTTGTCGAGCATGGGCTAACAAACTGGACCGCAAGGATGGCACCTTTATAGTGAGATATAAGATATATGAAACATGCTATGATATGTCAATAAATCTATATTACAAAAATAAACATATCAAGGGAACACCTTATACTTTTAAAGGTATTAACTAAATTATTTTGTTTAATTGTACACACAATAAATTTGTCACACAACAATGTCTGTATATGGAAGATATATTATTAGAATAATTATTATGGGGGCACTGTACTAACATAATAAAACCTGAAACAGTGATTGTTACACTTTTTGTCTCTCTGTGCGATTGTGCAAACTAATCTTAGAAATGTCTTAATGGTTTTTTAAACATTTGGTATGGAGGTAGCCCTGTATAACACATAGGCTACTTTTTATACTGAAAAATGTTGTGTTCCCGTGCAATGAATAAGGGATTAAAACTATTTGCTACTCTTTCAAACTCAAAGGGATGGGATGGGAATGGAGAGGACACAATTATTTGCCTTGATTTTATAGTAGTAAATTGTTTTATGATCAATCTAAGACATTAGTAAAAATATATTTGTGCTATTTGAATAATTGCTATTTGCAGGTCCAGTTCATCCAGATCAATGTAATTGCCCAGAAAAAGATTTTCAATCATGGTTGAAAAATTATGGCTGTGATAACACTTACAACCAGATTGAAAAGGATCTACTACCTTTCACTGATGTGAATATGAAAGATAATGTCAGAAAAATTGTAGACAAGTATCACCAACCAGAGAGTACAAGCTTTTGTCATTACATTGTAAAAAATAATGAAGTATACAGGGAGTGTTATGGGAAGCATGTGGGATTCAATATGTTTTCTGATAATATTTTGCTAGCTTTGTTAAGAAAAGTTGAACTGCCTGATGTGGAGATGGTCATTAATTTGGGAGACTGGCCATTAATTCGCCTAAGTGCAGAACCCTTACCCATGTTTTCATGGTGTGGAAGTAATGACACAATTGACATTGTGATGCCTACTTATGACATTACTGAATCAGTACTGGAAAATATGGGCAGGTAAGAAAAATAGGTAGTAATGATATTTTACAGAAAATTAATTGTGCTAAATATACAGCTCATCCATAGAACCCTTCCACAATAATAATATAATTTTTTTGACATTTTTATGAATTTAAATTTGTTTTAATTTTATGAAACCATAATATTTCAATTTAACTTTAATATTGCCTTATGTCTTGGGATTCGGACACTCAGAGCCCACACAAGCATCCAGGCTTATAAAAAACTGCAGTTATACATAATATGGTGCTTATTCTTAATTACAGAGTGACATTAGACACCCTGTCAGTGCAAGGGGGTGTGGAACGCGAGTGGTCGCAGCGGGAACCGCGCGCTATCTGGCGCGGCCGTGACTCCCGCGCGGAGCGACTCAAGCTCATCGACATTGGACGCGCTCATCCGGACCTCTTCAATGTTTCCCTCACTAATTTCTTCTTCTTCCGCGACAAAGAAGCAGAATATGGCCCCAAACAACCACATATATCGTTTTTCAAGTTCTTTGACGTAAGTTTTATATACTTAAATAGAAGTTTATATGCTGGAATGTAAATCATCTTTATTTAAATGCAGTGAAATATTTAATATAATATATTCTGCTATTTTGTGTATCTCTAATCTAAATGTTTCAAGGTTTTGTTCGTATTTTTGCAGTACAAATATCAAGTGAACGTTGACGGAACTGTGGCAGCTTATCGTCTCCCTTATCTGTTCGCTGGCGGCGGGATGGTTCTCAAACAAGATTCTCCTTATTATGAACATTTCTATAATGAGCTACGGGAATGGGAGCACTATGTGCCGGTGAGACGCGATCTGTCGGATCTGGTGGACCGCGTGCGTTGGGCGCTGGAACATGACGACGACGCTCATCGAATATCAAGGAACGCTATGAAGTTTGCCAATGAACACCTTCTACCCCAGCACATAATTTGTTATCATGCGGTTTTATTTTCGGTAATACATTATTGATGAAAAATATTTCAATTAAGTAATTCTTTGTTATGTTGCCCTAATTGAATTGTTTTTTTTTCAGGAATGGAGTAAGAGATTAAAAAGCGACATCGAAGTAGGGAAAGGCATGACGCATGTTCCCCAGCCAAAATTCGACTGTGATTGTGAACGCTACGAAAAAGGCCTGCGTGAGGAGTTATAACGGTTGATCTATACCTAAGTGTATTTTTTTATCGTTGATGCCTAATGCAAAGGACACTTGAACATAATTAAGAGAAATACATTTTTGAAGTTCATTCATTTTTGAATCTTTTTAATTGAATAATGTATTGTGTCAACATGTGATAAAGAAAAGAGGCAAACTTATATATTACTAATAAAATAAAATGCATTTCAGCCCGAATTTTTCAATTTTCAGTAATTTCAAACATATTATTACATTATTCATGTAAAAACGTTATGGTATATATTTCACTATGACGAGTATTTCATCAAAATTTAGGGATTAGAGATTATTTCATTCCAATATTATAGGGCGGTATGGTCGTAAAATCTACTATCTCCATATTTTCTGCACATTAGTGTTTTTGGTACTATCCCGCTACTACCCCAAACAACAACTGGCTCTGGTAATGCACGACATACGCACTTTGAGGACTGTCGAAAAGATCGTTGAGATAAAAGAAGAATGGGGCAAGTTGCAGTGGGGTATTTTGGGGTTATCAAAAGTCCGAAGACACGAGGAGGATACGATAACCCGGAAGTCTGGTAACCTGCTTTTCTGCCGTGGGGACGACCAACTGTCCCGCGGTGGTTTCTGATTTCTCGTCCACAAGTCCACCATCAAAAGTGTGTCAAGCAGAGATAAAAACAATAAGTATTTCTGATAATAGTTTTATTTATGTTAAACATAAATAGTATTCCTTCGTTTTGTATTATCTTCAGCATGTTGAAATTAAAACTATACTCGAGACTTATAAATAATGTAATTTTCCTATCGTCAGCAACTCGAGACGCGCATAAAGCTTTGGTCTTGTTTGAAACGCATAACTCAGGGATCTGCGACGTTGGGTACGACTTTGGATGATCGTGTTTTGTTTCGTTTCATTCACCGTTGAGGAGTTCATGACGCTGCGTTGTGCGTTCTAATCACAAGACAAAAGCTTCAGCTTTAATTTTATGGGTGCTCGTATGGTGCTTTGATTGTTCACGAATCACGAGCGTATTTAATGTGGATCACAGTAGCCTCTTGGCCGGTAGTAGTAGTCAGTAGAGTCAGTGGCTACCGGTACATGGCAACGTCGGGGCTGCGGTAGAAGCACATGTATGCGTCGGAGAGCAGGCGGCGTGCGTGCGTGGGCAGCACGCCCCCCGCGCCCCCCACGCCCCCCGCCGCGACCCCCGCTCCTCGCGCGCCCTCCTCGCCCAGCCACGCGCCCAGCTCCTCCATGCACACGATCTCCGGAATGTTGTAGCCGTTGCGCTCGCCTGGACAATTAAATATGTGCTGTTTTACACCAAATATAAATACGATTGGTAATTCATATTCGGTTATTTCTTTCCTTTATTATAGGCGATGACAAATTGATTATGCACCACATAAATGGAGTATTAAGAGAGTTAGGAGAGTATTTAAAAACGTTACATAAATGTTCAGAAATGGAAGTTTAGTAGCCATACGACGAATACCACGAAAAATTGTATGCTAATACATATAAAATAGTAAAAAACCTTTTCTATCTGCCATGGAATCGAAGAAGCACCAGGGTGCGTCGTGTCCCACTCCTGCTTTGACGAACGCGACGTAGTGGCTGGTCTCTATGCACAGCACGGCGAACAACTCCATGTACACCCTCGGCACCGGACACGACTCCAGGATGCTGGCGTATTCTTCACATATAGTCAGAGCTGTCGCCTGGAAACAATATCTAATTTACTACTTTGACTTTTGAGTATTTTTAATTTTAGATTAGAAATGAACTTGTAGCGGAGCTACTTTTATACTTTTATATAATTTAATTATTCAACGAACTGACAGACAGGCGCACCATACTAAAATATAGTTAGCGACGGCGCGCTCGGCCGACCGCCCGAGCGGTGGCCGAAGCGGTAACCGCGCCGCGCGCGCGCAGCCGTCCGGCCGCCAGTCTGCTCCCGACCGCTTTGACGCGAGACGCATGACGCTCGATTCTTTCCGCTTTGCTATCAGCTGTTCGATTGTCTTACTAGTTTGCATGTTGCTTATTCTTACTGACTTTCTGTGCTTCACTACTGTCGCCTTTACTCCTTCTTTCTTTCTGTGTGCTGTATAAAATAAACTGTTTCTTGTGTTCGTGTGTTTGGACTGATTTATTTTTATGACGACCCGGCGACCCTAACGGACACACAATTCAAACCTTTGGCACACAACGTATGGTGATTCCATTTTCTGGCATCCCTACAAACTTTCCACGTAAATTAACAGCGTCTGATTAGTTACATTGTAACCTTTAAAATAATATGTTTCCACTTATGAAAAGTTGGTCCCCGTCGAAAATCCTTAGATGATTGACGATAATCATACATAACTATGTATATTATGCCAATAATTTGAATTTTCCAATACCCTAGGCCTCTTTTACTACTTACGACGTATTCTGACAACAAAAGTACAGATCATAAATGAGTGCGTGTAGACTGTAGAGCGCACCTGGTGGTGCTGGCGGTTGGCGTGCGCGCGGCGCAGACACGCGGCGCAGAAGGTGCCGGCGTCCAGCGCGCCGCCCGCGCCCGCGCCCGCGCTGCACGCGCCGCACTCCCAGCGCGCCAGCGAGCCGCACACGCAGCACTGCCGCGGCACTGCACACGCACACGCAACACTATACTGCCACTAAATACCTACAACGCACTACATACTAAAGCCGCCGACCCGACGCGCCGATCTATGTCGGCAACTTTTTGTAGGCGGGCTAGTTGGTGATATCACTAATTATTACTAAGTCGCAAAACTTTGTCGGCGGCTCGACACGAGGAACTTTTTGTATAACGTTGAGTGTCACCGGACAACTGAACTGTGCGCTTTCGTCGCTGACAAGCCGTCAATATGTCGACGGGCGACATATGCGGGCGCTTTTTACCGACATTATTATTTTCTTTGGTGAGTAGTTTGGTAAGCCTGCCATTAGCCTACCTTAGGACTTGTCAGCTATCGGATTCATATTTCGTTTAGATATTGCCGCCTCTGTTCTGTTTAAAAGAATGTCGAACACGATCAAAGCTGGAGACAATTTGTACAAGTGGATTCATTGTAATGGAATCGAAACGTAAGAAAAAAATCTATTTAAAAGTTAGTATAGCTGTTCATTCGCCTTTATTTCTACACCGTAATGCATATTATACCTATAGCATGTGTTTTTTTTTTCTCAAAATCATCGGGTTCGATTCCTAGCTAGGCATATTAACTTATCAAAAAAATAAGTTTGCTTTTTAGTTATCATCAAAATAGGGCTCGTAACTCCTTTCAGCATTTTTCTATATTCCTCATAGTTTCGGATTTGGCCCTCCACGCCGATTTGCAAAATTCACCCTGTATATCTATAGAGATAAAACAGTTTTATAATTTGCGTTGATTCTTCAGAAAACGTAAATCAGTTTCTGATTGTGCGCAACTTTACGCAAAATCGAGTACTTAATACGAATAAAATTAAAGACAACGAAGCTCGTATTGGAGAAATATAACAGATACATGATTTTTTAATTAAAAATCGTGTTATTCAAAAGTGATATTCAATGTTAAATAAAAACGTTATAAGTTATACGATAACTCACAGCCTTCGATTAAATCGGTGACGTCCAGTAATGGAGATGGTAGAACTCTTTGGTATAGTTTATACTGTTTGCCGAACCTTGGCATTTGGATGATGAACGCCGCGGGGACCTGTGTAACAATATGATCACAACGCCAGTAATTATAATATATTCTCTGTAAGCCCAGAAAGGAAATTAACTGCTTATAAAACATTTAATAATCAAGCAAAGCCGAACTGGACTGCTTGTGATAAATAAAACTAAAATCAAATAAAATATCTTTCAGACATAAAACTGACCTCACTAAGTTTCACTCCGGAGGTGGCAAACGACTGTTCCAAAAGCTGTTGTACCGAGGGTATTGAGACGTGTTCATCTTTTTCCACAAATAATTGGTAGCAATACGCTTCTTGACCCGACGACAGTTTGAGAAACGGCTCCGCACGTAGTAACTGCGCAACTAAACCGTTCAGAAACTCTTCTGGGTCCTGAAAAAAATACGTAAGTGTTTTATCACGAGAAATTTAATCGCAATAGTCTGACTGCCTTTTCAGATAAATATATCATAACGAAAGTAAACGAAATGTTAATACTAATATGATTTGTTTGATTTTGTTTAGCGCCGTGTGCCTTTTATGCACTCATATTAATAGTTGTCATCTCATACTCATCATATGAAATAAGATTAAACAATATTGTGGCGGTTGCAAACCTGCAACCCGGAAACAGTTTACGAGTTCAGTCAAATATTTTTCAAGGTTTAAATGCTTCCAAATGATTTTCCCATTTGATTCCAAAAATTACATATCTGGGGCTCGCTTTCCTTAGTTTTATTACGTTAGCCACCAATGCCGCTTTTAGCCAACCAAAGCTCTGGTGCTGTTGGTCAACCAAACCAATGCGAAATCTAGTAAGAGCTCGGCCTAGTGACCCTTAATAACTGACTCTCTGGATAGAAGCTCAACTGTATCCTTCCTTAACTACGTTGCATCGTGCCACTATATTGTGACATTTTCCAGCTGAAATGTACGGAAGAACGGAACTAAAATGTTTTCATGTCTATTAGTGTTAGATACTCAAAAATAATCGCTTCAAAATACGATAAGGCGCGAGCGTATCGTCATGTTGGCGACAAGTTCCACGGAGCAAGAGACCACTTGCGGGTTATTACTCGGTATAAATGTGGCTTACCATGTCTATCTTACTGATGATATTGTTGGTAGTACTAATTAAGAAAGAAGAAGAAGAAAAAAGAAAGAAAATACATTTTATTGAAGGCGCAAACATACAAAATATACATAAAATAAGAAATAAAATAAAAACATGACAAAAATACTATAAAGCAACAATATTATGTGACTGAGCTATTGCGCCGACAATGGGCCTCCCATTCAGCTTTATGCTGCAATATGGGAAAAGCAAACTGCAGCGCTGATTTTCAACGGGGAGCCCTGGTGAGACACGAATATCCAGTCGGTAGGCTGACAAAACATTATCATAAATATATGCTAATAATTACATTCTCACAATATATGTTAATAATTACACATCACTATCATCGTACACATAGCATAAAGCATATCGCGCACGTTGCTCGAGTTTAGTCATTTAAATATAAGTAAAAGTAATAACAAACAAATACAAAACATACATAACATGCAAAATTAAAAGGATAGAAGTTGCGCGAAATGTAGAATGTGGATGTTCCGACACACGGGGATGCCGGCAATAACGCTGGGTGGAGGGGCCACATTCCTGATCGTCATACGTTTTATAGTAGGAAGGTAAGTGAGTAAAATATGTTCAACAACCTTTCTTTTGTATATTTAATTTAATTTAATTCTTTTGGAATTAGTAATATTACCTTTTCTTCTGAAGTGAGTCCGGGAACGTCGGAGAGTTTCTCGAGCAGTGTCCGTAGCTTCATGACGCGGTCGGCGCGCACGTAGCCGTGCTTGCGGAGAGGATTCACCACCTCCTCGCGGAGCACGCGCTGTACTTCCGCGTAGTGTGGAGAATCCTACCATAAGACAAACATACCGCACTGGTAAAAAGATCCGAATTGGCTTATTACCTGTAGTAATAGCTATATGGACGTAGTTGTAGCTGTAGTTATATGGACGTTAGTTTGACAGTATCTTTGATTTTTTTTATTCTGGCTCGGTAGAGTGATTGCGTTGCACCTGATAGTAAGTGAAATGCCGTTCAGGTGGAGTAGCAATTAGCAGCACACTGTTATCTCTGCCATTTTCCCAACGGCCGGCAACCTGTTCCACAGTCTAATGATATTGCTAAAGAATGATTCGGCGAGCCCTTTGCTTCGGGCAGAGGTGGTGATGACCATTAAACTGTGGTCTGGTAAGCTAGAATGCGTGGTTGTGTTAAGGAAAGGAGAGGAAGGGATAAGATTAAATAACTAATCAAGGCATTTGCTATGATAAAGACGGTAGATTACGTTTAGAGAAGCGAAGACATCCTTACGCAATTGCCAAACGACTCTAAGGTGCTCATAAAATGTGCACCAACAATACTGATAGCCTGTCGCTGCAATCAATTCAAGATATCGAATAAGTGTTGGGCGAGACTTTCGCAACGTTGCAAACAGTATTCAATAACAGTACCTAATACAGTCGGTGGGACACCGACTTCGCCGGTTGTCCCTTCTAGGCCAATAAAGAAGGATTCACCCGAGACCAATATAAGTAAGATTACTTATATTGTTATACAACAACAACACATTATTATTATAAGCCACTTTGCTCTTTTACTTGTTTGCAGTGAAGTGGATATTAAATGAAGATCGGATATCATAATCTTAATCTGTTCCGTACGTTACTAATAAATACGATGACAGAAAGTTTAAATGAGTAGATGATTTAAACTTTAGATTATAATTATTGTAGGTATGTTTATAGTAGTCTGCATGTACAAGACAAGTGATTTATTCTTATCAATATTTTCATTATATTTTACTGCTGTGGATCGAAAATCCTAACTAATAACATAAATGCAATTGTGAATTTGTTTGTATATTTTTAAAAATAGTTGAACCTTAAAAAATCATGTTTAATTTTATTTTTATCCTGAAAGTACCCATTGCAAATAAACAGACATTGTATTGTTACTTACTTCAGGTTCTGGTGGTCTGTATAGCAGCGCGTCAAACACACTGGTGAAGGTGAACATGGCGAACAGCGTGGCGTCCAGGTAGCACGAGTTGTGGTGTCCTTGGATGCCGCGGTTCTTGCCAGCCAGGTCCCCCAGCGAACTCAGCGGAGGCACCACTCCTACCACTATTGGACATTCTGGCTGTAAGAAAAACAATATACTTCTCTCAATCGTACTCTCGATAGTAGAGGAGGCCCGTGCCCTGACCTGAGTGGGACCTATATATGATCAGATCAGTCAGTATCACAAAAATAAACAGACGTCTTATCAAGTTGGACTGTTTATTTTAGTTTTTTTACTTACATAATATTTTGTAATGTATACGAGCACAATAACGGACTATAATCTAATCTGAAGTGGTCAGGTAATTCCCACAGTTTCTAATTTCAGCATGAAGTGTTTATTGTTTAACCTTATATCTGATATTGTAGTATGGTGTTAATATAATACATACGCATACAAGCAATTTTTAATAGACGATAGTATCAGTATAAAGTATCTAATTTAACTTATACGAGTATATGTGAATCTATTCAAATATTTCGATTGGATAAATCTATTACCTACTTGAACTGACGAAATTCAGTCACATCACATTTCGCCGTGAATAATTCCATAAATAAATAAATTCACCCAACAGTTACATACATAGTCCTGATCCCAGACTAAGATCGAGTCTTGTGTCGTGACTCGTGAGTGTCAGAAACTATGACAAACTTTTCGGTCTCACAAACACCTAGAACCGAAGCAAATACCTGTGGATAACACAAACATTTTTCTCGGTGCCGGAATCGAACCCGCGGCCTCTCGATTCTTACCCGGCGTCTAATAAACTGCGCAACGGAAGCTGTCAATACATAATAAAGTACCTAATGTAAAAAATGCACTGTAATATAATAAAAGTACATATAACGATAATAAATACTATATATTATAGTGACACTTAAGTCGCCGGCACAACTCGGCGGCCTATAATATAAGAAAAGGGTCCTCGGTGTCGAGATATCGAGCAAAGTCGACTTAAGGAGTCATTTGGAGGACAAAGCCAAAGTGGTGAACAAGAAGTTGGGTATCCTGAATAGGGCCAAGTGGTACTTCACATCGGGTCATAGGTTGGCGCTCTACAAAGCGCAAATCCAGTCCCACGTGGAGTACTGCACTTACCTCTGGGTAAGTGCCCCAGAATACCAGCTCGACCCTGTTGAGTCCTTACAGCAACGAGTATATCGAATAGGAGATGATCCTAATCTCACGGACAAACTGGAACCCTTAGGTCTGCAGTAAGACTTCGGGTCTCTCTGTGTGTTCTATCGTCTGTTTCACGAAGAGTGCCCCGTGGAATTGTTTGAAATGGTACCGACGCCTTTTTATCGTCGCATCACCCTTCACCGCAGTGAAGTTCATTCCTGCCCCCTGCAAGCGTATCTTTCCCGAACGGTACGTTTCCAGCGTTCTTTTTTACCACGCATGTCCAAGCTCTGGAATTAACTGCCTACTTTGGTGTTTCCTAAGCGATATGACCTGTCCCTCTTCAAACAAGGCTTAAAGAGAGTATTCACCTCACAGTAGACAGCGGCTTGTCTATGCCCCTGGCATTATGGAGTCCATGAGCAGTGGTAACCGCTTACCATTAGGCGGGCAGGACTGGTCACGGAAGATCGACAATTTGGTTAACAGCTAACTTCATAATATCGCTTTTACTTCTTTATGTATCATATTTTTGTGCATTGAATTGACTGCTGTAGCTTTAAAGCTATTGAAAAAAAAACAGTAATTCATTCTCATTTTTTCAGATTTATAATGTTCATACACTCCCCCCATAATAGGTATTCTCATATACCTTTCTTGTACAGACATTGATCAGTTACAAATTGAAGATAAAATATTATCATATTGTAAATAAAAAAAACTTGTCATTGCGTATGTCATTGCGATGCAAAAAAAAAATCGATATAAACTACTACATCACTAGAAAATTGCCATGCCGATTTGTCGCGTACAGTAGGTACATTATCACCTGGTATCAGACCCTATACGTGGTTGTTATCAATCTCTTTTGACAGCTTGACAATGATTATACGAAAACACAGATAAATGATAATAAGTGAAAAGATACTAAGATCAAAACAAAAACTACGTATGAAGATATATAAAGACTCGTTTCCTTTTCTAAATGTACATATTCTCTTGCAGCAGGACCTACAAGATGCTGCGATATCATAATATATTGATGTATGTAGTTAGTTATTTAATGATAATAATTATGGTTTGGGTAAATGTTAACTTATAAATATGTTATATTCATTACAGTTTAATATTTCTATGCGGTGCTGTATGCGAAGGCCATAAAATAAGACATGATGTGAGACAGTTTCCACAGGATTTCCTTTTCGGAGCTGCGACTGCTTCTTATCAAGTAGAAGGCGCATGGGATGAGGATGGTATGTATATTTAAAATTATATATTAATGCATTTTTTTAACGAAGTACTACATATAGATTGAATATTTCAGGTAAAACTCCTAATATTTGGGACCACATGACGCATAATGAACCATGCATCATCAAGGACTGTTCCAATGGAGACATCGCTGCCGACTCCTACCATAAATACCAAAGAGACGTCGAAATGATGAGAGAACTTGGCCTTGATTTTTACAGATTCTCTTTATCGTGGCCGCGTATATTGCCCACTAGTTTTCCAGATCACATTAACCAGGCGGGCGTGGATTACTATAACAATTTAATCAACGAAATGCTCAAGTATAATATCGAACCGATGATTACTTTGTACCATTGGGATTTGCCGCAAAAACTACAAGAACTCGGCGGATGGTCTAATCCTCACATTATTGATTGGTTCGGTGACTACGCGCGTACTGTCTTTCAACTCTTTGGCGACAGAGTAAAGTACTGGATCACTATAAACGAACCCTATCAAATCTGCTACCAAGGGTACGGTGAACAACAAAAAGCTCCGCGACTCGATATTAAAGGAATAGGAGAATATATGTGTGGCAAAAATTTACTTCTGGCTCACGCAAAGGCATATCACATTTACGATGAAGAGTTTAGACCCTCACAAGGTGGAATCATATTTATTGCATACAGTGCACAGTGGTATGAACCTAGCACTGAAAATGATATCGTAGCTGCGGAAGAAGCCAATCAGTTCATGGTAAATATTTTATTTTAATAAAGATTACGTGCTAATTTAGTTATAAAACCAACGTGGTCGAATAATGCTCAAAGCTCTTTACATAATGTAGGTACTATCTGTAGTATGAAAAATTGGGGAACTAAGATTTGTTCTGTGGTAATGGAGAGTAAGAATTCCTCCTCAGCATCCTCTGCTCTCTACCGCAACACAACCTGCCCCCTCTCTACCCCTAGCCTTGTTGGAAGACAGCCTTCGTCGGCATTTCTCTCGTAAGAAACTAATAGATATAATTACTATACGGCTGGTTTGCAAATAATTAAGATAACTATTGTTTTTTTTAGTGGGCATATTACGTTCATCCTATATATGCTGAGAGTGGCGATTTCCCTCCAATTATGAAGGAAAGGATTGCTGCTAAGAGTGCCGCTCAAGGGTTCCCTCGGTCCAGACTGCTTGAATTCACTCCGGAAGAGGTTGAATACGTCCGAGGCAGCTCGGACGTCTTAGGACTTAATCATTACATCACTTATTATGTTTATAGGAACGAATCTGTTATTAATTTCTATGACACGCCTTCATTCCTTGATGATTTAGAAATAGGTTTATACCAGAGCGACGATTGGGTATTAGGATCTTCAAACTTCACAAAGGTAATTAATTGAAATTCAATATATACATTCCGACTCCCATAAAAGTAAATAAATTTTAACCTAAATGTGAAACTAAAAAAAATACGTATTGGTTTCAGGTAGTACCATGGGGATTCTACAACCTATTGACTAAATTAAGGGAAGATTACAATAATCCACCGATATTTATAACGGAAAATGGCTTCGCCACTCGAGGAGGACTGACTGATGATGATCGCATTACTTATTATAGATCGTACTGGAATGCAATGTTGGACGCTATGGCCGAAGGATCAGATGTGAGGGCGTACACAGCATGGAGCTTGATGGACAACTACGAATGGATGTATGGATACACGTAAGTATTTAGTATATATTTCGGTCAATATTGTGCAATTACATTGCAGCTAAATAAATTAATTAACGGACTGTTAAATTACAGATAACTAAAAATCGCAATTTCATACCTCTTGGGTCTCAATCTCTTGAATCAAAATCATATGAGACTCAGCCATACATTTCTGATTGTTTTTAGCACCTTTAATAGAATAATAACATACTTAATAGGAGAGTTACTGTATTTATGGCCATCCATTTATTATGAAGTACGAAAGCTCGTTATATAAAAGACAAAATACATATACGATTAGTGTACCACACAAGTATTTTCTAGACAAACGCATAAATCTGTGTCTAATATTCTAGTGTGATTTAAATGCGCAGTATTTTCGGGCTTTGTTCCAACCTTTAACGCAGAATAGTTTTCGAAACAATTTTCGGCTCTTATTAAATAATAACCGTAATATAAAAAAAATAATACGAGCTCTTATTATTCACACACTAAAATATAGAAGCACACGTTACCGTTTCAAAATTTTTTGTCATTTAAATTTATTATTTTTATAACGCCTTTTAAATTTCTATAGTTGTCTCTGATATGTGCGACACAATATAGGACATATTAAGAGTGGCGTCAGTACTATGTAATATGTATGTATGTTATTTACTTTTTTGTTTAGTGAACGATTTGGTCTGTACGAAGTGGATTACGATGACCCAGCGAGGCCACGCACTCCGCGCAAGTCTGCCTTCGTGTACAAGGAGCTGGTGCGCACGCACACCGTAGACTTCCATTACGAACCAGACACTATGACGATGACTATTGACGAGGGCAAATAAATTCTTTTCGTCACTGATTTTATTGGCTCTATTGTAATACTATGATGTATGTATATGTGCATGCCTTACAGTGATAACATAGATGATTGTTATTTCTCATCTAAATTAAATGACTGTGCAAAATTTCACGATTTTTTATTTTAAAGAAGAAACAATACCTCCTTGTATTATAATAACAAAAATCTTAGAAAACATATGTTTATCGCTTTATTGAACTACTAAATTTTAGTTTATTGTAAACTAATCTTACTAGATGACACAATATGTGTTTTAAATAATAAATTGAGTAAAGGTGTATATTAATAGAATAAATATTAATTTACTAATTACTTTTCTAATGACAGTCATTAATTTAAGTGGCATATCAACCCTTGGACTAATGGTAGCGTGACAAAATGGGTTAGATTTCCAGATAAACAAATCACATTGTGTGAGCTTTGCTCTTAAAAAAAAATTTTTTTAGGGACTTGATGTTTCCTGAAAAAGGTGTCGTCAAATAGGAATGAGATTGGTCGTAATACAATAAGTTCTTTTCTGCAACATGCATTAATTCACGATGTGCCAAACCCACGAGCGTAAAAGACGAGGGCAGGCAGAATATTCATGTTTAAAAATTATTACCTTACACAATATAATCAAGTAAGTACATTACAATCATCTTTAAACACAGAAAATTCAATGCTGAAAATTCTCCCATTGAACAGTCCCACGAGAGAGCTATGTTTTCCCAAGGTCGTAGTATAAGCTCCATACCTGTTCAAAGTTCTCGACGTGGTGCAAGTCCGCGCGGTCCGGCGGCGGCGTGTCCCGGAAGCGCGCGTCGCGGCGGCACAGCGGCAGCGGCACGAACAGCGCGCGGCCCGGCGCGCACTGGAACAGGTGCGAGCCGCCGCGGCTGCCGTCGCCCAGCCCGCACACGCTCTGCTCCAGCTCCACGCCCGCTGTCGCCGTGTCTGCCACCACAACCAACACTCTAGTGTCTAGACTCCAGTGCATATCTATACACTCATTTTGACTGCATCCGTGGTGTAGTTGGTTAGACGCCGACTGTGACGCCGATTGTGAGGCCGTGGATTCGATCCTCGCACCAGAACAAATGTATGTGTCAGGTGTGGGTTCTGTGAGACCGAATCGTAGTTTCTTATACTCATGACAAAAGACTTAATTGATCTTAATGTGTGCTCAGAACTATTTTATGTGACTTGGGTGTATTTATTTATTTCTTTCTTTACTAACTTCTACTAGAGACTCAACCTGCAAGTTATTTCATTGTCCAGGTACACTTCATATTCATTATTCGTATTGAAAAAGAGACTTATGTACTTGATTATTAATAAACATGAGAATGTTTACTAGGCACTCATTTTTTTTATCCTGGTACGAAAAAGTGACATCTACAATGCACTTGATGTTAAGTGCAATAAAAATAGACTCAACTAAGGAGAAACCGTTGCCGTCACAAAAATATTATGATCTTTACAAAACCTCATACACACAAGGCACAAGCTGAATCCGATGGACTTTCCAGCATCGTGTACGATGGTCGCTATCCGGGCGGATAAACAAAATTATATCTTATCTATTTTTTGGATATTACAAACCCAAAAATATTTAAATGCATTTAAATGTAGAACATTATTTACAGCTAATAATTCCAAACAAATAAATACTCACCATCAATAATACCGATCCACCTGACCACGCCGTAGTAATGTTGATCAACATCGGTGGCGACCTCGACCAGCGAGCCGACGCCGATGTCTTCCTGCAAGTGCTCCGGCGAGGGCTTCGACGGCGGCGCTACGGCCCGAGGAGACCCCAGCGGCGGCGAGTCATACAACTCATCCGGAACATCACTGCCGCACACATCTGCACCGAAAACAACAGCAACATTTACAAATATATCACTATAAAATAATGGTCGATTTAGTACATCACATACTCTCATCGTATTGGAGAACGCAGAGGGGTATCTCGTCAAGAGGCAGTACGGGTAAATACGCATACGACATTTTCTAACAATAAAACAGTACAGTCGATGAGCGGCCGGTCGCGGGGTCACCCACCGCCTCATACTGTGTCTATAATTAGAAATTGGGAAAGCTAAGATCAAACTATTAGACGTAAATTGTATGTGTTAGTGGGAAGGATACACAGTGTTTGTCAATAATTGTGCAGTGAATAGTGTCATAACTGATAAGGAGTAAACATTGATAATAGCAAAATGGTAATTATACCTAAGTACTACTATTAATACTCTCATGGAAACATTGTAATTAAGATTTCATTTGTCAATATTTTATAGATTTTATATTTGACAATACAAATCCAAATAATAGTAAAATGTTACAATTAAAATAATGATAATTATAGCAAAGTGATTTCACATTATTTTTAAACATATGTATTATGTAAACAACCACAATGATGTTCATATTCCTATTTGACATAATATGACAATAATTGTGATAGTCTATCTTGATTTTGACTCTAGAATATCCATACAAAAATTTTGAATTTTCAATTTCACTAAAGTAAATCACTGATGTAATAAAATAAATATAAAATCATGTTTTCTAAATGAGGCATCTCCTGTTATACTATAACTAGCAAGATTAGAACACAAACTATTTGACTTGGGAATAAAAACCTGTAAACAAATATCCACTGTTAAATTTGACAGAGATCAGACTTCATGTCATCCCTTGTTAATATGAGGGAGGTCTCAAGTTCGATTCCTACACATACACAAAAGTTTGTATGATCTAAAATACTTTGCTTTATTCAAATTAAATTGAAAAGTGTATTGTAGTTTGATACCCAAAAGTCAAGTCTTCTATTCTAATGTCCTGGGGTCAAGACTATATGTGTAATTGTAAAGTGTATTTGTTATTTATTTATGTAACAAATAGACCAATAGATATACATCTATAATACATTTGATTTTTAAGCATACTAACCAACTAAAATTCCCGTCTCAATTTTCTTAGGCTCATGTACCATTTTGGAAGTCTGTCGAGATTCTTCGGCAGGTAAAGAGCTTGTGTTCGTAGGCTTGATACGTCGTTTTTCAGGTGCTAAATGGGCTAAAAGATTTACAGACTTGATTCTCTCATTTTGTGTAGAACGCTGCATAGTGCGATTGCGAATTGGGCTCACTGTCCCATACTCTAGGTGTTCTGGTTCACGTGGTGCAGGTGGCCAACCACCACCAATCAAACTGTATAGGTCTATCTACAACACAAACAAAATTAAACTAAGAAAGTGTAAAAAAATATAAAGCAAATTAGCACACCATTCCTGAAAACCCAAATAACTTGCCCTCCAATTTAATAGCCTTTTCCCACACTTCATTTATAAATGTTAGGTATTAAAAATGCTTCATCTTATCACCTCACCTGACACCTCAACCATAACCCGTATAGTTTCATAAAAAGTACCATCTTTTGAATTTTATTAAATGTTGTATAAAAGAGTATAGTGTATTTTTTTTTTATATTCAAAGATTTATGTAACTACAACTATACTATATGAAAAAAATTACAATTTACAGGCAATAATAGCTATTGGTATTAAAATTATTCACTGAGGCAATAAAAAATGCCTACAGTAGTAATATAAATACATCATATAAATGTAAATCTAAAAAGAAGATTAATTATTTTGACAGCCTCTGTACCGCAATTGGTTCAACTCCGGCTGTGAAACGAGAGGCCACAAGTATGATCCGTGCACAGAGACAAACATTTTTGAGGCCCACAATTCTTTGGCCTGTTTATGATACCAAAGAGTCTTGTAGTTTTTGATACGTGGGTACACACAAGACTCAATTGATCTTAACGTGAGGACAAGACTATGTATGTGACTGTTGGGTGTATTTATTTATTTATTATTGTTTTGCACTTTTTTTATGTCAGCTAATATCTATTAATTAGGATTTAAAGCACAAGATGACCCTCTCAAGTGTGGTTTTACAAAATAAGTTTAATGAGTAAAAGAAAACTCAATGAAACTATGAATAAAGATGTATAAGAAAATGTATCCAAAAGGTATTTTATAACTGGATTTCATACATTTGTTTTTTTTTATATTATTGATATTTTTTTCTAATGTATCTATATGTGATTTGATGTACTCTTTAAAAATGTCTATTTTGATGTTTATAATAATGACAAATACAATATACAATTTGTTCATGCTCAATAGTATGCAAACAGGATTGTGTGCTGTTATTCCATATACATATTTAAATTAGAAACCATAAATAATTATACCGCATCATTACATCAATAACATTACATTAGATTAAATTGTCATAAGAATGCAAAGTAAAAAAAAGTATAAAGTGTGTTATTATTTAAAACCACCTTTTCATTTACAAATATAATCAAAGTTTTGTAAGTAACTAATTTACATTAAAATAAATGCTTTGGTAATTGTAAAGTATTAGTAAATATTTTAATGGTGCAATGTCTGTGTTAGAGAAATATGTTCATAATACAACACACATACCCATGTTAAATAAATTGTGCCATTTTTTGTGCTGTTAGTGAAAACATTCACATTAAATAAATGATAAAAGAAAACCTGATTATCTTCCGTAATACTCTCAGGATTTTCAAAATGTATTTCCTTTAATTCATGACTCATTTTAAGAGTTGATTGTCGTGTTATCTACTTATTGCTGTATCCTAAAATCTAATTCTAAACAACTTTAAACATTTAATATTTTAAGCAGGTATCTTGTATACGAGAATGGAAAAGATAAGAAATACAAATTACGAACCTGCCGTTATATTAATAAAAACATTGTTTACTGCCTAGAATATATTTTTCCAAAGATATATAGACTGTAGACACAAGTTAAACCAGATGTTATTTATATAAAAAACCAACAAAAACAACAATTTACTGAAAGACAGCGATTAATTAATGAACTGTCATTTTATCCAGTGACAGATTAAGGTAAACCTGGGTACCAAAATTAGTTTATACGTTATATAAAAATCGAACACATTCTAAAACTATACTATACTAATTAACAGGATAAATATGCTAGTTAAACAATATTTAATGTGATTTCGATAATATTTCGGCTTTAATTATTTATCATGAATTAATAGTAGTAGGTACTTTTCGAAGGATGTGTACTTTATGTTCAGTGACCTCTCCTTTAACAATGTCAAATCTGTCAAATATTAATTTGAAGTTTGGGCTACCTTCAAAAAACTGAAACCAGTTTGTAAAAATAACTTATATTTGTCGGTCTGTGATACCTTTGCTTGGATTTCGTATATGTGTATATTCCATTAAAGTGGAAATGAAATGACACTGCTTTATTCGCTGTATAAACAATTAGGGTTAGTAGTATTTATTGTTTACAAAGTGTTAGATTGAATTTGTTTACGTTGTGCTCATTTAGTAATTAATAGGTTAACCACCAATATAACTTCTTTTATCATAGAAAATTTAGTAATCCATCAATTTTTTTATTATTGTATATAAAAAAAAATCTTTAGTGATTAACCTGTCCTATTGCGAATATTTTGTTCCTCTTAATATTGCCAGGTAGCTTTAAAGTTGTTCTATATTTGGTATGGCGTATAAATATTACCAAATCAAATTTAATTGAACCAACATATGTAGGAAATGATTTCATAATAATATTGCTGCAAAATATTCATATAAATAATTTACTTTTCAATTTTTTTTTATTGTTTAGGATTTCTCACAAAGAATACACATTACATTAAATACTGCCTGTATGCCATAGGGGTCGGTAGAGACTGTGGATCTTCACTCTGCTGGAACCAATACAATGTACATTACAAGTTTTAGAATTAAATTATTGCATTTTAAATATTGTGCTTCATCAATAAATAAAAGGGCATCACAATAATATACATATAACAACAGGAAGGAACAATGCTTATAATATACTTATTTCTAAATAATTAAAAATAAAATTAATACAAGATCATTATAGCCAGATCATTACAAGCTTGCTATTGCATCCCAGTAAATTTATGAAACTTGGAGTTTGATTTGTAGAGTATAAACTATTATGTCAATCACTTTACAATAAATGTTCATTATAATTTAGTGTATTTCTGCATTTTTTCAGGTTTATCCAGACACAATGATACGTCAAGGCAGTATCGATGATATAAATGCACAGCAATTTCTAAAAATATCTAACTATGAAGATACAGTTAGGCAGCTTGATATATATTATGCTATCGGTATGTCAATTATGTTATAGTTAGTAATTCCAATGCATGTAAAATACTATTTTAGATATACTTAACTATGGTATATAAGTAAAGATACAAATATATAAGGTGTTTTTCAAACTGGGCGTTATTAAGTTTCTACACTTTAAAACTAGAGTTTAAAAAATGTCTAGTAAATGTTATCTCTCAAAATCAACTTTTTCATAGTCTGCTTTTCTAAAATAGGTCTTATGAATTTTTGATTCTCTCTCTCTTTCTGTATCTCTTAACCACAGGAAGTCCACTGCTAAGCATACATGCAATATTTCCTTTGCTTATAGCACTCAGTCCTTTTTTGATATAACAATATTTATATTCTAAAGTGCATACCTTGAATTATGTTTTTTATCACCCTAATCAATGTGAATCAGTCAATAATATTGTGTAAATTCCCTTTTTCAGTTAAAAGACAGTTGCTGAGGTTCCAAAGTCCCATCACTGGGTTATTTCCAGTGTTATCCTCAGATCTTCATGTTGGCAGTGTGAGAGATAGTATATACTGTGCTGCAGCAGTATGGGGACTCTACCAAGCCTACAGGTAGGGAAATGTACCTGTAACATAAAAAATATTTGTAGTTTTATCTCAAAATGCTAAAAAGAGCTGTGATATCAGTTTGTTTGTATGGCCTTTGAATTAACTATTTCGATGTTTTTTAACATTATTGTTGTATTGTCGAAATTTTATTCAAGTTGGTGTAGGTGATTTTGAGTAATAAAATTTTTCCTATTTCTTTCTTCAAAGAGCAAAATAAATAGAGAATTGAAACTTGAAGCATAATGAAACTTATTATATTCCTCTCAATTGTAGAGGAAGCCCATTCCCTGCTGTGGGATGTATATGGGCTGATAAAAAAATGAATCAACTAATACCAACATAAAAAATGATGCAAATATTTTCTGGGACCATTTCACTAAACTTATTAAAGCTTCAATAACATGCAATGGAAAGTAATGAGTAGCATATAATGAACACAGGCGTATAGACGACGACCGAGGCAAGTCCCACGAGCTGGGTCAGAGCACGGTGAAGTGCATGCGCGGCGTGCTGGAGTGCTGGGTGAAGCAGGCGGCGCGCGTGGAGGCCTTCAAGACGCGCCAGAGCGCCGCGCACGCGCTGCACGTCAAGTTCCACCTCACCACCGGCGAGCCCGTGCTCTCCGACGAACACTACCACCACCTACAGATCGACGTCATATCCTTGTACCTGATATTCCTCGTCCAGATGATCACATCTGGCCTGCAAATTATTTATACACAGGTAAGGCAAAACGTAGTTGAAACACATTGATAATTGATATAAGTCTATACATTGTTGGTTAATTCACTCACAACACTCCTATACGACACACTACCAATGTTATATGAAAAAACAAAACAAAATATAGATATAGGTATGCCATTTAATTGAGTTATATCGGCAATATTGTACACAAAGAAACAAATAACATGTCACCAACTATAATTAATTGTAAAAGCCAATGAAATACAGATGTACTATGTTTAAATTTAGAATACCTACAGCAATAGATGCATGTTCTTGCGATAGAAAGTAATAAGTAATGTAATTTTCTTTGTTCGCAGGATGAAGTAGCGTTTGTTCAGAATCTGGTGTACTATGTAGAGCGCGCGTACAGGACACCAGATTATGGCATGTGGGAACGAGGGTCCAAATACAATGATGGCAAACCAGAGATTCATGCATCATCTATTGGTACAATTTTTTTTATTATATAAAGACTTTATATTTAATATGTTTTATTTTATAGTAAAAAAATATCAAATATTTTTAAGGTATGGCAAAAGCCGCTTTGGAAGCGATTAACGGATGCAACCTTTTCGGCGACAAAGGTGCGTCTTGGAGCGTGGTGTACGTCGACATTGACGCGCACAACAGAAATAGAAGTATTTTTGAAACGATGCTCCCACGAGAGTCCAGTTCCAAAGTAAGCGCTCATATCGAAACATCCAGCATTCCATAACATTGGCAATAAGTTCATTGACCCTAAAAATAATTCTGATCTTACTACTAAAACCTTCATGCTTGTATTACGTGTGGTTTCTCGTAATGTGTAAGCCTCTTTGTTGACGAATAACAACTCGTCTTCTTTACTATGGTGATAGGGACAACGATTATACTCCGATATATTTTTTAAAGTCTTTTTTTAACAATAAAATACTTTTACTAACGTAGTACAACATTTTAGGGGGTGGATGCAGCCCTTCTTCCAACAATTTCATTCCCAGCTTTTGCTACTCACGAAGAGCACCTGGTACAGCTAACAAAATCCAACATATTAAGGCGATTGCAAGGCAAATACGGATTTAAACGCTTCAGTCGAGACGGATACAAGTGCGTTCTCGAAGATCCTAGTAGAAGATATTATCATGAAGGAGAATTGAAACACTTTGATGGCATCGAGTCGGAATGGCCGCTTTTCTACGTCATAATGATCATTGACGGCGTTTTCCGCACACAGCCTGATCAGGTTGAAGAGTATCAGAAATTGTTAAAAGCTAGAATATACATGGATGAGTATGGAGGTAATATGTCCAAAAATTATATTAGATGAATTAATAATAATAAATGTTGGTGCAGACTTGGCTTAGGCCCGTCTGTATCGACTTCACCGGCCTAAAAGCTGAGATTCAACAATGATAAATAAAAATAATAATAATAAAAACCCAAAAAAAAAATAACCTGATATTGTAACATAAGTGATTAATAAACTAAGACTTCAAATGCTAAAAATAGGCGGTCTTATCGCTAAGAGCGATCTCTTCCAGACAACCGTTAATTACACTGTTGTTTGTACTTAAAACTGATTACGCTCCTGGAATGTATGTGCGAATTAGATATGAATATTAAACTTAAGTGGTTGATTAGTTGCAGATAAGTGTATATATTTGATTCAATTTTAAATCTTCGCGAATTCTTTTCAGATCCCGTAATACCATGGTACTATTATGTGCCAAAAGAAGGCGTGGAAAATGAGAGAAGCGAGCCAAACTCGGTACGCAGATTACCAGCGAGTGAGTATACAATAATATTGCTTAACGATTCCTACGGAATAATGTTATAAGACTGTGTTACTTACAAAATACCATAAAATATAATTCCAGACCAGCCCGGTGATCACGATAATAAAGGTAAAATTGATTTTGAGTGCAGCTTGACTTTCACTATTTAACATTTCCTTTTTATTGTTGTTAACAACTTTTAAAACGGTGTGGATAATGTTACGCTTCACACGTTATTACTGCAATGCCAAAATATGAGCTTTCAATATTTGTACATTATATAAGGCGTGAGGTTTCAATAAAAATAATTTAATACCAAGATACCTATAATATTTCACTTAAAAATATGAATTCTGCATAGCCAATGTCGAAAGTAAAGACTATTTGTCCAGTATATCATTCAATTAATTTACATTTGTTTCTCATTCAATATAATTATTAGATTTTTTTAATATGTATCTAATTAAATATCAAAAACCCATCTAAGTTAAGATCAACTAATGGTCTTAGCTGTGACTCCAAACCATATACATACGATATAATTTTATTTTGACTTCGTGTAATCTTAAAAATCTATGAAAAATAACCACATCCTTTAACTCCGAACCTTATACATACTATTAATATGAGAATGCACTTTAGTCTTACATCTGTACAAAATGCTTTGGTAATGGATCAATACTTGTATTTCTAACAGTATTCTGAGTATAGCAGGGGTTCCCAATCATTTTCAGTCCGCGGCGCAATGTTTAGTATTTTGTCCTGGCGCCTTAACCTATCTACCTGATCGAAATAGATAGTTACAATGATACTATTTAGGTAGATAGGAACAAAAATTCAAATTGAAATAGAAGGAATTACTTCACTGCGACCGCCTTCATTTTCTACTTCTTGAGCCCTTTGACACTTTGGGAGCCCCTAGACTAATCTTCACACTGCAACAGATCTTAGCAATAACTCCAAACTTGATACTGTTAATATAAAAACGCACTTTAGGACTTACGCAGACCGGGACGGAATGGCAGAGAATTTAATTTTTACCCAAGAATATTCAAACTTCCAATCCAATCCAATCCATCAGCCAAAGAGAGTCCACTGCTGAACATAGACCTCTCCTAATGATTTCCACGGTGACCTGTTGGCGACCATCCAGCGACGTCCCGCGACCTTCACCAGGTCGTCTGACCATCTAGTGGGTGGACGTTCGATATTCAAACTTATCTGGTAGGAATAAAACATCAATTCCAATGTTTTAAATTGATGCCGTGGCATCGAATGGCATTTGACGGCATAGGAGAGCACGCGGCGGGATTCCCCGACGGGATGCCGTAGCGCATTGTGGTATGCAACGGCAAGCTGGACGCAGCGACATGAGGCAGTCCAAGCGGAGGTACATGAAGGTGCTGCCTTTGTAGGGCGTCGGAATGCTACAGTATGTAAGTGGCTGCTCGGTGGCAATATCCCCTGCCATTCCGTTCCGGTGTGCGTAGCCCTTTAGTCTTACACCTGTGCAAAATGCTTTGGTAATGGAACACTTGTAGCCTGTAGTTGTAAAAGTATTTTGAGTATCGTTGAGTAGTGCTAACATTGTGAGTAGACACAGGTGGTCTGTTCCTGTGGGCGCAGTCGCTGTTCGTGCTGGCTCAGCTGTTGACTGGCGGACTGCTGCATGTCAACGAACTCGACCCCATCAGGAGATACCTGCCCTCATACAACAGGCCAAGACGCGCCGGCAGATATTCTGCTTTCCAGGTAAATTAACTTTAGTATATGATATCTTCTTATATGTCTTTAATGCATTTTCCCATTTATTTTGATACTAAATCTCGTATGTGGTAATTAATGAATGATACACCTGTCACATAAAAATACAAGTCTATTATCGAAGGTACGACTTTAGACTCATAACGCACAGACCCTGAAAAAAGAAACATTTGCGGATGATACAAATTATATGGTTTTAGAGTAAATAAATTTTAACAAAATTATAGCAATTATTTGTCAATGTTGTAGGTAATTGTAGTTAGCGCTTAGTAATAATTAATAAATATAAAATTTATTTGATTTCATGCGTCAATCGCAGGCCAAGCCGGCTTTTGTAAGTATTAGGTATTGTCATAGCATTGTAAGCAAAAAGCATGCGACGCCTATTTAGAATAAAAAAACATTGCATGAGAAAAAATCTGATGTTCAAATGATGCAGGCTGACATGCTTTTGCAACGTTATGTGGAGCAGTTGTTTCTTATTGACAAACTTTGCATTGTCTTTACGAATGAGTGTGATAACACCATCGCTCAATCAAGATAATGTTGATTATTTATCAACATAATGAGAGGCAGAGTATTCAATGATCTAAATTAAATGATTGATGTTAAAAGTTCAAAACTTCATTCTCAAATGACACGATCAAATGACACGTTGGTAATTTTTTTACAAATTCAAGGTTTCTATTACGAATTGGTGGAAATAATTCGTATTGCAACGAATGGCAATTGCTTTTTCTTTTGCAAATAATCATATATGCACTAGCGATATATATTTTGCTTTTGCACGAATAGTTTTATTTTGTTTCTGATTTCATGTCGTTAAATGTGATGAGAGTATATTTTTAGTATTACCCAGTACAGGAGTGAATAAAATAAATGTATTTTTTTAAATACATACATTGATTTAAAAACTATTACATATTAGCTTATGAATCTTATAAGTTATAATTTACGTTTGTAATCTTATTTACGTATAAAACTCTATGGATTTATTATTTTTCAGCGCTATATGCTTGCTTATCTGTCCGTGGCTTGTTTGTGTTAAATACGGGTTATTATTAATTGGCTCGTAATATCTGGTATAGGGCATAGCGACCGACCTGGTGGTGCAAGTGGTGCTGATCGCGGAGTCGATGCGCCTGCAGGCGATGATGGGCACGTACGGCATACAGACGCAGACGCCACACGAAGTCGAGCCAGTCCAGGTAACTACTAATAATAATCAAAATATGTGATAACAGCTGTATTGTAATGCCAAAATGTCGTAATAGCAAAAAATGAGCGGGATAGAGAACCCTGACAACGCTAGATTTACGTGATGTCACGTGGGCTTAACGGCCTGTAAACCCCCACAATAATTGATGTAAAAAAACGGCAGACTTTTATTATACTCCTCCATGAATGACGTAGTAAACTGTTTACAGCGCGGTTCTGCCATTTTTTGAAGTTGGTGAGATGGGGCAATTATTTTAATAACAGCGATTACTCCTAATGTTAACATGCTTTTGTCAGATTTGTAGCTCGACGCAGCTTGTGCACGTGTATAGAGAGCTGGGTGTGTGTCAAAAGTTGAAGCTGACGGGTCGACCAATAAGACCCATTGGTTCTCTCGGCACCAGTAAGGTAACAAGTTATTATGTACACATGGATTTTCTAAAAGGATAGAAATGTCATTTAGGATGTTGATTTTTGTTTCTGTATATTTTCAGATTTACAGAGTATGTGGCATGACTGTCCTGTGTTATCCACTCATATTCGAAGTGTCGGAATTCTATTTGTATCGCGACATGGCGTTGCTCATAGATGATATCAAAACAGAGCTACAGTTTGTTGGCAAGTGAGTACCGAAATGGTGTTTTAACATTTCATTTCAAACATGTATTGTCTATGTTTGTATCACGTTCATTGTTTGCATGAATGAGATAAGTACACACAAAATATGCGCTCATTAACGGTAGAAATAAATAAACTATTTTGAATTATGTTTTTTGCTATAGCTAAATATCGATTCTGAAACTAATTCTTGAACCCGATTGGTCTATTTTTGTAATATATCTTTAAACATAGACGTAGACCGATAATTATACTCGTAATTAGACTGTGAGATACATGACAAATGTTCATGTTTTATGTTTTCGGTCCGCGCAGGCCGCTACACACAAACAGCAACAAATATTTATAATTCTCACCAACGTGAGTCTCGCTGGGAATTCGTGACATATCCCGTCATAATTCTAACTGTATTCTTTCCCATGGGCGGTACAAAAAAATTGATATTTACAATTTATTAATGTATCACTTCCCATAGCAATTACTAAATGATTTTAAAATGCTGCAAGGTACTGGCGGCTGTCGGGTCGCCCGACGGTGTGCCTGCTGGTGCGCGAGGAGCACATGCGCGACCCGCACTTCAAGCAGATGCTGGATCTCTTCGCCATGCTCAAGAAGGGACACTGCGACGGCGTCAAAGTGCGCCTGGGGAGGCTGCAGAATCTGATCTCTAGCTCTTGCATGGGTAAGATTTTTTGAAATGTTATAATTTCTTTTGGGAGCTATTTTTTTACATTTTTGTAGTCATATGGGTTCGATATTTTATGGTTACTCTGAGGTTGAACACAATCCGCAAGATGGATGAGTGAAAGTATTCTAACGCTTTCTATGTCGTTATGATTTAATAGGTTTGATTGAGGTCGATATATAGTAGAAATGACAAGTAACGCGCGTGGCGTTCTGCTTTAACAAAAAGGAAGCCTTTTTCAAAATAACTCCTAGACGTACAATGTTTTATGTATTTTATGATAGATCCCGAAGTTAGAAATGAATTCCACTTAGTTCAACTAAACATGGTTAAATGTGGCTAGTTTAGAGTATATTATAGTAATGGTATTTCATTAACAATAATGTTTTGATGTGGCGCGTTGTATCAGAGCACCTGGACTTCATGAGCCAGGGCGAGTTTCCGTCGGAGATGTTCACGCAGTTCCGCCAGCTGGAGCACGAGTACATCGGCTACCAGTCGCTCACGGACGTGCCGCGCACGCTCACGTACCGCGAGGACACGCTGTGCCTGGCCAGCTACAAGCAGCGCCCCACGCCCGACATCGTGGCGGCCCTGCGCGCCACTGACAACATCTACGCGCAGTGCCAGCTGTGGGGCATCCTGCTGGAGCGGGAAGGACCCATGTACGAGGTCACTATCTCAATCTGTTGATTTTCAAGTTTGTTTTGCTATGGATTGTGATGTGGGAAGAATGTCTTTTCGTACTTAAACAATCTGATTACATATTTTTAGGGTATCGCAATATCTGAAAGAAGCTTTAATAGTTTTTTCTTGTTAAAAAATAGATGCATAGTTAGATCTGATTGTGTATACCATTGCGGTGTACTAGACGAGACACCGCTAATTTTTTTTTAATAAAGAGCAATACCAACTATCCTACGGCAATTTCTGTGTCGGTCTCTGCCTGTATCCTTCGTGTCGCTCTAGTAATAAACCACGTACCTGATACACCAAGGTATTTTTCGCAATATCTGGTTTAGTATAAGGTATAGATAGGTATAGATCCATAGTTTCTGCCTACCCCTACGGGATACAGGCGTGACGATTATGTATGTATGTATAAGGTTGTGTCATGTGTGCAGGTGAACGGCACGAGCGCGCTGGAGTCTCTGAAGAGCCTGTACCAGACGGCGGGCGTGCTGCGCCACTGGCGCGCCGTGCGCTACTGCTCCTCGCTGCTCAACCACACCGTCGACTCCATCAGCCCCTTCATCACCACCGTGCTCGTCAACGGCAAGCAGGTCACCATCACACCACACGTACACTAACACACGGGGCTCGAGCCTCACATACAAACTGATTATTTTGGGAATCACAATTTTTTTGTCAGAATCTCGTATGTATGAATAGGCGCACTCCATTTCAGTTTACAAATTCAGTCTTCAGGAATGTACCTTTAATTTGTCGAACTCATATCAGTCCACTTTTTCTCGATGCTAGGCATGGGCAAAATGAAAGAAATATTTTAGAGTACGTACTTTGGTCAATATTTTGTTGAGATAAATGACACTATTTTGGAAATGCAAAATATTGTTTACAGTTGACTGTGGGTGTGATTGGGCAGAAAGAGACGGTTTTCGATAAGCCCATGACGCCTGGCGAGATACAGTCGGTGATGTACTCCACCATACAGCCTTATGACATCATCGGCGCTGTGCTGCAGCAGGTAAATACCACCAAGACTACAGGGCTTATTGGAGCTATTAATGTTACACAGCTTATTTAACGTTTTATGACTTTTTTAAATTGTGACTGAAGTATACGCAATTTGTAAGTAATAAGAAAATATAATTGATATGTCGAGCACATTATTCATGAACGAAATAATCTGCATCTCGCTGATATCTATTTGAAGGCGACATTTTTACTTATAATATTTTGCAGGAAATAGTGTTGTACTGCGGTCGGTTGATAGGCACGAACCCGGACATGTTCCGCGGCATCCTGAAGATCCGCGTGGGCTGGGTGCTGGAGGCCATCCGCATCTACCTGCAGCTGTTCCCCGAGGAGAAGCGCCCCGACGCCACCATCGAGTCGCTGTCGCCATACAAGCTGCGCACCCTTCTGCAGAGGGTGCTCACTGTGTCCGACTGGGCCGAGGAAAAAGGGTTCGTATTATTATATAGATTTTATTTTTATATTTGAATAATTAAAATAGTATTTTCATTTAAATAACTATGCGAGAATACCCCTGATATCGGCGGTTCTCTCGCGTGAGATATGATGACTAATATCGATAAATGTTTATCGATAGTTACTTACACATCGATGCATAATACATTTTTGCATTTTTTAGTTTAACCCCGTTGCAACGACGTCAATTAGAAGGTTGCTTGTGCCGCGTGCCTAAGCATTTCTACATACAAGTTTGGGATATCTTACTGCGCACACCTAAAGGAATTATAGTGCAGGTGGGTACTAGCTAATTTAACATATTAACTGAGTAATCGATCCAGCGATCCCTTGTTAATCGGTATTAGTGTTTAATTTCTCATGTTTATTTATCAGGAAACCTCCTGACTCCTGAGCTCCGATAATCAATCGATAAAGTGTGCATTTTAGAATCGACACAACACTAATTAGCTCATTGGAATTAATATGAGATTGCATTTAACAGAGTCTGTATGTTCTCATGTTAGAGTTATTATAAGTATATGGAATTGTATTTGGAATTGTAATTGTATTTGAAATGTATTTGGAATGCATAAGCGAGGTGTGATGGCATGGCTGCAGGGTCAAGTGATCCCGGCGGAGCCGACGCTGGTGAACATGTCTCGGTCGGAGCTGTCGTTCGCGCTGGTGGTGGAGAGCGCGCTGGTGCGCGTGGGCACCGCTCACACGCGCCAGCTGTGCGTGGAGCTGCTGTGCGTGCTGGCCACCATCCTGCGTCGCAACCCCGAGCTCTACCTGCAACACGCGCTCGACCTCGACCACCTGCTGCACGACGCGCACACCACCTACGCCAACGTACGCACACATCATTACCCTCCTCACCCTTCGCCGTAACACGTCTGCTATTGAACGTAGCCTCTGGCAAGGATTTCCACACCGACCTCTTTGAAGCGACGTGTATTACGTTACTTGTTGAATATATGTCAATCGATATCGATACGTCAAGCTGTGTCAAAAAAAAAATCGTCACATACATATTATCGATATTTCGAGAGAAGTAAAAAAATCTTATCGATGTCTCGAAATCACTATCGATACATTTTGGGAATTCTGATAACTTTATGCATAGTCTATCACTTTGCTGTTCAATTCGAGTAGGATTACTATGGTATATCATGTAATATTATTGCGCAACAGGACAGCGGTCTGTCGGAGAGTAGTTCAGCGCTGAGCAGCGCGCCACCGTCGGTGAGCGTGGGCTACCTGGCGCGCGCCGTCGTCAACTCCGTGCTGCAGGGCGCCGCCACCGACCTCGTGTCCACCGCGCAGCCCGCCTGCCTCGTCTCCTGAGACACTCCTCAGAGTCCTCACGCCAACACATTGTGTTATTCTCGCCCCACACTCTCCAGCCCAGGCGTTATAGTTACGTTCTGTTGCACACTCCATCTTGGTTATGGAAGAGGCTAATATTATGAATACATATATGATTCTCATTTAATTCAGTTGACTTTTTCATCATCTAAATAAATATTAAATAACGTATAAGAATTGTAATTTTAAAATGTTATTGAGATACAAAACTTTATAATGATTTAAATATGTTGAATAGATTTTATAGTTGACTGCACAACTTATCCATTTGATTTATAGTTCATATATAATCTCATATGTATGTACCTTATACTCGTTAAGTATTTTAGTTATACTTTTTAATTATATTAATGAGTTTTATAAATATAAAAAGGTTATTGTGATTATCAGTTTGTTTGCGAACTGTTTTGTTAGATGGTAGCAGTAAAACAAATTCAAGATTTTGGCTGTGATTTCGTAATGAAATAAAAAGTTTTAAAAGACCTTAACTTTGAAAGAACTCATTGTAGTCCTTAAAATATTTTTTTTAGAATTGCAATCTCTAAAGCTCCATTTACACAGGTGAGTTTCTTACGGCGAGAATCGTATGCGATTATCGCATGATATACGATTCTTGCCGCGAGAAACTCTCCTCGTGTAAATGGCGCTTTACAGTCGCCCAACATAATCTCCAAAACATATTACATTTGTATAAAGATTAATTTATGAGAAAAGTTTACAGATTTGTGCCAATGTATGTTGTTTTTGCCATTTTAAATGATATCATGTTATTAAAATTAGATATAAAAATATTGTATAAATATACCTATTTTCATGATTATTTGTGTTCATAATTTTATTTTAACTTGCACTAATCTTCTTTACATTCATTTTAATAAATCAAGAACATATAGAGAGGAATGGATTTAATAAAATAAGGACTTTTATTTAGGAGGTAATTTAATTTATAAAAACAATCAAAACAATCACATGCTTCCACAGGTAACGCAAAAACCCATCGTTCTCACAACATTGCACTCATTTTACTACAAAACCAATTATACTGGCACTTGGCAGTACACCTATTATAGTCCATTGTATATTTTGTTATTTGGTGATTGGTTAAGAATTTTCCGCAAAGCTGAAAAAAGAACAAACACAAATTCATTAAATTTGTATGAGAAAAGTTTTAATTAGGAAAGTAATAAAACAAATGTTAAATTTTAAAGGAAGATAAAAGACGTTTACCTTCTTTCTCAGTGTCTGTGAAGTCCTGTTTAGGGAAGTCAATGTCAAAAGTAACATAAAGGTTTCCATGAAGATTGTTGTTCTCGAAGTTGGGCATGCCCTCACCCTTCTTCCTGACACGGGCACCTGCCCACGTCACCTTGTCCCGCGACACTTGCACCTTGTGCCCGTCTAGGTGCTCCAATTCAAGAGTAAAACCAGTAAGAGCATCCTAAAAGTAAAAGAAAATATTCAACAGATGCCCTTCTAAAATCAAGATTTTCACTATTTATATATTTTGTGATGCATTTTTCATTAAATTTATTATCAGATGTTGACCTCGAAAATTTATAAAATAATTAAAGAATGCATTGAGAAAGGTATTAACTTGTGAATTCCTATGATAAAATCGGAAAATATTAATTTAATCCATTAAATTTATAGTACCACGGCGTAAATGTTAACGGCGATTAAATTGGCGCGAGTTGAGATAAAGCTCTTATCAGGAAACTTAAGTATTATTTTATTTTCAGTATTTATGTTTTATAAAAACACTGAATTTATATCCCTCAATATTACTAAGATTCTGAAATTATAAAGCATTTATAGTTTAATAAAAAAAACTCACCTGCAGCGTTATAGTAACATTGGTGTAGAGGTCATCTCCTTTGCGTGTAAACCTGGGATGCCTCTCAGTTCTGAGCACTATTATTAAGTCTCCTGGCTCTCCGTCCACGTGAGGCTCTCCTTCACCTCTCAATCTAGATTTATGACCATCTGGTGCACCTACTTCAACCTAAAAATTACATAAAAAATTGTGTTACACATTAGTTATACTTTGGTATTACAAATGTTATTTCCTAATGAAATAAGAATCTTATTGGAATATTTCTTTACAATTATATTTTACAATCAAATAAATTATGTAAGTGAAGTTTATAAACTTAAACAGCCATACAGGATATGTTTAGACAAAATTAAAACAATTTATGAACTTGAAATTCCATTAAAATTTCACACTAATATTTTAAAAATATAAGTCAATTTATAATACCAGCTACTGATCAACATATATAACATTGTAGCAGAATCATTGTGATTAATTTCATTTACCTCAATTTCCAAGAGTCTTTCTTCATTGACAAATTTGACATTAGGGCATTCATCACAAACAGTTTGTTGCATCATCTGGAATCTTCCAGGCCCTAAGTTCCTTGTCACCATTTCCTGTCTGCAGTTACATTTTCTTGTTCCGGAAGCTGGTTTGATGACTGGTTTGTTTCTAGTTATCTGAAGGTTAAGGTATTATCAGATAACTATTTGATAACACGCTAATTTATACTATTTTTATATTTCAATGTTAAAATAACAACAAATAATTTACTTTATTTAATCTTACAATTATAAACTTTGTTGCATGCTACATTTATTACACTTTATCATTTTCAGCAATATTAACAAAGGGACACTCTCCTGTTGGCAGACTACATTTATTTCCATAACACAAGCCAGTAATGCAGTAGTATACATAACAGAATCCAGGCAATTTTTTATACTAACAACAAAATAATCTTGTGTGGACTGGCAATAATTTGGTGTTCACTGCATAACCATTACATTTATCATAATGACCGCTTACATGTATAAGCACAACATATGCTATACTTGGTAATTTCAAGCATATCACTTCAAAATAGTGAATTAGGAAATAATGGAAAATTTAGTTCATACTTCTTATTAATATGATTTATTGTTTAAACCAATCAATTATTTTCGTTAAGGCCTAGGAAATGAAATACATCAAACAGCAGACTCTTTTCATAATAAGGTTGTTAAAATTAATGGTACTTACCTCAATGAAGTTTCCATTGTAAAGTTCATCGAGGGATACTGTGAGTTCCATCACTATGTCCGACCCTCGTGGAGTTTCGTGATGTTGTGGTTCACCGCCGAAATGAAAGCCAAAGTCTCCGAAAAAACTGGCAAATGGGTCGTTATTATTCATCATACCGTCTTTTTTCAAACAATCTTCACCGCAGCGATCGTAAAGTTCGCGTTTCTCCGGGTCGGACAAAGCCTCATACGCTGCTCCTAAGTCTTGGAATTTTTGGGAAGCGTCAGGATCATCTTGATTTTTATCGGGATGTAAAGCTTTCGCTAATTTTCTGTAAGCTTTTTTAATATCATTTGTGGTAGCTGAACGCGACACACCGAGTATCTGGTAAAAATCACGGCCCGCTAGCGTTAGGACTAGAGCCGATATTAAATAAATTAAACACACATATGCCGCGTTGGCAAACATTTTAATTTTACAACTAGGAACTGATTTAGAAGCTAAAATAAATTAACACCGAGATAAAATGTGGATATCTCCATCAACACATTTCGACTTTTGACAACATCACTACGAAATACGAATGCTTTGACAAATAGGCGTGTGAAGACAATTCGTCCAGCTATGATTGGTCGATGGATCATGGATGGTTTAAATTCCAAAATGTCGTAGGTACGTGTCCTTTCTCATTGATATTTCAAATTAATTTAACACATTATTATGTAGATTTTTATAATCCAAAATATTAGTAAATAAAATAAATGGGAACAAATGTTTTTATGTTGAATCATAAAAGAAATAAATTACTAAACACAAAATATATACATATTGATAGACTGTAAAGTGTAAATTCCTTTGAACCAGTCACAAAGTAACCAAATAATAAAATGAAACTCTATGGTTTTTTCGAGCATGTAGAATAGAAATTTATCACCTGTGTTTGAAAACTTGTTTGAAAAATTTTCGTGTAATGCCGACAAATCAAGAGGGCGCTACTGAACCGAGAGGATGATTTTTTATGCACAGAGTTTTAACTGTAAAAAATGTGGCCGTAATTAGTCACCAGCATAGGTGTACTTTCAATCCTAACATCTCCAATAGACGCTATTTGATCATCTCACGCATATGTTAATTGCCAATGATGATGTTGATATTGCAACTTAAAAGTTACTCGTCCACTTGAATAACTTTTTAAACAAAACCCTTTCCCATTATTGCCTACTTTTTATTTATTTTGAAAAACTTGAAAGAATAAATACTTGAAAGGATTATCCCAAAATGTTTAAAAGTCGGTACTTTTGCTACACTAACGCTAATTGGCTACTTTTTTGTCCCTCATCAATTTCAAGAAGATTCGTATCCTTCCAAATATAGTACACCTTATGTCTATTATCTATGACCAATTGAAAAGTCATTGCGTCTCTAGTCTATGCCCCAAATGTCATCTGTCAATTCCAAAAAGTGCATTGTAGCGGTGGTTACTAAATAAAAATTCAACACTCATTCAATTATTAACTAAATACTAATTTTAATAAAGAAACTTACAAAAATGGCTTCTGTCCTGCTACCTGAAACCCCAGCTCCGGGATTTTCTTTTGAAAATTATCAGCGGTAAGTTAACAAACTGTCTGAAACTTGATTTTACTTAATTGTAACGTGTGTAATCTCACTTTACTTCACTTAATATTTCAGCAATGCCTTTCTTGCCCAGAAAGGTTTCCCAGCCCCTAAAGCTACTAAGACGGGAACAACGATCGTGGGTATAATTTACGCTGATGGCGTTATACTTGGCGCCGACACCAGAGCCACTGAAAACACTGTTGTATCAGACAAGAATTGTCAGAAAATCCATTATCTAGCGTCCAACATGTATTGTTGTGGCGCAGGTACGGCTGCCGACACTGAGATGACGACACAGACAGTGGCATCCCAGTTGGAGTTACAGCGCCTTCATACCGGCCGCGTCGTGCCGGTAGAAACAGCATCAACGCTGCTCAAGCGCATGCTGTTCCGTTATCAAGGGCATATAGGAGCTGCTCTGGTTCTAGGTGGAGTTGACCGCACTGGCCCTCACATTTTTTGCATCTATCCTCATGGCTCTGTGGACAAACTTCCATATGCAACTATGGGTAAGCCTAACAATACTATGCACTAAAACCAAAATATTTTTACTAAACCTTTGTTTTATTGTTGTCAGAAAAAAAATACAAACTTTGATTGTTCTTGTCTAATGATTAGTAATTAAATAATTTATCAACATCTTTGTATATATCAGGTTCTGGATCACTGGCTGCCATGTCTGTATTTGAAGCTAACTGGAAGCCCAATATGACTGAGGAGGAAGGCAAGAAGTTGGTGCGTGATGCCATTGCAGCTGGTATTTTCAATGACCTGGGCTCAGGCTCCAATGTTGATATCTGTGTCATTCGTAACTCTGGCCCTGCTCAGTATCTAAGAACTTATGAAGAAGCTAACATTAAGGTGAGTGGCAGTCTATGTTGATTTGTTATTATTTTTCCACTTTATCCATCCATCAGCCAAAGGAAGTCCACTGCTGAACATAGGCCTCTCCCAATGATTTCCACAGTGACCTGTTGGAGGCAGCCTGCATCCAGCAATGTCCCGTGACCTTTACCAGGTCGTCTGACCACCTAGTGGGTGGACGTCCCACTAGGTCGTCTTTTTCCACTTACTAAGTTGTTAATTTATATACGCTGGTAAATCATTCAACCAAAGTTCAAGAAATATGTAGGGTAACATTTTTAAGTTTACCAAAAAATTTACCTATAAAAAGTAGCTTATATGCACTAAAATAATAATAATACCCAGTTTTGTATTGCCTGTTGAGTAATATTTTGAGTGTTTGTGAGACTGAAAAGTCTCTTGTAGCTCCTGATACCCACGAAACAAGACTCAATTTTATTGTGGGGTCAAGACTATGTATTTGATTGTTGGGTGTATTTATTTAAATAGTGCTCTTAACATGATGAGGGATCCACAATCACAACTACATAATGTACATATTTTTTTATAACTGCATAAAAAAAAGGTTTGACAAATACTTAGTGTGATTTGTAGGAATATGGAGGTCATTTAAAATTACTTTTTTCAGGGCAAGAAACAAGGCTCATACAGATATGCTCCAGGCACAACTGCTGTTCTGAAGCAGCGTGTGATTCCACTAGAAGTAGAGTCTGTTGCCGTGCACCCTGTGGGACACCCTCAGGCAATGGACGTGGAACCTAGCCATTAATTTCTATTGTATCACTTACTGAATAAAAGTAATTTTATAAAACAATGCTTTGAATCAATTACAACTATTACAAAAATATAAACTTTATTATAAAATCTCATAATACATTTTGGACGGATATTTTATAATAGCAAATAAATGCGTATAAAGTCACCTTACACAAACACCTTCTATCACTAATAAATTATTATTTTTACAGACTTATTAATAGAAGGAAACCTTAACTATACAATAAAATTTATAGTTAATGAATAGAGGAGACAATGGCTATCTTAATATTCACATTGTAAATGTTAAAATTATTGAATATAAGATGGCATATGAGCAATAACTTTCTTAAACTCTGACTACCTCATTCATAGTCAGTTTATAAACCTATTTTAGTTATTGAATCTTTTGTATTCTTCACTCAAACTGGATTCAAAAGTTGTTTGAAAGGAACAAAACATTTGATAGCTAAAATAGTTTTATAAACTGCCTATGAATAAGGCTGTACAAGTTAAAATGTTTGTGACTTAATAATACTATAGGTATATAAATGTGAGTATTGTTATCCCTTTTTATGTAATATAAAATCCCAAGAATCTTTCCATCTGAGACTTATAAGATCATTTTCAGTGAGATCTACATTTCCATAATTAAGTACACTGAACTTTTTGAATGTTATTATAACATAAGACATCCAAATAACCATACATACTATAAATAGATTTGCCAATGACCGCATTTCTTTTCTTAACCGTATAATATAATAAACATGGTCAATAATAAAAGCTAAAAGAAGAATTTTGAAGATATAAGCGGGTAGATAGTGATGAAGGAAAAGAGTGCGGTCCACAAAGAAGTAAGGAAGATAGTGGATCCAGTATCCGAGGAAGAGTATGTAGCCGGCGTCGTAGAATTTCTGCAGAGCTCGCGGAGGCAGATCCTCGCAAGCACGGCGTTTTCGGATCGCATACAGCGCCAAGAAGCCGCCGTACACGATCACAGATATAGTTCCCGCGTACCAAATGACGAGATTGCCGATCAGATGTATTTGGGCCTGAAAAAATATATATTCTTCAGATAAGCTTAAATATCCAAATACACGCCTTAAGGAATTGGCGAGTAGGAAAGTGGTTGCATTTTTTTTCGTGTAATAAGCCACTTGATCGAATTAGCTTACTAATTATCTATTGAAGACTAATTAGTGGCTTTAAGGTAGAACGAGAGTTTAAAATAATTTGGAAATGTAATAATGATAATGGCTGATCTAGCTGAAAAAATATTCCAAAGGTGAAACTGGACTGTGAAATAAAAACATCGGACACACAAATCTATGACACTAAAAAAACATAATAAAATTAATAATATGACACAAAAATACCAACATTAGAGTTAGGCGAGAGCCAGTACGCGATGGAGCGCACGAGTAGCGGCCAGTCGGCGGGCTCGCTGGCGAACATGTGTCCGAGCGGCGCGTCGGGCGCGTGCGCCAGCATCTTGTGCTGCAGCTCCAGCAGCTTGTCCCACCAGCGCAGCTGCGTGGTGGCCGTGGGGATCATCTCCGCGCTCACCAGCTCGCGCTCGCGCTCGCGACGGTCCTCCGCTAGTGTACAACGCTCGATAAATTCATACAACCAACAAGAACCAACAGTTCGTGGGAGACAGAAACTTCGAGAAACCTTTAACTTAAAATACCCATTTCCGAAAAACACCTTTGTGGTCCATACAAACGGGTGGACAAACATGTTTGTAGTTAACAAATAGATCTCAAAATTTTGCGGTCGCCAAGTCAATCATGCCGTAATCGTTTAGCAATGAGACCAGTCCTAAGACCCACAGGAAATTAAAATTCATAGCGTTTTTTTGCCCCTAATTACTAGGTTTATAATGTTTAAGAGGCTACCCATGGAGTACGGGACGGTAAATAAATGTATTAAGCGTCCCGTAAATTCACTAATTTGACGTATTATGTATTTTAAACAATAGGAAAACGAATCTCCAAACGAGATACATACCTTTTGTATACCTATGTTCTTCTACATTCCACACGGTGTCTTGATGGGTGAGCACTTTGTCGGCCACCACTTCGTGTTGGTGAAAGCCCCACGCAGGCAGCTGGCGGCCGCTGAAGCGCAGCGCAGAGCCGGAGTCCACATGTATCAGCCGCACTAGAGACCGGATGCCATCCCACGTGGCATCCTCAGAGTCGCGGTTCACTATGTCTACTCGCCACAGATTCTGAGCTGGCATCGATACATTGTAGTCGATGTAGCATGACACTTCCTAAAACGATACATGTAGTACGTACTGTTAGGTCAAATATTATATTGCATATGGTAGATAGTTTGTAGAAACATTCTTGAATTATAACGACTACACGACTTCTATAAATATACCCCTTTAGAATGTAAGTGAAGCATGTAGGAAAAAATCTGCTGATAAAGACAATCCAAGAACGTATTAGACATGGTTTACTAGTGAAAATTACGTCGCTCTTGAACTGCTAATTTTAGAAAGGCGTAAGTATGTTAAACACTGCCTTTTATATCCTATAGGCTATAGAAGTATGTTAGTGTAAGTCCACACATGAGTAAATATGAGGGCGCGCACCTGCGACTGCGGCGACACGGGCGCGGCGACGTCGTGCGAGTTGAGCGCGCGGCTGGTGATGCCGTGCAGCAGCTGCACCACGTCGCCGTGGCGGATGGCGTCGGGCGGCCGCGCCACCGCCAGCGACGCCAGCTCGGGCCGCTTCACGATCCACCAGTTGTTAACGTCCTTGAAGCTGTAGCACGTCACCTGCTGCTGGTGCGAGGAGCCGCGCGCGTCGCTGTAGCGCACCGGGTACACGTGCGCGTGCGAGTGCAGCCAGCACGTGCGCCCGTGCGTGTGTCTGCCACCAACATACATGACTTACAAATTAGATCACGACATAATTAATATCTAAAGGTTACAAAAACTCGCTAGATGTTGGCCACTTCTAACATTTCGGTATGTAAATCCTAGGGGGAGGCCCTAGGATTTACAAACCGAACCATATGTTGGGTAGTGGACTTTTTGTGGCCGACGATGATGCTGTAGCTAATGTATAACTCAGTGTAATACGATTTTCCACCGATGTGTGATGAGTATGGCACAGAAGACAAATCTACAATAAGTTACAATTCAAAATCTTAATATATATAAATCTCGTGTCACAATGTTTGTCCTCAATGGACTCCTAAACTACTTAACCGATTATAATAAAATTTGCACACCATGTGCAGTTTGATCCAACTTGAGAGATAGGATAGTTTAAATCTCAAATTATAGTCGCAATTTTAATTTATTGCTAATTATTTGTCTGTTATTATTTGACAGTCACAATCATCTGTTAACTCCAAATGATTCTAACAGATGTCGATACTTTTCGACTGGGTTGAGTAAGTAATCAATAGATGGCGCTGCTATGGTAAATCTACTAACGTGTCATATAAGCTACATTTTAACAGTATAATTACCACGTGTTGTTGACGCTATAAAATTAATTAAATTTAAAATAAGTAGTTCATTATACTTTAAAAAATCAATTTCGTAGTCAGAATTTTGGCTGAGCGGAAAGTTTTAGCAGGAATTTTGCAAAGTATTTGTGTTTGCGTATTTTTTAAATGATATTCGTCGTATTTTCGTGTTTATATAAGGCCTATCTACAAAATAAAAGTAATCACAAAAAATTTACAACTTGCCTATTTAGGCATCAAGGGATGAAATGGGATAAAGTGGGACGAACGCGATGAAACCGGTCGGATCCGGATTGCATTCGATGGGAAATAATGGGACGGGATGTAACAGAAAGAAAAGGAGCCAGATGAGATGGGATGGGATACGATAGGAAAAGGGATAGTAGGTACTTAGGTTGAGTTCAGGAGTACAAAAGTTTGAACGGGAATAAGATATTTCTGGTGTGGAGTGGAGTCTAAACATCTTAGCACCCAGGCGAAGCTGGGCCGGGCCGCTAGTGTATTATAAAAATATCGTGCAGCGTGAGACGTCCACCCACTAGGTGGTCAGACGACCTGGTAAAGGTCGCGGGACGTCGCTGCATGCAGGCTGCCTCCAACAGGTCACTGTGGAAATCATTGGGAGAGGCCTATGTTTGGCAGTGGACTTCCTTTGGCTGATGGATTGGGTTTGATAAAAATATCATTAACACTTACCTAAGAGTGATTTGCGAGCCGTGAGCGACGTGCAGCGGTTGTCCTCTAGTAATACTGGCGAGTCCTCCTTCCAGGGACGCTTGGAAAGCGCTCGTCATCACACTGTCATGGGGCCCCGCTTTCGGCAACATCTCCAGATGTGCGTAGAACACGCCGACGTACACGCATAATGGTAACAAAATTAAAACCAGCAGCCGCCATAATGTGGATAAAGCTAGATGTATTCCAGATTCCAAATAGCTGAATCGCCGCCATACATGTCGCCCGACCAGGAACAATGACAGGTAATATGTGTAGAGGCCTGAATATTTCACCCTAAAAAAATATTACACGTGTGATAGTGAAAAAATATTATCTGGGTATATAATACAGCTTTGACGATTTTTCGATATTCCTCATAGTTTCAGATTTGGCCATCCATGCCTACTTGAAACATTCGCCCTTCAACGTGATATAAATAGTGTGTAAGAAAAAAATACTTTATTACTAAATAAATTCTATTGCCATAATTTGAATACTAGATTGGTAAAAATATTTTAAAAAGTTCCATCGTAAATTACTAATTTTTGAATGGTCTTTATAAACATTGTAATACTAGTTAACTTACGAAAAACAACATCCTAGCAAAAGAGCACCAGCACAAAGCCATAATATTGAAGCCAGCCCAGACTTCCGCGTACTCTTGATGGCGCATAGCACTCCGCACAATCCAAATAATATTTGTATACTTTCGAGAAGCATAAATCTTGATTGTGCTAAGAAACAATTTTCTGAAACAGATTGAAATTATTTATATTTTTCGTTTTCCAATTTCTGTGTGTCTCTGTATTTAAATATTGAGCAAATAATACAATTTCAGCAGTCTAATTTACAGTAATATTCACGAAGTATAATTTACAATCCAGTAACAATTACTTATTACAATATATCAAGATTTTTTTTTAAATTCCATATTCATTGTGATTTTCAAAATAATTTAGACTAATAGCAGTTCTCTACTCACCAAACAGGACCAAAAGAGCAGCAAGTACAGCAGTCCACTGATACGTACAAATATGCAGCATCAGTTGATATGTAACAGGTACAAGTAAGCTACCTGCTAATGCAGGCACAAGACGGAGAGCTTTCACTGGTACATTATCTGTGTATGGGGAGCCAATCCTGTCAAATGTAAAATTTCCATCGTAGCCAGCGGCACGTCCTGCTAAGTATAGCAGTTGTTTCCCCAGTGGTGGATGGGCATCAAAGAAAAATACTCCTTTTGTGTACAAAGACACATATCTTCCATAGTGAAGCTCATCAAATCTGTAATTAAAACAATAACTTAGAGTTAATTCAAAGTTTTCTCTACTTTGCTTTCTTACTTTTAAATCAATGATTATTGTATTTATGTTATTGAACCATGATGAAACTCAGTCAAATATTACTGTTCATAGGTATTCACCACTGGTTTTATTGAGACACAATGGGTAAACACTTCATAAGATAGTATAAAATATGTTTGGTAAAAAAAAATTGGCTACCATAGAATTTCTATTGTATAGTAGGTGCAATAATAAACAATTATTAATGACCACAATTGTCATCTACCCTCTTATTTAAAACAGTGAAGACCTTTTATAAAACAAATACTTACACAATGTATCGAGGTTCATCCAGTTTATAGAGTCTAGTGCCTAGAGCAAGCAGCAGCAGGCACACAAACACAATATCAATCTTCAAGTGCAAATACACACTTGATGGAGCTTTGTCTGTGTCTTCCATGATGGATACAGTGTCCATTTTCTCCATTTCTGTTTCGGCAGGTGCACCATCACCCTAAAATATGTCCATGATATTAAATAAATTCTAAACTTTTGCCTATTATAGTATACATTTATATCAAGATAAAATTAAATCATGAGCTGTTTATAGTTCTTAGGATGAATACTTTCAATATGATAATTTGACAGTGTGTTTGAAAATTACACATGATTCCAAAACACTCAAAATTATAAGGTAAGTTTGTAGACACATATATATTTCAATTTTACAAGTCAAGCTATAATCTACTGAATGAATGTAACCTATTTCTTTCTCATACTGTAGACAAAACATTTTACATTGTTTTATTATTTTAAAACATTTGATTTATTAATAAATATAATGATATTTACAAATCCGCTAAGTAGTTGCTTTACCTTGAGTACTTGAATAAAACAAGCGTATAACCGTAGATCAATTTCCTTCTAAAATCTTACTTACTTCTCATTCATCTGTATAATAACAATTATTGCTCTTGAAAATTCATACAGAGCCCTTAATCAAGAAATAGTTTATAGTATGTAACCCTAGGAACTATCTCTTTCTATTCCTTATACAAGCTGACGCACCTATCTGGTAACAATATTTACAATTTCGACAAGGTCGGGCTGTGGGGAAAGGAGGTATGTCTCTCATACTTTCTATATCTATAAATTAAAATCGGTTCTGTAAAAATAACTATCTAGGAGAACTAGTGAATTAACTGTCGTACATTAACTTATACTTACAACTTCTCTTTTAGAACTTGTTATGGTTTTTTCAATATAACTGTTTTCTTGGGATTCATTGACCTCATTATGTTTTTTCTTGTAATCTTTACGCTTCCTAATACTTTTATCTGATTCCATTATGGCTTCAATGCCACTTGAGTGTTTATAACACGACCAGTATAATTAAATAACAAATTCATTCATTTTTCTTATTAATTATGTGTTAAAATAAAAATTAACACGACTGCTTAGCTGATAACTCTACTGTCACTGTCAAAATTTAAATGTCAATTGTTAAGAAAGCAAAGTGGCACTTGTCTTGTGAACTGTCAAATGTCAACTCCTTACAAATCAATAAGTTCAAAGTGGGCGTTGCTTTCGTAAAAAATAATGATACCAACTGTGTTTTTTGTCGACAATAGTGACGGTTTCGTTGCGATTATTGTTAGAAATTAAATGAAGTGGAATGTCTGATTAAATATTTTTAGCATTATGCGATATACATGCTCAGTGAAAAGTATCCTCAAGAATAGTTTAAAGTACTTCACTTACGCCCATAGACGTAGTAAAGCTTACGCAAATAGACTTGACATGCATTTGACAATATTACTCGAGTGAGTTAAAGAGCATTTGTGACTTTGTCATAGTTCCACTTATTCTTAGTTTGTCCTGTATTGATTATGCCCTGCTCATGTATTAGTATTTTAGTTTTAAAGTGTTTGTAAGAGAGTGTTGAAAGTGATTATAACACAATCCTTACTAATATTATAAATGCGAAAGTAAAGTTCTGTCTGTTACCTTTTCACGTATAAACCACAGAACCAATTTTTATGAAATTTTATACAGTGATAGATTATACCCTGGGAAAGAAAAACATAGGCTACTTTTTGTTGAAGGAAAGGGTTGAAATAGGGGACGAAAGTTTGTATGGAAAAATCTAAATCTTTGAAGTCATAGAGCAAACTTGACACTTCAGTTACTCATTTGAAAACAAAAATGTCTGCATACTTTGTTTTATTAAAATGAACACTGAAGGGGTTAAAATAAGGGTTGAAATTCAATAGGGAAAATCGAAACCACTGAAGCTATTTCTATTAATAATTACATTTTAACTTCCTATTACGTATCAAAAATAATAGCGTGCAATTATTACGGAAAATTAGTATCATGGAGATGGAATAAGGGATGAAATATTATTTATATTATTATATTATTTGTAAAATCTAAACAGTTGGAGTAACAGATGTTAAACTTGGCACTTTAGTTACTCATTAAAAAACAAAAATATCTACATACTTTATTTTCTTCAAATTAAGGGTTAAAATAGGGGTTAAAATTTTATATTGAAAAGCGAAACCGCTGAAGTTATTTCTATGAGATATATATTTCAACTCTATAATATAAACGAAAAATAATGACGTGCAATAATTTTAGAAAAAACAGCATTATGGGGGAAAAGTAAGGGTAGAAATATTGTACGGAAAATCAAAAATTCATAATTTGATTAATTACCAGGGAAAATAGGAACAAACTAGTCGTCTTGTTTTAACATAGTTTATGAACCAATTTAAATGTAATTTATAAAGAATGATTTAACTAATAATGTACTATTTATTCCAAATGACAACCATTACATTTCATCCCTACCTTCAATTTGGACTTAACAGTATAACAAATTATTCTATGACTACATGCTGGGTATGACAAAGATGTTGCTCCACATTTCTACCACCAATAATAATGCTTGTTTTTATCGCTATACGACTTATAACGAAAAACAATGAACACAGACGAAACAACCACTCGAAAGAAAGTTTTTCGCAAAATTACCTTATTTACCTATCAAAGGGATTGCCGCCTTTCACTTGCCTATGGTGCTTTTGAAAACGGCGCGGCGTTCTCGTCTAACATGCGCTGTGCAAGGTTGGGATTCCCGACTTACATATGCCAGCGGTGCATCGTTTAACCGCTGCGACAATAGAAGCTGACACAAGCATCAATACCGTTGATGAAATTTGGAAAATGCTGCATACTGCCGATAACCGAATATGATGCACACCGATACCAAAGACGGTGTTGTCAAATTTAAAACTTTGCTATATTTTAGGGTAATGTTGATACTAAATGTGTATTTCAACGTAGGGATTAAATGTAATGGCTGTCATTTGGAAGAGAGAGTCTGAAATAATTATTTACAAATAAAAAATATTTAAATAGTTCATAAAGAACGATAAAACAAAACGACTAGGTTGTCCCTCTTTTCTCCTGATGTTCGATTTTCGGCATTTTTTGTCTCATTCGAAATCATAAATGGAAAAATATTCTGAAATTTTCGTATTTTTCTAAATAATTGAAAAATTTCATTGCGAAATTTGAAAAATGTTCAAAACCCAACTCTGATATAGACTCAAAAGGTATTTATCAGTCGTAAAAAAAATAAAAAAAAAACGTTTCGCGCCATTTACGAAATAGTTCCTTTGCCTGTTTAAATTGAAAAACCAACAATAGTGTCAGTCAACGGGTATTAAAGTTGTAGTATACAGTATTTTTTATTTTTATCATAGGTTCATCTAAAATACTGTAATATTCAGAATTTCATAATAAAAAAGTTATAAATATGAATACAGTTAACGATAAGTCCGTAGCGTGCCCAATATGCAATCGTTTATTTGTAAAGGATGTGATTGAAGAACATGTGAACAAGTGTTTGTTCCTTAACACCACTGAACAAGGTAATTCTGCGAAAAGAACCAGCTCACAACTTGACGTGGTATCTAATGAGAGCGCTGGGCCAAGTAATAGTAAACGGGCCTCACAAAGTTTAAAATCCCCTACCGAGAAACGCTTGAAATTTGATAACACCTCTGCTAAAAGCAAGGTAGGTATTTGAACTAGTACGTTTACATTCAATCAGAAAAATAAAATAAAAGTTTCACCGTTAATATTCAGGAGTGTCATGAGCAGGAATGCTTGAATAGAAATCAAACACAGAAAGATAAAACTGATACGAAACCTCTGGCAGAGGCATTGAGACCAGCAGATCTGGATGATATGGTCGGTCAAGAACAAGCATTCGGTCGGGGATCCATGCTTCGGTCACTCCTCGAGCAGAAAAAGATTCCGAATATGATATTATGGGGCCCACCTGGTTGTGGAAAGGTAATGTAAGATTTTAGGAATGCTGAACTTCTGTATCAACCCATACATTTAAGTCACTGTTTAAGTAGAAAATTTGAGAACTAGCAATAATCCATTCTATCAGCTATTATCATTTCATACACACAAAAACAAAATTTGTATGACTTGCCCTTTTATAAAGTATTCTTGCTTATTTAAAATTTACTTTTCAGACTTCCTTAGCCAATGTTGTGGCAAATATTTGTAAAGCACAACCAAATATGAGATTTGTTAAACTCTCAGCAACTATGTCTGGCATAAATGATGTCAAAGAAGTTGTTAAAATAGCCAAAAATGAGGCTCAGTACAAAAGACAAACCATTCTTTTCATGGATGAAATTCACAGGTTGGTTGAAATATAATTTATTAGCACTGATACAACAATTGGACAGGAAGTTCTCTTCCTTGGTCTTTACCAGGGAGATTATTTTTGTACAGACATAAAGACATAAACCTCAAAATGGCAGTAAATGTCATACAATAAATTTGACATATTGACTATAGTATAAAAACAATAAACTATTAACTGTCCAATCATGAGGTTCAAGTTTATTCTGCTGATTAATTACACACATGGCATGCGATAGCTGAACACACTAGTCTCAAAAAACATTGCATGCATCAACCATTGACATACATTCTACTGACTTTCTATTGATTGGCATGAATAAGGTAAATATTATCTTTGGCTATAAAAAAAGAAAGTTTTTTTATTGCAGATTAGTTCCCCTCAAACAATGTAGCTATTGTAGTATATAGTCAATAAATCTTTGGTTTATAGATTTAATAAACTACAACAGGACACCTTCTTGCCACATGTGGAAAATGGTACAATAATTCTTATTGGGGCTACAACAGAAAATCCATCCTTCAGTTTGAATAATGCACTTTTAAGTAGATGTAGAGTTGTTGTACTGGAAAAGTTGTCCGTACATGATGTTATGAAGATTCTGAAAAGAGCAGTTCAAAAAAATAAAGATACAGTTATTGTGGATTCAAATGAAGAAATGAAAGGAAACTTGGATAATTGTCCTAGGTAAACACACAACTGTAATTTAGTTATAGCACTGTAAAGATATATTGCCAGGACTGTGCATATAGTTTCATTGGTACTGGGTTTTAACCCTACCAGCGACAGTGGCACGCGCCACCGCCTATCCAAAATATTAACTAAGTAGTGAGTACTAAGGAATTAAAACTAGGCGTATGGCGCGCTTTTAGTCTCTTCCGTTCTGAACAGTGGCAATCGCGACTAACGCTAATGTCCATATCTTGAATCTCTAGAATGGTAAAACCCTAGGTTTCTAAGAGCAGCAGTGGCTACATAACATTGCATATTAGCCTATTTTAAAATCATTAATAATATTTACTATTAGATGCATTATAGAGGAATCATCTGTTCAATGGTTGGCGGAAATATGCGATGGAGACGCGCGGGTCGCTCTCGGCGCTTTAGAATTGGCGTTAGCTTCGCGAAATATTAATCAAGATATAGCAGTTAAAGGGCCCACAACTCTCACACTGGAAGATATCAAGGACGGAATTAAGGTGTGGTATAAACATTGATATCATGATTAATTACGTGTTTGTTAATTAAGTTTGGCCAATAACAATAACTGAGTATTACTTCAATTTTAGAGATCTCATGTTGTTTACGATCGGCAAGGTGAAGAACACTATAATATTATATCAGCCATTCAAAAGTCAATACGGGCAAGTGACGATAATGCTGCTCTTTACTGGACCACAAGAGCTTTGCATGGTGGTGAAGATCCCTTATACATTGCGCGGCGTTTTATAAGGACAGCTTGTGAGGATATAGGTGAAAGCAGTTGTTTTTTACAATTTCTTTTAGATAGATTTTGACAACAAACGTTCGGATGTGTCGCGAGGCAATTTTTGCGTTGGCAGTTATCGTCAAGCTGCTGTGTATATTTTGTTTTTATTATTTTTGTATTTTTAACCACGGAAGAAAATGTCACAGGTTTTTCAATTTTAATTAAAAAGATCATTTGCTACTGGAGCTACGCGAATCGAATTACGCGGTTATCCTTTGATCCCAATACAGCAGTTCTTTAGGAAAAAATCCACCTTATTGCAATTCAGACCACTACCGATGTCAATTTTGAATTTACTTTCACGATAATCCATTTCACTCACTGTATACATTTACAGTTTATGGCGCCTAATCTCGTGGTAAGAACGTATTTTTGTCTTTTTAAGCAGTGTTTAAACTTGTTTCTCTTTTTCAGGTTTAGCAGATCAAAACGCCCTCGTTGAGGCTGTAGCTTGTTACCAAGGTTGCCAAAATATAGGCATGCCGGAATGTGACGTGTTGCTGGCTCAGTGCGCTGTAAGGCTGGCTAGAGCACCCAAGAGTCGTCAAGTATATTTAGCTATGAAAGAATGCCAACAGTCTTTAGTAGAAAAAAAAGGGCCTCTTCCTCCTGTGCCATTGCATTTGCGGAACGCTCCAACCAAACTCATGAAACAATTAGGTACTAAATATTTACTAAGTATATCCTTCTAGATATCAAAATACCATAATCAAATGTAATCGAGTCAACATCGGGATCGTAACTCCTTTGTAGATTTTTCAATATTCCTCATAGCTTCGGATTTGGCCATCCATGCCCACTTGAAAAATTCATTTTAAAAAATATTCATCATTTTGTCACATAATTTACCTTCGCGTAACCATGTGACTGCCTTGGTGCCGCAGTTGTACTACGGTTTGATTGCAAAGCTTTGGTCTCGGGTTCGAATCCCGGTTCGGGCAGTGATATTGGATTTTTCTATTCATTACCAGCCCGGAGTCATGATTTTTTTTCCCGATATAGCGTAGGCTCGCCCTTATAACATCGTGTGACGAAACATACAAGGCGTTACGTGGGGTCCTGTTTGCACCTCTGCCTACCCCTTGTGGGAAAAAGGCGTGAGTTTATGTATGTACGTATGTACCTTCGTAACATTCCTTTTATTACTGAAAACTAAAATCTCATATTTTCAGGTTATGGTAAGGGTTATAATATGATGCACAGAGACGAATCGGGATTAAATTATATGCCAGAAGGAATGGAAAATGTCTCATTTCTGAAACACACTGAAGATTGATTTGGTTATTACGTTAATATATGTATAACATGTTGGTGTACGTAATGCAAAACATAAATGACAGTAAATAAAACATGATATGCCTAGTGTCAATGTTCTATTTATTTGGGATAATCTCATTTCACAATGTTATGACATGGTAAAAATTTAATATTTACAAGACGCACACGTAAAATAATACAAATTTAGCTATTAGATTGTACCTTTTGGAAAGATCGTAAACATCGACGGCATTTGCCACAAATTTCAATCCTATTTATATAAAAATAATAACCTTATTTCTTTACACGATTTGCTAATGCACATTGTGCTGCACACACTGAAAATTTGTATTTAACTATTGGATGTCTCCAGACTTGATGTAAATAAGAATTTCCAGTATGTCAATAACTCTACCTAATTGCTATTGCTTGTAATTTGAAAAATAGTTTCTTATTTAAGTAGCATGACAGTGGTCCACTATTCGTGTGAACCAAGAGCCTCACTTTTATATACAATATAAGCTAAACCACAAATTAATCTTCGACATTAGACTATTATCAGTATAATGAAATTGTCTATAAACTCGCAATCTATACCTTGTTTCAAATAGATGTAGCCATTTATGTGTAATTTTAACTGTGAAAAGGGTGGTAATAAAGTTTAGTTTCAAAATGTAAAGAACATGAACTATAACATAAAACAAACTGTACACAAAAAGTCTTACTTCTAGACCTTTTAAAAACTACAACTTATCCTAAATACCTTACAACTGAATTGGAAACTAGGCTCTACATAAAAATAAATTAGAATCAGACTTCTAATTTGGATTATATTCGTGGGAGGAACAATATTTCGTTCAATGTATGTCCGAAACGTAATATAATACCAATACTACTAAACAATAATACATCACTCGTGATTTTTAAACCAGGTCAAAAAGTTCATAAAATAAATTTTGTATGTAAATAAGTGTATATAAAGTGGAACGTTACAATCTAACGTTTTAAATTAATGTACCTATTCCTAATATTGACCTTAGAAGACATATTCCGGACCGGCCATATCAATCGCCCAGCGGAACTTGTCACGTTGAGTTTTGTTGTAAATTTTTTCAATGGGTACACCATGTTTCTTGCACCTGAAAAATATAAATAATAAAATTATATTACACAATGAATTCACTGAATCGCCTTGGTATGCAGGTTTCTTCACGATGTTTTCGTTCACCGTTATAGTGCGTGGTGATTGACTATCAATACACACATGATTCCGAATAGTCAGAGGTGTGCCCTGGGATTTGAACCCGCGACCACCGTCAACATGTAGGTAGGCGCGTCTAGTCCGTTACCAACAGGCCACCACGCACTTTTATAATGTTATTGGTTAGGAAGAATTTGTAAATGCGAATTTTAGTATTAACTTTTCCGGAAAATGAAGTTGCACAATTATCACTGTTAGTATATACTGTTTCTTGGCCCCAACCTGCTTATGGTTTAACAACAGATCCTGGCTAACACAAATGTCGTTTTTTCGAAGGCAATGCTTTTACGCACGCACACTTGCCATGTTATTTCTCTGATGTAATACATCTGAGACACATGATTGAGGTAGTTAATTTTGGTAAGAAGTCAACATGTTGGTTGACATTAACTTCCAGTTTATTTCTATAAGGCTGTTAACAGAATGTAAATGATTTAACTAGTGACATTTACTGTACTTACCAAGCAACAGAGATACGTGGATCAAGATAATTAAGCTTTGAAGTGCCAAGAGCAATTGTTTTATTTTCATCACGATCCGTCTCCTGAAGTTCAAGCTTTTTCAATTGTTCTTTAAGACGTTCCAAAGCTTTTTGCTTTTTATCACAAGCAAGTTTTTCTTTGACAGAGCCTCTCTTTGCAGCTTTAGCGGCTTGTCTGTAATCCTCTTCCGCCTCATCAACTTGATCCCGTTTAGCTTGTATTTTTTCTTTCAAAGCTTCCATAGATTTGGAATGACCTATAATAAAAAGCAATTAAATCATTTAATCAACAATTAAAAATCACTATACAAAACATGTAAGCAATAACAGATATATTACCTTTAGGGACAGCTCTTTGATGGTTACATAGTAATGCAACTGAGCGGTTAGCTCTGTTATAAGCTAATATTTTTTCTGGTATTGAAGCATTTGGATCTGTGAGCTCATCTAGTTGTCTTTGCAATGTGATAGAAGCATTGTATGTACGGAAAACTTTTGCAGTCAATCCAGGCATTAGATCTTTCAAATGTTCATTTAATGTTTGAGTGTTAAGTCTGTCAAAGAGATCATCACTGTTGTCTTTGTTTTCCATGAACAGCTCGAGATTCTTAAATACACGTTTTTCTACAGGCACTTCATTGTAATATCTGATGGAATCTTTACCAAGGAAATCAAAAACCACCACATATTCTTTGCCATCTTTTTCTTTATGCAATTGGATATGCTCCACTCTTAAAGAACAGCAACCGACAGTATCTGCCTGATCATCATCCTTCTCATTACCTGCTCTCAATGCAAGACGATCAATAAAGTAAAGCGCTACAGCTCTCTGTCGGACTCGCATTTCTTTTGCTTTCCAATCAGCACGATAATTTTCTCGTATTTTATCAATGCACTTGTGGAGTTTTCTTGCTGTTTCATATTTTTGCCAATCCTTTTCACCTTTGAGTTTAGAGCTAGGGTTAAGCATAACATATTTCACTTGACCTTGGACATTTTCTATCCATGATGCGAGCCAGGTGACTGTGTTGTCATGTCTCACCTCTTTCCATTTATGTCCTGGAGGTGGTTTAGGTACTTTCCCATCTTTAGAACAATTGATCATAACATCTTCAGGCATTACACGCTTCTTAAGCATACCCATCTTAGGATGTTCACCTCGGCCTCTAAAAAGACCAGGAGGTTCTATTCTGAAATTTCCAATTTTTTCCTTGTGCCCATCTATAGTACAAAATCCATATTCTTTTTGTATTTCTTCATTTTTAGCTTTAAGTTCAGCCTTCTCTTCCTTTGTACGATTTCTATTTTTTTCTGCCATGTTTTGAAAGTAAGCATGCATTTCCTTAAAATCACATTTAGAGAGATCTTTAATCAGTTTAGCTTCTTCAGGTGTCATGACTTTACGCCAGTCATTAAAGAAATTATTGTTGAAAACAGATTTCGTAGTGTAATCATGATCCAGCATTCTTGCGTAAAATCCGGCTACCTCTTCAGCATCTTGAGATAGTCTAATCTCTTTACCGTCGTAACGGAATCGAACATTAGGCGGCAACGGTTCATACGCAGGCGCAAACAGAGGGCCTTTGTGTTCCAAAAATGTCCATTTGGTTCCATCATCCTTCTTTTCTTCTTCCCACCTTGACAAATATACAACACACAATTAGTACATAATATTCAGGTGTTTTACAAAAAAATATTCTGTATATAGACGCACTTTTTTCTTGGAAATCGAATATGTCTTATAATATGTATATTAAAGGAGGGTCGTCGTAACAAATTGTTACATTCTAATAATATACTCTTCGTAACTTTGAACATATTGCAACATAACCTCAAATGTATTATGTCAGTTGTCACATTGCCTATACACTCCTGCCATCTATGTTACAATTTACGCAACTTTGGACTCCCCCTCTCCCAAGTAGTAAATGCATAGAATTGTGGTATTTTTACGCTGCCCAAAATACGAGTTTTATGTTATAATAATAGCACAATACAAAATTGTGCGAAAACGCAATTGAAACGCAAAACGTGATTGTTTTGTCGTACTTATTAAGTTTATGTAAAAACTTTAATAATGAAGGATCACTACACACAATATACAATCTTATTTTTGTACTTGCCATTTCCATACTTCTTGGTCATCATCTTGTTTCTTCTTACGTTTGGTGGGACTCACACCATCATCTGGCTCTGCCTTCACTTTCATTGGTTTCGTTTTTTCAGGTTTCTTTTTCTTCTTCTTAGGTTTTTCGTCTTCATCATAATCATCAGCATCATCATCATATGATTCTGAGATCAAAATATTTATTAATTACTATGTTGTATAGTGTACTGCATTGTATCAGTCCATATACGTCCCACATATTGGACAAGCCTCCTCTCCGTTCGAAAGTACGATCGAGAGAGGTTAGACTATACAGGCTTATTTTTCAGGGTTCGACTAAATTTTATTATTGAACTGAAGAGAATAATACTGATTAACATTTAACACATGGTGGAAAATATTCAAATTTACAGATATGTTATTTATTGAACTGAAGAGAATAATACTGATTAACATTTAACACATGGTGGAAAATATTCAAATTTACAGACAAGTTATTTATTTCCACTCCATAATAACTTTCATTTTATTTTACTAATGGACTGTATTCATGGTTCTAAACCTCCTGTTAAAATTTGAACACTCAGATCAAAATAACCCTGTATAGTGCACCATGTTGGTCTAGTTCAGCTTGGCAAACTTTACATGCCACATAAATTGTTACAAATCTCTAAGATATGCAGGTTTCCTCACAAAGGCGTGGTGGTTGACTATTTAGTTAATGCAAAATAAAAATAAATACGCAATACGAATTTGAATATTATAGATCAAGAGTTCGTGCTCACCACACTTTGGTCATTTTATAAAAGCAGAAAGCAGCGCATGCCTCACATAGACATCACACAATCAGTTTTTATGAAGTTCCAATTGCGGTGGCTTTGGAAGTTATCAGAAAGAACTATCAAGTGTCCAGCTGCCTAGGAAACACCTTTTGATACTTGTATTAATCACATACATAAAATTCAGCTTTTATACTACAACTCTGGCAACTTACATTCAACTCTTCTATTAAGTAAATGTAATCTTAAAACAAATCAATAAGGAATTTAATAAAATTATGAAAACAACTCCAAAACTGTAATCTATTCAAATACTAATCAGCCTTCATATTAGGCACCAGCTGCGCCCTGCGGTTTTACCCGCGTAATTTGCAGAGTAGTGTTAAATACCTTTACTTACAGCCTTCCAGCTGGCAACAACTTCAAAAATATATATGGCACATTTAGGAATTTCAGATTTCCTTTTAATTGAATAGATTGCAATTTTGAAGTTATTTTCCGTATACTTACAAGTAAGTATCGGCGTAAGGATAGCTTGCGCGATCGCTCACGTAATTAGTAGTAAATTTGCGCGGCAAAGATATTAATTAGTCACATTGTATTTTGCATGGCTAAAAATATTTCAGAAAGAGGATGCTCTACAAGTCTTGGCTTGGGCGCTGCCAATGCAACCACTACCATGTAGATAAACCTACCTTTTTTAACTTTCTTCTTTGATTTCTTACGTTGCAGTAATGGAATGTCTTCTTCACTTTCACTGGCCATGCGACGCTTATTCGCCATGCGCTCTGTCTGTGTAGCAAAGATTTCAATTCATAAGTTTTTTTAACACTTACATTTTGGTGCTATTGTGAAGATATATGGATTCTACAAAAAAATATTGTAAACATTGATAATGATTAAAATGAACATTTAAGTGTTGTCATTACACAGTATTTTAAGTAGGGTGACATATTTTGTTGTATGACGACTACAGCAAGGTTGATAATTGATAACCACATAATTATTGTTATTTACCAGCGGCATGTCTTCTTCACTATCTTCTTCAGGGGGCAACTCTGAGAGAGGCTCATCCTTGAACTGAGACATTGAGTAGTCACAGGATGAAGCTGTTGTGTTAGCACCTGCGTAGCCATCATCACTCTCCTCTTGTTTAATGTTCGGTTCATCCACCTAAATATGAAGAAATATGTAAATAAAAGAAAATAAAATTCAATTTATACTTAATTTCCATTTGATAATTTGTTATTCATGTGGCATAAGTACCTGCATAGATTCCTCTTTGATGGGAGAATCTTGTTCATCAGGTTCAAATTTGACTTTTTCATGTTTTTCCTCACTGCTTTTATCTTTACTTTTACTGGAACTGCTAAAAAAGAAATCTTCAATATTAGACTTTTGAAATGTAAACATTTACAATTGAATAAAAAGGTTTGTCTATATATTAAATTATTATTGTCAAATAGGAAACCGCTAATCAAGATGTTAACCTGTTATAGAACTGCAAGAAAGTTAACTGCATAATTTATAAAAAAAAAATAACAAAATTACTTTCAAAATGTTTTTGTAATACACTGATGTCACAGTGAAGTTTTGTGACAATTGATAGGTGTGTATGGAAAGCTAATATTATTGATACAAAAACTTTTAATATGACAGTATATGAATCTCTTTGCTGCTAACCTGTGCTTCTCTTTAGAACTTGAATATTTCTCTTTGTCATTTTTGTACTTGTCCTTATCACTCTTATGGCGATCTCTTTCTCTATCTTTATCCTTGTTTTTAGATTTATGTTCTTTATCTTTTGATGAACTTTTATGCTCCTTATCTTTATCTTTTGAGGACGAGGAGGATTTCTTGTCATCGCTGCTGCTCTTGTGTTTGTCTCGGTCTTTGTCCCGCTCACTCCTTTCTTTGTCCTTATCACTTCTGTCTTTATCCCGGTGCTTGTCTTTGTCGCTGCGATGCTTGTCCTTGCTGCTGTGTTCTCGGTCGCTACGATCTCTTTTATCACTGCTATGCTCCTTGTCTCTGCTCGAGGACTTGTGTGAGCTACTGTGATTCTTACTACTCGAGTGTTTATCCTTATCTTTTTCTCTATAAATATAATTAAGGGATGTATATTTCATTCACAAAATACGTAGTTCACATAGAACATTCTGGAATAACACTAACCTGCTTGAACTGCTATGTTTCGATGAGCTTTTATGGTCGCGTTCTTTATCGCGATGCTTGTCTTTGCTTGACGACTTGTGGCTGGACCTGTGTTTGTCGGAGCTGCTGTACCCGTTGTGGATGCCGTTCACGTGTTCACTTTTATTGCCATTTACCTTTCCCTGTTGAAAAAATAATCGTATGACATTGAGGCGTTGTGAAAATTGACACGATAATGCACATTGTCACTAATATTAAGCATGCCGGGAATAGCGTTATAAAACATTGCTTATAACATTTTGTACGCGTTACCGACAGACGCTTCGTTTCTGACTACTTCGACACTGTAGTTGACGCCATATTGGGACTTAGAAAATTTCGATTCGTAGAGTACTGTTCATCAATAAACACGCCAATCTAGAGAACATTCGTACCAAAATTATATATTAAACGACACGTTGAATAATTATAAATTAATCTGGATACTCACTGAATCACAATCATTATCGCTGGCTGGATTTTCGACACTCATTTTGCCCACGTATCACAACGTTTGTCCGAAGGAGATTACATGAGGCCGGTCGAGCGAGTGTAAATTCTAAGTGCCGAGAAGTGACGAATGCGCATGCGCCGTTCCTCTCAGAATCGGACACAGTTCAGGTGAATCGGTTCAATGTACGCATCATAACGATGTTCAGATTAATACAGAATGTTGCCAGGTAAGTCGTAATTTCATTATTCAGAATTATTTATATTATTTGAAAATACAAAGGAGCTTGGTAGATAACGAATAATTTATCTAAGAATTGTCGTTATTAATTATACTTTGCTGGCCGTACTCGTCGTTGTATCTATAATGCCAGGATAATTTAACGACCAACAAACTGTTTTAATTCTTGCTTGCTATAACAATACCTGTGCCACGGACCAGTTTAAGTTTAACAAAATTAATTCATAATAGCATATTTTATTACCTCTTTTTATATTAAATAACATTTTTTGAATTTTGAAACTAACTTGACTAATTCAGAAAATTGAAGAGACTCGAAATTTGTTGTAACAAATCACAGGGGATCTGGAAGTGATCTGTGTATCAAATCGACGATCGCCGTTTTAATAGTTAGTGGGTAGATATATTGACAGAAAGTTTCAAAACCAAAAAGCCTTCTTATTTGTTGATAATTATAATGGCAGACCATCTGTTTGATGTTTGGATAGGTATTGCGAAGTACCTATTTCGGCAAACAGTAGATAAGACTCGCCGCTCGCGCAGAAAGAATGGCATGATCGAGAGGAGGTCTATACTCAGCAGTGGGTTGATACTGGCTGAATAGAAAATATTTATAACAATCTCTTTAATCTAATTTATATCTCACATAGATTAACGATATTTTGGAAAAGGATATAAAAAATATAAAGATCTCTAGTAGAATAAAATATACAGCCTACCATTGCTGCTTTAAAATAAAATAGGTTTAGGAATGGGCGATGGCTAATTTATTCATTGCAGTTCTATTAATTAATTCACCATGGCTTTACTTAATTAGGGTGTAGTACCATACAATAAATAATAAACATTATATTACAGATTGTGAATCCAAACAGATTGGTAATATTGCTGATTTTTTGAAATATTGAATTACAAAATGTATAATTAATAATTATTACATTGTATCTTTAACAATGATTATTTAAAGTACAGTTGCTATCAGTTTTTTATTAGTATTTTTTCACTAATATTAATATAATTATGGTAGGAAATCATCAAATAAAAAATATCAACATTTTATCCTCATTAGCTTTTAATTAAAAAAGAACACTTTTATACAGTAATATTTAAATAAGTATGAATAGACTTGATCTAAGTTAATTAATTTTTATCTTTATTTTTGTTCTGGTGTTGTATTGTAAACTTGCTTTCCATTCACGTCCCATGTGCCTTTCATCTTTTTAAAAACAAAAGCCATGTATATTGCTGAAATTGAAAAGTGGTATTAGTACCTTATTAGTGTTACAGCCTATAGGTTTGGGGCTTTTCGCTCAAATGGTAATAAATCCCATAATTTATGGTAACATCCTAAAATTGATGTATCTTTGTAACAAAACTCTGAAATCCTCTGTGATCATAATTAATTTTAAGAATGTATAAATACATTGGTTAAAATGTGGTGAAGATAATGTCAATACCACCAACATGTATTTTTATGCAAGGCGGCCAAATATCTTGCAATAGGTCTGTCCTGCAATGAGAATTGCAGTTCTGCATAGAAATTAAGAGAAAAAACATTCTGAGATTCAATTTTTGCACTTTGCATGTCTCAATTGTCGGTATTGGGGTATAATTCGTTATACAAAGTGAAAAGTGAAAAGTAAAGAATTAGATGATAAACCAGTAAAGGGAGATAGAGCAAACGATGCCAAAGCAAAAAAAAAAAAAAAATTGCCCTGTCCTAGATAGTTTTCAAAATTTAGCCATTCTAGTAAACATTAAAAAAAAATTACTTTGACCCATATTTAGTAGCATTGCGACCAGTGATATCCATAATTTGATGTTTTGCCGTGTTAGATAGATAAGCTTAAGAACTACATACCAAATTAAATCAAAACAAGTCTATTTTTCAAGAAGTATGGTAGAATTCTTCAAACAAGAATTTTTCAATTATTTATTGATCAACTTAGACACAACATTCTGAAAAAAATATGTACTCTAGTACCCTTAGCATGTTTTATCAAAAATTGATGCATTTTATTACAGATTTTCTTTTTTTTAGTTTTTAGTTGGGAATGACCTAATTTTTTAAACAAGTCTTTATAATAAATTTGACATTTTCCTACTTAATCTTCAACTTTTTTAGGGATATTGTATTGTGTTAAGAAAGAAAAGGTGGAATAAAAAAGAATACCAAATAGCAAAACTGAGGGCTATTTTTTGTTGCTGTGCCATCATAGTTTGGTCTATCTCCCAGAGTTATTGTCTAGTACTGGGACACTGTATAACATGAATTATACATTTAAGTATGTAGAATTGTAGGAGTTGGCAAATCATATAAAGTAATAAAATCTAGGATTTACCATTATTTATAGGTCATTCTTAGTTTAGAATAGTTTGATTTGCCAAAGGTGATGCTGTGATAAAAGTGTAAATTATTACAATCTATTTTTATGCTATTGCATTTATAAAGTGAGTGTGCATTGGTATATGTATATCAATTATATGTTGGTTTTAAATAATTACATAATTAATTATGTAACAGGCATGTGTGTTTCACCAATTAAGTCATCGAGTTGCATAGCACAATGTGATTGTCTATAATGCTAAATAAATCAGAATTAAGTGTTTTAAAACCCAATCCCAGTGTGAGTTTTCTGAAATTCTAGTGAATGTCCATTTAGAGTAATATGTTGCTTAAGCACAATACATTGTATACTCACTTGCCACTTCCCACTCACAAGCACTCATAGTACCAATTCTATCAGTCTTGTTGTCCTTGTTTTGCAAGTATTCCTTTGCATGTTCATATTCAGATATGTCTCCAATGAGATTTTTGCTCGGAGGTGCTGGGTAGCTTTCAAAGCAAATAATTCTTTGCAATAATTGTTTGTATTTTGATGAATAGTCATTATAGAAATCTGCAAATGGAGCCTTATATACTAGTTCCAAGCCAAATTCGGCTGCCAACTTTACAAACAATTTAAAATTAACTAAAAATTCAGGACAGTTTACTACTCCCTCAAGATGAAAATCGTATTTTCCACCAAAGAGTGGATAGCCATCTTTAGGGTCAAACAAAAGTTTTATATTATAAATTCTGTTTCCAAATGTATTATCAGGTGATTTCTGTGCGCGAGAAACCAATTCATATGCATCTGGTATTGTCCCAAAGAAGTAGCCATCTGGTTTCAAACATTCGGCTATATTAGTAAGCATGCGTCTAGCTTGAGCTAAACTTTCGAAACTGTAATGTAAACCGAATTGACAACTGACCACGTCAAAATTAATAGATGGGTCAACGTATTTGTCCCTCAGTTTTACTCTGGTACAATCTGCAGCAATGAATTCTGCTGCGAACAATCTACCAACGCGCCTTCCCAGATCTTTGTACCGACTTTCACACTGTTGCACGGATACCTCGGCTATATCAGCGAATATAACACGCTCCACACGCGCTTTTTGCCATTTACTTAAATCACCTCCTTTTCCACAACAAATATCAAGAACTCTTAAAGGTCTGCCGTAATCCTTCTCCCGGATTTTTTCTGTATATTCTCGTATAAGAACAGATTTCACCCAATTGTTAAAATTTCTGAGATAGAATATGGGAGAATTTAATCGTTCTTGGAGACCTTTTTCCTCTATGAGGTTGTAGTGAGCCGCAATAACGCTACTGTGCTCATCACTCTTTGACGCTCCTTTAGACTGAGGCTGCTCATCTTCATCATTTTCGGCTTTCCTATTTAAAGGTCTCTTCAAAGTTACGTCTTCATTACTGTCCGTAATTTCTAATGTTTCCTTCTGTTTCGAATGGTCTGCACTCGACATAATGTAAGGTATTTTAAGAACTTTAGTTACTTGCTATATCAACATAATAGTTAATACAAATTCTCATACATCTAATTATTTGAAAATTAAAATACAAAATTATTAATTAATTTTTATCCTAAATTCTACACATGTAGACTGACACCGATACAGATGCAAGTTGCAAACGTGAAGCGTAATGTTTTTTTTGGAGCGTCATTATATCTTGACAATAATTGTCTATGCTTTTATGGTATTCGTAACGCCATCTATTGAAGCAACTTGGTATTTACTTTTCACACTGTTGATTATTTTCGATATTGTTGTCTAATTTTCAGAAAAATGATATTTTCGGAAAACTTTCAGGAAATTCCGAATTTCAACGTGGAAAAATAATGAAAACATTTTAACAGCCAGGTTGGACGCCGGGTGTGAAACGAGAGGCCGCGCCGCGGGTTCGATCCCCGCAGCGAAACAAATGTTTGTGTGAACCACAAATATTTGTTTCAAGTCTGGGTGTTTGTAAGACCGAAAAGTCTTTTGTAGCTCCTGATACCCACGACACAAGACTCGCTCTTAGTGTGGGTTCAGGACTAGCTATGTGACTGTTGGGTGTATTTATTTATTTAATTCAATTATTTAATTTTATTACCAACCCGAACTAGGCCAGCGTGGTGAACTATATGGCCTAACCACTCTCAATCGTACTCTCGATTGTAGAGGAGGCTCGTGCCATAAAGTGGGACGTATCTGGGCTGATACGTTTAACTTTATTGAAGCTTTTAAATCAGAAAATCGACTTTATTCTTTTATATTATTGTTAAACTTGCTAACAAAGTAAACATACGTGAAGTACACATTCAAGGTAGGGATTAAATAAGCTGGCTGTCATTTGTAAGAAAGAATCATAAGTCATTATCTATTTATAAATAAAATATATCTTAATTGGTTCATAAAATACCTACGTTAAAACAAGACTGCTAGTTCAATTCTATTTTCCCCTGATTTTCGATTCACCCAATTTTTAAGAATATTTCGTTTTGTTCAAAATTCAAAATGGCAAAATATCGGATAATTCGCATATTCGCGAATATTCGCAATTTTTTCATATTTGTGTGAAAAAGTGGAAAAACGGCATTTTAAATTTTCTCGGAATTTTTTTATGAGCGTAGCTAGATCATGAATATTTTCAATTTTTTTCATGAAAGACACTGATCGTAGCTATTGATTCTTAAATGTTGATTGTTATTTGTAGGATAATTTTGAGATAAACAGATTATGGAAAAAATCACAATGGAAAAACAATAAAAAAATAATATTAATGTAAGTACAAAGACATATTCGATTTGAAGACATTACGACAACGCGAGAAAATACAATTTAAAAAAAGATTAGATCCCTACTCTTAATTATTGGTCTGTGTACCTTGCAGCTAAAGCCGAAAACAAATTTTAAGCTGCGGCTGACGGACGCGGCTGTCGAGCGTTAGACGAAAACAAATTATGAGATGCGGCTGAGAAACTCGGCTGAAGTGCGATAGAACATTCAAGGTCGCGTCCGCGACTTATGACTGATAGTGTGCATCTTACAAAATAATTAATTGTCTAAATTTAGTGGTACACAATATATTGACAGCCTCCGTGGCGCAGTTGGTTAGACGCCGGCTGTGAAACAAAAGGCCGCGCACCGAGGCAAATGTTTTTGAGGCCCACAAGTATTTGTCTCGCGTGTGGACTCTGTGTTTGTACGACTGAAAAGTCTCTCGTAGTGTCTGATACCCAACATACAAGACTTAATTGATTATAATGTTGGGTAGGACCTGTGTTGGGTTATGAAAATTTCGGAAAAGATATGAAAAATTACCGAATATTTTTCGATATTTTTCCATTTTGAATTTCGAACGAAATAAAACATTCTGACAAGGGGTGAATCAAAGATCAGGAGAAAATAGAAATAAATTAGTCAACTTATTTTAACATATATTAACCAATTTAAATATATTTTATTTATAAACAATGATTTAGGAGTCTTTCTTCCAAATGACAACCATTACGTTTAATCCCTGCCTTGAATTTGGACTTTACAGTGCTACAAATAAATTTACGTTTACTTTATTAGCCAGTTTGACATTGATATAAAAGAAAATTGATTTTATGATTTACAGGCTTCATCAATAAGGTTAAATAAATGTTTATTTTCCATTGTTTTTGTATTTTTAAATTTTTGGAAAAAATCCTGAATAATGTTCGAAAAATAGAATTTTTCCGATAATTACATATCAATAGGTAGGACACATAGGACATCTATAGGTAGGACTGTGGGTAGGACTATGTATGTGACTTTTGGGCGTATTTATTATGATTATTTAATTACATATCAATTTGATTTACAATTATCAGCATTTTTCAAAAGAAAATTCTCTAATATAAAATCGGAAATAAATGTATATTTTTTGGGGACCTATCAAAACATGTTTATTTGCAGTCAGACTTTTAATGGTTGTTTTAAATTGCTACACATATTGAATGTGTTGAAGATGATCTCTGCTAAAGCCACTACGATCCAAACTTCCTATTTGCTGATCGTGTGATGCCTATGTTAGACGTATGCTTACTTATGAGATACTTTGAGCTTTTATAAAACGACGTAATTCTAAAACTCGCTGGCTTTTAGACAACAAGCTTTTAAACAAATGGTCTTATTTTTGTCAGATTTGTTGGCAATGTCGTCATAATTTTTTACCAAATAATAAATTTTGTGTGTATAAACGACGATAATTGATATCGTTTCATGTTGTAACCTACAGTATCCAGGGATATAAACTTGCGATTCTTTGAATCGGAAATATGGGCTTGATTTGATCATCAACACGTTTCCAGAATTTTAATTAGTATTTTTTAAATTGAGATTAAAAAATACTAACCCAACTACTACCTACTTAATGAATTAAAAGTTGCCATAAACCCATTTGTACTTCAAGTAAGTTTATTTGGGCTTGTAGATCCAATTAGCAGAAAAGGATTTGTTAGATTAATATCTAACGAACAAGTTTCGTTATGAATATGTAAAGGGCCAAAGCAAGTATTCGAGTACCTGTTTTGATGTCATATTTTTTGAGTTATTGTTTTTGCTTTTTTTATTAACTTTTCATAACACGTTTGGAGGTAATAATAGGACTTGTTAGGTAATGCATTTCATCATTTTTCGTAAACAATCATTAAATTCAAATACAAAATAAATACACACCCAACAGTAACATACATACATAGTCCCCAAACTAAGATCGAGTCTTGTGTCGTGGGTATCAGAAACTACGAGAGACCTTTCAGTCTCACAAACACCCAGACCTGAAACAAACACTTGTTGTTCACACAAACATTTGTCACGGCGCGGTGCGGGGATTGAACCCGCGACCTCTCGTTTCGCAGTCGGCGTCTAACCAACTGCGCCACGGAGGCTGTCAACAATCAAATAATTTTGTCAATAATTGAGTTTACATTTGACAATATAATACCTAATTTGAATGTACGTATCATCGAATACCATTTCGGATGTAAATACCAAGTCATGTATCATATATAGGCGTGTGGCGAAATTTGGTGATAATTAACATCTACCTATCTATTGTTTGAGACACGTTTTCATCATATAAGCAACAAGCATTTATAGTCATAATCTAATATTATCATGTCCAATGTAATAAAATGTGAAGAGAGAATAACTGTTCTAATTATTTAGACAACAGCGCATTCGACGGCAAAAGAACGTAGACGGCCTATATAAAGTTAATTTTAATTATTCACTAGGGTATGTATTTTCTTCTGCGTTAATATTACCGAGTAGTTAGTACCTACCTACTTAGATACTGTACTGGATCGGCCCATATACATACGTCCTACTGCAGGGCACGGGCCCCCTCTACAATCGAAAATACGATATTATTTAATTGTGTATTTTTGGATAGTTTTCTGCATGATATACAGTTTATGCCGCTTATCCTTTTGTTTTTTCCTTATTTTCCGAGTATATATTGGTTTTTAAATTAAGTGAGGTTGACATTTTTTTGGTAAAAAACATTTTGAAGTAATTTGTAAATATAAGGAAGAGTACACGCGGACTGGTGTTCCGAACTGAGTGCACACTGCAGTGTAGAATTGAATGCGAGCCGAGAGTGCAACTGAGCAGGCGGGCGGGCACTAGCGAGTAGCGAGTAGCGACTAGCGTGTCAGTGGTGTCACACTCACAGGGCACTGGGCAGGTCCGACGGAGCCAGGGCCGCAGGGGCGGCGGCGGTGGTGGGGGCGGCGGCGGGGACCTGGTGCCGTTACGTGGTGCGCGCGCGGCGGCCGCGGTGCCACGACGCGGACGTGCTTCACTCAGTTCGTGCGCGAAAGTCATTACCTGCGTCACACGATACCATTTCCCCACACGCGAAAAGTGTTCTTTCGGCACGACTCAGCGAAACCGATCGATTCGCTCGCCAGGGTAGATCGATGTTTGATGTTTTGTTAGCGGGAGCACGGGACTAGTATGTAAAGTGGAACCGATACAACCTTGTGAAGTTGTGAGAAAGCGCGTGACGTCAGAGAGACCGGCCGGAGCGATCATATGTTGGACGCGGATGCAGTGATGGAATGTGGCGTGTTGTTGTGGTGACGTGCGATGGTGGTGTGTTTGTTACCTGGTGTGTAGCCAAGCCGCCGCAGCGCGGATCCTCTGCGAGAACCATGCGTAGAAAAAGATGAGCCAGGATGCCGAGAGCTTGGTAATATCATTTTTATATTTGCACTGTTGAATTCCTTTAACAATTGAAAGATAACGATCACGATTTCCGACGCGCTGATCGATCTCTACTGACGATGACCACATCAGACCGCCCAAGATATCTGCATAGAGGGGATCATCGTTTAGCTATTTATAAAGATGATATATAAAGTAAACTTTGCTATAACATTTGTGACTACTTTGGTCTAGTGACGTCCAAGGTTACTAACATAGGTGCTGTGAGAAATATTGACATTTCAATCATACAATATAAAGTGTAATTTTATGTATGTACATACGTGTTTATTTATAAATAATTGTTAATTGTATCGTATTTACTACTGCATAATAACAGGAAAAAATCTTTTTTTATACCTTTACAAATCAGCTGTTTTCGCCTGTGCTATTGAGTATTAAATGATTATAAATAAGTAGTAACAAACAATAAGGTGCAAAAATTACGAAAGGCAGTCAAATTAAATAGAATGTGTGTTTGAATTAGGAAATGAACGAAGGCAACATGTATCCTATTTTATACAGGTGCCAATGTTTTCGCAATGATTCAACGCGTGGGTGCACCCGTCGCCTACACTCGTATGGAAGATGATGTGGACCACCAGAATATTCAGCAACCATTAAAGGGTTATTGACATAATCATTTTTTAATGACCTGCATTAAATTATAAACAATTCCTATCATATTATGTTTATTTCAAATGAACAGCATCGCATTGTGATCTCTTTGCCACGCTATTATAAGACATGGTGTGATGGCATTTCCACACAGCTTTATGTTTTGTAAGAATATAGTATATTTTATAGGGATAGGGTCAAGTCCCATGATATTTGTGAACTTTGTTTGATGTAGTCTTCAAAAGAAGATCGTCGTAGTACTCATTAATGAAACAACAAATACGCATAGACTTGGAAAAAAATTGAACAGTAAGACGGCGCAACAGGTTGCAACATTTCTGTTGTGTTCGAGCAATAACGCAGAATGTTGAAAGTGTTCGTGGGAGCAGCATCTCGCAGCGCGAGCTCGTTCTAGTTTCTGCTCCATTGTTAGTTCTATGATTTCTTTATTCTCTTACTTATCCTGTTTCATATCATTACCTGTCATAGGGTATTGAAATATCCATTGGGTTGTATTCGTTATAACATAACTACTACCCCTTTTGTATTACTATTTTGGGCAATAAAAGCTTCGTAAAGCTTGATGTTCCATTTTGGTAGACAATATAAAAGTCTTCCAAGTTGTCTGAAACAACGCTGCATGAGATGTCAATAACGTTATTTTAGTATGTGCGAACACGTCAGAGTCACATTTCATGGTTGTGTAGTTGTTACGCGCACAATTCGACAGCCGACGCATTTTTCCGTAGAAAGTGAAACGGCCGGACCTTCGGTCAGTACTTTCACGTAACATTGCGTATGAAACCAACTAATTCAACGATTTCATTTCACTCGGAAGTTATAAAATATAAATTAAATAGTGCGTGATTCCAATTACGTTGAAAAGTTAATATGTAGGAGACAATTAACTTATCTATGATCTATAAACATTGCGCGTTGAGATCTTTTGCATGACCGGAAATGTTGTCAAATAAAAATTCCGTTTTATGGATCAGTATAATATTTGAAATATATAGTTTTCAAATATTATTATACTTCTGCAGTTGTTGATACACTATACTGTTTGCAAAGAATTAACTTATTGATCTGTAATCGGTATAATAGAACCGTGCATAGCGAAGACTTGTTATAATTTTTCCGGTTGCGTAATACATATGTTGCAAAAGATTGTAATCAGCTCGATAGCAGATCTTAAGATTTAAGGCACATGTTATCCAACTAAAGTAATACTTACCGTTTGACGTTTCATACTTTTCAAGTTTGAACTAATTTGTACAGGCGTAACTCACACAATTTCAATGACATTTTTAACTATAATTCAATGGATATACGGAAAATTTTAAATTTAATTTTTTCAGAAAATATCGAAATTATATTTTCTGAAACATAGATAATTTAATATCTCTTTTTTTATTTAATACCACTTGCTGACATGACTAACAAATCGATAAATGTCGGTGAAATTGAAGCCCTACATGAAGAAAGTTGTTCGCAAACTTATATGTCCCAGCGGCTAAATGTGAGTCGTTCATCCGTCGAGAGAACTTGGCAACGGTATCACGAGACCGATATGGTCAAAAGAAGACTAGGTTTGAGAAGAAAACGATTCGCAGAACCACGAGACGACTTTTTTGCAAAGCTGTGTATTTATCCCACTTGTATCCTAATTAGAAGATCGGCACCACACCCCACGAGTGTGGGTGTTGACGGCCCGGGATGATGTCCTTCTGCCAGGTGTGCTCGTGGTCGTGTGCGCGTTTATGCCATGCTATAAAAACATGATAACATTCTAATGACACCAATTGAAATATCATTTCCTGTAGTGTTATATAAGTTATGTGTAATTTCTTATAACTGCTCATATTGGCATCGTATCATTACAGTGCATCAAGGTGTGTTCATTGCGTTCCATTCCGATTCTACCGTTGTGTAATGCGGAGTAAGGAGTAATTAAAATGTACCGTGTGGCGCCGGCTTATGGAACATATGCGCCCTTCCACACATCATGTGGCGGCTTGTAATTTCCAACATAATATTATCATGGGCCTGCCAAAATAGAATTCAAGTTGGGTATTTTTTTGAATCTCCACGATATAGTGATTATAATGACCAGATCATAAGCACAATGTATTCATTAAACTATTATGTGTTATTTTTTTAATAGCATACAGTAAGGTTCTTCTATTTAGGGGGTGGATTCATTTTTAAAACGAAACTCACTGCTAACTTGGTATTTTCAAAAGTGGTAGAGCCACTCAGTTGTCAGTCATGACTCAGCATGAATGGTCAGGCTCGTTAATCCCAGCGTTGGTGATGTTCATGGGCGGTTCAGTGATCACCGCAGTAATCAGTTTGCGCGTTTACCGGACCTAATAACAGAACATTTGTATAGAACGTTGTATAAAAAAAAAATACGAATCTAGGAACTCGCCGATCCACGACCCATAAGCTCATTCATACTGGACGCCTACTGTCTGTGGCTAACGACACTTTTTTAGGCCTTATTCATAGACAGTTTTAAAACCTATTTTAGTTATCAAATGTTTTGTCTTTTTCGCTCAAACTGAATGCAAAAGTCGTTCGAAAGGGACGAAACATTCGATAGCTAAAAGTGGTTTTAAAACTGGCTATGAATAATTCTTTACTCTATCCTACCGTACTGCAGGTACCAGCCCATATTCGCCCATTTCTGAACATGGAATTTTTATTTTAACTGTGAAATATGCAATATAAAGTTACTTATGCTTATAATACATTTTCCGAAGAAAAATTGGTTAAGGATATTATAGATCTACTAGATAAAATTATATGTCAATTCTAAATTTTATTTATTTTATTGCGATATGTTTGGTATTCGATTTAATTAATAGAGACGAGATATTGCTATAACGGTGTCATTTAGAAAGTTTATAGCTATACTAGTTTATGGGAATAATAATATACCTGACATACAAATTAGCATAGCTGTTATCAACTAGGAAAGATAGTTCCTTCTCTGATTTTTTTGTATTTAAAAAAACATTATTCTGAGACAATACCTGACTTAAAAAAATACCATATTTAAAGGTGTATGAATATGATTTATGATTGTCTTGCATGATAGTTGGCTTATAAATTCAATTTTTAATAGGGTTAAATCATATAATAAAGGCCTTATTTTTAAAATCAGTTTTAAAATCAGTTTTAAAATCTATTTTCGTTATTGAATGTTTTTCTTTTTCGATAAACAGAATTATAAAGTCGTTACAAAAGGGACAAAAGATTCGATAACTAAAATAGTTTTTAAAACTGTCTATGAAAAAGGCCATAAAATTAAAAGTATTTTTACATGAAATCGGTTGATGGGTAGCCGCAATAACAATAATATCTGAAATTGTGGCTTCGATTATAATTATTTTAGTATGCCGCTTGTATTGTTGAATATAATTTTAGGTTCATATTTGTAGGTTAGAGTTCAATTAAGAGTGATTAGGCCGTAGTCTACCAGACTTACCTATTGCGGGTTGTTGACTTCATACTTCATAGAAATGCATTTTTTATTACTAATAAAATAGTGCGTGGTGGCCTGTTGGTAAGGGACCAGACGCGGCTGCCTACATGTTCACGGTGGTCGCGGGTTCAAATCCCAGGTCACACCTCTGACTTTTCGGAGTTATGTATGTGTGTATTCATAGTCTATCGCCACGCACTTTAACGGTGAAGGAAAACATCGTGAGGAAACCCTGCATACCGTAGCAATTTTAAAGAATTTCTACGGTATGTAAGTCCGCCAACCCGCACTAGGCCAGCGTGGTGGACTATATGGCCTAACCACTCTCATTCGACTCTCTCGATTGTAGAGTAGGCCCGTGCCCAGCAGTGGGACGCATATGGGCTGATAAAATACAATACAATACAATAAACTTATGGATTTCTTAGATTCTTTAATATCATTTATTTTTTTACACTGCCCTCTTTTTCTGCTCTTTTTAAATCCATCCCATCGTTGTCTGTAAGACATTGCTTTATGTGATAAGATGGCCATTTGTACATTTTTGTTTTTTTTCTTTCTGTATGTTGTTATTTTCTGAATACAATAGAGATTATTTAATTAAATAAATAAATGATTTATGTGTTTGCTCAACCTTTCCTTGGAGATTACCTAATTATAATCGTAAATGCTATACAAGTATGGTTGGGTCTTTAGTATCTATTATTATGTTACATAATCCAATTAACTTTTTGAAGTTCACATAGAGAAGTTTGAAAGAAATAGGTTTAAGCATAGTTTAGAAAATTTAAGTATTCCGAAGTAGTAATTTAAATATTGTGCTATTCATTTGTAAATAAATATTAATAAGGTTGTTTTCGTATTGTGATCACTTAGACTGTATGGTTGCCAAAATTCATCCATACCAAAAAGTAATTTTGTGAAGCGCAAATGTATTTCTTGTGTATCTGGAAAAGCAACCGTTATGTACTAGATTTAAAATATATAACGTATATGAGACACCGAGGCGGACGTGTGAATATGCGAACAGGTATAATATAATTTTGTTGTTAGTCACCCGTGCGATGAACGTGTTTGGCTGGTGACTCGGGCTTTCAATCTCTGAATTCTCAAAACCTATGTTTTTCGTTATTTATTTTTTTCTTCTAGAATGTATAAACCATATCCAAACGTAATATTATATTGTACATGATTTGACTTTGTCTTAAAACATTCGTAAAACATGACCAGTTTATCGGCGGTATGTTTAAACAAACTATTTAAATAGGTCCAATGATAAGAAATATTTCACACCTTCACGACAAATATTATGTAAAAGGCATAGCGTAGTAAAATTATAATAGGTTGAGGAATAAATATTTCGAATGTCCTTGGCTCTTGACCTATTCCCAATAACAATTATATTATTTTGCAAGCCACTTCTATAAACTACAAACTACTTGTGTATCTAAGTGTAATTCTTTACAATTACGTAACTTTAAATTTATTATCCATAAAAGGAAGATTCGCCTTTCAAAGATTTTAACAACCAATGATTCCATTAAAACTCTTCTTTAACGCATTAATCAGGGGATCCTAAACTTTTAAGGCAACGGAACACTCAATTATACCCTTTTAATTTAGAAAATAATTATATGAGTGAATTTCAAAAATCAAATGATTTTATTAGAAATATTTTATATTTTAGTCCCTTTTATTGCATACACTTTTGATGTTAATTTTGTCAAAAATGGAATTTAGCGGCATTTTGGTCACTTTTAATATAGAGCCCAGTTCCATTGCACCCGCTTGTCTAGAGGACCAAATAGCAAAAAATATGGTTTTCTTTACCTGATGTTGTTTGCGTTTCTTGCCGCATTATCGCAGCGTACTGGGCTGGAAGGCCAGTGACACTAACATACCCTTTTCGGCTGCTTCCGAGGCACTGAAAGGGGTGCTTGACCGCTTTCCTCTTGACATTATAAAAAGGGGGATAAATAGGTACAAATTTATTCCCTTCCTGATACTTCTAACGCTATTTACCAAGTACGAATTAGCAAACGGTGTCTTTGAAATTCCGGCTTTCTGTATGAATGTGTGTTCTTATTGAACATGCACGTGCCTCAGACTATGCCAGTAATTGCTGGAGAACCACAAGATTTTGTTCTATAGCTTACCAGACTATTATTTTTAACTAATATTAACTATAAAAAATATAATAATTAGAAAATATATTAGTTATAAAAGATACATTAATTATAAAAAAATAATTTCTATGCCTCTGTGGCGCAGTAGTACTGCGGTACCATTGCAATGCTGAGATCTTGTGTTTTTTATTTTTCTCTTTATTGCTATGAATGGCGAGACGAGCATGCCATTCACCTTATGTTAAGCGATACGACCGCTCATGGACAGTAGCAAAACCAAACAACACTGAATCACGAAGCAATGCTTGGTATACCACTCCGCTCGCCATCCTGAGACATAAGATGTTAAGTCGTATTATGTCTAGTAGTTACTCTGGCTACAATGTCCTTCAAACCGGAACAAAACAATGCATTTACTCTCCTGTGTGGCGGGTGAAATAGACTTTGGGGAGGTATCTACCAAGGCGGCTTCTCGCAAATGGGAGACCTACCACCAGTAAACAATAAAAAATTATCTTTCGCCATTCGACACAATTATATCTATATGCATATTTGAGAACTTCTTACACAGTTAAAGGATTCGGCATTTTATGATGTAGGGTTTTTCAGTTTAATAGTGTGGAAGGGATATGAACTAGCAAACTTCTAGTTTCAGTTCGGGGTGGTCGTGATCTGGAAGCCGGTGTTTTCAAACCCAGGCTTGTCTTCATCTTTGCATACAGCATAACGCCCGCTGACTTATTACCTCGCTTTATTGTAATCTCTACCATTGCTTGATTATTACTTGCTTATTAAACCACGCGAACTAGTTATGGAACAATATGCCGACACAGGTTTCCTTCCTCAAAAGTAGGATTATTTATGTTAGTCGGCATAACGTGGGGATGCTGCGTCTGATCTGTACTGAGCATAATATCTCATACAGTGTGGGCATTTAGTAGTGACAGCACAAATAAATATACAGGGTATATCAAGGCTACTACCGAAAACGAATCCTGGTGGTTTTAGTGGCAAAAAACCGCGATGATTTTTTTTTGTAATGTTTTAAATATAATTGAGTCTAGGTGGTAAATCCATAGTTTTTACTAAAATTATAATCTAAAGCCTTGCCTACTATAGTGTCTTTAAAAATAAAAGGGTGTACATTATTGTTTTTTAGGAAAATGTATGTATTTACCACCCAAATACGATGATAGGAAAAAAATTACAAAAAGAATCGTTGCTTTTTTGGAAACATTTTAATTGCATTGTTTCTAGTCAATAAAACTACCACCTGGCTTAGTTTTCGCTAGGAGTCTTGAGATACCCTGTATAATTGAAACTACATTTCGCCTACAATAGTCTTCCTGCTTATTATAAACTAATACTACTACGTAGAGTTTATTAAAGGGAATGGGTCGCGCCACAAATTCTTTTAATCTATGTACTTACCTATACGTCAAACGTTCCCGTTTCATTGCCTTACTTGTTTTATAACGCGTTTTTTTCTTAATGCCAAAAAGTATGTTTTTAAAATGTCTTGTTAGGATACGTGTATTAACACTTTCCTGTCAGGAAGATTTATTTTTATAATTGTATTCTTTATTAGCTGTAGAATAGACTCACAAAAACTTCTTCTGTAACTTACTTTTGTAATGAAGGTTAAACATTTCCACATTATTTACAAATGATTACATAATAAATAAAATATAAAGCCGTAATGAATATACAACTGTTTATAGAATACACATATCAAATATTTTGTTTTCTCTTTGGTAGTATGACAAACATAATCATATTATTTAGTTAATCAAAAATGTTTACAATCAAAACAGAATCTCGGAGCACATTAATTTTCATTACAGTCACATTTAGTTTGAGGTGTGATGTCATCAAAGTTGTTGACCCATGGCGTGCGCCAGTCAACTTGGTTTATGTGACATCATGGTCCATACGTTTGGAAAAGCCAAGAAAATCTTGCACATGCGTGGTTTCCTCGTGTTGTCTGCCCTCGGAGACGTGCGACAGAGCGCGTCGCGGCCTCCGAGTCAGACGGCGCGCGTCAAGCGCCGAGTGCGGAAGGGCATTATTTGTCAATTCTAGTTTACGTTGCGACCTCACTGACCATTCATCAAGAGCGGCTTTAATTTTATCTGTGAAATACATCGCATACAGTTTTGAGATTATAACATTTTTGTGAGTTTACGATACTGTGTTATTGTGTGGTGGCACGGTGAGACGTTCGTGTGTGTATTGTTTTGCATTAACGTGTCTATGGAGTGAGTACGTTTTGCATTCTGTACGGTAATTAAGTTGTGTTGGTGAACATAAATTAGGTAAAGTGATATGTAATCAATGCCAAGTTTTTATAATTGTATCTCAAAGCTGTTTTGATAAATATCCTTTTTAGAGTACTCATAATTACTTTAAAATATCATCAATACCAAATGGGGTTATTTAAATTAAAGTCTTACTTTGGATATATGGAATTTAGAGACTTCTGTGTGTTTTTTAATTGAAGTAAATCCAATACGTTTATCAAAGAGATAAGTAATGTTGTATATGTTTTCGCATGCATTTTTTATCGTTTGCTTTAGTTATATCTTAGCAGTTGTAAAATTTTATTTTTAGTAGGTATTTTATTTGAATTCGAGTTGAGAAATAATTATAAGATGTTTACAATTGATTAAAATTCAGTTTGTACTGCAAGCGTGGTATTTAAAACCTGTTTAACGCATATAAGTGAATAACCAGGTAGAAAAGTATAATGGGCACCTTTTCTTCTTTGTATACGCACTTCACCCGACGGATGTTTCGAGGTTCAACACCTGTCGTGGTTTAATTTGGCGTGAACTTTGTTGCTTTCATCATAAAGCCTATAATAGATTGACGCGTACAAATGTTTTCAGATTGACAAGCACCTGGCACGTCGTTATGGCGTTTCGGGTGTTCGTTTTTGTAGCTAGTTTTATCGTGAATATGTTTCGCAAGCCAGCAATTAATTTGGAGATGTATCTCGTCGACCAACTTTAATCTGGTTGATATTTACGAGTATCAATACAAAATGCTCCTTTTCATAACCACTCGTAGCCTAAATTGTTTTTTAATCATTTTATACTGTTGTGTTATTTCATTTTTATCAAGCTAATGACGCAATAGACAATTATTTTATATAGTAATTAGGATCTTATTGATAAAAAATATTATGAACTGTAGAGTCCCAGACCAAAAGATCGATTCGATCCTTTTTTTTTGGTTGGTAAAGTCGGCTAACTGCTTGTTAAAGCTGCAGAGAGCGCAATCGAAAATAGATCTTGAGACAAGTACTTTGTACTTTGTAGACGTCTGTTTGCTTCATTATCCAATTTCCTTGTCAGCTATCGACCTACTCCGTGGACATTCGTTGACTCAGTAATAAAGTCTGTCTCGAGTAGGGCTAAATTATCATTCGACATGTGTATATTTACGTAAAAACCTGATTGGTAACCGGCGAGGACTAAATTGCGAAATGAGGTTGCTAACGAGTAAATCGCGAAGTATTTTTGTAAACCCCAACAGATTTAAAAGTGTAATTTTGCTAAACGATATCATTTTCCTGCGCTTACGTACGACGTATACACATAGTTGTTAATAAGGCAGGAAATTTATGTCACCTAGTGTGTCGCCCGTGTATGACAATAAGGACATCCTATTTTGGTGCGCTGAGATAGCAAAACGTCGATATGTTTTATGAGATAAAAATATATCCATTCCTCGTATAGCCAAATAACTAGTTTTTGTGTTTAAAATAATGATTAAAGGTCAATACATAGTACTTCGAGATAAGTAAATTTGTCTAGTGTATACAAATACTTTAAAAATTCCAGTTCTAATAACACTTCGTATTTTCTTATAATTCTAGTGATTGTGATTTCATACATAGTCTTCATTAAGGAAGTATTTCAATTTAACACGAGTAATATGATAGTATATAAATAAACGTTCTCATTTATCTTGAGCAACAGATTTCCACATCATGTTTGCGTGGGTGATAACATGACAGCTCTGTGAATAAAAAATACTTTCCTCAGATTACTCGTATCAAATATCTTACCAGAATTTGATCTTATCTAGGAATCTTATGATTGACTCATTTATTCAAGTTGAAGTTTGAAACAGAATTTAATCTCATTGGGGATATATTTGCATATTTCTGTATGGTTCTCATCAAAATTTGGCGTTGATTACATAAAAAATTGCAAACATAACAGGTTTTTGACGAGCAAAAGACTATTAAGTGATAAGTGAAGAACATAATAATGACCGATGAAGAAGACAGTAAGAGGCTTGAGGAAACTGCGGGTGGATGAAGGATAATGTTGGTGCGCGGGTGTGTGGGGGGTGAACTTCGGCACTCGATAGCGGAGCGCACCAAGGCGCTGGCGGCTCGCTGCCACGCGCTGCGCTCGCCGGCACGCGACCCGGCCGAGCCGCGCGCCGACCATCGCCGACCCCGACCACGCAAGTCGCAGACCAGGTGGTACGTCAAAGTAAGTACACCGAACTCATCTGTGGACACTATCTTCCACCGATCTGGATGCATATTTTTCAGACAGGTGATAGAGGTACGACTCTACCACCTGTGTGAAAAATAATATGACTTAAAATGTTTTATATTTTATTGTATTTATTCTCTTTTATTTATTATTGGTAATTTGCCAATTCTAGGCTTCCCGATTTACGTCCATGTAACCACCCCGCGTAAAACCATTGCTGATCGTTCCAATATAGGGGGCCCGGATGACCCCCAGTTGCGACTATTGACTTTGCGCTTTAAAACCTACTAGCATTATTATGCTATGTGTTAAAGTCAAAGCATATAGACATTCTCACGTGAGTGACTGTCACGAGCGCACGTGTCAAATTGTAATCAATTGTATTTAATTTCTAAAATTGTATTTTAATGAGTGCCATAGATAATAATGTGCTCTTTGATGACTCTAGTGGAAGTGATATTATGGAAGAAGAGAGAGTATTGGATAGCGAGCAACAAATTTACTATGAATGCGGAGGCAGAGTAGAGAGAGATGTAGTCGTTAATAGTGTTGCCATGGAGATTGAGAGGTCACAGGAGAAGAGAGTCCGAGAGGACAGTGAGGACACAGTAGGTGATGATGATGGTTTTACAACAGTCTGTAGAAAAAACAAGCGTTTTGCTGGAAGTTTGTCCAAGAAAAATCATATTTCGGAGGAAAATATGTCAAATGTCAATCATAGCACGTCAATGGTACAATATGATAATGAAATAATAGTATGTATTACGGCAAAGGAGGTTTTATTGAAGCAGTTTGGTATGGCAAAGTTGTTGAAAAAAGAGGATGTTAACAAAATATTAAAGATTAATTATAAAACTCCATACAAGGTTCTTGTATACTTTGAAGACAAAATTAATGCGGAAAAACTTATAAATTTAAGCATTTTTAAAACCATGGGATATAGATGTCAGTATGCGAATGAAGTGAATCTATCGTATGGAGTAATAAAACAAATTGATTTAGAGACGAATGATGAGGAAATTTTAAATAGTTTGGAATGTGAAAAAGAGATAATTACACTAAGAAGATTGAAACGGCAAAGTAATAAAGGAGAATGGGTATATAGTGAAAGTATACGGCTTTGTTTTCAAAGTCCTACCTTACCTCCATATGTTTATATATATGGCTGCAGGATAAAGGTTGAACCATATACTTTTCCTGTTACCCAATGTTCTGGGTGTTGGAGATTTGGACATCTATTAAGATCATGTCCAACAAAAAAGATTTTGTGCCCAAAATGTGGAGATAGTCATAGAAATTGCGACACTACCAACTTTAAATGTGTAAACTGTAAGGGTGCACATATGGCCCTGAATAAGTTATGTCCTGTGTTTTTAAAAGAAAAGTCCATAAGAAAGATTATGAGTTCAGAAAATTGCACCTATAGAAAAGCTATGTCGATGTTTCTGGATAAAAAGGCAGTGTATACAAAACTTGACAATGTGGAAGGTCAAAGCGCGCAGGTAGCTGATAAAAGTCAGGATATTAAGAAACTGTCATATAGGAATGTGTTGGAAGGAGGCACTCGCGTTGATAAGAATAATATATCTTGCAATGAGAGCAAAAATGAAGAGTACGCGAAGGAACAAGCTATAAGGAATTCGCCAATTCTAGGTAAAAGTGCAATGTCACGGCTTAAAAATAGAAATGCAAAAAAGCAGTCAATTTGTGTAGATAGATAGGAGTCATTTGATTGTACACCTGAAGAGGCAAGAAAAAATACGGAAGAAACTGGAAAATGGAATAAATTTAGCCGTTTTAAAATTATTATGGATAGATTAAAGGAAATTTGCACATGCAATTCGGCGCTGGACGTTAAAATTAAGTTGATATGTAGTTGTATATTAGAAGAATGTATTCAGGTTGTTGTTATGTATTTTAGAGAGGGTGACATTATTTCTAGTCTTTTTGCGTGTTTACATAATGGATAGTAATCAGAAAAAAATAACGTTGAATTTTTTGCAGTGGAATGTAGTCATTGCTTTGAGAGTAAGATCTGGACACCTTCCGCTTAACAACTTTAATTACCTAATTAGAAAAACCAATTCACCCAACTGTGCGGTTTGTGGTACAGTGGAAGACGTTATGCATTTATTGACGGAATGTAGTCGGTTTCGAGATGAGAGACAACATGTGATGAAGGATTTATATGTTAATGAAAATGATGTTGGGTGATTTCATCATATTTTATCCGAACCAATGTCCGAAATGGCTATCAAGTTATTTAAGTTTATAATGTTACGATTTTGAATTTTTCAGTCTTTTCTTTTTCTTTTCTTTAGTGTGAAAGTTTTTTTTTTAGTTTAATTGGTTGTTGAAAATGTTAGATTTGATGTACTGTTGGTAATTAAGGGGGATAAAAACAAAATTAATCCCCCTTGATTTTTTTTTTGTGTATGTGATTGTTTATAAGGTACGATGGGACTGGCATAAATTGTTTCATAATATAAAAGTCCCTTTTAAATATTATTGATATAAAAAAAAAAAAAAAGCATATAGAAATAGGTAATTTAAAATTGGACTTAGTTACAAATATTTACTGTTGTCAACATCAACAGTATAATCTTTGCCACCGGAAGTTGTCATTGCTCTAAACAATATTACGCTGTATGAATCAATCATCAGTTTTTCATGACAAATGTCCTGTATTGATCATTCGCTGATTCATTTGTCGTTCGTTTATTACGTGTATTTGTTTCATCTAGTAGGAAAACTTTGCTCAATATGAATATTGAATGAATATAACCGTAGGTATATTATTAAAAGTATATTGTTGAATGTTACATATTTATACTTAAGAAACAAAAAATATAATTCTTCTTTTAACTGGTCTTGTTTCAATGAACTCATGCTGGCATTGTGCCTTCATCTCTATTGTTACTAATTCGTGGATTTAAGGTGAAAACCTTTGATCGCTATTGTATCACATTATTTAAGTTACCAGACAATCGACAAGGTATTTCATTCTTATTCTTTTGTAGAGAGATAATAATTTTAAAGGTGGTCAAAATAACGGCCATTTTTAAATAATTATTACCTCAGCCAAGTGATCTTATATAGCACTGCTTATTGCGCATAAACAAATGTTTTTTCACAATTGGAATTACCGATTCTAACTAAAACCATTCAACAACTCAGTGATTCAGGTAGAGTGAGTACCTACTGTTTGTGTTACAGCTGTTATCATACAGCTGTAACACTGCTTTGTGTGATGGTTTTGCCTCCGCTAGCCTATATGGAAAATTAAAGAAAAGTAATAACAAAATATGTGTATTTTGATGTAAGATTTTTTTGTTATTTACGAAGCAGCTATTGCATTGTGTTATCGGGTGTTTGTTGCAAGCTTCGTTAGCAATGCAGGTCAAGGCTTGTGTTATGTGAGCGTAAGAGCCGGTGTGTGCGCATAGGAATGCAGGCGGGTCGCGTCCATGAGGGCCACCGGCACTACACACCAAGGTATTTGTTAAAGGTGTTCCCTATTGTGTCGCCCCTTGATTTGATACGCTGAGATAATGAAAATCTGGAGGGGAACGACCTCTCTTAGTCGGTTTAAATGGAAGGGTCATTGGCTTTCCCGGTTTTTACCCTGCGATAACTTCGTTTTTGTATTTTATAATTTATTTAGTTTGTGGTAATTATAATTATATATATTGTGCAATGTTATATGACACAATATGCCTTTATTTTAAAACATACTTGTTGCTACTGTGTCTTTCTACGAGTATTACATTTTTTAGAGTATACAGTTTCAACTTGTTCAGTTATTATTTATTGAAATAATGTGTACATCATGTACACAAACAAAACAGATACTTGTATTGTTGCCACGCAACACTATCTATATAGGCATACTCGTAGTATTAGCCCTACCTCAGTGCTGCCCGAGTTTCTAGTGCCGTAGTTTATTGTAGTTAAGTGGCGTACCGTCTGGGCCTTATTATACAACCGCATACATATACAACTACCACGAGTACTCGCAAATAAGCGTAAAATTTTAACGATAATGGATAGAACAATGTATTTGTTGACTTACGTGTTACGCTGTACCCGATCTGAGAATTCTTATGAATCATGGCCGATGAATCGTTTGTGTACTTTGTGGTCGTCGAATTTTATTACATTGCGAGTATAATCGTTTGAAGACGTTTAGTAGAACAATAGTAATTGTTACTTCTAAAGTTTTTATTTCGACACATTCACATTAGTCTATTGTGATAGTTGCGTATTGATTGATAGAACATGGCTTAATGCAACATGTTTTGTATCCCTGTATTTAGAAATTAAAATTCTTAATATGGTTATTTTGATGATTATTGTCAGATTGTCAGTCTTTTCCGACTTTCGATAGTTAGTACAGATTATAAATCGATTGTCGATCATTTAGCAATCGGAGGAATTACAGGTCAATTAGAAAGCAATCCAACTAGTGGTTCGTTGAATCACTACCATTAGCTGTGAATGCAGTATGTATGAATGTTTCAAACAGCAAGTAACGTCGCACTGACCTGGCATTTATTCCAGATTGTTTATCAATGTGTTTGATTTAATATGGCCAGTTATGAATCACCACTATCATACCACAAATCGTTGTAATCTTATCTGTTTTATTAGAAGCGCACTTCAAAAAGTGCAAATATTTGAACATTTAATTAGGAAAATAGTGCGTACTTTTCTAAGAGCCATGAAGTCGGTATTGGTTCCCTTAAATAGTGTGTCGCTCTGGGCATTATAATATAGAAGTCGATTATTTTCCTGCAGTCATTCTTAAAATTATCATAACTCCCTCATTTGTCTGGAAGCAGCATGTACGGGCTATGAATCACGAGTGCCATAGTTCGCTTCCAGGTCAGGCGAACTACCTTGTGTAAGTTTTATTTATTTATTTATTTATTCTTAACTGCACACAGAAAGGAAAAACATACAAAAAATAATAAAAATAAGAAAAAAGTACAGATGGCGGTCTTATCGCTCTAGGCGATTTCTTACAGACAACCTTTGGATGGATATAACACAATGAAAAGAAGACAGGGCAGTCTGGAATATAAAAGAGACAAGCTCTAACACAAACAAAAGAAAAAAAGGAAAATTAACAAATTGTTTATAATTTATATATACACAATATATGATACATAGTAATTTACTCCTAATATACATACACATGTCAATTCTTATAAATATAAATATACATATAAATACATACATAAGTTTTATGTATTGGAAACACTCATATGAGTTGTCAAGTTGAAGGTTTTTAAATATTTATAATTAAATAGCCATTATAATAGATTAAATTAATTTGCTATTGTATTTATAACTTTCGCGCAAAAAGATCTGTATATTCTCGCTATAATTATAGGTAATTCGTAAGGTTGGTTAATTTGACATGAGGTGAATAGGTGGTGTCGGCATGGAGTAGGTCATCAAGTGTTGAGGTCGTTGTCGGCGCGACTATTTCGTTCGGTGCTCAATACGTATCGATTGCTGAGGTGCCGACGAACTCACTCCTACTCGCTTCATTTTATTGCTGTTTGTACTTTTTAACGTGCCGGTAATGCATAATTGTGCGTTTTGTGATTGCTTCCTCAAAATCAATTTAAGGGCAAAATTCATTTATTTTCATAATTCAGGTTAATCTGTAATCTAAGTAAGTGTAAGTACTTCGTGTAATTTACGTTATGAAATATTTATATTCTTTGAAACGAACAAAAACCAAATAACCGCTACGAGATTTTTCAACGAAATTACTCATAAGTTGTGAGTAAATTGTAATTACCCTGTTGATGGTGTAGCTAAATATATTTTATGAGTCACTTGCTGATATTGTGGCAAGGTTGTTATAGCAGCGCTTCGAACATACAACGCATTCATATTCTTAATAAACGGTTCGACCTGTAGTTCTTTGAACTCTAGAAGAGTGTATCTCGGGAAGTATATGGACTCGCAGCTGCCAAGATTTCACTGAGAAAGTGTGTGACTACTACTTGCTAGTCGTGTTTATGTGCTTTGTATATAAATCGTAATGTTTACACAGACGTGGAAAGTAAGAAAATGAGCTCGGTTTGCAAACAAGGATGGGCTGTGAACACTTTTCTTTTTATGTTTTTTTCTTTTCAGAGAAACTAGGTCTTTATGTTGCAAAAGCCATGTGCCGTCCTGCATTGCGATTTAAGGTTTAAATGACAGATCTGCACTGGCATGAAACCGAAATTTCAAAACGGGAAAGCTTTTTGTGGACGTTACTAGTTTTTTAGCTAATGAGCAAGAAACGTTTGAAAGACTGTTGTATACATTTATTAGCATTAAACATGAGGTTGGAGTGGTGGTTTTCAATAGCGGTGAGTTTGTTCCGGGTATCATCGCGGCGGCAGGGCGCGTCGCCGGTGGAGCGCGTCCGTCACGCCAGCCGCTTTGCACAATGCCCTCCGACTTGCCCGCTGTCCTTTGGTTACACACTCATTTTGTACACTTCTCACAATAGTTTTAATATTCCATGTTCATAGTGTTACGTATGTATAAAGAATGTATAGGTTATACAATTCCGCCTTGCAATAACTGTAGTTAATATGAAAAAAGTGTTCACTTACGGTTTTCACGAAGTGTAAAATATTTTCTTATGGTACTCATGAATTTCCTATTGTTTTTTTTTTTACTGAAAACCGCAACAATAAAATATACATTATGCAGATAAGTAGCAAGTATAACCAAGTAGTTATGGATCAATACAATTGAGCTGCGCTTTTACATTGTAGATTGGAGTGCTTGTGCGCGCTACGCGATTATTGGATTCCGTAGGTACTAATTGTACTACATTAAAAGTTAATAAATACAGGTTGTCATTTTATATTTCTGCTGACTTATATTCCATTATTAAATGCAAAAAGTATAATTATCATTTATACTAAAATATTAATATACAAAAATATAGTTTATGTAGAAACTTTCGCTAAAATTTACATTAATTGATTACATATATTTTAGTGTTATTTAACTCATATCGTTGTCATATTTATGTGATGAAATGTAAATTTTACGGTGTTCATATTTGCTGAACCTTAAAACGGTGCTTAGTAAATGTGAATCTAGTCTATTGGCTATATATACTATATGTATACGTACCTGTTGGTGTAGATGAAATAGGTTCTTTTGTAACATGCGTCCAAATCAAAGCGAGTGCTTTCAACGAGGGTGGCGGAGAGTGAAACGTGCCTTTTTCTCTTTACGTAGTACTTACATTACAGAGGTATATATCATATGTTCAAATATTTATATTCAATCTCTTAATGTATTTCCTTGGTCTAACTTTTTGCCTGTATGAACCAATTGCTCGCAAGTTGTTATATAGACATACTTTGCTTAAAATTGAAACTAGTTCGAATTTCAAATCCATCTGGAGATTATTTCCCAGTGTTGCAAAGAAGGTTTTAAGCCGATGTGACATTATCATGTCAATCAATCGGTTAACCTGTGTACGGTATATAATATATCTACGGAAGTGTCAATTTAACATAGTAACAAAATTATTTATGTATAGATAATATGTACATCTATTAAAAAGACGCATCCGTTGTCCCATATTTCGGCCGTCTATGGGAAGATTCTCTCGACTATGCTAAAATTAGAAAATCCTTACTGAAATGATTGGTAATATGCTATGTATTGCGGTGACATACTTCAGACGTAAATAGCAAGAATTCAACCAATACTAATATCTCGTAGCTTCTGTAAATATATCATATCTAAAGATGTCTTATTGATAGCTCACTAGTACTACTTTAACATATTGCTACTCGTTAATAACCTACATGAAAATAATACAAAGTACTTAATCTTCGGAGTTTTTAGTATGAAGTTGCATAAACTGTTTTCTCAGAAGCATTTACGGACCATTAGCAGCGGTATAATTACTCTTGTTAATTTGTTAATCTAATGATCTGTATGTTTGTTCGTAATGGTTGTTTTTAGTTGTGCATACTTCATTAGCATTGACATTTTGCTTACCACATAATACTCGTAAGCCTGATTAATTTCGGAGCCTGGACGAATTAATTAGAGATATTTTGCACACCACCATTATAGATATTTATTTTAGATTTTACTCTTGTATGTGTTTGAGAAATTCATATCTCTATAGATTGAAATACTTCGAAGATTGATATAACTATGTTTATTTCACTTTATTCCTTGGCTGAATAACCAACATATATCTGGAGCAAAAATATTACAATATATTTTTTTCTTGAAACATATCTAGGCTGGTCATTCTATAACTCGTCTTTTGTGCACTATAAGTAATTTTATGTGTGTTAAAAGTGGATCGAATGCAAATTCCAACATGTTTGTGTCCTCTAATCTTATCATTTTCTTTAACTCTTGACAGCCAGTATCATTTCGATAACAACGAATTAAATATTCGTTCCAACTGGTGAAAGTAATTTCTTCTTAAACTTTCATGTAATATTTCATTTGAACACGGTTGAAATGTTTGAGTAATAGGTATGCAGTGGGAAATCAAACAATGCGTTTTGATATGTGCTATTAATGTCTCAATGAAAATCGATCGATGATTGTTTATTCAGCGTCTAAAGTCCGCCTTGGAGTTTCAACTCTTGTGCGTAAAGTTCGAAGTAGTAAGAATTGTAAATTGAATTAAATTGAAGTTTTCTTAATACCACTTGCTGAAATAAAACGATTTGTTTCCTATACCTTTCAACACTGTAACATACTTTCCTATTAATAATGTTATTAAAAGACTGACTATATAATCACTTTGTTTGTATTATTTACTTGTTACTAGTGAACTTGCTTTAGTATTTATGTAGAGCCATTTAAATTCTGCTTCTAAGAGGTAAATATCTACACGCCATCCTATGTTTTTTGAGAATATTTTATAAACCGGTACTCTAAGATGTTTCAGCCATTAATAGTTTATAAAAAATGCATGGTTTGTCTGTTTATTAGTTGGGGCCCAAACCTTCCAAAAGATTACCGTTATTTGATTACAAAGATAACCAAGTTAAAAAAGTAAGCATTGCAGTGGTCATTTACTTCATAATATGTTGTAGATTGTTTTAACTATGATAAGTGAGTCAATTAAGCTAACATCAGCACGTACACAGTGGACGGGCCCGCTAGACCGATAAAATTCTTATAACAAACTTGGCGATTAAAGCCACATTAAGTTGTTTTTATATTAGCAAATTGCATGGGTTCTTATGTCAGTTTACAGGTTCTGCTATTACATTGAATACGAATATACCAACGATACGACCAGCAAGTTTTCTTTAATTTGAATTGCCTAATACTAGCACATATTATAATTGTATTGTATTGTATCAGCCCATATACGACCCACTGCAGGGCACGGGCCTCCTCTATAATCGAGAGTACGATTGAGAGTGGTTAGGCCATATAGTCCACCACGCTGGCCTAGTGCGGGTTGGCACATATTATAAGCTACAGAAAAATCTGTTCTAGCAAAAAAATTCGTTACGTAATATATTTGATATTTCTCGTGACGACGGATGCGAATATGGAAGGAAATAACAAGGTAACTGGTGCTGTCAGCTTTCTCGCGCTGTTTGCTATATTTAGCCAGTGAACCAGTCGGTGCAGGTTCGATCGATATCTTTACTTGCAGACAAATAGCCGTGACTAGCAAAAATCCAAGTTATGTTTTGAATCTTATCAGTGAGTTTCAGGATGTTAGGTCTTTTCGATTTTTAATTGCATAATTTTCTTTGCAATGTAGTCTGTTCCTGTAAACTCAACAGTAACAAAGAGTAATCAGAAAATATTTATATCCCGTTTTTGATAATAATTTTATAATATCTACTGTTTATTTTTTCCAGCCTTAAAGTTCAACTTTAATTGGAAAAAGGATCTAGAATTTCCTCATGATTGAATTTTCAATCGATTAAACACGACACAAAAGGTTAAGCTTTATTAATGCGTAGGACGTGACCGTTCGTTGGCAATTAACTGTTACTGATTCTGACAGACAATCGATTGGAGGTGAACGCTACCAGAATTTGTGGCCGCCGACATATGAACTTTAGCACATTCGACTAAAATATGCTGAAAATATATATATACGTAGCTAAATAACATTATTTTATCTGACATACATATCTACTGTAAGTTTTGAGCACGTGATACCGCAGTTCATGAATACAGGATATTCCTTGATTTTGTTATTATATTTAACATAATGGTATTTTTGTTTAAAATATCTACATGTAATTAAATGACGTAAATCCATGGATTTAAATAATTTAGTTTAGTTAATTATAATAATAATAATTAGCGATTTTAAAGAATTTCTACGGTATGTAAGTCCGCCAACCCGCACTAGGCCAGCGTGGTGGACTATATGGCCTAACCACTCTCAATCGATTCTCTCGATTGTAGAGTAGGCCCGTGCCCAGCAGTGGGACGTATATGGGCTGATATAAATAAAAATAAATAAATTATAATAATGAAATAGGTAGTGAACAATTTTGTAAATCCAATTAAAATGGTGTGGATGCGCAAAACAGAAACACGCGAACTTATCGTCAGCATTGGTGCGATCCAGGCTCAATGCGGAGTTTGCCGGAGTTTATTGCCTATGCAATTACTAGGAAAAACAGTATATATTTTAATATTTACCTTGTATGATGTTCAGACACAAGTTCAACATTTATTTACTAAGATCGCAGTGATTCGGTTGGCGCCGTCTCGGCTTCTGGCTCCTTGTCAACACGATTGTTACTGACTCTTTCAGGGCAGCTAGTTTTTTTCACTATTATACTTTTATATCTATAACAGAGGAATGGTTAACAAGAAATAATATCAAGGAAATTATATTTTTCCTTTATTCTTTAGTATGTAATTATGTTGTTGGGATAACAACTTCCGGGGCCCACACATTTCCGGCTTTTCGACGTCATATGTACATTTGTATTGTTTAATTAATTGAATAAATCTATCGCTTATTTTCACGGATGAAAATCATTGTGAGGAAATCTGCATCATATTTAAGATTTTTCCCCAACAATTTCTATTGCACAGTTTACTATTCCGCACTAACTCAGAATAGTTGACTATGAGTTAAGATTATTCTTGAAAGAGTTGAAGTAAGTTAAGCTGCCAGTCGTAATCATCATCCGAATCATGTCGATGTCAATTTTATTTCAATGATGTATGTACATACATACTAAATACTTTGCGTAGTTGCTTGTTCGTAACGAACTGGACGCAGCAGCCAAGACAATGTTAGCGAGTTCGAGTCCCAGGGTACAACGCTGAATTATCAGTCAACTACTAAGTTCATGGACTGTGAAAAAATATCGTGAGGAAACTATACCATGAAAATCCTAACAAAACTCTCTTTTGTGTGTAGAGTACATAAACCCACATTACGCCAGCGTGGTAGAATGTGGCCTAACCCCTTTCAATCGATCTTTCTGATTATAACCTGATACAGTTACAGTCACTGTATCACTAACAAATGTCCTGTTATTATCTGAGGAAACAGTTTTGTTGTTATTAACTAATATTAACAAATATTACCTATATTTTTCCTTTGTGGTCAACGCGTTGACGTCAATAATATCGGCTGTTTTATTGACGTTTCCCTCTAAAACCAGTCCATACATCGACGTAACGTATAACACTTGTTTGTTGCAAATATGAAACGATTTAAAATTTAAATGTGCAATAAAATGGTGTGTGCATCTGCTCAGTGCATTGTTTGTCTAATACATCCATGAATCAGGTGGGGTATGGATTTCAATTTTCAATTGATTGCAACGACTGGCCTTTGAATAATTAACCGGCTCATTGAGTGCGCCTGGGCATACTATCGATGTTAGCGTTCAATCATGCCGTTGTTATTAAATAATTAGAAAACAACGATTATGTATTTGACTTAAATACTCTTTGACTGACTTTCATCAGGAAACACTAGATCCACTGCTTTGGTAGTAAATTACTAAAGTTATGAATATGATATTCCCAATAAATCTTTTCTTTAATTATAATCGTGTATTATGTGATCAGAATTAAATTAGCTGTTTGCTAATTGTGCAAACATTATGTAACTAAACTTTCTAGAAGAGCGGGATATTACGAATGTGTTTAACATTATGAACTCGTTCGACTTCATATGATTTTTATATATTTTCTACGGAAATACTTTAAACATCAGGTGATATATTATATGTTCAGTATTTCTAAATTCGAATCGGGGTCGGTGCACTAGATAGGAAAATCGAAACGCATCGTTTTGTGTATGTAGTACATTAAAGTAAAGCGATTAACAAATGACGCGTGTAAGGCTATTAATATGGTCCACATAGGCACGCACGTGTTGTTATGCTACATGATACATCGCGTATTTAGCACCTGGGTACCCGCGCACTACATGAGCTCGTCATTGACGTGCTCTATCGGAGTTTTTCACGCGATCTCACCACTTGGAGAGCAGTCGCGTTGCGCCCGCGCTGCAACATCAGCGTTTCTAATAATGCTCTGTTTTGCACAATTCATATTTGTGTTGTCGTTGCGGTTTCTGTGTATTTACTTATGAAGTAAATTTTACAGTAAACATAAATGGATTGTGTTCAAAGTTCAGTGGATTCATTTAATAGTTATATACAGTTTCGTATGATCTTTTCTTGTCGGTCGTTTTTGTATGGACAAAAATGAACACATGGGTGTTCATTCCGAGTTTCGTAATTTACTAGCATAATGCGAATATGATAATTATGAACGTGAAGCAGAGTGCGCGTTAGCAACCGTACAAAATACAAATTGTACTTTGTCGAGGGCCAGTGATTTTCGAAACGTACGAGCGCCTGTGATTAGAGGTGTTGTCCGAACGCATTCTGCTAGTGAAACGATTAACCGTGGAGGAGTAGAAGCCCGAGCCGGATGCCGTGGTCGACAAGTGTGCCGTTGTCCGACTCTGCGGCGATTTCACTCGAGTCACGCACGTGCAAGTGGCTCGCATACTCATTCGCTTCTCGCCACTGATTGATCCAATTACAGGATTATTGGATTTGCATGTGTAGTAGTGTTGCGTGGTGTTGTGGTGTGGTGCCGCGGTGGAGCGGTGGTGCGGTGCGCCAGTGAAAGTGAGCGTGATGCGGGAGGCGCTCAGCTGAGCTGGTGACGTCGCGCGTGACGTGCGCGGACATGGGCCATGTGGAGGATATGTGGCGTCAGTAAAGCCGAGCCGCTGCTCTTCGCTGATAACGTGGACGATGACTATGTAAGCCGACGACGTTGTCAACGAACCACGCCTACATCACTATGCGTGCTATCTCTACTGCAGTGTGTTGTAATACTTGTAATCAATATCGTTCGTTGTAATTGCGCTGTTATCGCTCACAACATCTAGATTGTAGACGAAACGAGATACAATATTCCCCCGAGTGTGTAGCAATATCAATACTTAATTTAAATCGATACATCTCGATGTTCTCTATTGAACGACACAAAGTGAATGTCAACAAGCTACGCTATTGTTGTTATTGTTCAATGGAAATAGAAATAAGAATTGTGGTATGTAGGTATCGGAGAGCATCTGTGCCTATTGTGATGGTTGTGGAGGCATTTTGTTGGAGTGTAATGAATATTGAATACATTTGTGTTGACCTGCTGGTGGTGTGTTCCAGCAGCCGACATGGCGGTTGTGGGGCGAGGAGCGCGTCGACGGTGCCATCTACACCGTCTACCTCAAGAAGGTGCGTTATCACCGGCCCACACGCAGCGCTTCCAGTGTGAGTACCCAATACTCTTACATAATAACATGAGGTTAAGGTAGCTTGTGATAACAGCGGTGACATTGTCTAGCCGCGATAACAACACTACGATATTATCTACCCTTGTAAATTTACATGGACATATGTACGTAACTTACGTAACTATAATAAACAAAATAAGTACAAATTAAAAGAATAATAATGTATTCTAGACAACTTGTAGCAAATTGATGATGTTTGGAGAGAAGAATTTAAATTAACGTTGATGTAAGAATGTAGCTACAAATATCGAATCGATAATTATCTCTAATTGTAGACTCATCGAAAATGCTTTAAATTTGCGTATAATTAGTTATTACTCGGTAAAATAAAACTTAATTATTTATAATGGAATGTAACAGTGTAGAATTGATATGAAATGAAATGTAAAACTCTATTGAATCTTTAACATGGTATATAATACTTAGATTCTCAAGGCTGTTTTCACGAGAGAAGAACGGGTAAGAAACTCTAGCGATGCTCTTTTCAAAATAATTTTACAATACAGTGATTATAGAGGTCGCAGCTTAGTTGAATTCAGAACAGTTCATAAATAAATTAGTCTATAGTTTTAAAGAGTGTAAATAATACAATACAATCGTTTTAAATATTTTTTTAATAATTACGGATAAAACACGTATATTATAAAAAGTTATCGGAATTGGATGAGAACGAGTACTATTATTTATATTATAAATAATATAAGATAGAAAATAATATATAAAACTGCTCACACAAAAAAGTTCCTGTATCATAAGAGTGTGTCATTGCGACGGTGTCCATTGGGAATCCCAAACAATTCAGAGACAGAAAATAGTGCGTTGAAGTGATATATTATATCTTCGGAATGGACTTCCCAAAGAAACTAAATAAAAATTTATGCGTTATGTATATTCATATATTTTTTATAATTGACATTGGTATGTAATTTTTATCATCTGAGTTTATTACAGTCTTCTCTGTTATGTTTCATTCGTGCAAAATATGTAGCCGTTCCGATTTAGAGGTCGCGATAACATTCACAAAGTGCTAATAAAACAGTGCGATGTGTTGTAACTCTGTTTAATTCACCGCATTATTTACATACCGGATGAGTTACTGTACTAATGTGTTGAAATTTAAGGCGTGTATTGTTTATCTGCGTGTCCTTCATTACGTTACGTGCGTTTTATAGACTAAATATTTTGCGTGACTTTCTTTTACGTATCTCCCAATATAGCATTGTCAAAGTAATCTTAATATATATAAATCTCGTGTCACAATGTTTGTCCTCAATGGACTCCTAAACTACTTAACCGATTATAATAAAATTTGCATACCATGTGCAGTTCGATCCAACTTGAGAGATAGGATAGTTTAAATCTCAAATTATAGTCGCAATTTTAATTTATTGCTAATTATTTGTCTGTTATTATTTGACAGTCACAATCATCTGTTAACTCCAAATGATTCTAACAGATGTCGATACCTTTCGACTGGGTTGAGTAAGTAATCAATAGATGGCGCTGCTATGGTAAATCTACGAACGTGTCATATAAGCTACATTTTAACAGTATAATTACCACGTGTTGTTGACGCTATAAAATTAATTAAATTTATTTTAAAGTTTTAGCAGGAATTTTGCAAAGTATTTGTGTTTGCGTATTTTTTTAATGATATTCGTCGTAGTTTCGTGTTTATATAAGGCCTATCTACAAAATAAAAGCAATTCCAAAAAATTGTCAACATGCCTATTTAGGCATTAAGGGATATAATGGGATAAAGTGGGACGAACGCGATGAGACCGGTAGATGGGAAATAATGGGACGGGATGTAACAGAAAGAAAAGGAGCCAGATGAGATGGGATAGGATACGATAGGAAAAGGGATAGTAGGTACTTAGGTTGAGTTCAGGAGTACAAAAGTTTGAACGGGAATAAGATATTTCTGGTGTGGAGTGGAGTCTAAACATCTAAGCACCCAGGCGAAGCTGGGCCGGGCCGCTAGTTGTTTATAAAATAGGTATGGCTTTATTGGACAGGTTAGTTCCTAAAACTATTTATTGCATCATTTGTGTTACTGATATCGAGTAAGAGGCAATATTAATTATCTTACTTAGGACAAATATTTTTTTCTTAAAATCTGATTAACAGCCTTGAGTTTTTATAAAACTATTACCGCTTTGGCCCAAGACATTGTACAGCTTTACAACACGAGATTCAATTTAATTACAAGACAAATGTTATTATTATTGCGAAACATTTGCGTTATATTGCGTTATCGTATATTCTCTCAATTTCGTCTTTCGGTTTTCCCTAGTGGACATATTGTTTATCAGGCTATGGACATTGAACAGTATAAATAACCTACAGCTATGGGACATTACCGTAATGACGCTAGACTTTCTTCATCACTAATTAATGAGGGGCACACTGATGTCTACTGTCTGAAGGGGGGTGGACTCATTAAATGTATCTCTGTCTACACCTTACTCCCTTAAGGGATCTCATCAGATATACATAAGTCCTACACATACGTAACTTGTGTAACTGTGTACCTAGAGCAGATTGCTAATTGGAATTTCAAGTGAGCGTTTAGCTGAGTCTGTTTATATCGACTGCATTTGTTGATGTAAAATATTTTTTTATACGCGTACGACAAAAAACTAGGATGCATCTGATGATAAAATCTAACTACCTGATGTACTATCCAAATAGAACATACACTGGCGAGGGATAGTTATCTAATAAAAAATAACTTCACATACCTTACCATTAATGGCCATGTTTATTAAGACCTAGGCTATCTAGGCGCGCGTTTCGAACTTGCAATCTTCGGCATAGATAAGCAATTGCTAGATACCTGTGTCAATCGATCGCTAAAGACGTTGTTTTTTTCGTAGGTCATTGATAACAATGACTTCATTAATGAATTGTGGTAATTTAATTATCTTACAGAAAATTATCTTGATAGTGGTGGGCAAACATTTATTTTGTTTGTCACTGCGGAGGCTGGAGTCGTTGCCCTCTGTTCTCACACGTTACGCAAATGCAAAGCATGTGGGAATTCTAATTCGCAAATATCAGCGGTTTTTTCTTATTTATTCAACTTCACTGGAATACATTTCTGCTGATAATAATTTACATTCTATTAGAATATTTTTGTAGACGATAGGAATGGATTAGGTAATCTAATAATTTATGTATTTTTCGTATATTTAAATGCAAACGAGTAGTCGGAATTTATTAAAATATTTTCTAATTAATGGTCCGAATTTTTGCCTCGGTACCAATACATAATAAATGATTTGAATGGAACCGTTATTGGTATGCCTCAGCGTTATTTTTAAAGAAATTCTTTTTTTCATTGGTTATACAACATTTTTTTATACATTAGAAGACTTCAAAATTTAAAGTTATTCAATATACGTGTTATTTTTAATCAAATTGTGTTCGTTTCATCGCCTACTTTTTCTTTTGGATTCCTTGCTTCTTGATTTTCTTTTAGCAGTGACTTTTATGGCAAAGGTCCAGACCTGCTTGGTACAGTTGGTGAACGTAAGGACTAACAGACTAGTGATCGGTATGGGTAACACTCAGATTTGCTATCTTATGAAATATGGGACTTGAAATTACCTTCAAATATTTTAAGTAAATACTTCAATAGTTTGGTCAAATGTTCGGTCGAATCTCTAATCTCTTTCCACGATGATCTTGAAACAACGCCCCTAGCACAATATTGTTTCTTGAAATTGCGTCGTACCAACTTTAATATTGGCTTTTCTTAGATTATATAGGAACTTTACGTCGCATAAAATTGAATTGTACTGAAATAAAAGTTCTGCGTCGAGACAGCCTTCGTGTAGGGTTTAACGATGATTGTATTTTATGCCGATGCATTAGCGCCTTCATAGTCTGTTTTCATTTACGTATTTACGTATAGCATATCTTGCAGATATTCTGCAAACATATACCTATTTGTAAAGGTTCCTCTACAAGACTTTGTAATTTAATCAAAATCATAATTTCGAGTTTGGTTTTATCCAATCAAAATGTATTCTGTACTGTAATGTATCATGCCCATGTATGTCCCATTGCAGGGCACGAGCCGCCTCTTCAATCGAGAGTACGATTGAGAGTGGTTATGCGATATAGTCCGCCACACTGACCTATTGCAGGTTAGCGGACTTACATGCCATAGAATCTTTTAAAAATCGCTACGTTTTGCAGGTTACCTCACGATGTTTTCCCTCACCTTTATAGTGTGTGTTGACATGTTGACAGTTGCGTCTTGTCCGTTTACCAACAGGCTACCACTTTTATATAAATATATATTATGTCCCACGTATATCTATAAATGATAGCAAGGATTCAAGTTTATTTTCAATATTTATCTTGGGAAAGATTCTAAGGGAATTAATATCTATTATATTTCTTTAATCAAATGGAGTCGCATAAATTAATTAATTTACTTGCAAATAGCTTCGAAGCAGACGGTATGAAGGCACACAGTTTGCGAAAGGTCGCAAATAACCAAGTTTATTTCCACAAATATTTACCGGTTAATGCTGGGCTTTCGGCGAAATACCGACGGTGTTTGTTACGGTATGAATATTTTAGTCAGGTACGCCGCCTAGTCGCTAAGGATTGTGGATTTTAGAACATTGTTTAGTCGTTTATCTGCCCGACTTATTCAAATATTAATATCTCAGCGCAATTCTTGTGGCGTTCACTATTATATAAACATTTTGATGCGTCATCGTGATTATGTTGAATGTTGTATAATTATATGTTATATTATTTCATAGCCATTAATGCTTTATTCGTAAGAAAACTCAAGTAGTAACAAAATACCTACGTCAGGTGGTATTTTCTACATTTAATTTTAATGGCACTGTGATGAATGGCTGTAGGTTCCCACGACACCTCACAGTACTCGCTTGTCTGTGTATATTCTTAGACGTAATTACAAGTAATGACTCGAGAACACAATAAAAATAAGTACACACTCCAATGCTAGTAAATTCATGTTATTCTGCGTTGAAAGTTGTTTAATATTATTCATACATTGACATACTTTCTGGACATTTTCCTTCACTGCAGTATATCGATAATTATATGGTTTAAAAATATTGTTACCAAATTGCGTTAGTTGTGCAATCACAAAGTATTAGGTATATGAATGTATTATTTTATTATGAAGAAACAAAGTAATAAACGAAGACTGCGATGTTTCATTGTAAATGATTTTAAAACATCATAAAGTTTTAAGTTTCATTTTGTAATCTCTCAATGACCCAAATATAACACTCTCTTTAAAAACTCTACATATACAAAAAAAACATAAAAAACTCTCGGTTGACAGCTTCCGTGGCGCAATTGGTCATACGCCGGCTGTGAAATGAGAGGCAACGGGTTCGATCCCCGCACTGAGACAAATGTTTATGTGAAACACAGGTATTTTTTTCGGGTCTGGGTGTTTGTGAGACCGAAATGTCTCTCGTAATTCCTGACACCCACGACAGAAGACTCGATCTTAATGTGGGGTTAGGACGATGTATGTGACCGTTGGGTGTATTTATTTTATTTAATCTGGAGGAAAATCCGTATCACCAATTTCTTAAGTCCTTAATTAACTATCTAGTAAATGGAATTTCCTTGAAATATATTCTAATAATAGTATATGGTTAATTTGTAGGAGTCAGACGACGAGATCTCCCACTTGGAGTGGGAGACGGTGCGCGTGCGGTTCGTGAAGGCGGGCACGGTGGAGCGGCTCGTCGAGGCGCTCGCCACGGACGACGGCGAGCTCGAGTCCACCTACGTCAACGTGTTCCTCGCCACCTACCGGTACGTATACCCCTATTCACATGATCACCACAAGGAATGCGATTGAAAGAGGGTGGGCCATTGTCCACATACGCTGGTGTAGTGCTGGTTGGCATACTTAACATACTGTAGAAAAAAATATGGGACTGTCGGTTGGAGAGCAGTCCTATGTTCAGCACGAACTTGGGTTGATCGTCACTTCGTCGCAAATAAGTACAGCACTGGCATCAATAACTATGGAATGGCAAGATATGGATCATCATGGAATGGTAGATAGAACACTAAACCAGTAGAAATTCCCTCTGAACGATATCAATTAGTGTTGAGTGTAGGTAGTCAATTTACAGTGTTAGAAAAAAATACCATCGTGTTGAGTATACACGACGTATAAAGAACGTTCCGCAAAACGGAAACTGATGCCAGTGTGTATGGAATGTAACATATATGTAAGTCTGAATTCAATGAAAGTAGAAAGAAATGAATTATGATCAATGAACAAGTCTTTTGTCGATTCTTGCAGAGTTTAGATGAATGTAGAGTTTAAAAATATTCATAATTTTTTCACCTTAAATCTTACACATATAAGTATAATATTTTGTAATTATTTTATTTGCAAAAAGTAATAGAAAATATTAAAACAATTGCGTGTGCGTCAAAATATCCTCCAAGTTGTAACTTGTACTAAATCTTATATCTTTAAATGAGCAATTCTTGTATATATATATATATATATATATACAATTAGATTAGGAATAAGATTCCGAGATTCCAATTATGCTTCCGGCTCCAATGATTTTCATGAAATTTTGTATATAGGGGGTTTCGGGGGCGATAAATCGATCTAGCTAGGAATTATTTTTAGAAAATGTCATTTTATTCGTGTTTTATCGATCGTTTTTAAACTGAATAATATGACTCTTCCTGACATCTATTGGCGAATAATACTATTTTTTGTGAGCAATAAAGTTATTCCAGCAGTTGGCGTTTTTAAGTAACACGAAGTCAATGAGTGTTTGATTTGAGGTTGGACTAAGAAAATCAATTGTTTATTTATATTATTTGTGTCTTCTTAATGCACGTGTTCACTTAAAAATGCCTAAACGATCTTGGAAAAAAACGCTTATAAACAATTAACTTCACGAAGCCGCAACTCGTCTCAAGAACACCTAGAAGAGCATCGTCATCAAACTGATCAGGATTCTCAAACTTCTCACAGTGAAGACTCATTTCAAGGATACCGTCATGAAAATCAGGTTTTTGCTCGTCCCACACGTGCTGCTAAAGTAAGATGCTTGCAAAATTTGACTGACATTACAAGGTCTTATGATTTAGATGTTTCACGAGAGCGTGCGGCCCAACGTGTAGCTAATGAAAATAACGATAATTTCCAAAAAACACAATTCGTAAAAAAAAAATACCGAGCAAAGCTCGGTCATCCAGGTACTAAAAATAAACATAGGTACAATTATCCAACATTTAGTAGTAAGTAGGTATCTTGTGAACGCACAAACAGTAGAATATAAAACGTATTGAGTTTCTTTTACCGTAAGAATTCTTCATTGACTTTTTACCATTGTATAAACCAGTACACCTATATCTACTTATTTTCTACGGCTTCACAAGTTCATTGGCATTCGTATAATTGACACTTCAAAAGTTCAACAAGATTACGACCCGATTACCTATTTACCTAAAAATAGGGCAAATATATATTGAAGAAAAATAACAATTTGGATATATAATATTTTTTCGTTTCTAAACAATCGCCCGGAATCGATTTGATTTTTATAAATTGAAGAGAAATATGATATTAATTTTGTTGCTTATTTAAAATTTGAATCGATTTGATTTCAATACTTGATCCTTTTCGAATTCAGTTAATTCAATTTATACATTTCACTTACAGTTCATTTGCGGAATGCAGTCGAGTCCTGGATCTGCTCTTACGACGATACGAAGCCTTGGCTGCTGAGGATATTCTTCCGACAGCAGTCGACACTTCACAACAGCACCGAAAGTAAGAATAAATAAAGTTGTAATAAACACACATGATTCTGTGAAAAAATAAAAAAATTGACTAAACATGATGTGTGTATTTGTTGCAGGACTCTGGTAGCATGTCTCCACGTGTGGTTAGACACCTACCCGGATGACTTTCGGCAGCCCCCGCACCACCCCGCACTGCAGCAGCTGCTCGCCTTCACTCAGCTTCATTTGCCTGGATCAGAGCTACACTCGAAGGTACACATACATGCCAGTTCTTTAAATAAATTAACTTAGTTAATCCATTCTTAGTGAACTAAACATTTGATATATGTGTTTTGTATTTGCAGGTATTACAGAAGTTAGCTATATTCAGTGCGGAACGGAATGGTGGTGCGGGTATCAGCGGCGGCGTGTGCCTGGCGGCCGGCATGCGGCTGCCGGCGCACCACACGAGTGCGTACCGCCTGCCGCACGTGCCGCACCGACACTTCGCCGAGCAGCTCACGCGCATGGACATGGAGCTGTTCAAGAAGCTGGTGCCGCACCAGTGCCTCGGCGCCGTGTGGTCGCGCCGGGACAAGGACCGCTCGCACGACGCCGCCACCGTGCTCGCCACCGTCAACCAGTTCAACGCGGTCTCGTTTCGCGTCATCTCCACAGTGCTCGTAGAACCCAACTTGAGGCCGCTAGAGCGTGCCGACATACTCGCAGCGTGGCTCGACATAGCTCGAGAATTGAGGGTGCTGAAAAATTTTTCGTCATTAAAAGCCATCATATCTGGTTTGCAGAGCAATCCCGTTTACAGATTGCGTAAAACGTGGGCTTTGTTGCAGAAAGAAAAGTCTGAGTTGTTTGATGAACTTGCACGAATTTTCAGTGAAGACAATAACCGGTGGGCCCAAAGAGAACTGTTGATGCGTGAGGGGACTGCAAAATTTGCCGATACCGTAGGCGAGAACGACCGACAATTACAAAAACTATTACACGAACGAGGATCCCCTGGTGTTAGTCATGGTACTATTCCGTATCTTGGCACATTCCTAACCGATCTCACTATGATTGATACAGCCATACCAGATACGGTATCGGACGGTTTGATTAATTTTGATAAACGTCGTAAAGAATTCGAGGTGCTCGCTCAAATAAAGTTACTGCAGGGTGCTGCAAACGCATATCATTTGCCAACCGACCCGATGTTCGACCGATGGTTCGATTCGGTGATAGTGCTGGATGACCGTGAAGCGTACCAACTTTCATGCCAAATAGAACCGCCGACTAACCCACCTAAAGAAAGAAGGCCGAAGAAGGTGAACGACGCGAACGGTCAGGGGCACAGGAAGAACGACTCGATCGCGAGTACGAGTTCGAGTAATAGCTCGCAATTTTTCTGTGAGACCGATGGGGTTGCCAATGCCTGGAAAAGGGATAGCCTGGAGAGACGGATATCGCCAACGCGGTTGTCTCACGGTTCTTCATCATCGTCGTTGCCATCACTGGATGTGTCACTCTCGAGTGCTAACAGTGGGCAGAAACCCAATGGTAAAGCGGGTGGGGCAAGTCCTGCGCACGCCAGTGCTAGAAGTGGTCCCGACTTCTATATCATCCGCGTAACGTACGAGTCGGATTGTGCAGAAACCGAAGGCGTGGTGCTGTATAAATCCATCATGCTCAGCAACAATGAACGGACACCCCAAGTGATACGGAACGCCATGCTCAAACTAAACCTCGACGGCGATCCCGACGCCTACACTTTGGCGCAAGTGCTACCTGACAGAGGTATTTATTACTAGTTTCTTTATTAATTAGTGTAAATTATTTCCGTTTTCACGTAACATTTTACTACATGTAACAAACATGTCTTAATATGTAGAAAAAGGTGACGATTACATTTTTATCCAATTCCTAGTCAGCATACACTATATTCAACTGTTATGTAGAACGTACTATTTCTTGAAATAATTCAATAATTTATCAAATAATATTAAAACTCAGGATTCCTTTGTAATAATTCATGAGATTTCATGTCATAAATATTATTTCATCTACTTATAAATCCATGAGGGATCAAAGTAAAATGTATAAAATATGATATCAAAGTTTTAAATAGGGGGGCGGGGATGAGGAATGTTTTTTCTGCACTAAGATTTAAGCTGCCGTCCTCATAATAATGAGATTATAATACGTGCTAACATACTTTAAATATTGCGATATTGCGCTATTTAATAACACTCAGGAGTTGTATAAGCCATAGTCCCAAAAATATGATATGATTGTCCTGTTACCGTGGTTACTTCTATTTATTCTTTATATTTTACACGATGCAGATAACGGATCATATTTTTATGCTCGATATGTAAAACGATTTCGCTTATGGATTTACGACCGGCTGCCTGAGTGTTCCCAAACCCTTTTTAGTATAGTCATTTATAACTCAAAAAACCTCTTACGGTTATGAAATATCTCCTTTCATTTGTCTGAAAAACAATGTCTGATACGTCTTTTTCAAGATTATTTTGTCTGTTAATGACATGATGATGAAAAAGAATAAGGACATGAAATAATTAATTATAAGATGAATAAAGAGTATGAATAAATAAATAAACGACGACATAAACATGTCTTCATATTAATCAATGTTTCAATTTTTGTTTGTTCATTCTATCGCGTGTATTAAGCTACAAACACCTTGTTATATATACAGCTGATTATTCCAGGATTGTAGTAAACTAGGTTGACGTATCTATACTATCGTCAATAGTGGTTATTGTAATATATTTATTTGTACATTAATCTTGTGTATTGTTTTCAGAGATGTTGCTGCCGGCGAATGCGAACGTGTACTACGCGGTGAACACCGCGTACAATTTAAATTTTATACTGCGACCGCGGAAGGCGCAGCAGTCGGAGCCAGTGATTAACGGCAAAGCGCGCGGAAAACGAACTTGATGCGGTCTCGCTATGTTTACCTGCCATTGTTAATGTGGACTCATACGAGAACAGTGTTTAATATCTCACTTGCACATCTCGTTTTAACTATACTCCGGTGACGTGGTACTTATTGTGTTTTATTGAAGCTGTGTTCTGTGAAATAGCGACAAATAATATTTTGTATTTATGTACAAATTGTCCCAAGTTCCTGTTATCGCCAGTGGTGGAGAAATACATAAATAGTGAAGCGCCACGAACCTTCAGTGTTCACTATACATTTCCGTTTCGTTGTTTGTATATTGTGTAGTGCGTTGTATGTAAAGTACTCATGTAAATAAACACTTAATGCCACCTTTAGCGTAGTGAACGATCCTGAACTGAATTATGTATTCTTGTATATTAATGTCTTACTCTTGTACATACTAGCTTATGTAAATATGAATCTCATGCATGAATAAAGCTTTCAAGAACGATTGTAAAAGAACAGTGCAATTCATACATCGTCCTTTACTGAGGTCGATGGGAATTGCTCTGTAGTTTTATACTCTCGTTTCGATGTTAATAACTAGTAATAAAATATTGAGCCAAAGGCAAATGTCTAATAGCGAGGTGCTGTCTGTCTTTTGTATAATGTTTATAGGCGTAAACGTAACATCTTTTGATAAACCGAATTTCATATATGGAACTTGTCAACATCAGACTGCGTAGTGTAAGTGATATTCTCATAACAGTCTTTACCAGTGTATTGGTTCCGAGTCGAGCCTATAGCATCAATATGAAGTATTGGTTTACCTGCTTTTGGAATGCCATAATAAAAAACCTGAAAAATAGCGCGTAGAATTTGTGGTATATCACTTGTGTCTCTTTAATTTTTATTTCTATCTAGAATATCTGAACTGTAGGACAATATCTTATATATTGCAAAAATACGATTTATAATACTTAGGACATTAAACATTGAAGACTTAATAAATCACACTTGTCAAGAATCACGAATGTGCAGGATTAGGCAGCAAAAGGATTTAACAACCAGTGACCGATTAAAACTGAATAGTAATAAAGTAAAACAATGTTTTTATTTGGTTATACGTGACATATTTGTAAATTAAAATAAATCAATATCAGTGCTTCTATCAAAAATGGCCGTTGAATCTCATACAATTATGTTTTTTATAGCGCGTGTTTCGAATGCATATATAACTAACTGCAGAAGTAATTGCGTGGTATTCCTTAGGGGCCTTATTAATAAACTGGGATGCGCGAAGGATTAACTTAAGTCCAAGGCTTTAAAATTTACTTGATTATTTTGACTATTAATTTGACTATAATATTGAATAATGTAACTACAATACGATGGTTGCCTAGCCCTCTACGCAATTTCGTGTTTATTAATAAAGTCGTGAATATTCGAAATAATCGAGTCAATTCTAAAGCCTTGGACTAAAGTTAATCCTTCGCTCATCCGAGTTTATTAATAAGGCCCTAGATGTTTACTTCAACGGTAGTAGTTCGTGTTACCAACACAAAGTTAGAAAAGGAATAGTTTAGTTTGCATCTGGTATCATGACGGTAGAAGCACATTACACCCAGATTTTGGAAGAACGTTTTATATCTCGTAAGGGTTTGACCTACTTTTGAGTATTTATACACATATATTACAGGGTGCCTAAAACATGTTCAATAGTGTTAAGGATTTTGGATTGCCGGTTATAAAATTTACTCCCGTAATTAATGAAATGTAATGAATCGTGTTCATTGAATCTTCTTATTGGAATCTTGTTTTCATCCGAATAAAACCACAGCGTGCCTAAGGTATTGACTGCTATTTTAAAAACAAATAATAATAGTATACTGTATATGTGAGATCTGTAATCAGTGTATAATATGTTACCTGCCCTATAGAATAAGTGATTTCTCGTGTTTAATGTAAATATGTGTAACTATAAACTTTTCCACAAATGTCCGTGTAACATGTTTAATAAAAGTTAACAATATGTTTAAACTTTGTGTTTTTTATTCTGATGAAGTTTTGGAAGTCCATGTCCTTTTGTTTCACTCTATTTCGATACAAATCCTATCCGTTTCTTATTTTTCAATATTTCAACAGAGCTCAGTTTTGGTGTTATTGGTATTATGTTTTGGTATTATACATATGATGTATAATACCTTATATTAATTCATTTATTTTCAGATAACATAATCCAGTTAATTAGTTAGTATCCTAAGAAATATGTTAGTATCTGAAAAAAGAAACAATTTTTATTTGACAAATATTAATTGAAAATCCAACGCCGTTGCTGATTAAATATTGAATAAGTTTTTTTATAAAAAAGACACATTAAGCTGATTTGGCATCAGAAATTTGGATGCACCGCTAGGGGCAAGATATTGTATGATAATGTAGCGCGGCGCCGCGGGTAGCACTGGTGTAGCGGCGGTGGTGTTGGTGGTGTAGGTGGTGTCGGTGACGTGGGGTGCTGACGCTGGTGGTGTGGCGGCACCTGCGTGCTGCCACCGGTTGACAGTGTTTCGGCTAAAATTTTCATGGCCAGCGTATCGAGCGGCGAGCAGAGCTGTGCGCGCAGCCGCACCCCCGCACCCCGCACCCGCCGCCCCGCACGCCGCCCCCGCCCGCGCCGCGTGCTGCCGCCGCCCTCACACCGCCGACACTCGCCCCGACAGCTGCCGCCGCCACCGCCGGCCCCGACTTCGCACAACAATAAACACACGCGCGACCTCCAGCCGACAGGCTATCACACGAACTTGCGTAGCCCAGTGCCGGGTGGGAGTGCAGTGCTCGTGCCACGTGCGCCTCGACCGAACCCTGGCCTTTCGGACATGTGAAGGCGCCTCGCTCACGCCTACTGACTAACATGTGGAGCGGTGCAGATAAACGCAAAATGAAATAATAAGGTAAGAAATATGCAGATTCCTCCAAAACAGACAGACTTATAGCCATATTAGTTCCATGAAATGAGAAAAGAATGCAAAACCACAGCAGTTTCATACAAAAATATGACATGTTTATTCACAAAACAGTGTAAAGTAAGATTTGATTCCTGAGGGTACCGAACAGGTTGGTTAGTCGATAATATAGGAAAAAACAATAGAAAATTGTACTAATCACCTATTACGTACGTATTGTGCCCTATATACGATACAAAATAATAGGTGGAAGCAGTTATATTAGCTAGTGGTAATGTTTTGTGTAGTGGGAGCGGCCGGAGTCCGCTCGTAGCGAAGCTCTACGAATGCCGCAATCTGATTATGGCACACCCACTAGGCTACAAGATATATTAATAGATTTATGTTCAGTAATCATCTTTTGCTATGAAACTGGGATACGTAGAAAAATTGGTATTCGATTCTTCCCTATCGCGAATTGGCAGTCCATGCAAGAATTACCACATTTCACATCTTTTCAGATAGTTCTATAAAGTATTATGGATAATTTACTCTCTCTTACTGCCAATTCTCGAAGATATAACCGTTATTTATGTCATTGAATCTACAGCAAACTCTGATCTGCAGCATCAATATTATTTCAGGCGGTTTTACTCCAGCGTGCTACGTTCTTATAGGCTGCTTTTCGATAATGATATTAAAAATAAACAACACATATATTTGTGATAGAGATTATCAAATACAGTATCATATATTCCACAGAATCCGAGCTTGATATCATCTTTTTTGAGTCCCCTATCCATGAGTTCTTTCCATGAGTTATTAAAATTCCGTCATTGCTCCTATTATTATTATCTTCAATCTTAGGTATTTAAAATTTTGGAAATCCACGTACCAAATATTTGACAAGAAATATTTATATTTTAATTACATTCACAATTTATGATTATAAAAAGCAGATAGAACTGCTTAAAGCTAAAAAGAATCAAATGAAACTGGCCTTAGATAATTAAAAATACCGAAAAAGATGTTTTAAACGTCATTATTTTTACACGGCCGCGTGTTTGTAAGCCCGCATTCAAAGGCATATTCATACCTTTATTCATCGCGGAGCCTTTCAATTGCGTGTCCGGATATTTTCAGCGAACCCCGTTGAATAAATTTCTCTGAACCCCAAACAATAATTAAGCTCAATTTACATTATACGAATTCTTAATTCAGCGTAACTTTATTTATAACTGTCAATGGGTGTTAATTATATTGGCTTAAGGCGCTGAAAGAGATTTCATTTGAATATTTTTGATTACTTAGTATGTTTAGGGATAAAATACAGGGTATGTCAAGACTGCGAACCGGAAATGAAGCCAGGTGGTAGTTTTAGTGATGACAGACACTATGTGGTTGAATTTCCTTAAAAAAAAGCGACTGGTATTTTATTTTTACAGTTTTTAAATTTTATCGTGTTTGGATGGTAAATGCCTAGTTTTTGATAAAAATATAATTTAAACCCTTACGTACCATTGTGTTTTTAATATTTTTATTTTAGGAAAACGATGTATTTACTACCCAAATACGACAATAATTTTAAAAAAAGTACACAAAAAAAAAACACTTCTTTTGAGATTTTTAGTTGCGTTCACTGAAGTCACTAATACTATATCTGACTTCGTTGTGTTGTATCGGTCGCAGTCTGGATATACCCTGTATATAGTAACTTAATTTGAATAATTTTTGTATAATTATAACTTTTGGTGACACAGATTATGGATTTAAAATATTCATGAATATGTTAATTGTGGCTTGTTTGACTTAGCAACCAATACTATAATGTGATAAAAACTAAATGAATAAGCACATAAGTCATAAAAAGTAAAATCCGTTAAATGTGTATCAAGTTGGTTGGCAGCGACATTTAGGGCAAAGTTATAAAGATAAGTAAATCAAATGACATGCAGATAAATTTTAACAAGCTTATTACTTTGTCATTAACGTGTGACGTGTCGCCGGGGCATCGCGTGCGGATGGGGAGCGGCGCGCACGCAACGCAACTAGCCAATAACTCAGCCCCGGCCATTTTGGTCACTGCTCCTGTAGCAAGCTTGATAAATGGAAATTACTGCCAATTAATAAACCAGTGTTATATAGAACACTATACAGAATTAGCTTATTTGTGAAACTCGTGAGATAAAGGTATTACACGAAGTTTATTATAGACACGGCTTGTTAATATTGGGTTAACTAAACTTGCAAGCGGAGGCCGGAGACAGCATATTTCCTGGGGTAATTACATCTTGTCGCGTACATTGATAATAATTGATTTATGCATACAAAATGTATATATCACATCTGTATTTTCAAACATGATTGGTAGAAGTGCCAGTGGTGCCACCCATAGATAGCCTGGCTTATTTTCAATCCAAGATGTGATAGGTGGCGACATTTTTGCAATACTGGCCAGGCACAAATTCAAGCCGCGGGCCAAGCCTTTTTTTATAGCGAAGAGTTAATTACAACAAACCCACACTTACTGAAACGAGACCAATAAACCGATTCTATTCACTTAATACTTTGTTTATTATACAAATAAATTTCTAATCCTATTAAAACTAAATCAAGATATGTTCCTAGAGTAATTTATTCGTAAAACTACAATACGTTATGAAAAAAGGAAATCTGTCAGTCCATTTAAACTATGAAAAATAATACATGAAATATTCAGAATAAGCTTTCTGTATCCGTTGAGATGACTATTACATACATGTTAATGAGATAAAATTAGTGTTTTGCAATGAGATAAAATATAACTTAAGGTAACAGCGAGAAAAAAGTGAATGGAAATCAACGCACTCTGCAGATTATTTTTTCCATTTGTAAGAACTGGATGATACCATGCTTTTTCTTGGGTACTTTGTATACCGATAGATTTTTACTAGCGAGTTTAATTTCTAGTTGCTTATCTTAGTGGCTGATCTTCTCCGCGGTACATTCTTCGAAAATTGATGTCAAAGTCTTTACTACGAAAGCAAATAAATCAGAAACACATTTCAAACATAACAATACTAATAATACGCTTTGTTTTAATTAATTAGGTTACACACCACACTTTATATATTATGAATTATACTAATTTTCTACATTATCTAAGTATGTGTAAGTACTTAAACAGCTAAGTATGTACGTATTCATATTTATGTAAAAATAATTAAAAAGGCAATAATTGAAATTAGAACAATCGAATGCCACAATAAATTAAAATTGGAATTTATAATTATAAAAAAAGGGTCACTAAGAAATCTTGGACCATAGAGGTTCAGTTTTATTTGAAAGCGGCCAGCCGTTCAAAGTGGTAGTTGCATAGATACTTTGTAGCAATGCTTAAAGAAAAAAAATCTGTTGTTAAAAAAATAGAGTTTGTTTCCACTGCTCACAATAAATGTTATTAGTGAAAAACATTTGTTAGTAGTGACGAGTTATTAGTTTAAATTAAATATTTTCAGAAAATGTTCACAGAATAAATACACATTGTTCGTGTGGTTGCAGAGGTATTTTTCTGTTTTCTACTCGTATATTACAGTAAAGTATTGTGCTAGTGTAATTTCGTGTATCGTGAACTATCGAGACGGCCTTATTTGACTTTTTTATGTCGCCTGTGTTCGAGTAGTAAAAATTTACTGGCCATTACCCTCAGGTTCCTTTACGACGCTTCAGCAATGTGCACCCGTTGTAAACCGAGGCACATTCGCCTTTTGAGAGCGCCAAAAAGGATTTTCTTGTATCTTAAAATTTCTCCAAGAAACATACAATTCTTTTGTTGATAAAATGTTGTATAACGTTTTGCGAGCGCTTTGCCGTTTTTTGTATTTTAAGCTTGAGTTATAATGACCAGAGTGGGTTTCACGCGAAATATTACGAGTGCACGAAATAAAACATGTTTGTAACTTTCCTTCAGATTTATAACCTAGTTCTTTGTTTATAATATAACATTGTTTATGATAAAGGCTATTATTTACTCGTAATTACACATCAGATTCATTCATAGAGTTGATCTAGAATGTGAAGTGTGAACTAGGTCCCTTTATAAATAAAGAAGAGGCTATTGGCACTATTGATTAAAGTAACATAATAGCAATATACATGAAACAATACAATTTTAAACCCGGTTCCTGTAACACAGGAATAATATTTCGGACAATTCACGCTATAGCAACCAAGCACTCGTGAATTCGATTGGGAGTGCTTAGACTATAGCTTTTAAATAGCCAAAATCATTATCTCTTTATTGTTTCAATTGTGGAACAGCCGTGTAATACTGCTACAGCAAATTGTCCCTAACTTACAATGTTTATTTGAAACCTTTGTTTAGAGTCCGAAGGTTGGGACATAAATAAGGCTTTTAGCGACGGGTACAGCATACATTTATGCATTTGGGTATGTCCCGTCGCCATGGTACGATAAATTTGGATAGAAATATTTATAGGACCAATTTCGCATTCAGTACATCTGGTCTAAAAGCATTCCTCGGTAAAATAAAAATGTACTGATTCTGTAGGGGTTTCTGCATCAGCATTTTCAGTTATTCTATTTGTCTAGAATTCGTTTCAAGACGAAAAGTTTTTATAACTCTGGAAATTATGGATCAGACGAATATTCCTCCAAATATTTTGAAAGATATTCTACTTTGGATTGTTTTATGGTTAATAAAGAGCAACTTATAAAATAAGAAGTTTATGTTCCAAGTTATAGCTTTACTGCAAGTTGTCCTTTTAAATGACAGTCTCCGTGGCGTAGTTGGTTAGACGCCGGCTGCGAATATTTTTTCATACTAATTAAAATAAAAATATATTGCGCTTTACATGTATGAAGAGGATGCAGGCGTGGTTGTTGTTCGCGTAAATCATCCAAAGGAAAGTTATTATCGCCATTCATGATCATCCACAAAACTTTTATAATTATAAATTTTATTGGGATTTAATGATGCTTATAATTACTGATTACTTGCCCACTTGCCTACAATTACTCGCACTCAATTGAATTTTCCAAACACATTTCATACTGCAAAATCTCAGAGGATGAGAAAAAACATGTGCTACACAAGTAATTACATCTAAATTTAATGGATGCTCAGTTCTTTATTAACAAATCTGATAAAATCAAAAACCGTAATTATTTTCTGTTAAGATTTATTCATATTCTTGTGTTTTACTTCATATCGAAGTTATTTCATATCGAAGATGTATTGGTAGAGTGGACGGTGCTCACATATTTTCTGAATAAGCTTGTAAGCTAAAATGTTTGTGGCGCCCGGCCAATGTAAGCAGCCCGTGGGATTTAGGCCCCGATATAACAAGTAGCGGATCTAGTCGCCACTTTCTAAATATTCTTACGTTGTTTTTGGATCATCGCCAAGTATTGGCGAGTCTCCTAAAATCTATCGGTCACGTCCCTATCTATAATTTTTCAAACAAACATACTGTTTATACTAAGTGCTTATTTGGAATTGCTTTGCCAATCGTATTACAATGGTGTGAGCGTGAGTTATTGCTGTACTTCCACCTGTATTCTCCCGACCCCTCTCATAGTAGTGGTACAACTAATACTGAACCGAAAAAACGCAATGATCATTACTCACTAGCTTCTTTACGGCTTGTGGGATAAATAAGTAGCAATATATAATACTACTGTAGATTTTGTTGCGGTTAAAGGTTGTTCAATCGGACAGCGCAAGAAATCTTTTAAATCTCAAGAAGTGTTAACGACCGATATGTTTATAGGACGTTCATATTATCCATTAGGTAGAGGTAGTGGTAAAATGCGTGGTAGCCTGTAGGTAATGGACTAGACCAGGCTGCCTACATATTCACGGTGGTGGCTGGTACAAATCCCAGGGCACACCGCTGACTTTTCGGATTCATGTGTGTATTGATAGTCAATCACACCTCACAACGGTACCATAGCGATTTGTAAGAATTTTTAAGGTATGTAAAGTTCGCTAACCCGCATTAGACCAGCGCGGTGAGTCCACACGCTGGTCTCATGTGAGTCAAAGTCGCGAGGCCATATAGTCATACGGCCTCACCACTTTCAATCGTACTCTCGATAATGGAGTAGGCCCGTGCCCTGCAGTGGGACGTATATAGGCTGATATAATAGAATACAGTGGTAAATAAAGTGTCAAACGCGCAATAGAGTCCGCAGCATTAGATAGTTATCTCTAGCAGGTCGGTGCTCCACTACAGCATTAAACTTAAGCTCCATTTACACGGGGAGAGTTTCTCGCCTCGAAGCTACGATTATCGTAAGGATATAAAAAGTTGCATCGTGTAAATATTTGTCAGAAAACAATAATCTATTGCGTTTATGTCATGTGATCATCGCATACAATTCTCGCTGCGAGAAACTCTCCCCGTTTAAATGGCGCTTTAAGATTAGGTGTAGTATAAGTAGGTACTTTGTGGTTCTGGTTTAGAAAATATATGTGAATTCAAGAATTTCAAAGTGTCTATGGGCAAGAATGGCTAAGATGAACTATTTTTTTATTTGCATAGGTCCGGCAAACGAGCAAATAGGTCACCTGATGGTAAGTGATCACTGCTGCTCATGAATCTCCATAGCGCTGGAACATGGATGGGTTGTCAGCCCGTCAAACTGGGATGAGAGCGGGAAGGAAAAAGGATGGAAAGAGGAAAGGGGTATTGGGCAACAGGCAATTCTAACTACTCCCAATACGAACTAATTCCAATCTAAAACTTACCAAGTCACAAATAATAAACAGTGCGTTTTTTTACATACATTTCGATGTCTTATATATTATTCATGGAATTATTAATAAGACAGGTTATTAATGAGGCAGGTACTTAATATTCTTCGGAAGGTGGGTGTATAAGTGAATTCAGCGCATACTGAGGGTAAATAATTGTATGGAATATCAATGAGCAAGGCACGTGACGACAGAACACGCCGGAGTACAAAAATTCTTCTTGTAATCCAAGATTAATTATAAAACTTTGACGTGGAAATATGTAAAACAGCTTTCGCCTACAAAATTATGAGACCTACGTTTTTAGTCCTTCAACTAAAATTAATTATTTAACACGGATAATGAGAAGATTATTATTGACCTCAATGGCAAAGCTAATAAGAAAATTTATGTGATAGCATAATTTCTAATTGTCTCATGCTTACCAATAATTTAATTGAGATTGACAAATAAAGGTGGCGACGGAAAAAGTGGAGTACTTAGGCTTAGTTGTATAAGTGGCCTGCTGCCCACTACAACACAGAGGCTGTCACAAAGAGTGGAAGATCAAGCTTAATGGGAAGCTTTGCGAGACACACCTTTCAGTATTGGAACAATATGCTATAGTGATGAAATTGCTTGAAGAGGGTTTATTTTAACAAGTCCATCGATCCTAAAACATAAGCCACATATTTCTGAAGGGGTAATAAGTAGTAGCAGTCTCCGGAAACCGATCCTGCTCGGAGGCGAACACGCTGGCGAGGAAGGCACAACCTACCTTAGTCGAGGAAGGCACAAGTCGCTTCTATAGCTACGCAATAGAGGAACTTCGGCATGTTCATTGTGAGGTACCGAAGTTTTTTCAATGTGCTGATGGGGCAACATGGGGTTTTTAGTCGGTAAAAATCCAGCATTCTCTCCTAGTGTAGGAGTCCAAGACGATTTTCGCCATGAAAAAAAAAGTGTCCGAAAAACTTATTTACGAAACGCATCAGCAAAACAATTGCTTTAGGTGTAACGAGCAGCAGGATGACTTTACAACTTTGATAAAAGTATAAATAAATAGAAAAGCAATTTTCGCGGGGTTTGATCTGCGGTGAAGCAATCTCTCACGTGGTAACAAATTGAAGTCGACCATGTGTGGAAAATCTCGAGATCCGCACAGGGGAAGATTACACGACGCTGTGTGCAATAACCGTTAAGATTTGGGATAATCTGGGCGCCTACAATATTCTAATATTACTCTTTGTAGCCAGATTCACGTCAATCTGCGATAAGTTATTGGATTGGGATGTTATTTAATTTTATTACGGTGTATACAATGTAGGCATGACAGGCTTGTCGTTTATTTAAAGATATTGTTCTTCGACACTGAAGCTAATTGTAAACGCGATTTTAAAGTATTGATTTAATTATTTTTGTTGTTTCTATAAGATTTATATAAAAATAGATTGGGTTGTGCCACCCAGTATCAGTAATCCTTGAATGTACCATAAATGTACATTGTTTATATATGCACTGACAGTTATATTACGTTGATATATTGTGCTATTGATTAAACATAAACGATATATTATAAAATAAATACAAATATCACTAGAACACTAAGGCTATAATATTACATATAGTGTTCTTTACACAAAATATCAGTGAACCGTTTGACTGTAATCTTAGAACGAGAAAACAATAACATGCTATATCGCTTCCTGTTCTGCATACTTCGACATAAAATTAGCATTCAATGTTCGAATGTAAATTTCAAGTATTACTGTAGTTCTACGTTAAATAGCATCTAATTGAATAAACAATAAGGTCGGAGTGCTCCGGGATCATAAATCACCATGTTTAACAGGCTTATTTAGGACAAAGCCTTTGTAAGCAGTGTGAACTAACAATAACCCCTCTGTTGTGTCTACGAATAGACGAGCGGGTTTTGTTAACTAATAATATTATGTCTGTTTGTCTCTATTTATCATTGGCATGAATTCAGCATTTTGCTATGTTGGCATAATTAAATTGGAATACCTAGTTGCCTTTTATATTGCTTCTTGTGAGATGTAATATTATGCAACTATCTAGTTTCATTTGTTACAATTGGTTCCTTCTCGGAGTCTTCTTATATTAAATTATGACTTTTAAATGTAATAAAATCACGTTATATTATGTAATCTTTTGGATTTTTTAATTTAATTTAATTTTGCGGTGAATATGAAAATATATCCATCGAAATAGCTCCTTTAGTATGGAATAGGTACCTATATCAATTTAATCACAAAGTATAAAATTAAATTATACCTACCTTTAGTATGTATTTTAAAACTGCAGGTTTAAAATTGCATAAAGAGCGGTACATTTATGCGAATATCTTCCGTTATTTATTTCCAGTTTGTTATTCAGAATTGATGTTACAAAAAGTGTTGGAAAATTTAATTTCGCTGAATGAAACACGGGTACCGGAATTTAAAAGTTCCTCTTGGTTTGTTTTATAACGTTTCAATAAAGCGTTCGCTCGCTGTTGAAACTCAATTATTGATGTTGACCAACCACCATGATGCTAACGTGGACGATAAAAGGAAATTCTCGTTAACTTCCCCTGCAGTACCACCCACGCTGTAACTTTACATTGTTTAATTCTATTTCTAGTTTATATTAAATTGAAGAACTTGTTTTCATTCTAATAGCTCATAACATGCTACAAAGAGTTCAACAATATTTTATTTTTGTGCATTTGGATTTTGTATCTCTCTAATATTTTGGAGATGCCACGTCATGTTTCTATACCGCAGACGGGCACTTGGATAACTGAAGACCTCGGTATTTTTTGTCACCAAAACTTCAATTTGTGAACGGAAAATAAAAGTACTTTTTAAATTCAATCCCAGTTTGAATATGCCAGATTCAATAACATCTAAAATGATTAAATGCCCTTTTATTCTTGGCATGTGCGTGACGGCATGTAAAGACAAGTTTAATCCCATTACATTCGGTCACGTATCTGTTCAATTCGTTTGCAATCTTTTTGTTCCCGCTGGCTTTCACAGAAAAAAGAATTAATGAAACTCTCCCAAATGATCTCGGCGACGAAAATAATCCTAATGTTTTTGGGCAACGTGACTGTGTAGATTGCTTTATGTTTGCGTAGATTATTTGGTTAGGGACTGGCTCATGTCAGTGGGGATCTTAGGTGTAGGAGGGTATTCATTTAACTTATTTACGATTTGCTAATTAAGGAGTCCATTGTTAAGTCGTATTATGTTATAATGCTATTGTTAATAGTATAGTGACAGGTGTTTGTCTATTCGTGAGTAACGTTATGTTTTTATTTTAAATTCATATTGTATTCATCAAAGTTTAACTTATTAATGATCAATAAAAATTATATTTATCTGGAATAGATTACAAAAATAGAAATAAGTACTTTCAGTAACATTACTTACTAAAACTTGAAACAAAATAACATGTTAATATCTTAATCTCATAACATAATATTATTTCTCTTAGTTTTAGAAACGATTTGCCATTTTTGGGACACATATATTGGGTTTTTCGTTTACAATGTAATACCGCGCTCCAGATAAACTTTGAAACTACTTTGTCGTGAAAATTCTTTGATGTAATGGTTGTCATTTTAGACATGATTAGCATTAGCAATTGGTTTCGGAGTTTTACAATGTCACATTTGTTATTTGTAAGTTGGTTCCAAATAACAAGTCATGTTTTTGGTTATTTGAAGTAAAAAGTTTAATAAAATCTTATAAAACAGTAAACCATTTTATATCTGTTGTATTTCTTCAATTGTGTTCCCAGAATCCCAGTGTAAGTATATTTCCATTACGTGGCACATTATAAGGGAAATATATGTAACTTTTTACTTTGGTAGAGATAAGGAGGATCTTGCCCCTTTTTGCCGCAATACGTTCTGGTTTGAGATGGTGTGTGCTGAAATTGCCCTCTTGTCGGAACCACCCGTGCGATTACTACAAATTACGAGGTCCCCTTTATCTTAATACGAACATATGGACCTTGTGTTTGGGTTGCCTCCATATATTAATAATGGAACAGCTGAGATTTTTTTGCTTAAATTTATTGTCAAAGACATTGAAGTAAAAATATTGATATTTTATTTAGGGAATAAAGTTTTTAAGTAAATCATATGAGTTTAGTAACGCATATTTTTTCATTAATTTTAAAATACGCAAATAGAAATACGGCGATTACCCTCTCAGTGTGGTTTACGAGTCACCGAAAGACTCAATTGTTTTCTATATCTTAACAAAACTTATTTATCCTAAGTCTTTATGTTATTTATGTGCTATCGACATTGTAAGTCTTGACAAAGTTTTCCACAACTAAGCAAAACTAAGTAGTTGTTACTTGTTACGAAGAAGTATCCCCTGTATCCTTGAATCTATAAATATGTGAACAAAGTGTAAGTTAACAACAAAAGGCTTCTGATCCGATTTCGCTAGTGCGAAGGTTACTTATTCTTCGCCTTGGGATAACAAACTAACAGTTAGACAATAGTCAACTTTATCTTTATATTGTTTATTGTTGAGCATTACTGTTTTCTTACATAGTCCGGCCAACAAAGAAACAGGTCACCTGATGGTAAGTGATCGCTGCCACCCACGAATATTCAGCGCTGTGGATCATGGATGTGTTACCGGCCTAATTGGGAGGGGAGCGGGAAGGAAAAAAGATGGGAAGAGGAAAGGGGTATTGGGCATCCGGCAATCTCACTCACCGATCGAAACGCGACAGCGAAGCAGTCTCTTCACGTCGATTTTCAGTGAGACAGTGGTACCGCCCCGCATGAGCATGCGCAATCATGCTGAGTCATGACTGACAACAGCGTGGCTCTACCACTTCCAAAAAAACTTGGACCCAGATTACGTATTTATTCTTTTTCGTCCCTAAATTATTATATACTTTTAATTATTGCCTTATTAAGTGTATTTATAAAAATGTGTCATTATGGTGGAGTCCGACCACTAACATATTTTTTTACACTCGTTCGTGTTAGCTATTAAAATAATTTACATTGTAGATGTTTTCTTTTGTAGACTGTAATGCATGAACATGCAATTATTCAAATTATTTTTTAAGCATTGCCGCCTTCGTTAACTTTTTGTATTATGACCAAAATATTATTATGCACATACAAAGACAATAGGTATTTAATTTTGTCGTGCAAGACCTCCCTTCTGCTCCGGAGAGTTCGAAACTTTTTATATTCATAATAAAATACTTGTTAATTTTACTAATTGATATACCAAATTGCTGTTAATTTTAAAAGTATGAAATTGGATCCCGCGGTATGCACTAAAATTTATTTGGAAACAAAAATATTCAAAGTACCGAGAGTTAAGTTGTTTCTGAAATACAAAACAAGTCTTTCTGCCACATGCGTAGAGTTAACATATTCGCTACATAAGACATTTAAGTGTAGATAAACGGTAAGTAAAAAGAGGATTAGGTGAAATATAGTCTATGTTTACACGTAAGTAGCTTTCACTGTACGTCGTATTTAACCTTAGCGTATCTCGTCGGGGATTAAGAGGCTCTTACAATAGCCGCAGATAATCCGCGCTCAATGTACTGACCTGAAATCGATATCGACGTTGACGCGTATCTACTTACATACCTCTTCGGTGGATAATGTTGAACGAAATTGATACAGAAATAGGAAAAAATGCATTTTTGAATAAGATTTTTGAATATCTTCAGTTTTTAAGATTTTGTAGCAATTGTTTAATACAAAAATTATCTTAATGGGTAAAACCTGCGCCACAGGGTCTTGCCAGGTAAAATGATTTCGAGAGTCGTAGAACAAAAAGTTCTTAATTAGTTTCTAATAATAAAAACACAAGACACGTGTCTCCTTATCAGGTCAGGGCTGTGTATTTGATTGGCAATTTTTAGTACTATTTTTAACCCCTTTGCTTTTTGGTATAAGTTATAGTTGTAAAGTTCCAAGTCGTGTGCCACCCCTGGCATTTAATGAGTTGTGAAATGGCTCGGAAGGCGTGTGGGCGTTTTCTTTAAAAGTAATAACATTTTGTGGTAATATCTGGCACGCCACCGGATGATCACGTTTAAATTACGGGGGCGTAAGTTAAGCAAATGTTTTTATTAGTACATTATTAGATTATTTGCCACCTTATCGGTTAGTGCTGCTGTACAGGGAATGTGCACCGGCATATCATAGGTTATACAGTGTTTTTATATAGTATTTCTTTTTAGCTTTAAGAGGTTTTAATCGGAACCGCACTCCGTTTCATTCGTTCTTTATTATTATTTTTGTGTTTCAGTTTCTTTTGACTAACTTCATGTGTATCTATTAAACAAAGGATAACAAATGGGGTCGCAAACTGGAATAAATATATCATGATTTGCACTAGTGAAAATCTATAATAAAATACAAGTCGACGTTTTTACCATTCGGCATTTGTTCAGGCTAATTATATTTAATTACTCAACGCCGTTCTCTAATAACAGGTGTATTTAGTATGACAATGAACCTTAACCTTTATACGATTTTCACAGTTAATTTAGCAAATGGTTACCTTAGTGAATCAATGTAAATTCCCTTGAAAAAAAAAGGAAAGGTGTCCCTTTAATTTACTTGAAAGGGCTTCTTTGATATGCTTGGACATTCGTCGGTCGTGTGGAAAATTGTGCGCGGAAGCAGAAAACTTTTGTCGGCTCATTACACAATGGTGATTTATTCATTTAATAAACATAAGTAAGTGCCTACATACCTGCATAGGTGAAAGAATAACATGAAGGAATTATTTCGAAATAATTAGGAATGTATGCGAAGCCTACTGAGGTTGGCATGGTGGAGTTGAAGATTTTAAAGATTTATTTCCCAAAAGTATTTTTAGTCCGTGGATGACTGACTATAAAACTATGAGCAACATTTTGGATATAAGGGATAAGATTTGGGCTAAGGTCAAGTGAAAGAAGACTTAGTGCAAGTACGTATAGCAAGCCGTGGAAAAGGTACTTCTTTATTGGAATGAATCCTAGCGAATGAATATTGAGACGCGGTGGCGCCGAACACATCAACTACGCTTTATTCTTACTATTGATGTACTGAGCCAGTTATATGAGCTTCTTCGGCCATTTCTAGTATAAACAAATACTTGCGACCATGCTCTTATTCAAATAAATAGAGTCAAATAAATCGTTACAGAAAAAAACATAATTTTTTTGCTTAATAATTTTGGTAACGTCCAATTCGTAAATTTACGTAAATAATAGATTGAAATTTGATTCGTGATTAATTATCAGAATAAATGTTATGCATGATTTCAAGTTGAAAATAAACAGCACAAAAAAAAAAATTAAATATCAATAATAATAATAATATTTTATTTAATTATTTCATTATTCAAAATATCCCGACAGGAATATGCAACCAATAATTCATCTGTTGCCGCGTGCCTCGCATGTAAACGCGAATTTATCGTAATAAACACTGAGTTCCGAACTTTGTAATTAATTCACAAAATGCCAATTAACAAGACAATAAAATGAAAATTAAACACAAACAGAAGATATGGAAGGAAAACAAGCTAGCGGTATTGCGAACGTTGAATAATTGAAATACACAGACGGAGTGTCCCACATTTCGCTGGCAGGGTACGCCCGGCTGAAATTGTCACAATGAATGCTGGAAATAGAATAACAAACCGATGAGGAAGTAAATCGGTAGACGGAATACGGCAGCTAGTTGAACATGCTCCGTGTTCCACTGACCTACATTGTCGCCCTTGAACCCCTACTCCCCCGCCGCTCCTCTCGCCAGCCCGGCTTCCCTGCGCTCCCGTGACGTCATAAATGCCCTCCGAATCCATTGCGTTTAACTGTTTTGCTCCTAAAAGCCTTGCCTGTCAACAAACACTGAACATGTGAACACTTGTCTTAGATCTTCTGTGTTGTTTAAGATTTTAACGATAAATGTAGTTGTATCTGTTGTTAGATTGATGACAGACTGAGGCCAATCTCTTTGTTGTTACGAGTTTTAAAAACGACTTCGAATCAGAAAGTCTTAAAATATTGATTTTGTAGCATTCTACAAAGCTTAAGGAAGTAATTATAGTATTTTTCCTTTTTTATTAATGTTTTTGTTGTTCCTCTTACTTCAACCGCTCAAATACTAGAAAACAGACATATAAATAACGATTTGATAGACCGAATCGCCCAAACTAATCTTGACAATTCAGTAGCTTAGTGTGCCAGTTTCTGAAGGAAATAACTCTCAGACATTTTTGCGCTCTATAAGAAATATTTATATCCCGGCAAATAACTGAGCTTCCGCTGGATAAAAATGGTCCACTTAATATGATTCATTGCTGAAAACGTGACAATATTATGGAATATCGCTTCGTTCAGCGGCGGCTAGCCATCAGCACATTTATATTGTCGGCTTCAAAATGTTTGGCTGTGACGTGGGCGCGCACGAATAAATAACGATTGACAAGTTATTGGAAATAAAGAAGATGGATGGTGTTGATGTCGAAAGAGCGCAGTGCCAAAGCGGGCTTAAAGTTTTAAATTTATATAAACGAAAGATGTTTCATCATTATTGACTATGTTTACGTTTAGACTGTATTTACTCCTCTTTATATAGAACAGAAAAATAGTATAAGTCTATTGGACAAAAACACACATCTAAAAAAGTTTTAGCTTCAAATAAAAAATATTTGAAACTAGAAAATAGGTGCTGCAAAAGTTGCCATGTTATAATTCGGCGTGGTGCTTTTGAGTTATCGCGTTTTTATCCCAAATTGCCGCGTGCATGTGCTAGTTGAGTGCGAATTTTCCATTTGGCTGTGTAGCGGCGGCGCCCGTTTTCCGAACCAATGGCTCGTTCTAATCCATTGCTGTGAAGACATCCAATACAGGATGCCTGTGTTACTGTCTAGTGGGTAGTGTACACTGTGTGAGTGCAAACCGTAGTGAAGCTATTATTAGAACGTAATTTAGTTAACTACTAGCGAACTCCGCTTACGTCGTTGACGATTAAATTCGTTTAGGAGGCTAAGTTCATTTAGGTCCTGCTGTGTACGTATTATTGTTATGGGTGGTAATTAAAGCACAAACTATTAATAAACATACTTATTTTTTGCTAAGAATATAATTTATGTAACCTAGCGTAGCTTATTCTTTATAAAACACATCAATCAAATTCACTGCAATCGATTTTGGGTGAGTTTTAGATTTTAAAAATCTCGCATGAATTTTCGGCTTATGAGTGAATGTAATTTATGATTTATGCTTTTATTTGGTCTTTGCTTTATTGTTTTAAATATCGACATGTTTAATATACTTTGCAAACCCTCCAAATTATTGTGGAGAATTTTAAATATGCAAGTTTTCATTAAGCTTTCTTACATTGCCAAGGTAAACGACGATAATTAACTATAAATATATTCGTAGCTTCGAAAAGGCAAAGGTAAGTGCTACTGTTCTAAACTACCGACTGAGCAGTCGGTCTATCTACCTAAGCTGCCGTTTATTAAATATTATGCTTTACCTAATTAAAGTTTAGTACATTCTAGCTTAAATCTACGACGTCGGTTATTTTCGGCGAGAGTGGGTTGCAATTTATATTTATAATTAGATCGGTGTTCGTCGAGGAACGGTCGAGTACCTACAGAATTAACTTTACGGGAGCCATTCCAACCGGTCTGAAAGGTTTTATATTGAATTATATACGCCATGCGAATGCAATTTGTTAATCAATATTGGGTTGAGTATATTCGACGTTGGCGGAAAAAATGATGTTTTTGCACGGAATGAGAATCTGTTTCTATTTTTATTGAGATTGTAAGCTTGGTTACTGCATTTGGTCATATATTATTTTGAATAGTAATACTGTTTTATAAAGTGAATGAAAATGGTATAACGCATATTTTTGGCAGTACGTCCCAAAACTTTGTCAGTCTCTAAATTCACATTATGTTTTACTAATCAAGTTTTCCGAAGTACCCTTAGTTATGTACATTCTTCCGCCTTACTTTATACTACACACAATATGTCGGCGAAAAACCTATTTTATGCATTTCACAGAAATAATTAGCTTATGATTTTCTGATATTAGGTTAGTTTGTCACTTTTTTTAATAAGAGGAACCAATTTTTTTCCGAAACAAAGCATTCACTCAAGGTGAATTAATTACCAAAGGTCCTGAGCGTATTACAACATTAAACCTGATTTCTAACATGCACAAATATTAAGTCAAACGATGGAATACACGAAAACATTCATTTTATGATAATATATTCGTAGGTAATACGTACGCTGTTAAAATGTATAAGCAATGTTAGGGGGTAAAGCGGTATAAAACAAGGGGAGCGGGTTGGCTGGCCATTTGAGTGTCGAGCGCCGCGCGAGGCAGTTTGGCGCCGCGCCAGCGTCTCATCCGTCCATCCTTGGACTTACTGGAGATAAATTATCACAAGTAAATTGGACCCACTCAGGCAATTTCTTTCAATATAGTCAAAAGCGAATTTAAGCGTCAACTGTTGCTCGCGATTTGTCTTCCTTGTTCGCGCTTTTACATAAACTGTTTGAGTATATCTTTATTCAAAAGTGTAATTGTACTAAAATTGCTATTTATATTAGGGCTTATTATTTACACTTCTACTATATTTTGGTAGAATTATGTGACTTTTCTATAACCAATTTAAGCTCATATTTACAAAAAATAATCTGGTGGTAGAAAAAAAGAAACACATTGGAAGCTTTAAATAAAAAAATAGAGTTGGCGATATATATATGTACAATTTCTATGTTCTCGGGTCTGGGTGTTTGTGAGACCGAAAAGTCTCTCGTAGCTTTTGATACCTACGACACAAGACCTAATTGATCTTAATGTGGGGTCAGGGCTATGTATATAACTGTTGGGTGTATTTATTTATTATTATTGTTAATTTTAAGATCTTCATTAACTCCATTATTATTATTCAGCTTCTGGTACGCTTAATTTCAATTTGTAATTTAGTTCGGGTGAAGTAGTCTCAACGAGCCTATTATGCAGTATGAACCAATTTATAATGGTATTTTAAAATTCTTAAATTACATATTAAGTACTACATTATTCGATTTTATTTTCTTTCATATATCTCGAAGGCAGAAGGGTAGAGAGGCATTTGCCATGCAGTGGGACAATGTGGCTCATGTATGTGTGTATGTATATATGTGTCTCAAATACGGACCCCTTATTTATTTTATTATTAGCAAAGTTCATAAAACACGGCAAATTTTACTGTAATGTACTAATCATATTATTTAGCTATTCGTTATACAACCTAATTAGGTGTTATTTGCTTTTCATTCGTTACGAATTAGCTGTATCTCTCCTTCATTTATTTGGAATGGGGTTAATCAAATTATAGATGAATAATGATCCTAATTTGAGATACATCTTGTTTTCATAATAATTAATTTGATATGGATACCCTTATTGGCCCGAAATTAATGTTTGATTTAGTGATCATATACTCGTAATACATTGAATTACGTATGTGTTCAATTATTATAGTTTCTTCTAGTCCTACGGCCTACCATTGTTCCCGTGTTGCAAACCAATAAGGTCGTGTTTATTTTGTAACTGGTTAATTATTTGTACTCGTTTTGAATCCGAAATGATCGACACCACAAAACAAATAAATAGACTCTATTAGACCTTTATTACTTAATCTTTGTTCGGTGTTCAGTGATTGTCGCGATGTCGCCATAATGTACCTACAATTTTTAGCAGCAATAATGCATTAAACTAAGTTGCTTGTGGAAGTCAGAAAGCTTTTAAAAGCGATCATAGGTACATATTTTAAAATACTTATTATTAAATAATAGTGTTGGGGACTAATTGCGATTAATTAGAAGATACGGGTAGAAGAAACTTTGTATGCAAACCAGAAACAGGACAGAAATTACAAATCAAGAGTGTAAATAACTTGTTCCATTTACGATTCTATTTCACAATAAATGAGCTTTCATTTTACTATACTAACCTTATGCTAATAAAAGTAGTAATTAAGTTTTTTGTTACAACACACGCTTAAAAAACAACCATGTTTGCGATGCTGATCCAAATTAGTGGACAATAGAGTCTGCAGTGCAGTGGTTATGCAACCGACTGAGAGTTGGTCCCAGTTCGGTCACTCGCGATCTCTGAGCTCAGTGCTGCATCAGCTGTCCTACACGATATATTAGCTATCGTGTTATTTTACACAGAATGTTCGCCTTCGCAAACTTCACAAGTTTATGATGTATGGGAATGTTTTATGTATGGTAAGATGTATGATAAAATGAAGTCTACGCAACCAATAAGCTTGATAGCTAGATTGAATGTATGAAGATTAATGTCATATTAATTAATCAATTACGTTTGATAAAAGGCCGAGGAATGAAAGAATGATTTTCGCAAAGCGTATTTATTGATAAATGATCTCATCTTTGTTGGTTATTGTTTGTAAAATATAATATAAACATGGACATGTAAGTAAATATTAAATTTAACCTTATTTTTATTAATATTTACGGCATCGTAATAAAACTGTAAGAACTACCTTAAAATACCCATTACCTTATCTAGACAGCCATTTATTTCGCTCTGATTTTTGACAAGTTTTATGTTTGCTAAAGTTTTTGTTTTAAAGTTGTTCATTATGGGACGGTAACTAAGCGGAAACAACAAATAATTGTCGTATTACAATTTGCTAATATTGCGGGAAATGTTATATTTGCAAATTAGGCGTTCGGTGCATTGCGTGTGGTTGCGAATCATTCAGTACAATGGTTTGTATGGTAGCCATGAATTAACTATTGTCAAGCCAGCTTACCTTTATATTTAATGATGATATCAATTTTAGCTAATTGGTTTCTACATGACTATGTTCTTAAGAAAATAAAACCAGTATAAGAAAATATTTACCTGTTTAGAACAGACCAACCGCCATATCATCATTAAAGTGAGAGATACGCGTTGCCCACAGAAGGATGTAGGTCGATATGCACATGAAGTACTAATAACTACCTGATATGAAAGCATTTTATCGACAAACGCAATCTCTTATACCGATTGCCTTTCCCAGTATTTGCACTTATTTCAAGAACTTTGCGGTCTTTCTCGATGGGAGCAGTAAATGTATATTACTTTGTGTAGTTTCCACAGTAATTATCAAGGGCATTCTGTGGGATATAAACATGTCTAGAGCGGAAAGGATCGCCGGACGCACCGGCCACTCTACCTACTCGCGACACCGGATGTTGCGCTCTATCGCAGGAAATATATTTTGTATTTAAACTCTCATTACTTACACAGGTAACATCTGAATACGACGCGCATTTTTTTCTTATAAAATTGATGACGAGATTATACGATATTACATAAGAAATCTATTAACTGTATAAGTTGCCTACGTGTCTACTATTTGTGAGAAATAAAAAAAATATGTTATATCATCAGCCAGGAGGTAGTAGGTATTAGTGACTTCAGATACAATGCAACTAATAATTTCGCAACGTGTAATTTTTACTTATCGTCGTATTTGGGTAGTAAATCGTTTTCCCAAAATAATCATGTACACCTTTTTATTTTTAAACACACAATGGTACGCAAGGGTTTAAATTATAATTTTAGCAAAAACTAGAGATTTAGCTTCCAAACATAACGTTATTTAAAATATTGTAAAAAATCCTGTCGCTTTTTTGAGAATGTTTTGTTGCATTGTGTCTGTAATACTAAAACTACCACTTAGCTTTGTTTTCGGTCGCAGTCTTGATATACCCTGTATAGAAATTATTTAAAATAAAGGTAAAGTTAGTAACAGAAGGAAATTCTCGAAAATATTTTATACGGGATAATTATTGTCCAAGTACAATATTGTGTTAATTAACATATAAACGAAGTTGACAAAGCATAGTTTTTGAATACGACGGAAAGACTGTAATACAGCAAAATACTCGTACGTCTAAAAAAGCTTATACCTAACATCAAAGGGGAAGACAGCCATTGTACGTGAAAATTGATACTACTAAATGAAAATATGAGAACAATGGTGTACCTTTTGTTTGACATTTTTGTGTGGAAATTCGGGGCAGTGAACACGTGTTCGCAGCAAAGTGACCTTTTTGGCATTTTGTTTAGAAAAATGTCCGTGCCAGGTTATGAAGGAAATATTGTTCGACAGCATAAGTTGCCCGCGTCGAGCGTTTCCTTTCCTGTTTATATTGTATAACATACGGTTATTTGAAGTATGGTCGGGGGAGGTCGTGAAATATGTATATGCCATGTTGAGTATCGAAGTTCGACATACACATAAACTAGTACGTGCCCAGATGTTACGATCATGACTTTCCTGTGTAATACACCTGGTTATTTTCTTTATAGCTTGTACTTTTATGCTACATCGTGTAGTTTTAGTGATTTCGTAAAAGTTCCTCTTTTTCCTCTAGATGAACATCCACGATTATTTGGCATCAGCGCAAATTGGGTTATTTGGTTTACACTCATGGCTTTACCTTGCAACTTCAGAAAATTATCACCATTTTAGCATACAAATGTTTAAAAAATCAAGTCAGATGAACAGACAAGCAAAACCTAGATCCTCGATTTGCCACTACACCAATAAAGCAATAATTTCCAAAAACAACAAATAAATATTGTTCACAGTTTCTGCAGCTTCCTGCTACAATTACGAATGTGCGTGATACAAAGTACGTTTCATTTTATGCGCGTAATATTTTATTTCAGCGCTGAAATTAAATGCACCGGCACCATTCACTGTATTGTTTCAGATAAATTAGTAATTCTGAATACCTACTGCATAATTTATATCTCTCTTATTGTGGTACAGCCGCTATTGTTATACGTTGGTGTTTTTGTTCCATAGATAATACGCTATATAGGAAACTTTGTTCTATTCGATGTTGATAGCCGGGATAAATAAATGGAGTAATTATAAATAGGCTAGCCCATACATGTTCCATTGCGGGTCTCTTCTTACAGCTGAGATGCATTAGTTCATCATTCCGCTACGTTGGTCTAGTGCGGGTTGACGGGCTTCTCCTACCATATAAATTCTTCTAAATCTCTGTGGCATGTAGGTTTTCTCAGGGTGCTTTCCTTTACCCCTAAAAGTGCGTGAAAATTGACTTTGATTTTAGACATGAATTATGACTTCAAAACTTCAGGTGTGCAGCGCATAGTGCGCTGGGATTTCGAACAGCGACCACCATCTGAGCTGTTCCTATTTTTTATTATTCGCAAGGCATTAAACCCAGCTAGGTGGACTATGCTCTAAGCCTTCTCAATCGACGTTTCAGTTGTAGCAGAGTCCTATAATCAGCAGTGAGTGATTATTGGCTAATACAGTGTGTTGTTGCAGAGCTCGGGGCGACCCCCGGCATGCGGTCGGGGGAGGCGGCGGAGGGCTCGGAGCTGGCGGAGTTCGGCGCGCGCTGGCCGCCGCCGTACGCGCATGGCTACGGCTGGACGCGCTCCGCCACGCCGCAGCACCCGCCCGCGCACCACCTCGCCAGGCACTCCAGGTCGCAACAGGTAACACACAATACTTAATACATAGTGATTTCCCAATGCGTTAGACAGTCTCCCTAGCGTAGTAGGTTGAAAGCTGTCTGTGAGACGACAGGACGTAATTGTATTAATAATATGAATTAGTATTGAAATACTAACACGGCCGTATTCAGTCATCATCTATTATTCAGTTACAAATATAGGTAAGACAAAATAAGAGTATCAAATATCAATTATATAGCGTAATAAGTGAATGGAAACACAATGTTCATTTTGTTCCTTCGAACCAGATCTAGTTAGTTTACAAATGTTTTGTATGTTTTTATGAATAGGATAAATGGATGCTTTTACTCGTAATTTTTATCTCTTATCTTTAAATTTAGGTTGTGATGTACGTTAGGTATATGTACTTAATAGTTTTTTCCGTATATGTATTGAGCTTTATATTACCCTTATAGATGTAATTAACTGATCAATCAATTAAGCAGTAGAATCACGAACTTAGTACACACAAATAACCGAATAAAACTCCGCAACTGTAGTCCACGTGACAAACTAGGTTAATTTAGAATTAATGTGTATATAATGCCTTAACTTAATCGTGATACACAATATTTGGGCTTTTATAAAGCATGTAAAGATTTATGTTGGCCTAATCAAAGTAACATTATGAAAATAGGCCGTGTTATGTGCCTGCTACATTGGGGTGCACGTGACCGTCGCCGACCCGGATATTACGAAATGGCTGTGGCTATCGACATCTACACGCTGCCCGAAATGTACCGCATTGTTCACAACAAGTCATTTATATGTAGCTTACACTCGAAGGCCAGATTGATTCTTGTTTTATGTGGAACCTATGTGGTTGAGGCTTGGTTCATTATCGAGTTTGATGTTTGGGTCTTTGAGTTATCAAATCTCTGCTTATGACTGTTTTCTCGGGACGTATCATAAAGCCATACATACATTGAGAAGCATTGTCGAGAGCTGCAAGTTTGGATAAGTGCCAATTTATCAATTTTGGAAGCAATAACAAAACTTTGCCCTAAATTGTGATTTCATTGCTGAAATTATAAACTACTGAATATTTTATGACAACGAACATCGCTTAAGATGGAATGAGTACTAAAATACAATTATCTATCATATATACAGCGGACCATGAGCGAGAAAAACCTTATTTTTTTATACATATTATCCTCAGAGAATTTAATTATTCAGCAAAAAATCTAGTTTAAATCAGTTTTCGCTCATAAAATGCCATTGTGTACTCGGACTGTGCTCCATGTGGATTCCAGTTCTAATTGAAATATTTGCATAACTTTAGAATTATATTGCGCTCACCGTGCTGCAAAACTCCGCAAATATTTTAGTATAATCATAACAAACGTAGCGGCGGCAAATTTACGGAAGTCCGCCATAATAATTTAACATTATTTTTATGTTAATTGGGCAGTTTTTGTTTTTCAAATATTTCGTAGAGCAGTTAAAACTGCGCATTTGTCGCGTGTTGTGTTTAAGTCATGGCACTGAGTCATTACATCGACTAGGAAGGAGTATTGTTTGACCCAAATATTTATTAATGTAAAGGACACAAATTGTTTTTAGGCGAACCAACACATTTTCTTTCTTACTTATTAGTTAGATGCACTCTTCTTTCTATTATTTTTTACTGAACTCTCAACATTTAGTCGGCATGCTTTTACTCCAGACTTATAATTCTTCTGTCTATTATTAGTAGTTTGTATAAAGGAGGTAGTATCCGCCTGCCTGCCCCGTCCCTAGTGCGTGCGTTGAGGTCGCCGTCCGATATGTGTAGTGGCTGCAGGACAACCGGCAGAGCTTCGAGGCGGAGGATGCGCGCGCGCGGGCCCGCGGCGGCGTGTACTACTCGCCGCCCGGCACCAGCTACACCATCGTGGAGCGCCCGGCCTCCTCGCACGGCCACCACTCCTCCTACCAGCACCACTATGCCGGCAAGCTCTCGCGCGCGCCATACCTCGGATCTACTAACATTGCTAATAGTGCAGGTATCATCATCACATGCTGATTTTATTAATATTTCGCAATTAATCGTATTTCACCATGTTTAAAAATATTAACCAAATTCAAATGTTTATTTTCGTGGTTATTTATTGTATGTGTTTATTGGCGCCACATACGACTGACTTCAGTTCATCTCAAGTCGCTTAATAAATGAGTTTGCAAAATAAATACTGATTATTGTATCACAAAATCTTTGCGCATTTATTAAGTTACAATTTAAAAACACTGATTTGCACTTACTGTGCACTTAAATTATAATTTATGATGACAGCGGGAGCGGCGAGCTTGCGGAACAGCACGAACCACTTGAGCGCCACAAACGGCAAGAAGCGGCCGATATCGCCGGAGCAGGTGCTGCGGCTGTTCGGGCAGGGCGGCGCGGCGGCGCTAGGCAAGGCGCTGCCCCCCTCGCACCCGCCCGCGCCGCTGCCCGCGCCCCTCCCAGCGCGGAGACACTCGCCCGCCAGCAGCCCCAGCAGCACCACGCACCATGTACGTACCATGAGTGAGACTGTCCCGCCCTCACACCCGGCATAGCAACTCCTGCGAGCCAGTATCAACAGTGGCACACATTTTAATGACTCCGAGCATTGAAACTCAGCGAGTCTCTGTGAATGTCTATGTTGTCTTTACGTACTATTTGTATACTCAGGCTATGGTCGTCCTGTGCTGGACGTTGACCTCCCCAACTAGACGCTAAAAATCACGGTCTTGAGGATTATTTAAAATGATTTGAGGAGTATTTAAAATGATGTCTTACTACTATTTCAATAACAAGGCAATTTGGTAGAGCTTCGCTGTAAACAGGTTAGGTGACGGTATGAAGGTTAAAGATTACGGTGCCAGTACTTTCCTACAAAATACTGAGATATTTTTGGGTATGTGAAGCTGAGAGAAGCTTAATAATGCATATTATCCTCTCCTAATTATCTTCAATCTTGTTTATGAGCAGCGGTGCTCATTTATCATCAGGTTAACCTTGGTCGCTCGTACTCTCTGCTATAAAATACAGACAAGACTACTAAACAAGGTTTACGGTTCGCGATATTTTTAACCAAGTACATTTATATTACGATACACGTGAGCGCACTCAAAGTGTACGAGTATGACGTAAACGTAATAAGTCGTCTTTGTGTATCAATCAATAAATAACCCACGGATGATATTCGGTGAAGTAACATTCCAAAAATAGCATAATATGCGGCACCGCCGAGGGGCTGCGGGTGACATGAATGTGTAAATTATTCGAGGGTGAGGCCGCACCAGTCGATACCACTACTTTATTCATGACCACCGCGTCGACCGTTTAGGTGTCGATTATATGGACATAACCGCAGACTAATTCACTGAGCTCCCTCTGCCAGCATGCTCTGACCGCGGCCCATTCGGTCCATTCAGTTAGCTTTAATCAAAGTTGTTGCTTTGAAACGTAGTCGTACGGTGGAAGTGGTCGCGTTAATATAAACTACAGCGACCTAACTACAGTAATTAACGCTTTATTTATTGGCGGGCGCGTAATGGAGGGCAAGGCGTGTCCTCACCAAGCCCACCTGACGGCCAGCATGCGTGGAGTGTCACCGTAGTAGTGACTAGTGAGTCGAACGCGCGGGACAACATACCGTCAGACGATATGTTTATTAAAATAAAACAAAATTGAATCGCGTTGAAAACGTTGCGTTATTGTGGAAGTTTTGAAGACCATTTTTACAAGTTAGCGTGTCGTCGCCGTTTGGCCCAGTTGAAAGTCGGTTTTATTTCCTTTTGGTCATAAGCAATATATCAATTTGCGGAGTTCGACGTAATTTCTCTCCCCTGTGTTTATTCGTGACGTGTTTCGACAAGAATTCTAGAAAAGCATTGGAATTTCCCAGACGACACATTTTATAAGGAATGTTTTCAGTCCTTTTGAGCGGGGTACACACAAGAAACATTTATGAATCACGTACTAGAGTTATCTACGTGTGGTGAGAGTGCACACGAGCGGGATCCAGTCGCAATGAAAGCTTAGATGGTATTGCAAGAGTGCGTGATGTGCTTAAGTGTAGCGAGGTCCAGTGACGCTGTGCATTTCACTTATTTTTCAAATTGGATTCCACCGCGAATCATGAGGTACTTACTTTTTGTATTTTTAAAGTTACTTACATTTTAATCCTCGGCTTGGCGACTATTGCACCTTATGGCAGGTCTGTTTAGATAAAGTATAGTCTGGCGATAGATAAATATATTTCGTCGTATGTAGGCCTCTTTTTTTTCTCGGGTTTCTCCAGGTGCCAGCACATGGGCTAATAAACCATCTGTGTAGTTTCAGTTTCCCAGACAAATACTACCCCCAAGTTAAATCTTTTGCATAGATCAATTTACAACATAATAAAGAATTTATTCATTAGGTAATCATACTGCGAAGGATTCCTCTGAAGGTAGTTGGTTAAAAGTTTAGTAAACTGTCGGAGTGGCCTTCTGGGAGCAGGTACTTCGTGACTGATTACTCTGAGAAAACACTTGTTGATCTAACTGGATTGGATTATGAAGTTTACCAAGAAACATTATTTGTTGGTTACGTGAGAAAACTCGGGTGGGGATTTGATTAGTGTTTAATTATTTAGAGAGAGGGTGGAGTTAGGTATATTATATTATAAATACGCACTTAGTACATGAACTCTTCCGACTTACACTTCAATCTCTTACACTTATTTCGACCTTTTATGGCTTCGATTTTATGATTGGCTCTCGTATATTTTTACATTTTTGCACGACCTTGGGGCCTTGAATTCGCAATGTTGAGTCAGGCATAAGTCACATATTTCTGTGGTTATGTAAACATATTATAGCCAAATGACCTTGGCGACGTTCTTTAAACCTAAAATGAACATCACATAACTAAAAATTGCTTCACAAATTTTCTTATATTAATGTTTTAAATACCAAGAATTAAATAAAGTAAATGCTCGTAGCAATTTCGTAGCAGTGATATCCATTGTAGCGGTTGACTTGCGCCGTAGACAGCTTCTGGCTCAGTTCACACACTTCCTTTGAGATGTTTAATATTCGTTCCGAGAAACATTGTTTACGTAAAAAGGGACTTTCGTTTTATTGTTTGCAAATACCAAGTCAAGAGCAATATCTGGAAAACAAATTTTCGCGTCTACAGCACGTGCACATACTGTTTTCTTTTCGTATTGTTCTTATATTTTAAATTGTACTGTTATTATATATAATTATTATTATTGTATTTTGTATTGATGAAATGTTGACTTACTAAACACATGGATGATAAATTATGGGTCAACTAAATGATTAATTTAAATAAGATCTTGCGAGATTTTTCCACGTTTAGTAATACGAAATTAAAAACATTAAATTCTATGAACAACGTGGGCTGACCTTTGTCCTAATTTCTGTTCATGTTATTGATAATAATAATATTACCTTTGCAACACATGTGGTTAATAGCATATTTGTGTAAGGGTGAAGGGTTCAATGGCCGGTCTGGTATGCCACAAGGGTGGCTTTAAACAAATGAAATGTTTTATTTCAGTATTTCTTTGTTTGATAACATACACGCACAGATTCACTTGTCGGACGCGAAGCGCCTCGGGCATAAATTATCCTTCGATTTCATTATAATAGGCACAACGCAATTGTAATAGGCTTTAGGCACATGGAGTAAACTGGGCAGCAGGTGCCAGGTAGACATTCGGTAGTCTATTATTTCAATACATTAGAAGTTTTGACCTTCGGGCATGGGAGCCAGGTGGACCTGTCGAGTACGTCCGGGTGCGTGTATGAATAGCTGATCAGTTAGCGTGTCTCATTAGACAACAATATGACAACTGACGTCTTCAGACCGGATCTCATTAAGCTTTGATCTAGTGATCGGAACGCACAATGCGGCGTCATAAATGCGTGTCATCGGTGACGAAATAAAAAAGCTTTTTTGACGTTTATCATACTTAACCGTGTCTGACACATACCGTAGCATTTTGAGTTTTGATCAAGAAGTCACAGCTTCATAGAGATTGTCATGTCATATAGTATTACTCACAGATGCATTACTGATATGCGGTCTAACTTTTAGTCACTAATAAGACGTTACTGGAGGCAAGCCGCTTCCAACAGGTATCAACACAATTCTTGGAGGAGGTCTATGTTTCGCAGGGGACTTCATTTGACTGAAGAGAGACAGAGAGAAAACGTCAATTGTAGAGTATAGTTTGACTCGTGTATATGTGGTCAGGCGGTATACCGGGGCGGGGCGGGCGGCGCGGGCGAGCGCGAGCGGCCGTACTCGTCGGGGGGTGCGCCGCCGCCGCCGGAGCCCGCCACGCGCACCGTCACCATGAGCCGCGACCCCGCCGACTCGCACGGCTTCGGCATCTGCGTCAAGGGCGGGAAGGAAGCTGGTCAGTACCCACCATTATAGTCATTATTTCATTTAAAACACCTAAGTTTAACTGAAAGATAATGTCTCTATCATAACTGTAAATATTTGTTTAAGATTAGGATTATTATCCGGAGTTCACTATACTGACTAGGCATTTATACCATAGAAATGAGTTAGCCTTTTGCACCAAAATAAAGTTAATATTGGTCTACATACTCCGGCTAGAGCTCTTTTTGTTGATTGCCTTAAAGATTACATTCGATTTTTAAATGTTAAATATCTAGTTTTCTCGGACTTATATAATCACCACCCATTTTCACTAAATCGATTCCTTAAAAGAACATCTGATTAAATTAAGTCTTGAGTGAAACAGAACGAAGTATCGTCATCCACATTGGAGATGTTAGGATAAAAAAGTGCACCGTTGGTGACTAATTGGATCAATTCGTGCTTGATAAATACGGACTCAGTTTCGACAGTTAAAATTGCTTTGCTACGTCAAGAATGAACTATAAATGATATAAGAAAAATGGATAAGGTTTCCTTTTAGCAGCATTTATATCGAAGAAAACGTTGAAGTGTATTTCCTAGGAAAGTATAAAATGGCGGACGAGTGAAATTTCTATGAAACGATTTATTGAGTAGTGCTTCAGTTACGAGTTATTATTTTAACGTTGAATAAACTCGCTTCTGTAGAGTAAATGTTTCAACATAAAGACTATTGGAAATATTGATTTTGACGTCATGGAGTTTATTTTATGTTTAGTGAAAGTTATTTTTGAAAGAATCAATACTTATGTTCATTAGGCATTTATTAGCACGCCAATTTGCAACTTACGGATAGTTGTTAATTGGTAAGTGGTTCTACATATCCAAAGGTAAAAAGGCGGTCAGTAAACTCGTATTTTATGCTTCTTCTATGAATTATTGAGAGTAAGGCAGTAGATCCCTCCATGGCGTGAAACGTGACTCATCTGCCTGTATATCGGTTATGTGAATTGCTTATCGTCTGTTGAGTCTGAGGTCTTGTTCGTTTTTCATTACATTTAGTCGGTGGTTTCCCCGGGGTGCCATTAAAAATATTTTTGTTAATGTCAGGTAAGCCGTCGGATGTAAAATTATGAGGCAGATTGCAACCTTGAAATAATTGTGTAGAGGAGGGCCTCTACCATATTATTTCTGAAAATTACAATACATCCTTATGTATTGTAAGTTTCAGATAAAAGGAAAGCTGATTAAAATTAATATGTGCTAATTTACGCTAAACATACAAATAATAGAAACGAAATTAAATATAACAAGTTTGTTTATGTTAGTTTAATTTATTATCAGGAAGCTTGATACACAATCAACCACTACCGCACAAAGCAATTAATTAATTAATCCTACCTTCATAAAGCAAATATGGTCGGGTAATACCCTTAAGAAACGCGATATAAACAGGGTCGTACGCGTGTTTATTGATTGCGCCATGTGGGTGGTACATAAATAGCTCGAGAACGGTCAATCGGTGTAACCAATGACCTGTGGCTATTTGTGTACATCATTACTCTTGCCCCATGGTGTTTATTACCTCTCTACACCCGCAGATTATCAGTACTATACGATACTTTTTCAGCTAGTTTTTAATCGTTTGTAGTGGAACTGTACAGTTATTTTAAAAGCTGATATAATATTTAGTGATAATTTTTGTTTTATTTTTATCTGTATCAATTTAATGTTAGAATTAATGTTAATGTTAGAATATATTAAGTCTATTATAATGGTTTCTTAGATTGAAATAAAACGTATTCTTCTGGATTTTATCGCGAATTTAATTTGTTTTTTTTTTACATTCCGGAAACTCCGCCCCGTGACCACGAAAGCTTTAAAGTGATCGAAACGTCGGGAAGTTAAAAAATTTAAAAATAAAAGCAAATTCGCGATAAAATCCGGAAGAATTCTTTTCATTTCAATATATATGTCTTTTGTCTAAACACGATAATGATGATTATAATTGGAGTTTTGTTGACCTTGTATAAGTGCAGATAAAATAGATGATCTATCTATATAAATACTGCAGGATATCGGCTTACTTTTAACTAATAAGTCAGTTCTCGGTTTAACTCCTTATTTGCTGATTTCGGATTGGTAGACGGACGGGTTTTATTAGATAAAACGTCGAGGGTGGGAGTAGCTTCAAACCACCCGTTCAGTTTATGAAGCGTTTTAACGACTGCTACCAACTAGCAAGACCGACGACGGCTTAATGTGGTCTCAAAGCACAGAGGGACTATACGAGTAGACCTTTACCATTATACATTGTAGACATTTATGGTGGATTCAAATCTATGTCATTCTAAAGCAATGATATTATGGAAATACATTTCACTGATTCAGTTACATTTAAAGTTTTAATTTTTAAAGATAATAAATGAAGTATTGTCTATCCGTATCCACAGAAACTGGAAAGACAAAGAAAAACGCCATTTGCAAAAAATATTAACGTTGCGAAGCGCAAAACTGTGCTTCATTTTACTAAAAGTATTAAAATATTAAGAGTTTGTAAACGTGCAAGCGAAACAAGGGCAAGACGGGTACAAAACAATTTTTCTTCGTACCTACCGGCTCCAAGTTTAAATGATAATCCAGCTCAGCTGTAGTCCGGAGATACAGTTTACTTAACTTGCACAAAGTCTTTGAGGAACGCCCACATTCCCCGGGGAGACAATCCCCGTTTTGTATAAGTAGGTATATTAGCAAACAATAACAAGCTGAGAACTCGTTCCGTGCAAACTTGTTCACTTGTTTGAAATTAAACTTAATAGTTAAAGGAGGTGCTCTTGGCGTTGTCTATTAGCAACCTCATTAATTACAGACACTACATGAACTTGCTGTTAAGTTTAATACAATAATGGTCTACTGTATATTCTAATTGCGAACGTGATCTATTAAAGGAAACGTGATTGGAGAGCAATTAAGATAGGACATGTGTTGTATCAATTGTTGCTATTATCGTCAAACTACATTAACCACGCATCTATGGATATTAGATATAATTTATAGATAGGTACTCATTTCTATGCAAAAATTTTGTCATAAGGACTGTTAAATATGTTGGAAAAAACAAAGTTTATCCTTAGGGTGAACGAGTCACGTGTTATTAAAAAAGCCCTTCTACTTGAGTTTTTTTAAGCTAATATAGAATTATTTTTCAAACAGGTGTAGGAGTGTATATATCAAGGGTGGAGGAGGGTTCGGTGGCGGAGCGTGCGGGGCTTCGTCCTGGAGACTCCATTTTGCAAGTTAATGGAACTCCATTCTCGGGGATCTCGCACGAAGATGCACTTAAGGTGAGTGAAAACTTGCTAATTAATCTTCAGAGTAATGTGGTTAGTTATAAGAAATCTAGGTTTATTACGAATGATGCGATTATGCTAACTTATGCTATGTCGAAGAGGAGATTATGTGTCCTATCGTACTATTTGTTTTAGGACTTAATATTTATTATAGTACAGATGTCCTTCCGTAGTTAATATTGATGGCAAAGGACAGCAGACACACAGTTTAACATGGGGTTGAGACCATTTATGTTTGTTAAATGAACACAAACAAACTTGTTTTTAATAATAGAAAACAAGCAACATCAAAAGCTCGCACTAGGGGCCAGCACAAAGCATCTATTTGTATTCGTGCCGCGTAAGCACTTCGCAAACCGCTGGCTAATCACCATTAGCATAAATTGTCGCTCGGCTTATGCCTGTAAATTGGCTGGTAATAGCACGTATGACGGACACGCCCAGCAGGACCTGTTGCCTTTGGCAGGGCTTCCTGATCGCCGGCCAAATGACTTCTGCAAGTCGACATCGCCAAACTGGCCGCATCGCTGGCCCGTGTGCCGTGTCATTAGTTGAACAGTTTTAAATACTTCGTTAGTGGGTGTTTGTGCCAAAACTGTCACGTACTTTGCAAGCTCGGTGGAATTTACCGCAACCTGTACTGCTCGGCCAAGTTGTTATTTTATTCTTAATTATATTAGTTATGAACACCTACGTGGCTTGACTTTATGGAGTTCTGATTTTGGCAAAGTTTTAAGAAAAATAAGGTAATTGGCGAGGATTAATATTCGTACATATGCTTCATAAAGGTGGTGGGTTTTGTAAATAATAAATAAATACACCCAACAGTCACATACATAGTCCAGACCCCACATTAAGATCAATTAAGTCTTGAGTCGTGTGTATCAGAAGCTACGAGAGACTTTACGGTGTCACAAATACCCAGACCCGAGACAAATACTTGTGGGCCTCACAAAAATTTGTCTCGGTGCAGGGATCGAACTCGCGGCCTCTCGTTTCATAGACGGCGTGTAACCAACTGCGCCACGGAAGCTATCAACATTATATTAACTCGATCAATACGCGAACAAATGCTAGTGTTAATAAATGCAGAGAAGACGTTTGTACATGTTACGTGTATGTATATCAAGATCCACCCACAGTAGGAATACATTAGTAAACCTTCATAAAGTTTCACGTTGCATATTAACGTACGAATCACTAACGTTCTCTGAAATTTCACTACGTTACCATTTGAACAAACCTCGGATTGTCTGGGGAAATCCATCTTCAATGCACAATGCTCGTAGTTATTAACAAACGTGTTCAGCTATCTCATTGTTGCGTCATGAATGCGGAGCTATGCGAGTGGGTGTACGTCGCACATGGCAGCCGAGTAGGATATTACCTGTCATAGTGACTGCGGACGACACGTCGCCTTACTGAGCCAAGCGGAAACTACATAATGTACTGCCCCCATTTCTTCCAGGAATTGGGCGCACTAAATTAATGTTTGCAACAGCTAAAGAGTAAAGACCTTGGCTCTTTTTCAACTAAACTATTAATTATTCATGGGAGTGTCATATGAATTTCATGAAGATGAATTTAGCAAGGATTTTTGAGCACACGTATGAATTTTTCTTAGTGCTAATAATACTGAATAAGCCTCGATACATACTAAATGATATCCCCACGTTGGTTAATGTAGGTCAGCCATATATCTCCGAGCTATATTCAGGCTCCGACTTGATGGATGATATATCTTTTGACGGCGTTAATATAAATAACACATTCTAGAAATTACATTGTATTACTGCGCCATTTCTGCGACTGTGTCATTTGCCGGGTTATACCGTAACAGCATAAAAAGTACGACGCATTTTGATGACGTCATTATTTGTGTTGTGAAATGAATACATTTTAATTTAATTGGTGCCATTAGTATTATAATTTATTAAATTAAGTTTTCAGCTAGCAGATATAGTTAAGTAAAAATGCACATTTTATACTTAATTCAGAGAATTTCCGTTCGTACAGCCAATACATGATTTAAATGGTTTTATTGGGTTTCCTCCCCTCTGTCAGAATATTGCGTGTATGAAACTATCATGTCAAAGATTGTTCCCAAGGTCGAATACATTTGATGTTTCCGGTTAACAAAGTTCAGGTGGAGCATGTTTATTCATTCAAAACATTATTTAACCCGAATATGCGACATGCAATACATATTACGAAAAGCGGTAGATTTTGAAATGACAGCTAAACACGTGACAGAATCGTTTTATATTTAGCGGAAATCACTACTTCCTGGTTGTCACATCAACATATTGTAGTCATTTATTGTTTCTTTCAAATGTAAGATTATTTTTTTTCCCTTTATTTAACATACTTAAAAAGATACATAACATTTGCTAATAGATAACATCGAGAACCATTGAGATTTGTATTTATGCTATCAGAGGTGACAATGAGTTTATATCTAGAAATTACTGTAGTATTATTAGGAGTTTGAGGTTAATGCATTCAAATGAACCTACAGGGAACATTATATTATAGCCAGCGGCTCCGTAAAGCAAATTAATTGTATAAGGCATGGTAATTTAGATTTTATGAAAATAAATGTGGCGAGTTAGTACTCGTAATGCAATAGGCTTGGACGCCGGAGGGGTTTATCGTTTTATGATGAGGTATCTATAGTTATAGGAACGGATGTGATGTATAGCTAAATGTTTTTCAAATGTTGAAGAAAGCTTTTGAAAGCTTCGAGGCGCAAAGGTTCCGGAACTCCGAGACGTGGGCGGACGCCTACGTTTAGCGCGATCTCTGATTATAGCCCGTGGGTTTAATATTTTCTACATATTCTGATAACTTATATAACATTATATTATAGTTATGGGAAAATTGGTAGTTATTTAATCGCCGAGTTACCTTAGTCCATTTAATAAATACATTTTTTCTTTCTTTTCTTTACATTTTATTCTGGATGTAATGATTGGAGTTAAATTATTTCCTTTCTTTTTGTAATCATTTATTAATTCTTTAAACATGTTCAATGTCAATAAAACGTGAACTAGTAAAATTTATATCAAATATGTTAGTAATGCAATTTAAATCGAAAGATTTCAAAGAATATTTATATAAATAAAATATTTAAATATTTGTAATTATTATTAAGAATAGTAACAAATCATAGTTATCTGTAATTATTCATAATTTGCTAATATTTCATTACAGATTTTAAGCGTCGAACCCAAATATAAAAATACAAGATGAACAATCCTATTATCGAAATGTTCAAGTAAAATACGAGCTGCAACAATAAGAAAATGATTGCGTAACTCATGTTACATGTGTACCACAATGGGAACAGGAAGAAAGGGAACGTAATACAAACTTGTATTTTTCGCGAGAAACTTATCCCCGTCACGTGTGTGTTCCTAAAATAAAATAATTGTACTTCAGTATAGCCATTAAGAAGTTTTTATTGCCTTTGGAAGCGAGTTCCATTTTGTCATCAAAAAGTAAGTGCGGGTAATATTTTGAGGTGCAACTTTTATGAGCTCCGCCGTAGGAGCTATTAAAATTCTTGGTGCCTTTGACCCTAGGTGAAATTCATGTGTGTAGGTTTCTACAATTAATAATAATAATAAAAATTAGGAATGTCTGATATTAATGTTTATTGTGATTAGTGATTTACAAAGAACATCGCACATATACATTTACATTAGTGATAGGTCTCTTATATGTAAGAGACCGCCTGGATAGGTACCACCGCAATGTCTTTTTCTCTCGCCAAACAGCAATTTAAACGCATTGTTGTGTTCCGGTTTGAAGGACATTGTAGCCAGCGTAACTACTGGACATAATGAGACTTAACAACTTATGTGTCAGGATGGCGAAAACAGTGAAATGCCAAGCATTGCTTGTAATTCATGGTGTTGTTTGGGTTTGCTACTGTTCGTGAGCGGCCATATTGCTTACCATCAGACGAATGGTGTGCTCGTCTCGCCATTCATAGCAAAAAAAACGTAAACTTATGCATGCAATATAACATTCTCAATTGCAGAAAGGCCTAATCATATTATCCACATTGTATTTATCAATTTTTAATACATAAGTGCTTGTTTCTCGAAGTCCGAGGTAATAAGTAATAACAATACAATAATATTAATAGAATAGACCCACGAGGCTCTGTTATCGTCTGTATTGTATGTCCGTATATAAAGCGGAGGTAATGGCCACTATTTTAGCCGCCGTTGTCGGTCTTTCCCTTCCGCAGTTATCCGACTGTATCGCTTGATTTATGGCCTTCCTTCCTACCATTTACTGGATTTTTTCCTACGCCGCGACAATTTTGTTTAACAAGTAAATTAAGTAGTACTGGATTTACCCGTATAACTTTTATAAATGGCGGCATTTACTTTAATGACAGTAGTTTCTGTGACGCTGATGAGGGTGATATTTTAACTCTTTACAGTTATGTTCTTGATTATATTCATATTCGTTCTGTATAAAATATTGATATCGGTAATTAAGTATAACATTAACTTAATTTATAAAAAAAAATTAAAGTGGTAGAGCTACACTATAACAACTTATTTCCTCCTGTAGGAATAGGCCGGCTTAACCGTCCGTGGCAATACTACCGTTTCACCGAAAACCGACGTGAAGCAACGGCAGAGATCAATAACCATCGAGTGAGCCGTGTGCTCGTATGCCATACTAAAAAAAAATGTGTCCTTTAACGTTCTATAATTAATTATGCCAACAAAAATTGATGGCGAAATAAAAACAGATACTCGACCTTCACCCTGGCACCATCGAGACAGTGACGTATGAGTATTACCAGCGAGCCGATGCCGCGCCGCGCCGGCTGCCCGCCTGTCGCCAGAGAGTCCCGTGATCCCGCCATGTCCCAGTGACGTGCTCTATCACGTCATCATTCTGTTATGTGAGCAAATATATACTCAAACGGTCCGCTGTTGACACTCTCCTTTGTAATTTTATTAGACTCGTGCAATCTGGATTTAAGGCTGCGTAAATAATTCAGTGTGCGACACTATTTTTTTTATTCAGAATGACATGTTTTAGGTACTAATTTGGTAAAATAGTATAATAGCTGAAAAAAGCTGAAAGTATGCTTTACTGTCCATTTTATCTTCAACATTGTCGGGGCCGCGAAAATGATATTGCGCTGTCAATTTAATTGGAATGTTTTAATAACAGAGGCTTTGTTCCACACAACCACGCCAGTCTTGTGGTGTTTTAATTATTTATTAATTATATCAAAAATGATAAACAAATTTAATACACCGTTTAATAGGCAATAACGCGATTATTAAAATGTTATAGCTGGGTATTTCCCTAGGATTTTATTACTATCATTATAATATTTTTATTGGCTTTCTATGCTGTTCCGAGTCTTGTGTTATGCTATAAGTACATAATTTATAATTCGCCGTGCCTATAAAATATCTGTATATTCAATTGTAATTAAGTAAAATAACATAAATCAAATATCACAAATACGTTTTATTGAACATAAATAAATTCGTTCGGAAATGGCGGCCGGTGCATTGACTTCTAAGCTTGCTATTTTTATTTTACAATTCACAGTGAGAGGAAATTTGATGAAATAGCGCACCGAGAGCGGCTTTCAATAAAAATGAAACGTTGTTCCTATAAAACTAATAGCCCACGAAATATCCGCTGTTCATCAATGTCGATCGCAAAATGACCTTTTCGACTAACGCTATTGGAATATCGCACTCAAATAAAGCAAGAGTTTTCAGCGCCCGTTTGTATAACTGTTATGCAAATATATTTATCTTTTCCGAGCGCGTATAATTATGCAAATACCTATTTTATCAATCTGAAAGTCGGCTCTTTATTATGCTGAGATAATTAGACAAGGTTTACGGAGTTCATTGGGTTTTAAATTAACGACCTCTTTGGATAGGGGGATAAGACAGACGAGGATTAAAGATACTACCCTGTAACTACTTACAGGGTAGTATTTTAGTAGTATCTGCATACTAAGATATGTTTACGCCATAAATAATTTAATTTGTCTGACTCTCACGGGTAGTAAAATTGCCCTGCAATGCGTTCAGAAATGTAAAAATCTTTACTGGTTTGTGCCTATTGCGGTTTCACAATTGTTTATTATTCAATTATAATCTAAACTGTTGGAATTGTGTGTGCTTGAATATATTGTTATCAGGTATATAAGCGCAGCACATTTTAGATCGTATATGTCAGCTTCCATTTCTGTTGTGAAAGAAAAATTGGCTTTTAGTCCATCACGCTGAACCGTCAAGGGTCAGTGGACTAATGGATTTTATATTAGTGATGCTTGTTTAAAACAAATATTTTACATCTAGCAAGTATGACGGCTTGAACTTGTTTTATTGATGCTAGCACGGCAAAATTACTACATGGCACCTATTCATTTTATTTATTTATTTACACTTTATCGTACATAAAAATGCAAATACAATGAGGAATTACAAACATAAAAAGTACAATTGGCGGTCTTATCGCTCAAAGGCAATGTCTTACAGATAACTTGGATTTAAGAAAAAGGATAAACAGAGAGCATTCTAAAGTGTAAAGGAAAGAAGCTAAAAAGGAGAAGTATAGCAAATACAAAAAATGATTTAATTGAACCTACCACCTTACTTACTGTCCAGCTATAATATTGAAGGTTAAGAAAACAACACTTCTCGACGATTGACACACTTGTTTCTAAACATAAAGTGAATATATAATAATAAGTAATGGATCAATGGAGCGGCGAAAAGCAGTACACAATAATAAAGTTTCGCACAAAAGCTCAGAACTATTGATTCGACCTTTAAAGAACCGCAGCATTCTGACGTGATTGATGGTTCTTCGATTTGAGTGATTCACCGCGACTCAAGGCAGACACATTGTTTCTGTGGAACGTAGTTGTCTGTAGTGTCTATACTAAGTGATTTTGTGGTGTTTGTGTAGATGCTGAAGTCGTGCCGGCAGCTAACGATGACGGTGCGGACGGCGGGGGCGCTGGTGGGCCGGGCGTCGTGCTCGTGGATGGACAGGTACGGCAGGCCTGCCTCGCCGCCCCCACTGCGACCCACGCGCTCCGCCAGCAAAGATCGATCTATACGAAGGGTAAGTGAATTGAAAACGGAATATTGTACAATATTGGAACATTGTGTATATTACTGTAATACAAAAACATTCTCATCGACTTCTACATTGGTATTGTTGCCAAATAGGTTATATTTTCTTACCTTTTCGTTATTGAAAGCGACATGCAATCGATTAAATGGACGGCTATAAGTGATATTGGTGCCACGTACGAAATCTGGCATTCCTGAATCCATTTTGTTCAAACCATGTATGTACATGACAAATTGGGGTTGCCGCAATATCTGGTTTATAGGTAATATTGTGGGCGCAGTTTTGATGGCTGCGGCAGAGCCATTTATACGAATGCCGGCGCACTAACTGCGTTAATGATTTGATGGCGACATCAATTTTTATGTCCAATTTCCTGGTAGTAAATTCCCGACGCCACTCGGCAGGGCTGAGGGCACGGGGCAGTACTCTCGGCATGTTAACGGTGGTTCACTGGCCACTAGGCAATGTCGTTAGAGGTGTAATAGGATTGTCGGCGAGCGTGCTCGACAAGCTTGATGATCCTTATGATGCCATCTCAATATAATGTAGATGTCCCTGAATGTTTTATATCACGGGTCGTCGGATCTCATGTTAAGGTAGTCGTAATAATATCATTGAATCACTATTGGTTTTCTCTTTCTATCGTGCTAATGAGTTCTATCTTTGGATCCCTATTATTGTAAGATATATTATGTGGCGTTATAAGTAAATAGTTAGTACATACGCAATCAATATACCTTCTTATAACGTTCAAATGAAATTAATTTATTTCGCCTAAGAATTAAATTATGGTAATATGAGATATTTATGATTTAATGTGTATTTTTACTGATTCATTATAATTGATGACGTAGGTGGACCTTTGCATAGAGCCGGGGCAGTCTTTAGGACTCATGATCAGAGGCGGGTTGGAGTACAACCTCGGCATCTACATCACCGGCGTAGACAAAGACTCCGTCGCGGACAGAGCTGGACTTATGGTGAGTTTTATATTTTAATACTAAAATTGTGAGAATGTTAGTGATAGAGTAACTTTTAATTTATTTAGCGTTCAGAGATATTATCATGTTGTAGAAAACTGTGGTGGAAACTAAGTAAAATCTCGTTAGTAGCGCTCCTAATAAATTATTTGTAAAGTTTTATATGGTCCGGTTTATATGGTGCTGCTTTGTCCCTATGAACAAAATTTTAGTATTTTAATGATTTTTCCGTATTTTCGCTGAAACTATACATGCCACTCTGCTATTTAAAAAAAAAGGTCCATTTAAACTAAGTAGCAGTTATTTCGGGCCGTATTTTTTCCGACGAGATAACATTGCATATAAAATGTGTGCTAAATGTTAAAGATTAAAATGTTGGTATAAAAGCTGCAATAAAGTGGCGTCCTTTTTATTTTAACCGTCAGTGGCATAAGCGTATGATGGGGTTTAGAGCGTCGGAGTGCCGCCGGTAAGACCGTTACGTGCTCCGTACAGAATAATTTGAGTGCTTTGTGCACCAGAGCTGAGAGCAAATATTAACGGCATTATACCGAAAATAACGTACTCGACTTTCTTTATACAATTTATACTATGTTACTGAAATAATGTGAATACATCAAAGGGATTTTTTACCAAATCTAAGCGAGAGCAAATACACACTAAAGACTACGTCTTTGTACTGAAAATGACGTACTCAAATTTCTTTATATCTCCAATTTATACTACACTATGCTGTAAGAATATTAATACATCAAAGGGATGTTTTACTAAATATCTTATGAATGTATAGGCGTTGTTCAAATGGAATATTTTCTACATTCAAATGTCATTGAATTTATGTAGCAATATGGCAATTGTTAAGAAATTAATGCAAAGTTGGAGTTGCGCCGCAGTACTTGCGAAAGCGACAGCCAAGGCACGGCAGCGAGTTAGAATTGGCTGTAAGTTTGCTGCGAACCGAGGGGACTGTAATAAACGCGCTAAATTGCTTGTTTGCTTTCCATGAAACTTCCGCTAGCTGCCTAGAAATGTCCACTTTATATTCTATTGATTTTATGAGTCCACAACTTTGCGGAACGACATATAACTTTTAAATAAGGTTATTTTAGTATTTCAGGTAAACTTCAACCAGATTGAAATATATCCAAAATCCACGAAATAAACCCGTTTAAAATGCAAAGGCAAAAGTGTGTACCGCGAAATACATTTTCTATTATAAATTAATGGAAGTGTACGAAATAGTAATTTATTTAGCTGGCTCTAGCGGTGCGCCGTGGCGAGGTGTGGTGGAAAATTTATATTGTTTAAGCTTCTCGCCCCACCCACTGCACGCCACTTCCGAAATTCATAACTTACATTTAGGATTTCAACCGGCGAACAACTTTCAATGAACAATGTTCAATTGTTGAATTGTTTCGAATGTTTTAATTTCTTTAACTCCAACAAGTTTTCTTTCGTGGAGGTGGGTCTACAGTGTTTTTGTTTTTAATTTTTATTCCGTTTGTTGTGTAAGGTAAAATCGTATCTTTTATCGTTCTTTATCGCATGTGTTTTACTGGATTAACGTTACAGAAAAGTGACACATTGGGATAAAAATGTTTGTTTGTACACCTGAGCTTTAACGATAATACTTTCATGTGTATGGCCTATTTTGTACAAATACTTTAACAATTCCTTTTCTTTTTTATGTCTATGTTTTTACGAGGATGTTTTAATGTCACCACCATTTATTTTTCGTTTGTTTGATAGGTAGGGGATCAAATTCTAGAGGTGAACGGGCAATCTTTTGTGGACGTGACTCACGACGAGGCTGTCGCGCAGTTGAAGTACCACAAGAGGATGTCCTTACTTGTGAGGGACGTCGGGAAAGTGCCGCACGCATGCACGGCTTACGGAGAGAGGGACCCGGCGCCTAGGTAAGCTTCTATACTAAAACCTGATAAACATTGCATTCTATTTTCATTTTTATTTAAAACAGAACCAAGTATATTTTTATCTATAGAATCACATTGTTGGGAAAAGATCTGCCGTCTCTATTTCCACGATTCGCGCTCCAAATGAATTTCAGGCCACACGAGCTGGAAAACATCCATGGCAAATAAAATAAAAGAGAGTAATTAAAATAGGTTTTTATGACGGAAAAGGGTATTAAAGTGATGACAGTACAACAAATTAGTCTGGAACAAGTATTGTCAGATTGCAAAAAAAATTCCGACGATCGAAACCGCACCCTTTCCGGCACAGACGATCCATTTACCGGTGCGCCGGCGGGATACCAGTCTGTGTTTGTTTATCGAAATGATTTATATAAAAGGATACGTCAATAAAATGTCAAACGTGACCATAATGTTTTTCACAAAGCCGTTACTGTAGCCACAGGAACTTTTTTACTAAATAGACCTTACCCAAGTCTGTAATCATGTACGATTCGACCCGACATCGCTCGCTTCGATGTGTAATCTATATTGCAAAGTTTCATCAAAATCCCTTTAGTAGTTTTTTGATCTATAATATTGTAAAGTTTCATTAAAATCCCTTTTGTAGTTTTTGGGAATAAGAGTGACAAATCCTTATACTGTTAATAAGCTCTATCTATCGTCACACACTTTTCCGTTTTTCATAGGTATTGACATTGTATAAAAGCCTTAGGTATTTAATATCCTTGTTAAATCCTCACGATTTATGTCAAATATCCTGGTGAACAGAATAAGTGGTTGGGGCAGACGGAGAGGCGCGGCTGCGGTGGCGGTGGAGCAGAAGGCCAGGTCGCTCCTGCCGCAGAGCGACCTGCCTGCCATCGCGTACTACATGGAAGAGTACGCGGCGCGGCGCCTCACACCAGACGCCTTCCTCACCGTACTCAGGGACCTACTCGACACACCGCAGAAGGTATTCAGATACTCGGTGATTGGGAAACGCCCCCAAAAACATACAGTATTGATACCTTTGGTGTTGGATCAGAAAAACGATCGTTATGAAAAAAAATACCACGTTTTTTTTGGATGCTCCAACGTTTTAGTACAGATAACGAAACGATAATTTCATAATTACAATATTGCTAAAAAACTAACAGTGAAACACACAGTTTAAAATAATGTAGCGTCAGTAATGCTAATAAAAGTTAAAACGTTGTAAAAGATGATTTTGTTTTTAACGGGATCGATTTGATGGTGGGCCAGGACATCAAAGGTATCTTCAGTACTATAGTTTTTTCTTCAAAAGCGCTTCACAGCACCCGGTTTTCTTTCCATACAATTTGACGTAAGCTTTGCGTTTGTATGGGAGCATCGGTGTACTAAATCGAATATCGGCTTGTAGAGTGTCTGTATTGACAGCGTAATCCGATTTGTATTGTTTTGTTATCCCTGATGGGACAGTTGGGCGTCTATACAACCTCAATTCATGCATGATGGTATTGTTTCTATACAATGTCTTTATGTTTATTTACGTACTATTGTATTATTATATAAAATCAGAACTATTTGAGTTGAAGTGTAGTCTTGATGCGCAAAATAGTCTGTAAAGCTACAAAAAGTGGAATACTGTTATAGCAAATTATTATAGCATATTTTTCTTGTCGGTTTAACAAGCCGTAAAGCAGTGTATTTGTACAAATTGACTACAAAATGGGTTGTAGTTCGTTATACATTTTCTCTGTAGGTAATTGGTTTTCTTTTGTTACAGTACACCCTTCTGACGGAAATCCGAGAATTTATGCTTCCCGAGGATCGGCCACGATTTGATGAGCTTGTGTATAAACGTGGAGATGAGACGGTCGATTACCATTTCAAGGTGCGCTTTTTATCATATTAAAGACGTTTTCCTCCCTCAGCGCTTTTAATGAAAGGATAAAATAAAATTACTTCTCATTCATGCGATTTAAAATTTAAATGCATTTGAATTGCTTTGATTTTTGGTATATTAAAACTATAGATTGCCGTGTGAATTTAACTCAATAAAAAATATTATGAATAACAGAGTTTTTAATGAATCCAGTTTAGTATTAGTCTGTAAAGATTTTTAGGGTAACTAATATTTTTCTATTTCATTAGGTATCTTACATTGACATAATTGGTAGACATTCTCGGACTAGCTAATTAAAACAGCTTTGTTGCCTGTTCTGGCTCACTGCTCGGGCCAGGGTAGAGAGGTAGGGTGCGGGAGGGGGTGTCAGGGCTCGGGGGGCTAAGTTAATTGAGATAGCATTTTACTTTGATTGCAAGTTGCCACCGGGTGAAACGGACCGATTGCACTAATTCCAATGAGTCTAGTTGAGACTTACCTACCGTAGTTGGTAATGTTGAGAGTATTTTCGTTGTCTCCAAGGCTAATACAGCAAGTTAGTTTCACTTTTTTAATTCAATTGTTTGGGACTTTTGAAGATTTTCTCCAGTTCTTATTAATAAATCCGGTAGTAAGGAAATGTTGATTATTATTCACTTGCAAATGTGCTGTGTACACGGTATTATCGATCGTGTAGGCGTTCATCGACGTGTGGGTTACGCAATATACATAATTACTTGTACAGGAATAGCAAGGTATTGGAAACTCGCAATAATTATAATAATCGAGTTAGATCGGAACTCTAATTGTGAAATCGATGGTAGGTAGGAACACTTACTTTATGAGCACGAAAAATCATTTAACGATCCGTGACTGATAGGGGTCTAGTTTACTTTGCATATTTATACATATATGTATATTTTTTAAATACTGGCACGGCAGATTAACTGAGTGTCACCTGGTGGTAAATGCCACATAGAGTATGTACTGACAAGCGAGAGATAATCTCTTCGACCAGTCGATACAGTTATGCCGGCCTGCTCGAAACCGGATGTACACTGGCTGATCTATAGACATGACAGTTAAGTAGGCCCTTATGGCGGGTTTTACACCTTGTGTACGGTGCTCGAAACCAGGCCGGATATTAATATCTTAACTTGTTTAACAACATAAAAAATATTTGGCTTATATTTTACGAGCGGTCATGTATTACATCAAATCTCTTATGAAAATATCGAATTCTGAGTGAATTATGTTTTTCGGATTGAAAAACTTACACGAAGTGGAATACCCGACCTGAGAATCGAATCCAGGAACTAACAGCTCACAGCCTGTGTACACTGGTACTAGATGAATGAGGTAATATATCATTCCTTATATTATATGAATTAAGCCATTGGCGTGGGAAATATCGTGCGACATGGTAAGGTTTATTATAATTTGATTTGCAATTTGTTCATAGCGGGCAGGAGAACGTCACAATATGCTGCCGTCCTCGACCATGCATGAATTGCACGACCCGGTAAGTGCTTATGATTATTACCGTAGCGTCGTTGCATGGATCGTTCATACGATAGTGTTACGCTTTCATTGGTTGTATTATGTGCTTCTTTATAAATGTATTCAGTTTTGTACGACGTGCTATAGGATGTCACGCGTAATTAACGTTGTTTGTGCATCTTTGTAATATTTAAAAACCTATTTGGAGTCTAGTGGTTTATATCGTAATTTGTTGACACTAAACCGCGGAGACCGTACCGTAAGGTAGCCTAGGATCTGTTGGGTAAGGTGGAAGGTGTTGTTGTAGGAGGGGCCGGTGGAGGCTCCACTCGTGGCCGATCACCGCTCGCCCTCCGAGGACTCCGGCCTGGGCCTGCCGCCGCACGATAATTACAGGTGACTGGCTTCACCAATTGCCAAAAATACATTCAAAAGCGCAATTGATGACGGTCTTTTCAAGTGAGCAATTTTATTTATATACTTTCTATAATCTCCGATGCGACGGATCATTGAGTACGATATCGAAGTAATGTCGATCGAGGGCGCTGAGAGCGCGGCGCGACGCGCGGTGGCTGTAATGAGCGAAGTGTAAATCCCCCGTAGCCGACGCGTCGCCTCTTACAAAGGCGCTTAAACGCTGAAGTACCATTAAAGTGGGAAAGCAAAGGCTGAGTCCTCGTTGAACGTTCGCTTTCGTACGCTTTTTTACATCTCACAGTGAAAATAACCCACAGTTTTCCACAAGCCCTTGTCTCAGCGCGCTCTTCCGAACCGAGCGTCTCATTGGCCGGCTGCCAAGAACTCCTACTTTTATTCGGTATGGGAATCGATTGTTTTATAGCTACATAAACGTTCACATTTATTGTCGCCACCGGTTTATTGCCCTTGTCCTGCATCCGTTAGGGTTTTTAAAATTTACTGCCAGTAAATTCCGAGCGCAATTGACACTTAACTTTGAATAAAAATGCCATACGGTCATCAATTATCAATTCGACTGATTCTATTGCTCTTAAAACATTTATTAGCAAAGGTACACATTGGCTTCTCACAACAGTAACATTATATATAGCAAATTCATTTAATACGGTTGAGGGTAATGAAATGTTTGCCAATACTTCATAGCAATTTTATCGTTTAGGGTTCCTCATTTGATCCGTCTACCGAATCAGTTTAACTTGTTTTTAATGTTACCTGGAAAGTCTTGGACGAGCCGTCCAAACCTTTTTGTAACGTAGACACGAACAGCCACAAAGATAATTTGTAACACGCGTGAAATGCCACACCGTGTGGCGAGTGACGTGGTCTCCTAAGCCGGGTTGACAGATAGGGTAGGTTAGATGCGCACTTGATGTAGGGAGGTGTGTAGCGTGTACAGTGTCGAGTGTAATGTGACGGTGGTGTTGTGTGGGGCAGGAGCGGGCGCGCGTGGCGGGCTCCGGACGCGCCGCCGCCTGACGACGAACTGGACCCACCGCACGAGGTGATTTTGCCAGAATTACCTTCTACACCTATCAATATTCTATTATCAACCACATTCACTTCTTTGCGCCTTGTCTATAGCGATGTTCCGGGTGTCACTCGCATTACTCATCACAGACTTCATCCACACTGCTCAATGCTCATGTTCACGACACGATGCCTGTAGCGTTGGCTGGCGAGCTCCACCAGCTCCGTCTAGACCATGGCGAGGAGACACACAGAGACCTCATGTGTCGCTTTCATGTTTTGCTATACTTTTATTCACTGATACTCAACGTTTTACACTTGCGTGGAAAATATGCAAAGTAAATGAATAGCTTTAGCTGGAGTGGCACCTCGGCACAATCACCGTATGACTTTTCCTCGTACCTCACAGTTTCTTGCATGAGTTGAAAACGGCTAGCGAATAGAACTACAACGCTCACGTTTATGGCCGTTATTTCCAATATATTATCCTCGAGTGGTAAATCTGGCAAAATTTAACATTTATATTTAATCTCGCAAAGTGGTGTGCGGGTAATATTGGCTATCTTGTTGAAAGATCGGTAATAGCGGCCAATTAAAGCGTTTTCTTCTGATTCTATTAGATTAGAATATAGTATTATCTTCTTGTTTGTCTTTTTATCCTTGTAGGGCTTTATCGAACATTCAGATTTTGTTATGACACTGACGAATGTTTGACGGTCTTTGATTTCCATACAAAATATAACGTATCTGTTAGTAATTTATTATTATGCGGAACCAGTCCCGAATATGCTCATGATAAAATATCTTATGTCAATATTCCACTGAGTCAAGTACTACGAAGTACGACGTCTGTTTGCTTGGCTATTTTCGCCTGCCCTCCCAACGGCTCGTTGGTCTAGGGGTATGATTCTCGCTTCGGGTGCGAGAGGTCCCGGGTTCAAATCCCGGACGAGCCCAATAAGTTATACTTTTTGTATTTTTGTATATACAACACGTATTTGGACTTTGGTATATTTTAAAGTAGTGGTAATAATTAAAAAAATATATTTTAAAACTAAATCAATAAAAATACTTTTTTATTGTTATGTCTGAAATACATGAAAAGGATTTTTTTCTTTTTGCGATAAATATTTTTTTTGGGAAAATAAAAAAATCGTTAGTTTTGCATTTCCCACATTTTAAACAAAAATAAAATAAACACGATCTATATTTTGTTTATTATAATCCCTGTAGCAGCTATTTTAGTTTTCGTGTTTTTGTTTTTATTTAGTTAGAATTTCCTTTTACTAATTTTGTGTAGAATACGTTTTTGGTACGGTATCATATAATTTTAAAATTTATAAAAGTAATTTGAATCTGGTTTCTTTATTCTGAGATTCGAACGTAACAAAAAAAAAAATTACAAAATGAATTAATCTCAAGCTCTTTATATCTGTTCTACATTCCTATGCTAGGATTCTCTACATGGAGTGGGATAGCTTGTCCGCCTAACCCTAAATACACCAGGTTGATCTATTGTGGGTCGGTGATAAAAATAATGATAAAAAATAAATAATAAAAATATATTTTAAAGTTCTTCGAGTCCAGTGTCAGAAATTTTGAGGCTACTTAAAGACTGTTAAATTTGTGCTGGTGAGATGTTATTCTTTCCTCGGGTAGCGACTAACGTACGCCAATGGTGGAAAACCCCTATTAAGAAAAAAAGTATCAAGCAGCTATATTTTCACTGAAAATTATTAAAAATGTAATGTAATAATGCTATGCGTCTGTTGTTTTTTCTTCTCTTGAAAATACAATAATCTTTAATGTGTTTTTTCTGATAGTGGGTGCGACCTTTATTCTGAAATAATATACAAAGAACCCCATTGTAACTGATCAAAACATTATGAAAAATGGGCCTTATCCTTCACAATTCTTGGAATATTTTATTTAATAATTATCAGAAATCTCTGATAATATCTTAGAAACAAGTGTTTGCTAATGAAAATAACTCTTTAATTTAAAAAAGTAGAGGCTAGAGCAATTACAAACATATCAGATTAATTGTATCGACAATTAATCTGATATGTTTGTAATATCACTACCACAGAGTAATTAATAATTATTAGGTATATTTTTCTATTTCGTCTTGTTTTCTTGAAATTGTTCAAATGTCAATTCCGCTGATAACTAGTCTTTATCACGTTTGAAGACGTCATATGTACTTACGAAAGACTCTACAGCTCACCGATTTCCGAAATTATTTTTCGGCCATAAAACGTATCTCGTTGGCTAAGCCGTGACGTCATTGCGTCGCTGTGGCCGCATTCAGATGCTTCATAAAGATAAGGTGAGCTTATTCTTGGGGTAACGAACTTGTACCTTTTGTTTCACTAATACTGTGTCGACGGCTTGCAATTTACTTTATCTACAGATTTACCAAGCCACACATAAGGAAATATAAATTATTTTCTTATTTAGTAGTATACCAATTATAGAATATTTTGTCTTTCTTGGACAAACCATCCTTTATTAACAACATATTGAATTTGTTAAGTTTTGTGGAGCTAACAATTAGGTGTTAATGAAATCTCATTTTTAACAATTAACACATTGTAACAACGTGGGTCCGAATTCAGAGAAGATAACGACCATGTGTAATTCTTTGTTACATTTTAAGCTTATTTTCAGTTTAAACGTCTCATAAATGTTAGGATTGAATTTGTACCGTGCTGTGGTGATAAGATGGCCGTCTATTCCATTTGTTAAAGGAAAAAGTTCGGTAAAATATGTCATATCTACTACCTACCTACTTCTTAGAGTATATAGTCGTGACTCTCTCCAAACTGTACGTCAAACATAATGTACATAATATATAGCTAGTTATAACAGCTGTAGTACTTGGTGCAAGTTACAATGATGCTTGTGACGAGAGGGAACTGCGCGGACCTTTGTCGGAGCCTTATTATACAAAACCGTAACAAACAATTATTTTAATGACGCTGCGCTCCATGTTGTATTTTCTTTAACATATTTGACTGTAGATTCATTATACGGCTATCAAATTTAATAAAGAAAGAGCGCTAATTTTACGGTGTGCAGGCAATAAATTAAAATTCGGCGTTTTATGCCCTATTTCATCATTTTAATATTTTTTGATTAAAACGTCGTAAACTAGAATATTTTTAAATGAAGCTAAATTTTTCATTATTATTTAAAACTTGTAGAAAACGTTTATAGCATTTTTTAATAGATTGAGATTAACGTTATTATTAATTATTTTATAATTAACCAAAGTGCGTAATGTATTGTCACATGCGTTGTACTCGTTTTCCGCGAAAATTCTTCAAAATTGCTTAAGATTAGAAATATTATAAAAACTCAAGCAGCGTCAAGACTATAACAGAAGTGAAACTGTAATGATCTGTTGAGCTTGCAAAGAAGCGCAGCTGTTGCCGTGAATTATTTAGTAAGTAGTGGTCGCGACGGCGAGCCTCCACTTGCAAACCTAAACTGCTGCATCTAAATAATTAATTAACAAACATAAACAACGGTGGAGTTATGATAATGATATTAGCCCACGAATTACATTCATGAATGGAACGAACGACCTAATTTACAGAGACAAGGTCAAATCGAATGCGAGAGAAAGTACCCATAAAACGCTTTTCAGGGCACATTGAAAGACTGTGTTGTGTACAGTACGAGTCATTTATTTACCTTCTTTGAAGGTTAGAGGGTAGTTGACTGTTCTTACTAGTAAATATTTAAGTACTCTTCTTTTTCATGCATTTCTTTTTACTTTTACAGAGTCAGCATAACATTTTTTCCATGTTACTAAATTCCTACTCGTAGAAGAACATATCTTCTACTTCAAAATATTTACAGATTATATTAAAATAAATTCAACGATTTAGCTATGCAATCTTCCAAAGATTCCTGTGGATGCCCCAAAACTAGGTACGGGCTCTCTTTAAAATTGAAAGCGGTAGTTTCGCGTTCTGTTGCATTACAAAATGATAGCGCAGAACTTCCTTTTGTTTCCTCACAATATTTTCCTAAATCATCAGTGAGAGGTAATAATTATTAATTAGCGACTATAAGTCAGAGGTGTGATCCGTGGTTACTACTTTGAACTACGTCTGTTCAGTCAAATCTGCTTCCAGCTGGTGACTATCACTCTTTTAGTTGTGTTTACGTTATCTTTGAGAAATATAGTCGATTTCGACGCAAATAAGATATAAAGCGTGTGATCTTTAGGTAGGCTAATTTTTGTACTCATGTATCGATGTAAATATTTTTCTTCGGATACAGTTTCAGCTTGCTATTGATATATTTTTCGATAAATTCAATTTCCTTGAAGGTAGAATTTTGCTGGATGTATAGATCTATAGTACCAATAAAATATTTAACTTAAAAGTCTTATTACGAGCGATTTTTAAAAAAACAAAAGTGTAAAACTTTATTCCGAACAATGCAAAATCCGTGGCAAACCCATGTTGTAAACACTTTTTACTCTTCATAAAACCATTTCAATAACACGAGTTATTGTGACTCTCCGCGTTATATTTATCTTGAGAGATCTTGTTATTCCCTCGCTATAAAAATAATGTATGTACATATTACAAGCTTAAAGGAATATTTGTATTCCATTATTACAGGAGAGCAAATTTCATTTCTTATCTTTATTGTCTTAATATTTATTTTATTTTATACCTGATATACCTGCAAAAACTATTTACGGTGTGTTATAGCGAAATAAATATGTAACGTTAACCGGCATATAGCGTATATTCCGTCCAGTTTAATGATGGATGAAGGAGCAAAGTACACAGTGCTCTTTTTTTTACTTAAAGGTTAACTCGCTAAAGCCAAATACCATTGGCTATTGAGCTACATTCTGTTTCCAAACCGTTAAATGTATAAGAACTAATTTAGGCACTTTTGTGTCTACAATTTCGATTGCAGAGATGGAATTGTCTTAATGTTGATTACTGACAGCGGATGCCTCATTCTCCACGGCAAAGTCACAATTTACTCGTACTCGATTTACCGTCAACGTTGGCAATTTCGTGTTAAAATGACAAAGAAAGAAAATAAAATAGGCTAAAATGTTTCTGCGTTCATTTCCTTTAGAATTCAGAGACTACGAATTCGGAAAATAAGTAATCTTTGGTGTGCTTATCCAACCTTGTTTAGACGTTCGTATTTACGAGAAATACATATTAAAAATTATCTTTCAGCTCTGACATTTTCTGAACTTTTGTCATGACGTCAAGCGGTTAAGTGACGTGCAAGGGAATTCTTGACGAGCCCGTATTCCCATAAGCTAAGTAAATTTTACAATATTTCGTGTTTATTTGCCCCCGGTGTGGCATAAAATCCCGTGAAGTGAAATAGGGGGCGTCGGGCGGCTCGTAGATGGAATGAGCTACGTAGGGCGGGCGGCTGAAAGCGCCGAAACGCGCTGAAAGCAAAGCTCGTGCTGCCCGGTGTGAGTCGACACGGCACACGCCACACGGCGGCACACGGTTAGTGCGCGGCGCGGCGGCCGGACGGCATGACGTCCCGCCGGCGGCGCCGCGTCGCCTTCCGCGAATGCGAATATCTGCCCGTCGAAGTGCGCTCTATGTCCATGGTATCTATAACTCAATTCGCTAAAGTGATTGCCATTGTTTAATTACATTGTAAAACTTTCCGTTTCGCAATTTAACTTTGTGACAACTTTGTAGTAAGCGGTGTAATTGTTTCTCTGCTATTTGTTTTGATTAATGCGTTTAAACATTTCTTTTGATATTATATAATTTGTTTTGTTAAAAAAGTTGTTTTGAATTGCGGAGTGATGAAGCAGCACGAAGTATCGCGCGCAACCCTGACCGGAACAATGTTTTGAATATCGTTTATAGTCTGTCGCCGGCAGACAAGTGAAATTGCATGCATGATTACCCTAATTTTGCGGCTCGTTAACGATTGCTTAATTGTGCTAATGGCTCGTTTTGTCAGTAAAATTTATTTGTGTTCAGAAACATGAGTGATATAAAAGCTGTTTTTATATAGATCATATTGAATAGTGTTTTAAAACATTATTTATATCTATGAACTCGGTGATATTAATAAAAACATAGCAAACATGATAAAGTTACAGTTTTCAGAAGGCTTTGCCTTTATGTGATGACAAAGTTATAATTGTGTTTCCTTTTCTACTCTTCTTTGATAAAATTAAAATAACTAACAAAGTATATATTTTAATTTAGAATGTGTTCTGAAAAAATGAGTCTAAACTTTTACTTATTCATCTAGCTTTACTTTTTTCAGAAACTAATATTCAAACACATTGTCGATTACTGTGATAGGATTAGTATGTTAGGCTTTTAATATTACTGAAATATAATTTGAATTTATAGAAACAACATTCAGAATTACACACAAATTGCATTCTAAAGGAAACCTTTCTATTATAATTATTTTATAAAACACTTTTAAAAGTCTCGGAATACTTTGAAATTGTGTTAAATGGTGCGGCTATAAGAGGTATTTTGTATAAACATCCAGTAATTCTAACGATAAATTAGGTACAGGCAACGTTGTTTGTCTTCAAGATAATATGATTTCACATATGATTTGGTATATTGAATTATACCTTCATGCCAACACACATAGAGTTAAATAAAAATGTGACAAATGTATCAGAATATGAAATACCGTACGAGTCAAAATATTTTTTGTTTTTCGCGCATTAAGTTTTCGTAGCCGCAGGCGGGCTACAGAATAGGCTTAACTTTTTGTTTATTTGTTTGTACAGTCCAGACCAAGTCCGTTGATGTTTGGCAGGTTTGTTTTGTGTAAATAACAATACAAAAATACGAAATTCAATAATGTGACTTTCAACAAACCCCAAAAATGTTATGACGTGCTAACATGAAACTGATCTCATGTTTGATAAACAATTTTCAGGGTTAATACAAAATTTAATTTCTTTCATCAAGGTTATTGTATTTATTTGTTGCGTGACTTCAAATTTTAGATTTGTAGTGGCAAATAATGCATAGACGAGAGCATTGTACTGCCTAGACAGCATGTGTAGTGTAAAGGTAGAGCGCACTCAACTGTCCACACGACTATATAAGCGCGCACATACTTCAGCCTTTTAACTTAAAGTGTATTTAATATTTGAGCACGCTGATGTAGTTTCACCCACACCATGCTTCTTGCTTTATCGATCCTTTTAACAGCTTCTCAAAGTAGAACACAATACAGTCAACGATCGTGAAATGTACGCATACCAACCGAGTTTTCTACCCAGTAAAGAGAAAATATCAATGTTCATACTAAAACACCGGTCTGAACGAATGATAACATTGTCGTTTTGAGAATAATATTTTGAAGTTATAAAGTCGACGGCTTAGTACCTTTGTGTTGGCGCTAGACGAAACTGTGCCAGCATGCAAAAATAGCGCGAAAAATCAATTGCGTCGTCGAGACAGTTGGTGACACCTCACCCTGCAGTCTGTTCGCGATTCTACTTCGTTCCACATCCCTGCCGTACCTTCACTAAGTTTACTAAATACATTAGCAATTTTGGCAATTTCTCTGTGCTGTGGCGTAAAACTGTTTGGGTCGTTGTCTGCTTGTCGTGACGCTAATGTTTTAAATAGGTAAGCGGTTATGATACTTCATCGTTTCTTTATGCATGTGATATGCGATGCATGTTTTTGATAGTGCCATTTAGTATGTTTTATTTTTGTTCACATGATAGTTTTACGTGCCTTGAGCGGTGTTACAGTTATGCCAACGTGATTGTTGATTTGATGATTAACTTTTTATTTTGTTATATATTTATAAAAGTATCTTCTGAATGTTTAAATATGCTTTCAAAAGTATATAAAATGGAATTGGCGTTTATGGTGTTTTAACAATTGATTGATTGTATGTGTATATGTGTAGGAGTATGAGGAGGACGGTCGACGGTCACGGCGGCACTCTTCTCCGTGTAACTCCCGAGAGGGCAGCACCACTGCACTGCATACACAGCACTACGACGACTCGGTGAGTCGTTGTTCATTTGTTACCACTAGTTCTCACAGGTACCTACATGTTGATTGTCCTCGATAGAACCGAGCGGCTGTTTAGCATTCACATACGATACACCAACATTGTATGCATTGGAGAATGCTGGCCAAACGACTTGCACACCCGACTAACTCGACCGAACTGTGTAATGCGTGCTTCTAATAGCTAACACGGCTATAAAAATACCAGTATATTAGTGCACAGCATGCAGACGGGAAGTCCGTATCATGCAATTTTACGTAATCCGTCAACGAAAAATAACTATCAAACAAGCACTCCACTTAAAGCTCAGTATACCTACTGTCACAATATTTTATCTGCAAGTGAAGGATGAATCGTTCTGTTTTCTTTTATTATACCAAAGATACCGCACCGTGACGTCTGCGGTTGGCCTTTTGTAACAATCTTTATTTGTTTTCTCCAAGAAAAAAGGGAATTTATTTGATCTGGGCATTAACAAAAACCTTTTTTTATGTAACCTCTACTCCATGAGATTATTTGGGTTGTTTTACCGACGTGGGCATGTATGGAACAATTTGTTATATTACGTTGTACCGAAAAATTATATTTAGGAGATATCCGTCCAAAACTCATTTGTAACTGAATAGCTTGGCCTCACGCCAGCAGCGTGGACCAGTCCCGACATCTTCTTCTCGGTGGCGTTTTTAAGCCTTATGATGAACAAGTATGGACAGAGAATACATACATAACCACACGCCTTTTTCCCGGAAGGGGTAGGCAGAGGTGCTACTAGAACACCCACGTTTCGCCTTGTCTCTTCCGTCCTACAATGTAATAGGGGGGAACCTATCGCCATATCGGGCACAAATTGACTCCAGGCTGATAATGAATAGAAAAATCCAATATCACTTTGCCCGACCCGGTATTCGAACACGAGAACTCAGCGTTGTAACCATACCGTAATACAACTACGCCATCGAGGCAGTACCGGTTTTAAACGCCATCAGTTATCAGGATAACACCGAGTTTTATATCTCCAAACATACAACATACATATTTTCATTAGTAATTGTTAGATAGCATTCTACATGACAAGATAATATAAACAATTACAAAATAAATAAATAATTACATTGTCACTTTGAATATTATATTGTATAAAAGTTTTATCACATTTCAGCGCAATGATAATTAGTTTCTATATACAATAATATTACTAATAAAAGATAGAAATGAAAATATCCCAAACAATTAATATATTTAATCATAAAAGTATTGTATACTAATGGAGATTCATCCTACATTAACCTAACATGATATCAGTCTAATATAATAAATCTAGTGGAAGCTGATAGCATTACGTACAAGATTAAATCTAAAGAATGTACAGTCAGCAAACAAATTGCGTAACAATCGAGTCCATACGAGATTGAATTAATGTGACTCGCCTTGGATTGTCCTTTGCAATAAATAAACTGTTGTTTCGTAAAGAAAACATTATTTTTGTCGATTGCTGACTGTACGTATTAAATTAATACTGATGCATAATTGTTGCATTTACTTAAAATATGGGTTATATCAACAATCTGCTATTATTATATCGTATTAATGTAAGGTTATAGAAGCTATTTTAAAACATTAACCGCCGTCTTTCTTGTTCGTTTTACATTAATTATAATATTGAAATAAAAATAGCCTTGAACATGGTGTCATGAGAACTTTCACTTGGAAGTGAAAAATCAATAGAAAGGTACCGTGATAACTTCTTGTTCCATTGAAATACTTTTGTTGCATTAATATTATTTCTTTCTTGTGTTTCTTGTATTTGTGAGTATCTTTATATATTTAATATATGATAGTTTCCAGTTGATCCACCGCGACCTTTACATCTTCGAGGCACATCTTTGTTCCTTATTGCTATGTCATTAAAGACTATTTTCTCTGTACCAAATATTGACATTATTAGCGTTAATATTTATTGTGTTCATTTCTAATTTCCTCTCAATATTGCTTCCCCGATGTTTCTTATGTCACGAACTCCGTGGTCCGTCACGACTTCTCGAAAATTCCCCATTGCAAATTAAATAATAAATCAAGGAAGTGCACTGCGCGTGGGTTTCGTTATGCCGTGCGGCTACATAAAGTTAAATTAATCCTAAGGCGGAGTTGACAGGTCATAGTTTCTCCTGTAGCGTCCTACGCAGCTCTTCTGTGGCCTTTGTCAAGTCTTTGTCGTGTCGCCGCTGTTTGCCGCTGAGGTCGCTGTCTTCCAAGTAATCTTTAGGCGGCTCGACCGGATACTTGGTGGCGAATTTGGGCCGCGGAATTCTGACGCGCTTTATATCGTCCAACCAGCTCTCCATTGTTGATGTTTTCTGTAATGAATAACATATTGATGTTATTGTTGTTGCTTTAAATAACTTAGTAATAACACACTTCGTGGCTTATAGGTGAAGGCTAGCTTTGAAATTGGAGACAGCAGTTTTACTTCCCGCCACGACGCAAAATAATTATGTTATTCTTATATGATTAGCATTTTTTAAATCTGAATACTGTAGGAACGAGAATCTACTTCTCGTTTCTGATACACAAGACAAAAAAATACACATATCGTACAATGAGGTCAAGACTCTGTGTTATTGACATATTATGGAATAAATAACAACCACAAAGAATCGCCACAACTACAAAAATCTACATATTTTTATGCAGTGTGTTTTTCGCTGAACAAAGAAATGACATTTCATGCAACAATTATTGCAATCATAATGTCACACGTTCACTTCTATCCCTCGCGGCGATGATTTATACTTTTTCTCCTTCTTAAATGTTATGTTTAATTGAGCAACGTTTCTACACCGCATATCGCAATACGAATAACAAGGAAACAATTTCGATAGTTACTACAACGCGTACTGATTTGATCCTATCGTAAAGTTCAGACAATGAAAAAAATAAATCGCACCACTTTAGTAAAACGGTTGGTCAATAATTGTGCAAACGATGGTCAGCGGTGATGGTGAAACCTTGCTGATTACGGCTTTGTAAATAAAAGCGGTCTTCGAGCAGTAGACGTGGGTGTCAATGCCAAGCGTCTAAACAATAAACTTTTAAAAGTAAATGGAACAAAGACGAATCAAATATTGCACTCGCACTTTTGTTTTGATTCTGTTGCACATATGAGCCTTCTTATTAGAGTACACGAATATAATATTACTCAATTCATTCCATCGAAACAAATTTGTTCACTTTGAGAGGTATAATTCCCGCATGGTGCGACTTTTTGTGGCAAAAAGCGTTAATGCGGTTTGAATTGAAATGTATTCGAACTTCTTGCTATTATGTAACATATTTTTCAAGAGGTTTTATCAAGTTATTACACAAAATAAAAAACATGGATAATCCTTGACAAAGTATCTTATTAAATGTTGCATCCGGTTCAAGATTCGAGAGGCATTCATAAAATTACTTTCTAATTTCCTGATTGGCTTGACGGCCTATATATTCTGTTATATATGAGATTTTCTTTGTGGTTATAACATACATATATAAAATCACGCCTTTTCACCAAAAGGGTTAGGTAGAGGTGTAACCAGGACACCCGCGTTTCGCCTTGTATTTTCCGCCCCACTTTGTGATAGGGGGCGAGCCTGTCGCCATATCGAGCACAAATTCCGGGGTGATAATGAGTAGAATAATCCAATATCACGTTGCCCGACCCGGGATTCGAACCCGAGACCTCAGCTTTGCAATCATACCGTACTACAATTGCGCCACGGAGGCAGTCATATAACAAAGATATTATTCAAAAAAGAATCGACTTGTACGCTGTATAGTATCGTTGAAATGAATTCAATAGCTAATAGCAGTCGGATCGGGCACGCATCTCAAACTCAAACGCTGAGATATTTATTGCACGAATGACTTTCTCCAGCGAAAGTGTTGCTAAATACGACAGCGTTATTGTGTCCGACGCTTTCGAACTTTTGTTGTTTGCCTGGTAATTAATAACGGGTGATTAATTCGCGTTCGTAATTAATTTTAAAAGGGTTTCGTCGATATTTACATTACGCAATTACGAAATTAATTACGATACAAATTATATTTACGACTCCAGTGCGATTGAGAAAAACATGAAAGCAATAATAGAATAACATATTATTAATCTTATTTTCTGTAGTAGTAACGTACAAGTATAACTCGAACATATAAGTGAGTCGATAGATATAGGTATAAAAATACATTTAAGCACGACATGTCTTAAAGCGAGTGTCGTAATACCTGCGCCGAGAAAGCGGGCCGTCTTACTATCAAACACGGTAACTGCACTTAGTCCGGTGTGATTGGATTGGAATAGGCCAAAGCGGTCGTGACTCAGAGCCGTGGGCGCGGCCCGGACAACGGACATCTAAAGCAAAGAGGTTTCCGAGAAACCTTGTGAGTCACAACTTACTACTTACTATAGCGCGAGCCAAAACTTTGCCTTGCCTTGTTATTGTCGCAAAACTTCACAGATCGCAATGACGATATCTGTATGTTTGAACGCGGCAGTGATCTCATTTCCTAAAAAGGGTAAAGTAACAATACTAACAGTAAGTTTATTGTGGTAAAAAGGTTTTAGAGTCTGATATAAAATCAGAAAGTGCGTTTATCTACTGCTTTCTAAATGAACTGTTTATTTTTTGCTTTTAACCTATTTATACGAGACTATATATTCAAGTCAGGTGATCAGAGACTATAGATTAATGTGTGTAGGTATTTTACTTCGCAAGGCATTATCATATGACGCCGATGAATGTATAAAGTTACTTTAATGTATATTTCTGCAAAAACTTAACAGCTAATTGTTTTTAATGTAAATATTATGTAAAGAGTAATTAATGGAAAGGCTAATTGGAAATAATGGACGTTTCGCTTGAGAGGAGCGCAGACTTGCCGGAAGTGGGACGTCGCGTGCACATCGCCTGCGCCTTGTCGACCATAATGATTCTATGTAGTATGTACATGCACGTATAATGGAAAGTAAATATTGTGCCATATCGATCTCAGCAGTCAAATAACAATCAAAGTAAACAAGATTGTTGTCACAAGAAATGTGTGTGCCGATTGCTTATGAACACGGTATTAAACAGATCGCGGCACAGTCGAACAATACTTTCTCTTTGCGTTCCACTGTTCCCTTGGTGAAGGTTTAAAAGCTTTACATCGTGTTTTTGATAACACTCGTCCTCACAGTAAGACCGTTTAAAAAACATTTCGAATCGCATTTGATTTAAAGTCGGGTTAACAGTTAACACTAACCTATAGTAATACCAAAGGTATACTATATATCGTATCTATACTTAATTACAATACGACAAAGAAAAAATTATAAGTTAATAAAAAATAAACAATATCAAACTGCATTAAAATGGATAACGAAGAATAAACAACACTTGCATTACAAATTACAATATAATCTGTGTTATCAATTTGTTTTATCATACAATAATTCTTGCTTCCGCTGTTGATTTAATGTGCACTAAAGTACGTCATAGCATCCTGCAATTAAAACAATATAATCTAACATCGTTTTACGCATTAGAAATATTCGCGGTTTGTTTAACTGTCCTTGTGTCGAGTGATAACCTTTCTGTGTGCTATAAAATTTTATGAATTCCGTTATGTGTGCCAAATCGTCAATGTCTCACAAAACGTGATCAATCTCATATTTCTTTCGGTTTTAAAGTTCAAGTTTTATGCTGGTATATGGCTATCATAGCTGTATTAACCGATTTAATTAACACTTCATGTGTGGGCCAATCAAACACAGGAAACCGTACGGTCGGAGAGTGTAAGTAGGAAGGCAGAGGTAACTTTGACACGACCCAATATTTCCTGTAATTACGCGCCCGTTTCCCGGCAAACCTGTCGCGCCACTTTCTACTCCTCGTTAATTTAAATCTTTTAACATGTACGTGATACTCGTGTTAACTGTTTATTTTTTGTGACGAAGATATATTATTTACACACCGTTATTTAATTAATGACTGAGACGTCGATACAGTAAGTATCTTCTGTCCGTTTATAAAAAGTTTTTACATTCTTTCAATTTTATTCAATGAACATTGTGTTTTTGTTTTGAAGCCAAAATTTCTCGAAACAAGTGATAATTATCTGGTTTATTTCTTTTGATGGAAGAAGTATTCTTGTCCACATTGTATATTTTTATGTGGGCAACATAGCTCCCCAAAATTTGTTACCAATAAACTTGAAAACTTGTATGCCCAAGTAAGAATGTTAAATAGCCTTCATCCTTAACCGAATTCATATGATTACATAAACCGCGCATTCTATTACCTAAAACACAGAACAATGGCATATGGAATTGGAACTAGCTGTCACAAACACTACAGTAATGGAAACGGTTTTCCGGCGTCCAGGCGGCACGCAGTACGCACGGTGTTTGACCATCATTAGCCGTATCAATAGTGAACACGCGGTTAATTGACTGGTATTTGCAAGTAGTGTTTGAGACAGGCGGGGTACGGGTCCTGTCGCTACCAGTCGCTGACCGGCGCGTTGTTCACCTAGCGGCTAGCGGGACCGCCGACGTCATGCGGTAGCTAGCTGTGGCCTGTGAGCCTCCGGCACGAGCGCTCTCCCACGCCACAACACTAATTGCCATCTTTGTTTGCCATACAAAACCTGCTCACGACTGCACATTTGACTACACCTACATTCTATCGTCCTCCGGCCAGATTGGTTCCCTATAACGTACCGCTCACGAGACTAGCAACCGTTAAATCAAGTCAGCACAACTATCAGCCTTGTATGTACCGTTTTTATGAGTACTAATAAACGGTAAGTTAATTAAACATAAAGTATTGTAAATGGTTTTGTAACCGTACTATTCTCCAAATTGTGTTTTAACGTGATTAAACATTAAGCTAAAAGCTGGTTTGTGACTAACGTACCATTCAAAACCGAACTACAATTTACGATATTGCCTTTTATGTACAGCGCTTTGGTGACATTTGGACATGAAACCAATACATGTTTGATAACATAATGTTTTTGCCCAAAAATAGAAAAACTGCTTTTATCTCGTCCATATTACCATTTAAATTAATGTTCAATCTATTTATATGCGCTTACTCAGATTCACGTACGTAAAAACGGTTCGCACGAAGAAAGAAACTGATCAAGCAAATGGTAAATGGGCATTAAGATTCTCGGCTCGCTGATCAGTATCAGACAGAAATCATTAAAAGGTTTCGATGTTATCAAGTTGGCTCAGTCGTGTGCCGATTTGACCCCGGGTTCAATACTAATCTTCGCACTACAGCACTTCGGCGGAGCTATCCGAGCAATATGTTAGCTGAGCCGACGCCTTCCATTCCCACTTATCTATGTAGCACCTTAATAAAGGAGCGCGGCGCGTTTAGTTACGTAAAGACTTGATATTTCTAGTTCGCAGCCACAAACTATGCACACGTATGTACGTATCTACACACGTTTTCTACGTATGGAAATCGTTACCACACTGCTGTGTTATAATTTGTTACAAACGCATTTCGTAAACAATGCATAATGCTAGTTTCACGTCAATAAAGCGAACGGTTGTTTCTCGAAGGGCCGGCTATCAGTATCCATCGTGTCCGTCAAACTGTATAAGGAAAGTGTGTTGTAACATTAACCCCTTTGCAAGCTCACCGGCTCCGGCTTCGTGATCTTGAAGATGTTTCTCGTATACCGCTGTGCCTATATATTATGTACATATAAGAAAGGCTAAGCAAGAGGTGACACGTTCGCGTCTAAATTACTTTTCGCACACGAGGGGCCGTGTGTTCGCCTAATGTCTGCTCGAGTTGCAACAATGAAATATTTACAATTACGTACATTACATTAAGTAATTATACGAAATAAAGTTGTTGCAATCACAGTTAATAATACCTTGACCAAATTAAAAATGTCGCAGCATTCAAACTAGACGAGAGTGGTTTTGAAAGAATAAATACACGCAATGTTGTAACAAACCATTTGATTAACAACACAAACGCCAAGTAAATCTCGAAAGCCGGAGCAGCACAAAAAGAGCTCGATTTACCCACGTTTACGATATCATATCCCACAATAGTACACGTATTGGTTACTTCAATTCGAAACCAATATCCGATATTGGCGGGCTGTATCAGATAACGTCGGTCCGTTGTGAGCAGTAACACTACCAGTATCTAATGTTGATCTGCCATTCCATTCGTAGAAAGCGTGTCATGGATCTTCGCTGGCTGTGCTGCAGGTGTATAAAAAAGTGAATAATTTGCAATCATACAATGACCAGCAGACATCTCTTGAAGGCTATTCGTGTTGAGTTATGTCCTTGTTGCATCCAAACGAGCCAGTCAAGCGTGGAACGATTATTCATTTACCCGCGCGCGAGTACGTGTGTCATTTGTATACGCATATAAACACTAAACGCGTAGATACGTAATAGGTTCTGCGGTAATGTATACCATTTCCAATCCACAAACGAGCCACAAACAAAATATGCATATTTTTAGTTCAAAATAAACACCTGTGCGACCCAATTTGTAAATTGACATACTCGCGTATATTAATATGGTAATTTAACACGTGTAGTGCACGCGTAACGCTAGACTTTTACTAAGTAAAGTAAGGGCAATACAAACATCACTGTAATTAGTTGATGTGAGTGTAAATGAAAGTCACTGCATGTATGTAAGTGGTAGCGGCACTTGTTGCACGATTAAGCGAAACAAGGACCATTTTTTAGTCCATGGTCCAAAAACAACCGACCAAACCGCGGCGCGCTTTGACGAATGCTGTCTGAATAACGAACGAAGTTTCAACCACGTCTTGTGTACATTACCAATAAAAACGATAAGTTAATCGTTTTCGTGGAATCTAAATGGAAATAAAATGTGAAGATATGATAAATGTAATTATAGCGCATATCGCATATAATTTTATTCATAGAATTTAATTCAACAAAGAGGAACAACATTGGACGTCTTGATATTATGGTCTATATCATACTTAACTTCAACCACTATAAATAAATCACATTGAAAAAGTAATAAAATCTTACCACGAAACTATATTGCGCAAATGTTACTTACATGTTTTATGCGTACAGAATGATCGAAAACAAAAGCTGACCACAATGAGTTGTTTATGTCCCAAGAGAGACTGCCGATTGGCGCAGAGGGAAAGTATTACTAAATCTTGTGTTGACGCACTGACCTCCATTAAAAGATTTAACTTACCTGTCACGGTTATCCTGCTAACGACGCGAGTGCACCTTGTTTTGTAAACAAGCTCGGAATTACAATTCAAATACACAAGCACACGTGTTGGCGCTCAAAGCGAGACTGGCCGGCGAGGCGAGCGCCAAGCATCAAGCCGCAACCGTCGCGTCCACTGACGAGTGTGCCAGTGTGCGAATCCAGTTCACTTGACACTCGACTCGCTGCGCAAGCGACTGGCACGAGAGCAACACAGGCGATCGCACGCCAGCAGTCAACTGACCACCCAGACTGGCATTCAAATGTCTCTGGAACGCAGCTAAGTGGCTGTGTCAACATTAGAACAAACACTTTCACGATCTGTCCGATTTGACGAATTCCGTGAACTAGAAAACACAAAATATTTTTTTATTTGAAAAAACTTTTGAGTTGGCCGTGAGTAATTATATATATAAATAAATTCTGTACACGGTTAAAACAATAGGTGAGCCGGTTTGTGTCCACTTGATCGAGCATTCAATTCGCGTGATTACTTTTTGCAACGAAACTTGTAACGCACACAACTGTGAGTCATAACACTGAGACAATGGATGTTTGAGAGAACGCCGCCAATGTTGTGGCACGATCGATTATCGAAAAATAATGTAAACAAACATGAACAAATCGGTTGAATCCCACACCGTTAGTTCTCACGCGGCGGACATCTGTCCAAAACTGGACAAACCGGAAACCATAAACACAAGCACCTGCGATTCCCATGGTTCGTGAGGAGAGCTAACGATTTTAATAACTTGTAAAGAGAGCCGCTTTTCGCTTTGTTGTGATTTTAATTGACTCGTTTTTATATCTCTCATGACGAATCATTTTTTTTAATGTCATTTGGAGTATAAGTCGTTTTTATACGTTTTAAAGTATAAAAAAATTATATAAGATGAATATCTACATAAGTATAAATTGGTAGTTATCACAATTTTAAGTAAAATATGTTTTTTCTCTTAATATGACCTATTTTAATATTGTACTGTGATATAATTTGAAGACTGATTTGAATAAGTATGCAGAGCATTCATAAAAAAACAATGAATACAAACCTTCATTCATGTCTCCGAGCATGTGAACTCATTAACACAAAACGAGCAAAGAAAAAGTAGTTGAGTAATTTGTATAAACTTATTTCAGTATTTCGCTGAGTAAACCAAGATAATGCGATCGTTACATAACAACCATAAAAGACTTTTTTTGTGAAAAGAGAGAAGCATTTCATTGTTACTTCCACATTTAGTTGTTTCCTGAGTTTTTTCGGCACTCACTTTATATTCCAAACACAAAGTCATGCTTAAGCGTATTTTTAAGCTTGTACACTTTATTACAATACGCGTGGCTCTCGGTGAAATTTCTAGTATAAATGCATGCTAGCATAGCATGCACGCTTCATTTTTTATTGCCTGTATGACGGGAGACATATCTATTCCTTGTTAAACACGCATTAAATATTTCAAGATTGCATTTTCTAAACAATAAACAACTCAAAGATGACTGACAAACAATGAATTCCGTCGCTTAATAACATTCAGAATTATACCGCAGTTGTGATTGTATATGTATCAGCCCATATACGTCCCACTGCAGGGCACGGGCCTCCTCTATCTCTCTCTTTCTCCTCTGTATTTGTAATTAAATACCTACCATAAATTGCTTTAACATGTAAAATAATATTCAATTGAAAATCACTCTCTTGTTGCATATAACTTTCGATTGTATAAAACGTGACTTGTAATATTGTTTCCATACGCTGTATCGGTGGACATTTCATTTAGCAAACGACAGAAAGTTAGTAATTGAATCAGTTAAGCTCTTTACAACGATTAGTGAAGCGTGGTGTTCGTTGTAGTTGTCGGTAAAAGTGAAATGTTGGTTTTGTACAATGTAAAAGTTAGTTTCACTGTAAGGGCATGTTTTCTATTGTTATACATTCACAAATGATCGATTTGATTATTCGGACGACTGTTGCTATAGTATTATGCAAATCTGACGTAAATGCTGTTACGTTCTCACTGGATGTAATAGTGATTACAGTTGACAGATTACAAAATTACCTAACTAAATACACCTAGCGTGCATGCACATATGCACGACCCCGCAATAAAATATCGCAATAAATATATTGAGGAAATTCGATCCGACAGCAGGTAGAGTCGAATAATTATTCATTGATACCACCAACATTTGTTACGATGCGAGGAACAAAATTCCAGCTTCTCGGTTCAAAGCAGATTTCTTAATCACTTCATGAAGGTTGTCATTACCAGGATATTATAAAAAGCATGTAGACCTGATATGTAAATTTTCTTTCTACGACAATTAACGCGTCTCTGTCGCATCATCACCTTTCGTAATAGTATTCTGTTCGCATACTACCGTTTTATATAAAAAATACCGTCGTAAGAAAAACGAAATCTATGTCACACACGACAATGTAAGAGAGCGTAATATACAATGTACCGCGAAATATTTTTCACACAGTAAAAGACGTGGCATTACGCAATTGACTGTATTATTAAAGTTTGATACTGTTGTAAAAGGAGATCCTAATTTTAGGTTCAATCCACTTTTCCGCAAAGTAAGTCGAAACTTTTGTTTTAGCCCGGGGCGCGGTGGCCGCTTAATTTACTCATTAAACTTTAGCTTTCTTTACAACTGTGTCTATAAATTTTCCTCTTGACATTACTCGTCATTCGATTATCTTTATTATTTGGTTGTTTTACTTATAACTTGAGGTCCAATAATACGACAGCCGCCGTGAAACGTGAGGCCGCGGATTTGATCCCCACACCGAGACAAATATTTGTGTGATCCACAGATATTTTTCTGGGGTCTGTGTGTTTGTGAGACCAATAAGTCTCTCGTGGTTCCTGATCCCACGACAAAAGACTCGATCTTAGTGTGGGATCAGGACTATGTATGTGACTGTTGGGTGTATTTATTTATTTATTTAATAATATTTATATTTTCCTCCTCCTCTGCGATATCCGTCATAATACCTAAAATAGCAACAACGTAGCACGTATGTACCGAGACGATTTCTTTCCATTTTTTACTTCTGTGGTGATTAATGAGCGCGGTAGTGCGATGATAGCCAATAACTTTTCAACGTTCGGTCGCGGTTAAAATAAATCTCTTAATTTAAAAAATATTTTTCGCGGCTCACACTGCTCTCAGACACGTCGAATATATTTGTATCTCTGATTTTTCATCAAGTGCTCTCGCACTAATTAGAGCATGATTCGTAGGTGCAAATTAACGTTCAATTCATCGATATTTTCGTTGAAGCGAAGTAACAATGGGTATTGGGTTTTTGGAGAGCGACATTTTCAATATTGACTTCCTATTAACATGTATGTATGTTTGGGTTGTTCTTCTCTTTAAGTATTGTTTGTAAATTGGTTAACAATCAAGGCATAGTCACGGATAATGATTAGAGTTCTTAATGTATATAAAAAGGTTTTTGCGGAACTCTCTTTGACGCAATATGGCTTGAGTGTAACGAACTTACGCCTATTGTCAGTGCTCAGCAAGTACAGTTAATCTTCAAATCTATTATTAACTCGTAACGGAAATGAAGATCGGAATTAGAGATTTATTTATACCAGCATAATTTTGTCCATACTAAGTATATTACTTGAGTATTTTAATGGTCCACAATTGTAGTTATTTTGGCAATTGAATACTTAACTATGGTAATTAAATATTATAATCATATAAATAGTTGTATATTGATATAAGATATGAATGTAAAATAGGACAGTAATCTCCAAAAAAAGTAACACTATTAGCGTGTACCTAATGAGTAATGACATCAAAAGTGCCGTAAGCGTCATGGTCTAAATACTAATAAAATATGCTACATAAAAAGTGTTATCTACCGAACTTATATTGCGTATGATTATGAAGGCAGATAGTTCGTAACCGACCAATTAGACTAGAGCCACGCCAAAGCTCCACAGGTGTACTGTCGTATTAAATTAATTACAATTCTGTTGCATGCCATAAGCAATTCAAACGATGTCTATCAAGCGTTTTATTTCTCAGAAATCAATTAGTCTATTGGTTATTTTTGATAGGAATGCTTTCATTACGAGTACATTAGGAGTGCTATTAAACATGCTGCAGAATAGAATATCAGAGAGCAGACAGGGGCAGGGCAGGATGGCTAGCGCTCGGCCGTGGACACATAGGGCGCGTGTCGGCTGCAATCGGGCGATGTTATCATTTTATTTATAGAAGACACTAACGAGACGCACCGTGTCGCCGCCGCTTCTCGATACACCACTAGATAGCGTTTGGATATTCTGAGAAATAGTCTCGTTATGACGAAGCCAAGGCTTAAACTAAAGCGAAATTTAAACAATCAGATTGCGCCACTCAACTGCCTCGAATACATTGCAGTAAATATGAACAAAGGAGGCATTCTTTCAGCGTAGAGCCGTTTTCCTCTTTAGGTAAATACTGAATTTGACAGACTAGACACAGACGGCACTTCATAGAAAGTCGACGCAACGGCCCGCGACCAACAACTTAAACACAATGCCACAATAGGACAAAATTATTGCATGACTTGAAAGTTGCCACTTGCCTTTCCCTCAGCAACGAGTGTAATTTATGTAAAATTGCTTCTCTTTTTCATGCGGTCTTACGCTTTCTGTCAACAGGATCAGGTATGTAATTGTTATTTTATTGATAATTCATTTCATTATGGAATACTGTATTAAACAGGTGGAATATTTGACTGTCTATTGTAAACTGTTTCTATTTAATCTTTGATGGTGGTCGCATAAACTCATGGCAGTTGATGACATAGCGATATTTTCTTGGACTTATTCGCTCTTATCTTCCTTTATAGGAAAAGGAATAGTTACGTCATCCACATACCGAAAACGCTATCCATATCCCCAGTAATTGTATACAGAAGTAAACAATTAAAATCTTAAATATTAAATAAATATTTAAATAATTTAAATAAATATTTTGATTACATAAAATCTATATAAAATTAAGTAATTTTATTTACTGTACATTTCTATCTTTTCTAGCAGAATTTAAACTATCGATAACAAGTTTAACACGTGTGCAACTCGAGATCAATTACGGTAACGACTGCCATTAGCTTTTGCGACTACTATAATATCAAATGACGCTATCTTGCCATTGTCTAATGAATATATTTAGATGTTAGAAGTATTCGCTAAGAATTATATAGATTTGACTACCATACATCTCTATTCATTCTCTACATATTAAAATGTAAGCAGTAATGCAAGGTATCCTTTGTGACCCTTCGTACAGTGGTGTTGTAAACATGTACATAAGTCCTCTGCGTATTGCTAGATACTCGCTAGAAGCTCGGCTGCGGCCAGGCGACATTGACATGACAGAACACGTGCACGTGGGCGCGAGGGGGGGAGGGAGGGAGGGTAGTGGGTACTGATAGGAGATGTGTCGAGGGTCGCGGCGCGCGGGAGTCGCATGTATCTGGTCCTGAGTGAGTGTGATGTTTCAGTGCGGCTATCTCGAGGGGCTGCGCTCATCACTCGGTGGCTGGACGCAGAAAGTTAAATCATGGTACTGGGGACGACCTCTAGTAAGTGGCCCGGCCTCATCGCCAGTCTGACCAGCGATTGTCCTAGCACATTGACGACTATTACATTTGCACGAAACAAAAAAAAACCTTTGAAATTTTTATTGGAAATTATCGCTTCATAAATAAATACCATTGCTTGGTGTTAGACACTAAATTACCTATCTAATTACTTACTGTATGTTTTCACTTCTCTTATCGTTGCACTTCATTTGGATATTGATTTTGTCGCCTAAAATTTTCTTTGATACATCTCGAGTAGAAACGCACACTAAACGATTGATTTACCGGTAACATCATTAGCCTGTAGAGGTAATTATTTTGTCATGAATGATGGAGCTACGTGCTGCATGAAGAATTTAGTAAACTTGTAATCATTTCACAAATATCCAGTAGGTATACTGCGATAGACGCCGAGTTGAGTTTTGTTCTCATAAAATTATAAAATACATTGTGATTACTTCAACAAATAAATCAGACGCATGGTGGCATTCGCATTTAAATTGAACATATTATTTTCTTTTTGTTTTCGTTCCGTATTTGTGTTGATTTACGTTATTTTATTACATTATGTCCGTGTATCTAGACTCTCATGGTTCTTTACTTATTTGTGAGCAAATGGGATAAAAATTCCTCATGATTACATGACACTTGTAAAATATGACGACTTGGAACCACGCCACCGAGTGATCGAAACGCATGAATCCAAGCCTCCAGCACACATCTCACTTACAGCTTCCTAATACATTACGTATACGTACACTACATTTGTAACTGAGAGGCACAAGGACTATTAACTGATAACTGTTGACTTATAATGAACTTTACCAACATCCACCGCTACTTTCTGTTTGTCAATACGATTTAGAACATTAATTGGAAACTTACTGACCTTTGCCGCCCAGCTACACTTTTCAAAATTTTCTTAGAGCACTATATTAGAGGCTGAGTTGGTTTTGCTGTTGCTAGCATCGTAGCGTTACAGATTTAGTGTGGATGTGGTAACTAGAAAATAGGATATACGATCTGTATTGAGTATTGAGTATCTTTCATCCGTGTATATAATCCATAAAGTATGATGCGATCGTAACGAAGTGAAAAAATAAGTTAATCGATTAAGTAGGCATGTTAGCTGCGGTTTATCGAATCATAATATTTCGTAGGAGTTAGCTCACAATTTATCGAGGAGTTTCGATATGAAGGAAGAGAGCGGTGCATTGCTTGAGGAGCGCGCGGGCATGCGGCGGCACCAGTCCATGCAGCGGCTGCAGCACGGCGAGGCGGCGCTGGACGAGGGCCGCGCCGCGCGCGTCGTGCCCGACCACCACGGCAACCTGCACATCACCGTCAAGAAGACCAAGCCCATACTCGGCATCGCCATCGAGGGCGGCGCCAACACAAAGCACCCGCTGCCTAGGATTATTAACATACATGTAAGATTCCTTTTGTACGTTATAGCGTTGAATGAACATTACATTTTATGATTATGGTAAGTGCGGTTTGAAAACTGGGTATTTGGTTCTTCAATGCATTCACCCATCACCGCGAAATTTATCTTTAAATAACACCAATAAAATAATTGTTTAGTGTAAACTTTCTCGTGGTCTAATTACTGTATAATTAACATTATTTCAACTTGTAGTTGTCATTTTAGTATCGTTTATGGTTAGAGATACTGTTAATTATTAATAATACTTTTCTATGTAGGTTAAAATACTCCTAAATGATATATAGTATCTATTTATATTAAAATATCGTGTAATATGACCTACAAATGACATTTGGTTTATTTTGTATTTTTGTAGGAGCACGGGGCAGCGTATGAAGCTGGCGGGTTAGAAGTCGGTCAGTTGATATTGGCCGTGGATGGGCATCGAGTGGAAGGCTTACAACACCAGGATGTCGCTCGGCTTATCGCGGAATCTTTCGCACAGAGAGATAAACCAGTAAGTTAAGTTTGTTGAAAAATTAAACATTTTTGATTGACTTTTTATTCATGATTATTTTTATATTTCTAGGAAATCGAGTTCCTAGTGGTAGAAGCGAAGAAATCGAACCTGGAACCAAAGCCAACAGCTCTAATTTTTCTGGAGGCCTAACATCTACTCTCCCTCCCCGCCAGCGACCCACCGGCCGCGCTGGGCAGCGCGATGCCGGAGGTCGACCTCACCGCGCCCACCACGGAATAGCCAATTCCAACCTGCGCTGCCACATGCTCTTCTAAACGCGCTCCTCATCTCGAGCCGTGAGCCGCCCTCGCCTGCTCGCGCGCCTCCGCGCCTCCGCGCCGCAGCGCTATAACATCTATACATCTCGCTGACATTTGACATCTCTTCCATGTCATACAAGTAGCGGGCGCGACGGTGTCCAGCGGGCTCAGCGGCCCCCGCGGCTATAGTGCGTTTTGCTCTACGGGGAATCAAGCGATCGTATGAATGATGTTCATTAAGTAACCTTTGCTAACCAGACGTTGCAACGGACTGACATGAGTACAACTCGCAAACCGGCCATAGAACAATGCAGGTGAAACAGAAGGCTATAAGAATAATGGCACAAGGGAGGCAACAACATTTTTATATCTTGACGTATTGTCCAATATCGAAATTAGTTACGAAGCACACTGCCCGGGAGGTTTTAAATAAAATTTCAAGTAACTGAAGTACGTCCCTATTTTCTATGGGATATTTCGGGTAGTCTGAAGTAAATTTTGTAAATTGTTTTCTAGAGAAGTAGAGATTAAACCGATTTTACCAGTAGTCAGCGACTGAATTTTATAAAGTAAATTCTCCTACTTTTACTGATTACGATAAGTTCATCTTAAAATTCACACATCTCAGCGGACACGAGTTACCCAGTAAGATTCGATCGATAGATCAATTCCGTAACTAATTTTACTAGTACTATAGATGTAAAATAAATGACGATAACATAGATCTTACGATGTTCATTGACAAGAATCGTGCAGACGTTTTGTTGATCGGTAACGGTGCTAGGGGAGACTTCTCCCTCGACATGCGGCAGTTCACATCGGTAGAGTTTCACTAGCGGTCGATAGTGCTTCAGAGTTCAGGTACGGCATCAGCACAGTTCACAGAGTCACGTCACGTCACCCTCGCGGCCGGCGCGGTGCAGCGGCCGCGGCGGCGCGCGGAGCCTCGAGCCTCACCTCATTCCAGCTCGTTGTATCGGCGGTAGTGTCGGTAGTTTGTTGTATTGTACCATGCTGTAGTGGCCCCCAGAGCTATCATATCATCAGTAGAGCAAGGCTTGCAGCACGCGCCACGCTCCTAAGCAAGCTGCTCAACCTTAATAATAAACATAAATATTCTTGATTACTTTTTCATTACCTAGCTGTTTATTGAACAGTTTTCATGTTGTTTGTTTACGAAATTCCAATTTTCTAGATGCAGACATATTAAAAGAAATCCTTTAGTTTCATCCGTACATCTTAGATCGTTGTTTCACGATGGATTAGATTCAGTTCCGCTCAGTTCAGTTTGCTTAGCGAGTCCAAGTCAGAAGTGCGTTAAACAGTTGTCATTCCAACAGGTAGATAAGCGGTGAGTTAAGGAAATTATGGCGGAGAGGGATTTTAGCCCACTCTTTATTTATATACGTAGTTCATAAGTGAATGTGTGCAATATAATCAAATATTATGTTAGATGTTAGTATCAATAAACGTTTTCGTGAAATACAATATTAACCGGATAAATATGTGACAGTTATATGTGTTTTAAATTTAAAATAAACTCCTATTGTAAAGTATATGGGCCAAATGGACCGCTACATGTCTGTACTCGTTTATGTATGTAAGTGAGTGTTGCTAGGGCTTTATGTAACGCCTGTACTCGTAGATATTGTACACGTTCCAACCGACGCGACGACGCAACCCTACATGTATGTACCTACCTACTACCTACTATGTAATGTGTCATGCTATCTGTATCTCAAACTCATACTCCTGTAATCTCAATTGTAAATATATATATCTGTATCTACTCATAAGCTGTAAATACCACGTTTGAATGTATTGTAAAAAATATTATAAATATTTATCGAAGTTAGTGCCAAAAGCATTTTACAATCCCCTCATTATGCGTGTACAGTATGAATTATATGATATTGTATTGTATATGTAATATGTATGACACAGAGCTAGCGGTGCCAGCGCCGCTCGCTGTAGATAATGTCTACCAAATGAAATTTTATATATTGTATTCGTGTTTTGTGCTATAAAGTAACACCACAGAGTTAATATGCTTTTATAGTATTTTATCGTCTTCATATTACCATTATACAATTTAAAGTCATCGCGTATTTTAATATGTATTCAGATATATACGAATGTTTTCACGTTGTACCTTCACAAGTGCTAATTATGTACCTCCAGTTTTTAAATTACCTTTTGTTTTCGAGTACCTCATTTGTGGATAGCTTTAAGTCACACGTGGACATCCGCCTCTAACCGATTTAACCCTTTGAAAAATATATTGAAATTGATGAACAGAATATGCACTGATACAACTATATTTTTACATGTAATTATAGTTAATTTTAAATTATACCTAATTGTATTTAAAAATTACCTATAAGTTTGTATGATTACACTTAAGTGGACATGTATTTTAAAAGCGGGCGCGGCGTTATCCGCCTGCCTTCTATTTGAGTCAATTCATCATTTACGTACCTACGTATTGAAAACGTCAAACCAAAAGCAATTTTAAATGTAGCGAGTAAGAATTATTTTAAACAATCACATAAAAATTATAGGTCGAGCGATTTGCGATTTCACTAATAAACGTATCTCTTAATTTAGTTTGCTTATATGTTTACCAACGGCTTGAAGTATGTACGTATGTATTGTTTTAGATCGCCGCCCAGTGTTCCCTTGCACTTGGCAGAGTCAAGTCGCCATTGTATTTCCTAATTATTCTATGCCGTCCATTTATGTTCGCGTTTAATTTGTCCTGAGACGGGTGTAATGTTAATGTGGATTTTAAATTAATCTATTTTAATGTGTTGGTAAACATTCCAGATACTAATGCAGTGTTATACTTCGCGCAGGTGTTTCGTTGAGAAGATCTATGTTGTAGTCTGTTGTTAAGTTTGTCGTTGATGACAAAAATATATTGTTATCTAGATAGTGTAGTGTTTTATTTCTATCCAAATACAACAGGGATGCCATAACTTGAAATGTTACAGTTCGTTATGCATCCATAGCAAAAACATGTACGACTAACTTTGCTTTTAATAAAACGATAGGCGATTTTTATTCATCACTCATTGAATATTTAAAATCAATGAATATATTTTCTTTACCTTCCTCATGTATTCGTCCTTTACCCTCACTTGCATGGGACTGGTTATGTCGTTTCAGCCATGTTGCAGAATTATTTGGCTCGTGATATTTCGGCCGTCTGCCTGCATGACAATAATAACTCTTGAGGAAATAGGACTTATAATCTACCGCAAAGACGGATGACCTACACTTCACATATCCTTGAAAGATTAGCAATCCGGTACTCAACCAACTTTAACATGTTCTGGTTTCGCCCGCACTTATTCCACGCTAATTAATGGGGTCGATCTAATATGACCTTTTTATCCGTGATGCAGAATTACTTGGCTTGTAAATTATATGGATGGCTGCCTGACAAAGTACTGATTTTCAATTTTCTTTTAATATCTTATAAACCTTATTAGATTACAAAATACGTACCTATTAAATACAAAATATTGGTCTTTCGACTATCTTTTAACTTACCAATTTGATTACAGCTGTTATTACAGATGTTGAGAAAAATGTCTAAATAAAAGCAGTGGGATTTGCTGCTATCATCCCTACCCATAGGGTTGGCTGTAACAGTGTAAAGGTATGCTTGTAACATTGTAAATAAAAACAAGAATTGCTGTCGTTCATCAATATATCATTTTTTAAAGTCTTTTAAATGTTATTTTTGAATTATAAAAAAATAAATGTGGAACAAAAACAACTTGTTTGTTGCCATCCCACACATTTTCTCAGATATGTTTAAATGTGTAAGGTTTTTGTACATAAATCCAACAACTTATTTAGCCTTGAGCCAGCACCATATAGACTTAGAAATATTCTGATATGCGTCTTAAAATTTTAATGAATTACCTACATTTTCTTTTTTTCTGGAATGTTAATGAGCAAAATGTATTCGTATTTTCGATTTTTCAATGCGAATATTATTATTGGTGAGAATTTCTATTAGGCGTAGCATAAACCAGATGATTAAATACACCAAATTATGGATATTTCCCACTACGAATTAAAATATAAATCATATGTACTTAGGTATTTAAGAGAAATGAATTAAGCATTTACTTGGAATCGAACCTTCGACTTCCTGCTAAATAACGGACTTCTGGTTTTGCGCCCAACGCATACTTTTTTATTAAGCAAATATGTAATTATGGTTGTTTATAATTATGCAGATAATAATTTAAATATTACTATCACAAAAATCATTTATAGGTACCTGTACCAAAATATGACCTAGTACCAATTGCTGATATTAAGTTTACTTATTTAGGGGTTGAGATGGTCTCGGGTTCGAATCCCGGGCCGGGCAAAGTGATATGGGATTATTTATTCATTATCAGCCTGGAGTTAGGAATGTGTGCCTTATATGGCGTGCTAGGGCACATCATGGTACGGTTACACATAAGGCGAAACGTGGGTGTCCTGATTGCATATCTGTCTACCCCTTATGGGAATAAGGGTTGGTGTTTATGTATGTATGTGTTGAGGGGATGTATGGAAAATAATGAGCTGTTATTAAATATTAAAGAACTACTGATATAAAGCCAATTTCTATGAAAGAAAAGTTTACATAATATGGTACTATCTGTGCTCGTAACCGTAATATTTTGCTTTATTGTGTTGGCCCTCTTTGACGTCAAAAGGCGTATCTCACTTTATCTATACGCATGTTTTTATCATACTTAATGAAAACAATCTCTATGAAAATGAGCAAAAAGTGCACCCACATTGGCGCGACCGTTTAACGGGTGCTGTCAAATATGCCTCAAGTGTGTAGCAACCGTCTAACGGTCGATTGTGCATTGCTTACTTTAACTGAAATATTATAGGGCCTACCCGCGTTCCGATAATGCCAAAATGATCTTAAAGAATGTAGTTGCTAATTGGATAAAGATCCGTGGGTCGTTTCATAGAAAAAAATCTAATTGGGCGTCAGTGAAACTGAATTTATGACGGTATGCGAACGCGTGAGTTAAACACGCTAAAAAAATAGTTTGAGAGTGTTTTAACGCCTTAACTACTGGTTTTGATATAGACAAGTATGTAATTTAACTTATTAAATCATAAGATGTAGTATACAATGTGTTTTTCAGTCATGTTTATGATTTTAATGTCCACGTAATTTTGAAAATTATTGCTATAATTTGAATTCAAATGATCGTTTACTTAATACTTGTTATTTTAAGGTATATAAAGTCGGTGTTGGTAGCCAAATGCAGCTTATATTTGATTTTTAAATGGAAAGGTAATCAACTGCCGTTCGGCAGACCGCTCTTTGATAGTTCCGGGCAGCCATTTTCTGCTGAAATTTGATACGAAATGTGTTTGTAGACATTCCCACAAACAATTTAACATTTTTGAAATTTAAGATATTGGTTTTATTTTTAGAAAAATTAACTTTTTTTAAATAATTGGAAATATGTATATATTTATATCAACCTTCATTTTTAAGGATAGGGAGAGCGCCCTATGCATTAATATAATTCCAAGATACATATTATTGAAGTAAAACTTCTTTAGGCACGCTTGACTTGGGGGGTTAACTGACGAATGCATGACAAGAGCGTTACGGAAGTCGTGTGACACGATGAGGGCAACGGAAGTAGAAAATTGTCAATGGAGATCCATGATTAATCGTTGAAGGAGATCAGTTGATTTGGTCTAAGTACGGATAAGAAATTCGTGATGACTAAAAAATCAGGCTCATTTTTTTAGGTTTATTTCCCACTTTATTTTCATCCTACACCATCGGAATAAGATTTATAAGTAAAATAAAGACATTTATTTTATTTTAAGCAATATTAGATAATATTTGACACCTGTCAAATCATTAGTATGAAGTAAATCATTAGTTGAGGTTAATTGTCGGTACGTATTTTTTTCTTGATAATATTTATTCATAAATATACATGTGTGTATGTGATTAAAAATAATACATGCTGGTGAAGGATAGGCCATTGTAAAAATTCGTAATAAAAGTGAATTTTATCAATTATATAGATGTAGCTAAAGAAGTGTTACTTCAGTCGTGTGGTCCAGAGCACACTCGTTTTTTTTAATGTTGTATTTTTGTGGATTTCGTTTTTGAATTATGTTTATTTTCTTTGGGTTAAGTATAATATCAAACAGCAGTAGCACTGAAGGGAGTGCAAGTACGCGACGAGAAGCACGGGCCCGAGCGGGGGTACAGAAGCAAAAAGGGGGTACGGTCTCTGGAGGGGGGGGGGGGAGGTGGTCAGTGTACGTTCACTGTGGAGGTGGTGCGTGTAAGTGATGCTGGTAGCAGTGGTATCATTAAGAAAGGAGGTGGAAGGGGAGTGACCACTGACGATCTGGCCGGCGGTCGAGTGAGATGCGATGGCCATATTCGGCCCAGCTTGAATGATAAGTAAGTGTTTTTTTTTTATAAATAGTTATAGTTATTGAATAGCCTTTAATGTTTCAGCGTTTTTTAGGGCTGATTAAACAGCTACCTGAAGTCGACTTAACCGAACGGCCAATAATTTCAAGAGTCCCGTCTCCATCCACGTAAGTGCATATACCAACATTAATTTTATTTACAACTTGTAATTCATATCTCTCCTGCAGTTAAAAGTTAATCAAATACTGGTTTCATTTTTAGATCCCAATTTGCTGCGCCCATGTAGCCAACGACCATAATCAAAGGTAGTTCTACAATTCCTTTGATAATTTGTTTACCACCATCGTCACCATCACCCAAAAACCAATTATGAATAAATTATTTATAATTAAGACGCATAATAAAATTTGAATACTAATTAGTATTTTACATTCCTTACATTGCACCTGACAGTCTTATCAATATTAACCTACCTAGTCGGAGGTAACGATTTATTCTAAGAAATTTCACTCTTTTCGATGCCCGGTGTTTTTAGTTTACAATTGTTATTTTTACTTGTTTTATCATTTGGGTAAATCCAAATTTATTGTACTTTATAATAATGTAAGTCTTACTTGTGGGAGATAACTCTAGGTTGATTAAAAGCGTGTTTTTCGAATGCATTGTATTTCATCGAGTCCTGCAATTATCGTTATATTTCAAAATTGTAATAATATATTGCAAATGTTGGATTAACTATGTTTAGTTTATGAACCAAGCATCGTTTTAACATCAAAACATTTCACAATTTCAATTTTGAACAATGGTAAATAGATCGTACAAGTTGAACCATTTTTCGTTGGTTTCGGATAACTCAGATTTTTTATGGGTGAGTTTAAACTCTTATAAATAAAAAGATATGAGATGAAACATGTGGAATTTAATTTTCCCTTACGCCTTTACTAATTGTTTATCGAATAAAATCAAAACATAGCATTAAATGTAAGTAGTTTATGTTTGAAAAAAAAAATGAAAAAAATATATTACAAAAATTATCCCTTTTTTTTATTTTTAGTCGTATAAAAAAAAGGTGGCTTTAAAGACTGGTAGTCACTGTAGATGAGCGGTTGGTAATTTTATCCAAAAAAAATTCAACACACGTTACATAGCATTTCATACAAAAAACATGAAAAAACGACTTCAAACTGACCACAGGTCGTTATTGCAAAATTTCACATTATGGCGTTCCCCACTTACGTCAGATTTGCCTGTCAAGCTCCCACAGTCGAGAGGTTAAACATAATTGACTTATTACACGCGCAGCAAATTGGTAGTAATCAATACCAATAATAATAATCAGTATCTACTTATAAATACTAAACTATTGTGATATGCAATTGTCAGTTACGACCTACATTAATATTATTTTCATATTGAGCTGGTACAAAATATGCTCTATCATACTTATTACCGAGATAACGACGATAATGCAGGTAATGATGAGAGATAAAATAATTTTATAAATATGCCCATAATGATATGATACGCTTGTTTATATCAACAACCAATAATCATTGTATTATTTCCTGTTTATTTCCTACACATATTAAAATAATATCCTGAATAACAAGGACTTTCTTTAGTAGTCCAAAGTAAACACTGTATATCGCAATTTTAGGCATTATACAGGGTATATCAAGACTGCTACCGAAAACGAAGCCAGGTGGTAGTTTTAGTTCCTACAGACACGATGTAACTAAAATTTTCTCAAAAAAGTGACGATTTTTTTTGTAATGATTGAAATATCATTGTGTTTGGATAGCAAATCCATAGTTTTTGCTTGATATACCCTGTATAATGATGCATATGCTGTTCGTCTACTAGTTTTTTTATACAGTCCGGCAAGGGACTTTAAAATATAAAGGCGGCAATAGTTTAGTTGGCATAGGCAACGACCGAGCCGGATGTCTCGGGTTCGATCGCGAGGCACACACCTCTGACTTTACGAAGATACCGAGTGTATTTATCATAAATTATTGCTCGTGTAACGTTTAAGACATTTTAATTACGCATGGGTATAATTACTTAAATTGCAAGTTTTTATACATGGAGATAAATGTATGAATGAGTTAAGCAATAATAATTTAATTAAAACCTATCGTTGAGAGGTCTACATTAAATACAAACATAGAAATGTGAACTAAAATTAGTAGATATATGTAGAGTAAATATCAGTTTTTTTATAAGCTGTGTAGGCAGACGAGCTTGCAACCCGTCTGATGGTTAGCGGTCACCACCACTCATGGATTGCCAATACAAAGATGTAGAAGAATGTGGAAGTAACTATCCGAGCGGAGACTAGTATCTTTATAAAATCAAACTGTTATAATCGTGTCTGCGGATACTGCATTGCACTCCACTCATCTTCTGGTGAATTAAGCCCCATTCACACGGGGTACTAACTAAAGTAGTTTTAAAACTGTCTATGAATAAGGCCGTTATAGATTTTCCGGTGCACTTTATAAAAATAATGTGGAAGTGAGCTTCGCTCTGAAATAATAACAGACCAATCGACGAACAGACTTGCAATATTTTCCGGGGGCCGGATAAACATCGTGTGTCGCGCTATAATTTTAAAATTATACCTATAAATAATTACTGTACGGTGTAGGCATACGATAAGTTTTCTTAAAATGCAAAGAGTTAGAAACTTTTATTTTACATTTAAGAAACGCCTTTATCTAGTTTTATATTATATCCCAATATGGTGTTGCTACCGCAACTCTGCTTATATCTGCTTCTCGTAGATGTCCGCACTCGACAGTCCAGGTAGAATTAAGCGGTAGAAGGTAGAATTATGCGACCACTTTGCACAGCTCAAGTTCCGTATTCCAGAGTTTTGTTTCCCCGAGGAGCACCTTACAATTATAATGAATTGATAATCGTAGCGATCGCTTTATCGCGTAACAATTTAAAGCCACTAGACACTTACCAAGCGTTCATACGTAAGGCCTATTCCTAGAAATGAGTTCGTACTTCGTGTCAGCATCCTGTTAATTAGATTAATATATTAAACAATACAACAGCATTATCTAATCGCAGTCAGGGTTGAGGGTAAATGCCGTCATATGGCATGATTGTCATTATTTTGGCAATAATGACACATCTACTGAGTTATCGTTACAAAAGAATAAACATTTTCCTTCTCTGGTCACAAAAAATTACATAATACGCTGATGTTTAAATAAACTGTAAGTTGGGTACTTTCCATTGTATATGTTTTTAAATAATTGTTAATCTTTAAAGTTGAGGTGTAATATGACGGCTCCGGATTTTGACGATCTCCGTGGCGAAGTTGGTTAGACGTTGGCTATGAAACGCGAGGACGCAGGTTCGATCCCCGCACCGAGACAAATTTTTGTGAGGCTCATAAATATTTGTCTCGGGTCTGGGTGTTTATGTGACCGAAAAATCGCTCGAAGTTTCTGATACCCACGACACAAGACTGAATTGATTTTCATGTGGGGTCAGGACTATGTATGTGACTGTTGGGTGTATTTATTGTTATTATTATTAATATATAAAGAAAAGTTCAAGTGTTCGTTTCTAAAGTTTACTTTGTTTTTTTTTTTAATGTAAAGCGGTCCGAAGTAGGTATAAATTTTGGGAAGACTCCATTAATTCCAAAAATGAAATATGCTGCATAATCGATATCATTTGGTTGATGTAGTATAGGCTTGCGTAATGATAATAATTCAAGTTATTCACCCGCCATGTTTAAAACCAATTCAACAAAAAGTTTCTAAAATCACTCCAGTATCTAGACAGAAGTACTGAATAAACCATGTAGGGGATTTGACCGAATACGTAATCAGTCCATCCCAAGAGACTCCAGCGTACGTGGGAAGCAAATAAACTGCTGAGAGCTTTGCCGTAGTACGTACAACTGTGTTTTCACAGACCAAGTTTAATGGAAACCATTTCGATCATAAACTACAGAAAATACGTTTATGAGAGTCTCAATACCTAAGCGTCATATAGTATATTATAATATAATAATCGAATGATCGAGAAATAAGGCTGCAAGTACAAGATTTGATGCGTGTTTACAAATTACACTAGAGATAAATTGGACGCCAACCGATAATAAAGCTGTGTCCATAACAAAAACTATTTAATATCGGACTTATTTTGTCAGGTATTTTGTAATCATATTATATTTCAACTGTTTTATTAATTAACGCTTATAATGTATTTTTTTAAATTGTAACATATCATTTATTTTTTTAACATAGACCAGTTGCAATGTGCATACAGTAAACACACATTAGTATGTCTAGAGTAAATAATAAACAAATTATGATCATCATTCTATGATCCGGATATAAGCAGCTATTCTTGTTATCAGTTAGATATAATACACGTACATTGTACATGCAATTGGAAACAGCAATCACTTTTATAAATAGATTTATTGGAATCATTGTAATAGTTAATAGAATATCAATATATAAAACGAACGACTTGTCGATGATAAAAGTTAAAATTAATGGTTTCGCAAGCCGAATAATCTCACAAAAGAGACCTTTTTTATAGCCTGTACAGGCAGACGAACAATGCCTGCCTGATGGTAAGCGCTCACCGCCGCTCATGAACTAATTTATCTACGGAATTATCAGACAGCACTTCCAACTCCCAAATGACGTGTCAATAACATCTTGGCAAATCACAACTATCTTACCATAATTTTGTTATTGATAACGATGTATTTAATCATATTCATTCATATTGTTTTTATCTCAATTCTAAATAGTACTTGGGGCTTCCCTTGACCAATTCAATTTACGTCAGTATCGGTTTAAAACAATAGATCTGCGTAGTTATATCAGCCCATATATCACCTCATACACCCCCACTGCTCAGAAGAGGCCTCCTCTACGATGGGGAGTCCGATTAGCGTTGAGGCCAAAGATTACAAAGCACGCCCATTGCAATTTGAGGAACTTCAATCACAGACCCACTATAGTCATTATTTTAATAATCTCTGTCGTTCGCTTTTCTCATGTAATTTTCATTTGCCTTTTAAGTGCATTTTCATTGTATAAAAATACACGTAGGTATGACTGACAATTCAGAAGTGTACCCTGGGATTATTATTAATCAAGCACATTCAACCTATACTCTTCGCAATCTTAGAAATACTATTATTTTAAAAAAATGTTTGTTCGTGATGTTTTCTTTTAAGCAGGTCCGGTACCATAATATAATCAATTCAGCTTAAACTTTTCAATTGCCACATGCACATGTGAATGTTTGTAGTAGAGTACGATCTACATACGCATCTTATTGCTACCAAATGATATCGGCCTAATGTTCTTAATTCATAGACATATTTAAAACCTTTTTTTGATTTTTAGATTTCCCCGTTAGATTTCTGTGTGTCTATTTTTTGTTAGTGTTGCGTAAGTGATATTAAAACTTTTTATTAAGCTCAGATAATATGATTTGCGATTATTATTTATTGTTTGTCTTGTTTTATTTCGCTTTTAGCATCCAGATATTTTTGGTTATTACTTTTTCATTAACTTCAAATTAAAAAGAAAGAAGGCGACAAAATATTTTGAATTCTGTTTCTGTGTGTTTTTTAAATCTACATTATTTCAGTATTTCATATGTAAATGGTTTGTTCAGCCTTTTCTCACTTTTTGACAACAACTTCTAAATAAATAACAATGTTAAAATATTCTTTGCTTTCATTTTATATCATTTATTCATATCATTTTATTTTTAAGAAAGATTTTTACACAGATTGCCCCATTAAGTTATGCATAGTACACCTGTTTAATGCTGAAACAAAGAATTAGTAAAGTAAATGTTAAGTTAATGTTGCCATTTACCTGAAGACGTTTATCAGAGTCAAACGTCCCATTTAATATTCAATGCTGATGTGTTTCAAACTGGTTTTAAATCTGAACGTCAACATTTCAGAGCGAAATAATGCAAAATACATCTGTGCGAAACCTACGGTCAAAGTATAATGAAGAGGCTGGGGCTTCAAGAATCGGGTTAAAAGGGGCTTAGGAAAGAGGCAGCTCTCGACAAAACTCATACGTTACAAATGCAGCGACAATAACCATTAAACATCAAGTAGATCGTTGCGTTCATATTCAGAATTGGACTGAATATAGGAAGCCTATAATGAATTACAAGAGCTAAATGCAGTTGTTTTCAGCGTATGAAGCGTACTTCGTAAGCGTACCCAGTGAAACTTGGCACCCCTTAATTACTTAATAATATTTACATATGTACTTAATTTACAAGTAATTATTTTATGTTTCTTGCACCAATTACATAAGTAGATAAAATAAAGAATTTAAACGTTTCAATTACGAATAACATTCAATTTTGTACGTCTTTTTTAATACAGCAAAATCCTGTGAAAGATTAGTATTTATTTTGTTTTAAGTAAACCTTTAGCCGATATTTACATTTTGTAAATAAAAGCAATGAATGTTTAGTAAAATTGAATGCAATAATTAAAAGAATAATATTATTAACATAAAAATTTGGTTAACTTTCACAAAGTGAAACATGAAAACAGCTATTATGCAAATGGAGCAACGGCCTGCGAAAGGCGGCTGTCAGGAGCTGGATAAGACGAGCTGGAAATCAGGTCGAGTGGCAACTCCTGGAGCACGCTGAAAACCTCCTCATTTCTACTACAAACTTTAAAAATTCATTACGTTTATTACACAACTTTGTACCATAAAATAAGTAAAGTGTGCATATTTGTTATGTTTCAGAAAAAATATTAAGCATCGCATTTTTAATAAAAACTAGACAAGTGCAAGTTGAAATGATTTTAATAATAGTTGCAGCATAGAACGTTTTATGCCTTTTGAAGAAAATTGAGATTAGCAGAATAATACAAGAATAAAAATGCTTAAGTTTCTTAAATTATAATAGCATTGATTTATATGATTTAGATTCAAACTAAGATTTAGTACGATGTTACGTAAAAATTAATGTCTTCAAAAGTATTTTTAAATAATTGGCTGCGTATACAGTGACATTTATTTAATACAATAATATATAAAAAAATATTTTTATTATTTCGCAGGAGAGGCAGTATGATGCAACGTTTTATGGATGTTATACTATGCGTATAATTTATTATAATCACTATTCACGCTACACCCGACGAGTCTTGCATGCTTAGCTAAAAAACGTGCGCGCAGGTAAAATTGGAGTCGGCACATGCCACAGCTAACGATACTACTTACTAAATTGCATCAGCCAATGTACATACGAACTGTGTATAAAACATATATTTGTATTTATGTTATTCTAATACTAATAAGTAATTATTTATCAGACCGATAATTTTATGTTTAAATATTTCTTTTATTAAATGTCTTCTTTTTTTTTCAAGTAATTTGGCACCATTGGGTATACAACTTTTTTTGTTACGAGCGATTTTTTTAAAGTTATATTTCTGTTGTTTTATTTTACCTAAAGAAGGTACCTAAGGAATTCCGGGAAATAACATATAAAGAAAATATGATGGTAATAAGTAATTCACTAATTAATTAGTCATATCTTTCAGTTGTGCGATACGAGTATAACGTGACTTTTAATTCCTTACATCATGTATTTGTTTTGATATTAACACAGGTTTGCATGACTGACATTAGCGGTGATAGTGGCAACAAAAATGATAACTCGCAACAGAAATTTCAATTATCAATTATATAACATCCTTCTTACTTTACCTAATTCTGAATTTCTAACTAATCTGAACATCGCAACATGTGCTTGAATTGATTTTTTACTTACGTTATGGTTGTTTGATGCCGTCAATCAAAAGGCCATGGGTGATGACGTACAAAATACAAAGAGGGAACATTGGTAGAGGCACACCTCAGTTACCAGGGGCTATCGTAGGAATGGGCAGGCTCAATCAGTGTAATAGAAAAGTTTCACAGAAAGCCGCCGTAAAACAACCGTTTTGTGTTTCGTTCGGTGTGTGAGATTACCGGTTACCAACGCTTCTGTCCTCCACGCTTTCACCTGCAACCTGCATTTCTCTACAATTTTGAGAGGCCTCCAGTGCACCTATAACCTAGTTGAATTTAATGTATATGAGCAGCGGTAATTAAAATGCCATGATATCGTCGGATGCCCTATATCCGTTTCCTCTCCCCATCTTTTCTCCTTATCGCTCACCTCCCGATTTGTAAGGCCGGCAATATATCCATGATCCAAAGTGCTGTTTATGGGCAGCAGTGATCACTTGCCATCAGGTTACCTGTTTGATCGTGTGCCGGACCTATGCAATAAAAAAACATGTTAACAAACATGTTTCATGATTTCCAATGATCGTGTCATAATTATTACACTTATGACAATTTTTTTGGTTGCTTAGTGCCTTATTGTGTTAATTTGAAGTCAGGAAAAGCAAGTCCGCAAGAAAGCTGGTCATTCTGTTATAGATAATTGGATATTAATTCAAATACAGTAAAGTTACCATAGTCTTAACTGTATCGTACACACGTATTATTGCGAATGAATAATGAATAGAAGAGACGATTTATTTATAAGATGTTACTTATTTTTACAAGTTTCTTAGTTCTGACCTAGGTTAACGATTGCTGCCATTGCACACGGTAGCAACCTTACCGACGCACATGTTCTCCGAGCCAGGACATGAACTCAATATTTTCACAGATCCCGCCGTAGTGGGTTATTGTTGTGTACATCAGCTTATCACTCTACTAAGTACTTAAATAAACAAATTAATAGGTATGTTATCTGGTCTGTAAATCTTCATGTAATATGTAATATTTTAGACTAAAGTAACACAGAAATGTAAGGAAATGCGAAATGTAGAGTTTCATTTCCTACATATTACGGCCCTTGTAGTGGCCTCTCTCTGTCGAGATGGGCATTATCAGTTACCCTCATTTACCACAAATCATGCTCCATACTATAAAACACAGTGATTAAACTTAATTAAAACATGTACCTACATTCTTTAGCGCTCTACCAATGTGTTGCAATAGTGATTAATTGTAAGACGCAATTTTTGCAGTAGACCTAATTAAAAAGACATCAATTAACATCCAACTTATAGATATGGTTTATTAGATAACATTAAAAAGTGCAAGTAAACCAATCGAAATGCGCCCTTCCGATCCGAATAACCGGCGCGCACCGGAACGAATTGGAGCGAAATATCAGAACACGCGCGAGGAGGTCACAAGTCAGATGTGCCGCACACACATCGAGTCCGTGACTCTTGGGCTACATCCCAGTTCGGATTCTTCATACTTTAGTAATAACAAACATTCAATGACATTATTTACTCTTGGATTATAGGATTTTTGTCCTGAATTTGTATTCTCAATTTCTTTTAACCTAATTATTAAATTTACAGTGCTAAAATATCCAAAACTACAGTTATTAAATGGTGAAGTACGAGTAAAATTCGTGATATTACTCGTATATATTTTTAATACAATAATGTTCAATGTAATAAAATGTTTTAAATCACAGCGATGTCTCGCCACAACATTATATTTGTTTATGCTTATTTGACCTCCGTACATGGTTATTCTAATTTATCACTACCAAATTATTTATTTATCGCTCCAATAATTGCATCTTTCAATTAAACGAACAATGTAAACCTTGTATCTATTTGATCGAAGCTTATAAACAAAAAACAATGTGCTCAGATACATTTTGGGGCAGGTAGGGATACAAAACACATGAATAAATTATTTTTTGCAAACTTATTTTTGGAGCTCCTTTTTTTCTTGTTTAATTGAAAATTTATAGCCATTTAAATTGCCATCTATCAATAAATGCAGTAAATTATTCCATTCTTAAAAAATAAGTATGTTTTTGCAACTGCCATTAGACATAGCTTGGTTCAGTGACATTGAGCGCTAAAGGAATATTTTAGTGGAAAAATTTGAGACGCAATAAATTGTTCTAATTAATAGTACACTGAATTATTAACATGTATCCGGAAACTGGATTCTCCGTCATTAATCGACCTCTGCAAGAGAGCAATCATATGTAATGTCTTTTATAAATTTATTGAATAAATATAAGAACTTCGCCCTCAGAATTTAGGGATTTCATGGTTTCCGTGAAGTATATCGAAACAAAGTAACTATTGTTTTTTTTTATTAAAACATTTGGAATACTAATAATTCTCATTTATCCATTAGCATGGTCTTGGGCAATTATTGCAAGGTTCCCAGTGTGCCTTCCAGGTCACAGTCCTTGTACCTATGAGTTTTACGATTTAAAACACGATCGTATTCCTAAAATTCAAGAATTTCAAATATTTTCTAGAAAAATTAGTGCTTAACAGTTTACTTTTGCTTTTAGAGTGCTTTAATTATGCTTACACCACGTTGCTTTTAACTCTGAAGAGTTTAAATGAACCTAGAGATATAAAAAGAGAACCAGTTATTTAAATATTATGGTTAAAATAATAATTATCTGTAATAGTTAAACTGAATTAAGAAAGACATAAAAAATCAAACAAATGTTAGACGCGGTCGAGAAATTTGCATAATCTATTTTAAACTTTTGTTTTTCGAATCGGAAATAGCCGCATCCTTACTTATCTTTTGAAACGGTCTTCACAATATGACTTATCTGTTGTTATTTTAACGTCATGTGCAATAACATTATGCCTATTCATTATTTATTGTTATGTACAATAGTAACTCATAATATTTCGACGAATAGTTTTGAAATTGCGTAAAGATATGGGGAACAACAGTTGTGACGTACTACTGCTTGCGTAGGTTCGGTTCAGTTATTTTGATGAATTGTTATTTTGCATAACGCTTCAAAGCACTGACGACAGAGTAAGCCTTATCTTACAATTGATTTTTATGAACAATACCAAGATGCTCAGGGAAAATATTTACTAAAAAAAGATTCCTACGAATTGAGAACCTCCTTTTTTGAAGTCGGTTAAAAATAAACAAAGTATCTACACACGTTGTTTCCAAAAGAGAATAATATAGTTACTATATTACAAATTCAAATCAATGTTATTTGTGTAGATTGTTTACTTTATGTTACACACATTATGTCTCACAAACACCCAGACCCGAAACAAATATCTGTGGGCCTCACAAACATTTGTCTCAAATCGGGGATCGAATCCGCAGCCTCTCGTTTCATAGCCGGCGTCTAACCAACTACGCCACGTAGGTTGTCAAAAAGCAACAATGAAGCTAACAAATGTTCGTCTAAAAATATTTGTTCCAAACAAGGATATTTTGTACAATTTACTTAAATATCTGAAAACTATTCTTGTGTTGCATTTCTGTTGAACGCAATACATAATTAATTGTGCTTTTCAACCAGATAGATAAGATAAATATTATGCTTCTGGTAATAATACACATGCCTGATATAGACCTTCGTGGTACCTATATTTTTAACCCAGTTTATGACGCAAGTCCTGTGACGTACCTAGTTATCGGAAACTATAACTCGCTTTGGTTCCATAACAGCAATCACAAATATTTGTGGCGTCATGCAGCCAGCTCTATCAAATGCGTCATGAAGTTTATTTTCGTATTATACAAAAGGGAAATACTTTTATTAAATTTTATCACTGAAATAATTTAAATAAAAGGCATAAAATGCTACCTGCATTTAAACCATGCCCGATTTGATGCACAATTTATCTCCCGACTTAAAAACGAACCTCGCGCTGGCCCAATAACTATATAAAATCACGAATTCAAAACTGCTAAAAAGTTTCCGGAGTGCTTCTAGCTCTGCTGCTATTTGGCAAAAACTACCCATTGCTTTGCTTATTCTTCGGGATCTAAAAGACTGGATTAATAATATTTGTAGTAAAAAGGCTGTTTCTTATCCACCCAAAATCCACTAGCTTATGCAATTGTTTCACAAAATATTTTGAAGCAAAACATAGCAGTAGAGCCTGTCACAGTTATCACAATAGAGTGCCTCCAACCGAGTTGATACCATTGTCCCATATAAAACCGTAGTGAAATTTCAATTTCTCTTTTGCGTTTGATAGTCAATCACCATGCACCATAACGGTGAAGGAAAATATCGTCAGGAAACCTGCATACCATAGCGATTTGCAAGAATTTTTATGGTATGTAAAGTCCACTAACCCGCACTAGGCCAGCGTGGTGGACTATATGGCCATACCCTTACAATCGTGGTCTCGACTTTAGCGGAGGCTCGTGCCCTGCAGTGGGACGTATCTGGGCTAATACAGTACATTACTTTTTCGGAATAAGACTGTGTATAGCCATTATTAGCCGGTTTTTGCGAGTACAATTCTGTCGAACGGTTAATATATTTATGTTTTACCAGTGAATACTCTATTTATAGTGCGTGGTGGCCTCGTGGTATCGGACCAGACTCGGCTGCCTACATGTTCACGGTGGTCGCGGGTTCAAATCCCAGGGCACACCTCTGACTTTTCGGAGTTATGTGTGTATTGATAGTCAATCACCACGCACTTTAACAGTGAAGGAAAACATCGTGAGGAAACCTGCATACCGTAGCGATTTAAAAAAAAAATTCTACGGTGTGTAAGTCCGCCAACCCGCACTAGGCCAGCGTGGTGGACTATATGGCCTAACCACTCTCAATCGTACTCTCGATTGTATAGGAGGCCCGTGCCCTGCAGTGGGTCGTATATGGGCTGATACAATACAATACAATACTCTATTTATACAGCACAGCACTGCACTTACAAGTAGGTGCGCTTTGACGTGCCGGTGTAGCAAAGTAACATGTTCTCGATCTCCATTTTAGATAGGTCCCAAAATGTCGTAGGTAATGCATGTTGCAAATCTATTTGGCTTTTCAACCAACCCGCCTGCTTGACATTGGCGCTTTCACCTTATTATCTAAATTTAAAGTCATCATTTTCGATTGTGAAAATATCTGCATAACAGCTTTCCCGACCTGGAATTTGAACCGCGACCTCTCGTTTCACAGGATTAACACGCTGCCAATATATCAATTATGCGACATCCGTATATAAAAATACATTGCTATAAAAACCGGCTCTGCCAAATGTTTATTAGAAAAATGTATTAATTAGAATTGAAATGAGCATGATGAAACACCAAGGAATATATCGTGTGCTTATACTATTATCAACGCCTATTAGTCAAGCACGTAACTCAACGTATTAGAATGGTGCAGTTAAGTATATGGGTACATTTTATTATTTTTACTATAATGAAATAAAAATAAATACTTCTTTTTTAATTAATCCTAACAAATCTTTCGTAAAGTAAGTTTTTTTTAATAAATTTTACCTCTATTCGGTAATAATTTCACACCTGTCTTTATATATTTGCAATATTCTCCAAAAATGTAATCATGATGAGGAAAAAACAAAAATAAAAAATAATTCGCATCAATCAAGCCAATTCGATCATGACCTTACAGCCGTACGAAATCAATAGAAGTAACTCCGATTGACTGTTGCGTCATTATTTTTAAGGCAACATAATTATTTAAATTAGACATAACATGTGCAAAAACATTTGTAAGAATGTAAACATTTTCATAAGCCGTAATAAAAAATGGCAAAGTCATCGCTTGGTTGTCTAGTTACGATTTAAAAACTGTCTTCTCAATTAGAATATATCGTACAAAATCAACGCTGCCTCATAGAAAACCAAATAATGCTAAGACTTTACACATTTCAGAATTTCCTTTAAATTGAATAGCTATTTTAATTCATAGCCAAATGCATCAACTAATAACAATCATAAATATGAATATTGCAATAGTAATGTGTCAAAACATAATATTTTAACACTGTCATGTCCATTATTAATTATCTAATAAATAAATTCAAAAATAAATACATCCAAATGTCACATACGTAGTCCTGACTCCACAAAGTACGTCTTGTCAAAGTCACAAAGTCTTGTATCGTGGGTATATGAAACTACGAGAGACTTTACGGTCTCACTAACACCCAGACCATAAATAAACACATATTTTTCGGTGTGGGGACCCACGGCCTCTCGTTTCGAGTCTAACCAACTGCGCCACGGAGGCTGTCAATATGTCCAAAATTAATAATTAAAATTGGAATGCCAACGTTATACAAATAAGTACCTACTGAATGGCCCTTTCTTATTTTTCTACATATCATAACAGTTGTTTCAATTGTTTGTGTTGGGTTGAGTTCCGTCCAAAGATATTAATGTTCATTATTAAAATATATTATACAATTTTGATTGTTTGCTGTTTTAAAATTAAAAAGTTAGTGCCTACTTTATACAATTAAAAAACCCTGTAAAAAATATCAGAGAATGTACGATTATCCAGTGATATTTTTTGAACAGCCACAGTAGATAAACTAATTATTTGTCATTACAATAATCTGTATTCTGCAGCTAATCGCCGCGAATCAAAACTTGTTTGTGGTCGCCGTCGTACGATGTAATGTGGGTTCATTATCCCTTCTACATCAACATGCCTACGAAATAACTAAAATAACTTAATAATACAATAACATGTTCACTTCTATTTGTCAACTTTCTATTATAATATAATTCTAATGTAGAATAATAACGTAGATTTATTTACGTTACTAGATTATGAAACACTATCGAGTATTTTAGATATTTATTTTATTTTAGACTTGATGATTTTTACATATTTTTTATATACTAGACAGAAAAGAAGGTACATAATATTTTTATTTTATTTAAAATTTACTCAATTGGATGGGAAACGTCTCAGCCACACATGTTGGATGGAATTCATAACAATGTATTTGAAATCAGTTCAAGTTCAAATGTAAAAAATTTAAAAACAAAAATAAGGATTATTAGCCGTAAACGAGTGTTAATGACATTGATCGTGGACGTGATAACAATTAAGCAAATCTAAAAGCGTGGCAAGTGGCGGTTCGGAGGTGTGCAGACGGTTGGACGCGGGTGCGGCGCGGCGGCCACCACAGCGCGCGCGCCGGCCGCCGAGCGAGCAAGATAAGCGGCCGATTACATCAGACGCGAGACGCGGCGCGTGCCCACACCGCTATATAAGCAACGCGGCTACCACCGAGACCTCATTCACAAATCGCAAGTACTAGATGTCAAGACAATACTAGATTGTGGCAATGATATACGCTCTCATGCATCATCCGAATATAGTGAATAATCAATTAAAATACGAACAACTGTGGCATAGTGACAATTGGTGCGATAGTCATTCTCCGCGATTTGAACATCAACAGAGATAACGCAAGTGCTTCAGATCAAGTGCATTGATTAAAAGGTAAATATTATTTGTTTTGCATCTAACGTATAACGCTTATTATTACCGTCTCTCGGATTTGTTTATGATTAATGTTCCGATATTCAACATATGCGTTGGTATTTAACTCAATTATCGCAAACATCATAATTCTGATAGAATAAATGGGTCACTTGTAGAATTTTGAACACTTAAATAAGTATGTGGACTGATACTTCATGTAAACTGCTTTAAAAAGGTCATTCGCATGACACCAAATTATCTTAAATATTTAAGCTTACGTCAAATGATGATGATAACTGTCTATCTAGTGAGTAAAATTCGCGTGTTCTGGCCGATAAAGACTTTAATTATCGTTTGTTTTTCGGAGGTCACGAGGAAACCGATAATTTAGGTCTTAACAGTTCAATAGCAGTGAGGCCCAAACTTTCTGCGCACCTTTATATAGGAAGTTATTGGCAATCTGTTGGTGGTGGTGCGTCTAGTGTATGTAAACTGATCCACGTACTTAGTATCGCATGTTGGCCAGTCACGCTCCACTGCCTTCGACCAGGGCTGCCCATAAACCACACTTTTATCGAATTTTATTTCGAAAAAATATTACTAAATATTTCCCAGTTTTATTTACGATCTAAAGTCACTTCTATGGCGAATTTTATAAGCGACCAATTAATATTAATAACTCCAATCCATACCATCAAATATAAACCACTACGCAACCCGCCATCAGCCCTGTTACCATTAATATTACCACACTAAAGTATTAATAAACCCTTTACAGAATCACAAGTCTGCAATTGATCAATTGTATCGTGAACTTCGAGGGATAAGCAAGTCCGCAGAACGAGATAAGGAGATATTTACGCGAAGTTTTAATAAATATTGAAAATGGCAACTGTACAAACTGCACCCGAAATGAACCTTTCGGCGTCTCTGCCAGTGAACAAAGAGCAAACGGAGCTGGACCTGGTGGCGTTCACTATGGCAGCGCTGCGGTTTGTGAACCCCTGGTCGGTAGAGAACGACCAGAACAAATGGTCGAACGAGATAATACCCGGCGCACCAGAAGCGAAGGATCGCACTATTACCCTCGCGGAAGTGAACCTCCACGACACGCCCGACGACTGCTGGGTAGTCATTTACGACCGCGTCTACGACATTACCACTTTCTTTGACGAGGTAAGCATTCAAACATACATTATTACTAGCTCTCTAAATCCAACAAAACAAAATATAATGTTCAAGTCTCGTTTTGGTTTTCCATTTCTTAATGTGAACTTTTTTGTTCAGCACCCCGGTGGAGCCGACATAATGATGGAGTACGCGGGCAGCGACGCGAGCACGGCGTTCCGCAGCTCGGGGCACTCGCGCATGGCCACCAAGGCGCTGGACCGCTTCCTGGTGGGCGAGCTGCCCCTCCACGAGCGCATGTACCGGCGGCCCGGCGGCATCAGGCTCAGCGACATCCCCGAGTAACCCTCAGGAACCCAACACTGCCATCCAGTACTTAAACCCAGCTCGTGGTATAAGTACCATAGCATAGTCAATTCACTCGAATACACTAAGACCTAAGTCATTCATTCGTATTGTTGATTCATCCCATCATAAAAACTAAGGTCATTGTTATCTATAATATTTGTTTCCTTGGCAACTATTTATAAAACACTGTATTGTTTACATATAAGAGTTCAGTTAATTTGTACCTCGAGGTAATAAGGTACTGCTAACCTTATTGTTCTTAATGTCAGAAGCTTTGATAAGAAATGTCTTATTGTACTTAACGGGTATGAGCTGGATACATAATATTATTATTGTTACGGGTGATTGTGTTTAATATAAAATCACTTCTATTTCCAATCTGCATTTATTACATAGCTTAAGTTTTAGATTTGTAATAACATTTCGATATAAAACAGTATTAGAGAATTGATTGTTATCTGTTTCGCAAATGCTGTCAATTTTGCATGTTTATTCTTACGCACAAAGTTCCTATAGTTTATTTAATGAATAAATTCTTATTAATTAGTCACGTATTTCATTATCTGCAGCTTCATGCTCGATAGCACGCTCAGTGTTATCCGCGATGTGGCTGGAACTCACCTCGACGGAATTTGAACTTACCAGTTCCGTTTCACGCATACACTTTATGTGTATTCTATTAATTAAATCAATAGATGCATTAAAGATTTTAATGATTGCCAATAAACATTAATACATAATTTAAATAATAAATTACATCAATGAATTGCATAGCAATTAACTTAGTAAGTGAAACCTACTGACAAATAATAATTTAATTAATCCTCCAATATCTGCATAACATTTACATTGCCGTGTCTACACCTTCTTTCCAGATCTGTAATGAAATAAAGAAAGCTCATATAAAATGTAATATTTGGCAAACATAGTATAATTAGTAGAAATTTTATGGTATTTTTGACAAAAACATTCTGTTATGCTGGTACGACAGAATTTCTAACACGTACCATCAGTCATTACTCATTAGTCATTACCAATAAGTATATTGGAACCTAAAATTATTGCCGGTACTTTTATGGCGGCCCGCTCGATACTGGAAACCAATTACACAGACTGAAACCGCAACCCGTCATACTTGCATGGGTGACTATGACATGATTTTCACCATCGTGTACGTGGTAGCTACCGATACTTTATTAATAAAACAACACACAGTAATGTATAAAAAAAAGTAAGCAGGACCTTGTTTTAACTTTACAATAAGGTGTATTGTAAGTTAAATAGATATTGAAGTTCGTGTTTATTTCATTACTATCCAATCATTATCCTTTCTTGAATGTTAGTTTTACCTTCCGCTTTTTAATAATAAAAAAAATATATGGGATTGATTAAAATTCGTCGCGACGGTTTCACCTGTTCACTAGTACCACTAGATCTCATTTAAAATCGAAAAACATTAAGAATTAAGATTCATGTGATTTCTCGAACTCTCAAAAAGTGGACAGCTGACTGCCGTACTGGAAATCGAACTCAGGACTTACATTACACACTATACACGCTGCCACTAGATTAAAGCTATTTTCCAGTGTCAAATAATCCCATATATCCTTCTTGCCTTAACTCGGACTCCTTTTGAGCTTAATGGCCGTTCATATCCCCAGTTCCTACAGTACTGTGGGTTATTATAAAAGGCAATAGTCACTAGAATAAATAAATAGCTATAAAACAGACAGTAAATAGGTATTTTATCGTTTGGTCCAACTGCATGACCCTTTTGCTATTGGATTTAGTTTCTTACGTGAATTTTAATGCTGCTCTAGCGTTATAAGCTCTCGTCATCAACCACAAATCACAATACGGCCACTGGATAATATAGGCATAATAAAACGTTTCTCCTCTGAAACTAATGAAAAATGCAACGTTTTTGACGTCGCTCTTAATCTTTCATAAGCCGTAGCCATGATCTTCGACTTCAGAGTATAAACACCACCACTTATCAAAGAGAAGCTCATAAGTCATACGAGAAAAAGACCTACTGACAACAATAACCCGTCGATTTTCGGAATATCATTAACGCATTCATTGTTGTAAAAACCATACGGGAAAACCTGTAACTTCATGAAAATAAGATAAGATCGACCCCACTAATGCTGGTTTTCTACATAAACTGCGGGAATTTGTGCCCGGCTCCCCCCTATCATATTGTGGGAAGGAAACACACAAGGCGAAACGTGTGTGTCTTGGTTGCTCCCAAGAAAACCTCTGCCTACCCCTTCCGGAAAAAAGGCGTGAGTTTATGTATGTGTGTATGTATCAGTCACATACATAGTTGTGACCCCATATTAAGATCAATTAAGTCTTATGTCGTGGGCGAATAAATCAGAAACTAAGGGTCTTTTCGGTCTAACAAACACCAAGACCCGACCTGTTGGTGAAGCATTGGAACCTGCGGCCTCTAGTTTCACAGTGGGCGTCTAACCAACAACGCCACGGAGGCTGTCAAGTTTCTAGGTGTATTGTCCGGTCCGCTGGTATAATTTCATCTTACTAACTGACTTAAAAGCTACAGTATTTGTATGCTCACCTCTAGCTTAAAATATTATTAAGAGTAAAGATTTGTAATTGGCTATCGGTGATCTATTCTAGAGTTTTTTAAATGTACGCAGCGGTATTTTTTTCATATCTATACATAAATAAATATAAAATGAACTCACAAGAGTTTGTAGTGGTTGTGGCTGGCGCCGCTGGTGATGTATCGCAGGTACACGGCCAGCGCCAGCAGCATGAGGACGGCGCTCAGCTGCAGCGTGGCCTCGCGCGGCATCCCGCACTTCGACACCCTCACCTCCTCCGGGGTTATCGTTACCTGCAAATCACACATTATTTTGTTATCCTATACTATACCATAAACAAAATAAATAAATAAATACACCCAACAGTCACATACATAGTCCTGACCCCACACTAAGATCGGACCTTATGTCGAGGGAATCAGAAGCTACGAGAGACTTTTCGGTCTCACAAGCCACAAACACCCAGACCGAACACAAATATTTATGGGCGACACAAACATTTGTGTTGGTGCGGGAATCGAACCCGCGGCCTCTCATTTCACAGTCAGCGTCTAACCAACTACGCCACAAATATTTTGTATATTACTTAATTATTAGTGCTTTTATCTTTCATTTAAACTGTCCTCTCTTTTTTCCTTGTCTTATGCATTCTATGGTTGTCTGTAAAAAAATACCTAGAGTGACAAGACCGCCATTTCTTTTTATATGTATTACAGGTATTGATCTTAATCTTATGTTTCTATCTGTGTAATGAATTAAATTAGTAATGAATTATTCAAGCAAAATATATTCGTATCAAATGTTTATTCTAAAGTGTTTTTATTGTGATGGCAGTAAATATTAATTGCACCAAAAAAGTCTAACCTTATTTGCCTATAACAAAACGATATCAACTTGTGGTATAACTTATTTTTGAAGACGAACTGTTTCTTGGCGAAAAGAAAATTTTATATAATTTTTAATCATTTGGATTAAAAAATGTAATTGCTATTTCTAATTATCTTCGTGCAGTAGTCACGCCGGTAACATTCGGGTCGTGACCCGGGTTTGTTTGTCAGTGAGGTTGCGACAGTTCCTAACCGGATACTGTTAATTGCTAGAAATGATTAACGAACAAAGCGAAATGATAAAAACTTAATTGCCAAAACAAAATGCCATAACGACATGTAAGAAAAAAACATGAGACGATTTCGACATATTATGCAATTATTTAAGAATTACGCATACCTACATATGCTAAATATAACAGTTCATGTGCCAAATTATTCAAAATTAAAAATAAAGAGCCGCCAAATGAATCATGAATTTTCATTAATCAATTTAACCTAGAAACTTCTAGAAGTGATAAGAATGCACTAAGCTAATAATTATCCATCAATTTATTGGTGAAGGTAATTTCGAGGAAACCTATGAGCCTTCCTAGAAACTTCTATCCAGCATTGGCACAGTCTAACTAGTTAAAATATAAGTTCACACCCTTATCCCTGATTTTCAGTTTCAAGACGTGATAGTGGGTACTATAAACATCTTAGGTACTAATTCTAGTTACTAGCATCTCATAATATGTGACTTAAAGCAAAAAACTCACGTTAAGTGAATTGCCAAATGTAATTGAAAGAAACACGTTATATCGTGCCATAATTTTTTTTATTTAGCAAAAAATAAGTATAGCTGTTGTTTTAGACATGACGTTGCTACAAATAACATGAGTGACAATAACAAGGTCACCGTCACAAAAAGCCTGTCCTGTCGATTATCAACGGTCGTTAACACTTTACTTGGTTATGACCACCCATTATTTAACCATTGAATAAACACAAACAACACTTACTGTTTCGAATACAAAACAGGTACGGTATATTATAAAAAAACTGGACGTTCAAAAATTGTTTTTCACAGCAGTGACAAGGAAATAAATTGGAAATATGAACAAAACCAATGTAACAGACATAAATTAACGTAACTGACAAAAAAAAACAACCAAATGCTCATACGAGTATGCCAAATTTCACTTAGTAGTAATTTAATACGCTGTATGGTAAATACATGATGTAATTCAGATGAGAGAATTATCGAAGGAGTTAAGTGTATAGGTCCGATACAAATATTTATAAAACATTCAAAATTATTGTTATCGTAGGTATAAATTTATTTATTTTTTAATTACAATCAGCTCGCTAGAATCAGACCACTTGTAAGCGACAGACAACACGCGAAAAAAACAAGTGACGGTGCGAACTGTCAGCTATTTGTTTAATTTATTGCTGTCTCAAAGTTATTGACACGCAAAATTACTTAAGATAGGTCAGGCAAGTCGCTAGCACACGGGCATCCACACGTTGTGAGACTCTTGGCAAAATATTGACATTTTACTGTCTGTTATTTGCCAATGTCATGTTTCGAAACAGAATTTGCAATTACATGCGCGCCTTAACTACGGTGTTAAAATAAGTCACTCCTTTAACCTTATTTTTACAGCCTTTGCACCATAAATAATAATGCACAGAGTTATTTTCCAAATAATTTTGCTAATGTACCTTAATTACCATATTAGTACTCGCTATACTTACCAAAAAACACCGAATTGGTTCAAACCATCAAGCAACGAAAAGTCTTGTACTTAGGTCATTCGAAGGATGGAGATTAGAACTTAAGATATGAATAAATTAAGATATGAATCTTAAGACATGATGGATATAATCTGCAGAGAACCATCATGATGGGGAAAATAGCCGGGAAGAGAAGTGTGGGAAGGAGAAGGATGCCATAGCTAAGCAACATTCGTGAGTGGACTGGAATAAAAGCAGTAGAAGAGTTGTTCCAGCTAGCCATGGACAAGGAGATGTTTAGGGAACTGACTGCCAACCTTCAGTAATGGAGAGGCACCTACAGAAGATACTTACCAAATAATACTTAGGATCCTCTCGATTCCTCCACGAGAACGACGGCACGGTGTATTCTATAAACTCGGTTTTATGGTTGTGGGTAGGCACGAAGCTATGTCGCACGACGCAGCTGTGGTGCGTGTGCGCTCCAAACGCGGCCCTAGGAGTCAAACTCTCCACTAAGTACTCCGTGGACTCTTTGGATAGGCAGTCCCAACGCTCTTCGAACAAATTGTTCCGTTCAGGTAGGGGCGCCGCGTCAGGCTCTGTGCATATGCTGTCTGACTCTCTGTATAGGGGATAGTGCTGAAAAATTAATTTTATTTTAAATATGGCAGACATGTAGCAGGATATAGCAGAAAGATTTGTCAATCTCCGTGGCGCAATTGGTTAGAGGCCGCGGGTTCGATCCCCGTACCGAAAATATATGAGTGTTTCGGGTCTGGGTGTTTGTGAAACCAAAAAGTCTCTCGTAGTTTCTGCTACCCATGAGACAAGACTAGATCTTAGTGTGGGGTCAGGACTATGTAAGTGACTGTTGGGTTTATTTATTTATTTATGGATAGGTAGTTAGGTAAGTTGAGAGGGCGTTCTGGGCCATCGCCCAGTGTCAGAAAAGAAAGGATGCACATCCATCATCACATTAGTATTATTTTTCGCTCCTTAGAAATCACACCGAGGTAACCTCGCCCAAAGACAAAATAGTGCTACAACAAGCATTGTATCAAATCTAGGTACAAAGAACATTTATCAAGCAAAAAAAGAAACAAAATAATTATATCTCAAAAAATATATTTGTTCATCAAAACACCCTATCTCATAAAAGTAAACATTGGTTTAAGCCGTATATTATATCATGCAAGATTAAATTATACAATAAAGTATTCTAGAATTATTTTAAGTTTGATAGGCGACGGCGATCACTTTATCAAGCGAGCCGCTTGTTTGTCCACTGTTCCTATGCTATGAGTAAAATACCAGTCGATTCGACTTATTGATGGAACAGTCCAAAACAACCGCAGATTTGGACCAAACAAGCGAATGCTCATTCCATCCCCATTCTATGAAATTATTTAGTTTAAACAGACGTAGAGCATTCTTTCGTTGTTCTGTCTACGTTCGCAAAGATTCTATGCAAAATTCAAAGAATGCTCGTTCGCTTGATGTAAACGGCACAAGAGCGCGCGAACAGTTCCACAGAGCGTTAGAAAAAAGTGGGAGCGTATTGCAGACATCTTACCGTCTCTTTCACACGCGCACATTGTAATGGATAATGAAGACTAGTGATCTCACTAGTTTTGTTTTGCGTCCCTTTTATTCCTACTGCAAGATTTAAAACATTTCTAACTTGTTTAATTCGGAATGGATTTGAAAAAGTCTTTGCTAGATTTTGGATATGGATACCTTTTGATACATTCAACAAAAAATGGAGTCAAATATCCTATTACTGACTGCCATTCAAATATGTTGTTAAAAAAATGTAAAGGTAAAGCTCAATTGTGCGGATATTAAGATAGGCATAACGATATGTTAGGTATTGGTTTTACCTGCATTATTATCGGACGACTGTACCTCTCTAACTTTGTCTTTCCTTTGCACAAAGTCGAGCCACTGCTACATTTTAATATATCTGTAACATTACATAACATATTATGTTTTACTCTCGTCTAATGTTATTAGAGTTTATCTTACATGCGGCAGATTAATATTATTTTGCTATTTATAGTGCAATAACCTTTGTGTTTCAATTTTATGTTCTCAATAACACATTATTCAAAATATTCATGTTATTGGATTCATTTATATTTAAATCGAATTAGATACAATAAATTATAATAAACATATCCGGGATTCAGAGGGTAATGTCGCTCTCATATTTATGCCATGCGAAAATAATAATATAACCATATTACATTTAAATCGATTTGTAATGAATATAATTAATACATTTTATCAGATTAAGTTACAACAGTGTGTAGATTTGATATTTAATATATTATGTATAGCCATATATGGATACTTGCGTGCTTTACGCGCTTACTTAAGTAAGCACGTGTCTAAGCATGGAAAGAACGTTTTAAAGATTATATTTCATCCACGAGAATACTCGTAGTAATATAAGTAGCCCCTTTCCTTTTCCCATTATCTTTCCTTCGTGCTCCCCTCCCAATTGGGCCCGAAACACATCCAAGATCTAGCGTTGTGGATGTTCATGAGCGGCAGTGATCACTTACCATCAGGTGACCTGTTTGCTCGTATGGCGGAACTATGCAATAAAAAAGAGGAGATATTACATAAAATAAAATAGTCACCTGATATCTTATCAATTTCGCTCACTGCTCTTGAGCACAGCGAACACCCATCTCCCTCCATTGCCATTGAATTGATGAGCACAAAATGATTGCCTCTTATGCTAATTAGACGCACCGGCGGCGAGTCCAACTTCTCCTCAAACCTTGCAGCCAGGTGCGGTGTTATCCTTTGAAAATTCTATATTCATTTAAGTGGCATTATTTAGTCATTATTTCGGACAGAGGTAGAAAACATTAGCTTTTTGTAGTACTCTATGATTTTGTATAGGGAGAAAATATGAGAAATAATGGGATGCTAAAGACCAAGCAAAGTGCGCAAGATTAAGCAGGAACACAGACCTAACATACTTGAGAACATTCAAAAAGGTACATTGAAACAAATGTTGTAGTTTTTTTTTGTATTTACTGTTGTACTTTCTTAGAGTGTGGAGTAGATAAGCAGACAAACTTGATTAAAAATTATACCTAATAATACTCCTCATCATTTTTAAAGTGAGTTGAACTTTAGCAAAAAGGTTTTTGATTCAAACCATACGAAGAAATAAGTTACAGTGCATTATTTTTTTAAAATCAAATACATTTCAATTCAATCAAATATTATTATAAGAGTGACAAGGCTCCATTTAAATAAATATTTGGTAGATGTTCTGGGAAATTAAAAAGTTTTGCTAATTCAGATTATTATATTATTTTATAAAATATGTTTCAACATTATTAAAAGGTCTTGGTTAAGTTTTAATAAGGAGGCAACTTACCTATAATGGAAGCCAATGTCATGATTACCCACTACAGCATACATAGCTACATCATCAGGGACTTTAAAGAGCTTATAAAATCTTTCTACATAGTCAGAGAACTCCTTTTCTGGACACCATTTGCCCTCATCAAACAGGTCACCTGTACAGAATTATAATAAAATTAAAGTAAATAATATTTTATTCATATCTTGCAACCTATGAATTTCCTGAACATTTACTAATAACTACTATTAAATTAATGAAATGCAAAGATAGTAGGTATATCCAAATACAGAAGCTAGATTATGGATATATTTTTTTAATTCTGATACGGCACACTGGTAAGTGCTAATGCCATCCAGACAGAGTATTGAATTACATTAGATGGTAGTCTCAAGCCTTTTTATACAATCATACCGGCCTGCTAAGATGCCTCTTCACGCTATGGCAAATGGACCCAGGATTATAGAAAGGAGGAAACATATATATACTTCTACTTCAAATTTATTAGATGTGTTTTACTATCATTAAATTTAAATCAGCGTCTATTCTAGAGTAAAACCAACTCTTCAGGATAAAAAATAATCCACTACAGTTAAACTACTGTTACTGTAAAAAAAACATTGATTTGATGTTAGTGGGCAAAAGGAGAAAGTAACAAACTATTGTATTTATATTATTATACTGTATCAACTATCAAATAATAACATCTGCTACACTACTTTCTACGGCGTACCCAAAACAAATACAATTTCTGGCCTGTGTAATGTTATAGCAGTTTGGAATGCGCGATGCATCTGCCATTCCCGCCGCCACTTATCAAACCAATGGCCATTACGAGACCCCAGTAAATGTGGGTCGGCCAGCAACATCGCGTATACGGGTTCGACTCCATCAATAGGCTCCTTTTTTAACGGTGACCAACCACACTAAAAATATAATCATGTAAATATTTTTATCACTTAATATATCATTAATTAGTAGTCTTTGCGTATTACCTGGATCTGTGTAACGTAATATATTAAATATTGGCAGTAAAAGTATACGAAAACAAGCCCAATAATCAGCCTCGGAAAAACATTGATTAAACTTTTTCGCCGCCAGCTTCTTTCAAATAATGCCATGGTTTAGTTTTACGTTTTTGAATAAACGATTTATTTGGAGGACAGAGCACACGAATACATTTTATTTTCAGTTTATTTACGAGTTATTTTTTTCAGGAAAACAAATACAATGCTATTCCCCGCCTACGAAATGTTATTATTTATATTTATCTGTGGTTATTATAGGCGGGGAATAAGAAAGTAAAAATATACAGACATTGGAAATATTTAAAAAAAATTACGTAGATTAAACGTTCTAAAAAAATCACGTTACAATTTCTTTTTGCAAGATATGTTTAATAATTTGTATATTGTACTAAAATAAAACATAATTAAAGGCAGAAGTAAGAATTTAAAATCATAACTGGATAACGTCTGGCTGTACGTTTCATGTATACTATTCACAGCTGATCCGATGTCAATTTGGCATAAACAATTGTCACTATCACTATTTTGATTGTGCGTTATGTCCTCGTCAAATAAGAATAACTTATTTATACCTAATTTCTATCAGTAATCTAGGTCTATTTATACGTAATGTCCGTGCATTGGAGCTCGGAAAAGCTAAAATGGGAGTATCGGGAGTTGCAGGCGACTGCTATGACAGTAGATTACACTGGAAACAATGTTCTTCTAGCAGGCCGAAGATGGCTGGCTATAAAGCAAATCAATCAGGAAGACGAAGCCGGTGATATTGTAAAGAAGTATCCACGGCACAGTAAATACGACGCTGCTGGCGCCGAATGGTGTCAGTCCTACCATGGACAGAAGCTGTGTGCTATTGCTGTTAGTAACAAATCGCAGAGTTTTAAAAACATCCTCCGAATCTAGCATACCTATCTACGTCTTTTATCCTGTAGCATTAATAAATAAATTTTACTAAATAATTATTAAATTTAAGCTATTTAACGAAATATTCCTATATTTATATATAAAGCATATATTATTCTTATTTTATTACAGAGCAATCAAAGAGTAGATGTATATGAGTGGCGAGCCGGCAATGATCTCACTTGCATATGCTCCCTTCGGGGCCACACAAGAGTAGTGAGCGACACACATTTCCACAGACAGGACCACAACTTGATAGCAACATGCTCCATAGACACATTCACTCATATGTGGGACCTGAGAGATGCTAGGAAACCAATTGTGTCACTTTCAGCTGTTGGTAAGAATATTTTTCTGTATTAATATTATTTGTAAATAAATAATAAATGAATAAAACTCAAATGTTCCAATTCGGCATTAGACCAATAATTGTTTTAGAAATCAAGCATGGTATACCTACTGTGTTAAGTAGTAAAATACCACTTGATGTGTCTATAAATTCGTAGGAGATTCAAAATTACTAATATAATAAATATGCAACTTCAATTTGTAAGCCATTTAGACTAAATTGATGCTCCAGCCATGAAAACACATGGAAAATCACTACAGAGTCTGCATACTTATATTGAACTAATCAATTATTTTAGCTGGTGCTTCCCAAGTTCAGTGGAACAAAGTAGCCCCTCACATAGTGGCAACAGCACATGACGGTGACATAAAAATCTGGGATTACCGTAAACCATCTGCACCGATTCATTACATATCAGCTCACTTGTGCAAAATCCACGGAGTTGATTGGAGTCCCCACCATGAGTACCAGCTAGTCACATCAAGTCATGATGGCAGTATCAAATATTTTGACATTAACAATGCAAGAAGACCAGAAAATGTGATTACAACAAATTTCCCTGTATGGCGTGCTATATACACACCGTTTGGAAGTGGATTATTGACTATTGGAGTTGGGTGGGGTGGTCTGCCAAGGGTGGAACAAGCTGGAGTCATCGGTATCTGGGTGGGTGGCACACTAACACACCGATTAGTTGGCCACACCGATACCGTTCAGACAATGGTGTGGAGACCGAATACATCACCATGTAATTATCAACTAGTCACTTGGGGGAGGGATCAGTCACTGAGGGTGTGGTCAATGCATCCGTCTTTGTTGAAGATGTGCAATCATTACTTACCGGATGACTCAGAAAATGAAGATGAAAACAGTGACAGTAAGTTCAGTAATAATACTTTTAATATAAATACTATGGTATTTTGGTTCTTAATTTTTAATTAAACAAGCAATCAATATTTACAATTTAATAAAAACATGGAATATCAAAATCAAAATTAGGTTGCTTTTGTGTAGATAGCCCAGTTAAATCAGATGACCTGATAAATAGAACAAGTATTATGATATGTGGGCGTTACTAATGTTGTTTGTCCAGCAAATATCTTGTTGGATTATAATCTAGTTGTCATCGTAATGATTTATGTGAAATTAATGTATTGCATTGTGTATTTTATAAACTGTCTTTGTTTTCAGCTGTTAGTTATGCTTCCACTGTTGGTTCTACAAATGACGTTTCTTCGGGTGACAAGGGACAAGATATGCAAATGGCAAGTGCAGTATTATGAGTAGTATACCCTTTTCCTATTTTGTAATTGTTTTTGTGTTATTGTTTTTTTTTTGTTTGTTATTTAGAGTTAGTCATCTGTTTTGTTTTTCAATTTTTTTTTATCATTTTACATCATAAATCTTAGTTTAATAGGTACCGCAGCTGTTAGCTCACTTATTATTATTGTGTAATTCTGTTTTTTTTTTTTAATTTTAAGTCAATTATTATTCTTATATGCCGTAGTAACCCTAAAAGGTGTTACTTTTATTTTTAATAATTTTTTTTGTATTTTTTTATATAATATGTAAATTGGTAACCACCACTGATTGTCCAATAAATAAATATCAATATTAAATGAACTGATTTATATTTCTTTAACGGAACTCTAACGGATACCTAAATTGGTAGTCGAGTTGCTGATGCTAATCCTAATAATATAATAATACATCTGCATTCTGTAATTTCAGACCAAACTACCTCACAAAACGTCCATAGACGAAGAGTTCGAGTCGATCCGCGAAATGGCCAACATAGAAGTAACAGACATGAACATCGAGACGAGGACGTGCCAGATACACTCAGAACGCAACGGATACATAGCCAACTTGCAAGTCACCTTCCCCAGAAACGTCACAGAACAGACCATACCCAAGTTCTCATGGCTGTCGGGTACAAATGTGGATAGCCCGACTACTATAAAGATATTACAAAGTATAAACAGAACGGCGTATCGCAAGAAGAAGGAGGGACATAGGTGTTTACTGCATTGCTTGAAGACTTTGGCCACATCTATAGATGAAGTGAGTTGAACCAATTATTTTTATTAAACTTGATGTAAGACGTCGATTTTGTTATGTAAACCTAGATCTATTGATGTCTGTTGAAATGTATTTACTTTTGAACACATTGGTAAAAAGCCCTATTGCTGAACAATTGCTTCTCAGTAACTAAAATACTTAAAAAGGTACCTCTTTCACGAAATTAGGTCGTAAGCTCGTGACACTCGAGGAACTTAATTACTTTAAAAAAAATCATATTGCGCTCAACTATTTTATTAATTAAATTCATACGTATAATTTATTTTAACTATTGCAAATTCTATTACGTATTCAATTTTATAATTTTATACGCTAATTATGAGTAAGCATGATAGGTAACTATGATTTAGACAAACTTAAATCGTTATCAGTTATCACTCATGCATACACAGATTCCCGTGAAATCCAACGACGATACGGACTCGATGAAGTCAAGCCAACGCAGCCAGTCGGAGAGCGAGAACGCGGGCGACTCGTGCATCCCTTTCCCTCGCACGTGCGGCGCCAAGTGGTGCGGCGTGAGTACGCTCGTGGTGTTCAACCGCCCGCCCAACGCGCGCCGCCTGTCTCTCAAGCACGAGACGGGCACTCCGCGGTCGATGTCGTCGCTGTCGCTGATGCCGGGGTTGTTCGGCACGGGCTACAGCTCGGTGTCCCCGCACGCCACCACCACGCCCTCGCCCACCAACGCGCCAGGATTCCCGCAGCTGCACCATAAGCATCCCTCGTATTCTATCACCACATTCTACTTTCAGGATAGATGGGTGAGTGTTTGTTATGGTGATCATTACACACATTTGTTCAACTTATTTTTTTTTTATTCACTTATGTGTAAATAAATAAATAAATTCACGCACAATGTCGATTTTAGCTATAATTACGCTCTGCGCAATCAAATTCAATAGCGCCCTGGACCTAAAAGATCTGGTCTAAAAAATACGTCTTCGCAAAAACTGTTATAATTTTTAATTTTACGATTATAAATTGTTATGTCTACAAGGCATCATACCAATAACTGTCTTAAATAAAATGATGTTATATTGTTGATGTTGTATTGTTATATGATATATATGTTATAATTTAATGACATTTTGACGTATACATGTGTGTGTGGTTGTGTCAGAAGGCGCAGGGTCGTCGCGCGGGCAGCATGCGGTCCCGCGGCAGTATCTCCGGCTGCGGGTCGCCGCGCGTGCTGCTGTACGCCGCCACCACGCTGTTCCCGCTCAACCGCACGCTCGCAGAGAACTACCTCATCAACGCCGACAACCCTGTCGGTCAGTACACTTCGCTTATATTATTTATCTATGAGTTATGTGAACAGTGTGTAAAATAACCAGTTTACTGTCAGTTTTTTTTCTACATCAAGACGTTATATTGTTTTGTGGAATGTTCAGGTTCATGTTTGTTTAATGCCTAGCTAGGGTAAAATTAGACCTGTTCTAATTTTATCCAATAGTTTATCGATCCTTAAAGAAAATTTGGCTTTCTCATTTAAAATACTGACAGGGTTTTTCTGCCATTCTAATATATGATTGATTAGCCAATACAAGTATCTACAAATATATTTTACCTATTATAAATAAAAGTTTTTTCATAATAGAAATGTGCGAGCGTAACGCGAAGCTAGCATCAGAAGAAGGCGAGAGAGACCTGGCGCACGCGTGGTGCCTGGCCGCGCTCACTGCCAAGTCGCTGAAGGCCAAGGTGGAGGACCACCTCACCTCCAGCGAGGAGAGCATGGGCTGGGTCGGACACCCGCTGTGCTGCAACCTGCTGCAGTCGCTGTCAGTATACTACCTGCATTACCTTCGACGTACTTTTCGTTTGTAGCCAGTCGATACTTAATCTGCATAATGCAGTCATTTTTCTTTGTGACATTTATATATAGTTGTTGAACAATGTTTAATTCTGGCACAAATAACTTCTTATAAATTATATTTATCATCGCCATAATTTAAGTTGTAAAGGTACGTAAAATCTATTGAAGTATTTTGGTGAAAAATTTGGCTAATGATATACCTAATGAATGGCAATATTCCTGATGTCAACATAAAAAGACAGTGATTTGCTTTTCAAATGAATTATAGTAATCTTTGTATTCCAGAATATCTCACTACGCGAAGGCATCGAACCTTCAGATGGCTGCCATGTTAGCGTGCGCATTCTCGATATTCAACGGCGCCAGTAACTCTAGTGCACAGTCTACCATAAGCACTTCTAGTTATGTGAGTCATTTGTTTTTTGAGATCTATGTGACGATAATCTTATTTTTCTATTGATTTAAAAAATCTAGTTCCGCACAACCATGACACCCGCCCTGTCATGAAGTTTTGAATCTTTTACATTGCGGGTTTACAAAGTATTGAATTAATAAAGATACGCATAATACAATTTAAAGAATTTTTCGTGTATATTAAAGTCAAGTGATATATAGTTCCCAAGGTTTGTTACCTCGGGAATTACTTTGGGAATTGGGAATTACACCTACTTGATGTGCTCATCAACACACATTAAATTCCGACTACCCATTCCAGGGCAACGGAACGTCACCATACAGTACGGTAAACCAGTACAGCGAGATCAGCGCCGACGGCTGGACCCTGCCCATAGTACTTCGCAGCAACTCGTGTTCCGAGGCAGAGAACTTCTACACCGACTCCACCGTGTCCAAGTCGGAGCGCACCTCCTGCGTGCTGGACGAGGCCACGGTACATCTCTACCACTGCTTCAAGAGGGCTTACGGTGATATCCTGCATCGCTGGCAACTCATTTATAAGAAAACTGAGGTGAGTTATTTTGTTTTTGTTTTAGAGTGCTTTGGGTAAGTGAGGAAATGGTTTAATAAACATGGAGTTACTATTGTTGTTATTCATGTTAGAAATCAAATGGATTTTTGGATCTTAAATAAATCGTTATCAACTTTAATTTTATCAACTTTAATACGAAATTAGGGAAACCCAAATAGAAGCTTAGACACAGCGTTAGACTGGGGATTTCCCGACTATATAAAAAGTCCATAATTAAGTATAGATTATGTTAAAATTCGACTATATGAAAAATGTAACAGTATGAATATTGTTAAAAGTGGAGGTTTAAAGACTTGCAATGATATGGTATGAGTGGGTGTGTGGCGTGTGTGTGTGTGCAGGTGATGAAGCTGGTGTCGGCGGAGGGCGCGTGCGCGGGCGCGGGCCCCGAGGTGGCGGCGGAGTGCGCGTGGTGCGGGCGCGTGTGCGCGGGCGCGGTGTGCGCGTGCGGGCGCGCGGCGCTGCGCTGCGCCGTGTGCGCGCTGGCCGTGCGCGGCCTGGCCGCCGCCTGCGCGCGCTGCGGACACGCCGGACACTCGCACCACATGCTCAAGTGGTGCGCACTACACTATACGCATACCATACTGGAACACACCTCTACTCAACTCATATTTGATTTGGAAATCACCCTGGTTCACTTTCACAGCACTACACCCCTAATTCCTCCTCAGTAGAAAAGCACTGTAATTAGGAATTCAGCACAACATATAATTTTCAAAGAAAGACATTTCTAATTATAGCCCAAAAAATCAATAACATGTATGTACGTAAACCTCGTTGACAAGCATATTGACATAATTTAATATAAATTAATGAAATGATTGGCACAAGTTGTACATAAATCCTTACTTTCATCTTACACCATGCAAATTGTCTAAGGGCGGCGTCTAAACAGTGCATTTTGTTATGTTTAGGTTCTCTCAGCGCGACACGTGTCCGACCGGCTGCGGCTGCAAATGCCTCATCGATGGAAACTCCGCTTGGAAAGGCGTCAAATATGTATAACGTATTCATTATCTTCTATACATAAGATAATTTTGTAACTGATCGATGTATGTACATGTATGAACGTAATAGAACCCACAACAATGATTTTTAGAATGTTTGTGCGGTTGTTACGCGATGAACTCAGAAACGGCTTGACGAATTTCGATGAAATTTGGTATGGAGGTAGCTGACACCCTGGATTAACACTTGGTTACTTTTTATCCCGAAAAATGTAGTGTTCCCGTAGGCTGAGGAAGAGATTCTGATATATTTGTTACTTTTATACTCAAAGGGATAGGATGGGACTACATGCCTTGAGTGAGAATGAGACGGGATATGGCGCGATATAACTGGACGGGACGAGAAATTTCAAATAAAGTTAATCACGCAGACAAAGTTAATAAAGCAGACAAAGTTAAATAGCAGAAGCTAATTGTAAATAATTTGTATAACTTTCGTTTGATTTAAATTAATTATTGGACAAACTAAGGATAAAACAATAAATAATAATTATTAGATAAGATACTAAAATCTAATATATTGATAGTTTATATAGCTTAATTTAAGTAATAAATGTTAACTCGCCATAGAAAGGAACATTATTTGATAGTATTGCAACACTATGCAAAGGTGACAACTGACATTTAATTAAGTTACATCGGCCATCATAAAATGCAAAGAAACCTACAGCTGACAAAAATCGATTGTAACAGCTAATAAAATATAGGCTTTGCTCCTTTATGTTTAGATTTAAAATACGGCAACAACAGATTCACATTATGTATGAGTTAGGAGATTATCACAAATCACAGATGGAAAAAATAGACGCCAAGAAACAAACACTACAGTTGTTGATTACATTTTATTTGCTTTTTATAATACCAATTAAAAAAGTTAGCGCGTTAATGTCGAGCGTGGTGATAGGCTAAAATATATTTCCTTGTATCAAAAATTAGACATGTTCAGGAACATAGTTGTAACTTTTTTAAATGGTACTATAGTTTCATAGCATAATCTAGATATTATTTAGTACGTACTATAGTTCAATGGGAACTAGGTTCCGAACGATGACCGTTTATCGTTTACAACGCATCCATGATCCAGCGTTGTGGATGTTCATGGGCGGCAGTGATCAGGTGATCTGTTTGCTCGTGTGCCGGACCTATACAATAAAAAATCTAATGCGGAGTGGACTATATCTCATTTTTAATACCTTTGTCATACATAGTTATTTCATTTGTACTATAGTACGTAATAATATGAAGTTATAGGGTATTACCTCCCCTCGATTCTACATGTTTATAGGTAATTTTTGTAGACATGCTTATATTTGTAACAACGGTGTATATTTTTCTTAATTTCCTCGATTCATTCGCGGAATATAATTTATAAAGTATTGTTTCTCAATCAAATAAAGGTACTTGATGGAATAAAACAGCCATTGATGAAATGCTTAGGTCCTTGGTCTTCAAAGACACAGATATGTTTTGTATGTAAATATACGGTATGTAGCTTTATTACGAAGACTGCTAATTTTTACATGAAATAAATAAGTACACGAATTTTTATAAGAATTTTATTTAACAAACATTTTATATTACAATTTTCAAAGAAACAAAACGTAAACGTGCGTTTAGTTATAATTTTAGTGAGTAGAATTGTACAATGTTTTTATCGATTTCAAATGTTAAGATAATTTCATATTTTCCTGTACGCAACACGTTATAAAGCTTTGTAAGATATATATGTATATAGACATAACATTACATTACCATTCTATCGAATACGGAGTAAAAGGAATTCGAGTTATTGGTCGATTTTAGATAATTTTGCAAAAGCAACTAGTTAACAACAAAATTAGAAATTTAAGATTGGGAGATACTATTCTTATTATAATTCTGACAATTAACAAGACGTACCGTAATAAAGCAATAACGAAACGTGGGCTCCTAAAAACAAATAACAAAAACTCACATTGGAGCATTATTATTGTACAAAAAACCTTTTAAAAAACTATTAAAAATAACAACATGTATTCAGTTAATATTGTTCAGACAATGTATCGGAAATATTTGAGTCAGATGCAGTTAATAAATTACAGTTTAAAGGCATACAATTTACCGTCCTTGCATCTTTACATTGAATAAAAAAATACATGATTTTAATAAGCTGAAAATATTCCTACACTTTTCTAATACAAAAATAATACAAGCTCGTTAATGGTCCGTTCCAATGAATCTTCATGTTAATTAAGACGTGTTTTACGTTTGAAATATGTGGCCTGTAGGCAAATCAAACAGCTAAAGTAAATATCAAATTTCATTACAGTTTAGGGGAAAAGAGTTTCAAATATTTGTGGCTATTTATTAATAAAAAAAAAGACAAAATATTTTCTTGTAAAAATTAGGTATGAAATAAATGCCATGAAATCAATGCTTGGGTGACGTAAATGCTTCACTGAATGTATGTTCGCAAATTGCTTGTGAACGGCTCCTTTGAGGACGATGGTTGCGCTGGATTCTTTTAGTATTTATACTCAGAAAACTTCACAATTAATTCTTATTAAAAATATCCTGTGCGTTAACTTTACACAAAATATCCGAATTTCCGAAATTAATAAACGATCTCGATCTCTATCTAAAGATCGATTTTGAAAATGGAACACCCGGGATAATGATTCATGGACACAGCCATATTTAATTTATCTTGATTGGTTGATTTTTGGGATCCATCCTTAGATATAGATTAGGACCGCTTATTGACTTCGGCCGTTAGTAATTCTTGCTAGATAAGCAAAAAATACAAATAAATTGGTAATTAAATTAGCAATACAATTTATACACTTATAAAATTTTTAAGCATTTCGTTTTATACGCGAAGCATTGTATTATAATATTTAGTTCACACGAACATCGTGAAGTTACGTTCCTTGAATTTGACTATTTTCTACAATACTAATAAACTTCAACTAAAGAAAACCAAACATGGGACATACATAGATTTTCGATTGGTATATGTATCATACTGTGGGTCTCTACAAGGAATATCTAGACTATGGAGAGTAAACGTAAAATCATCGTATATTTTCTATAAAATACACAGTGGTCTTTATCTATGGAAGTTTAGCCACCGTTGATTGATTTACGAATATGTAGAACCACTAAATTCAAATACTACGGATTATTGAGTTGTATTGTTAACTTGATTTAGACCGTTGAAGATATGAAATCTCGGTACCCACGATAACAACAGCTAAAGTTCTTTTTTATCATCAAACAAAAAGCCATTTATTATGAAACTATTATATTTAGAGAATCGAGGCATCCGCAAAAAGACTTGCCTTGCAACAACACGGCGCTGCTTTGATGTGACAAGAAGATATGCCACATGGACCCAGCTAATTCGTAGTCAGCTGTATATAAACTATTACAAAACACCCGTATAATACATAATTATATACAAATATAACTACAAAGGAATTACACCTTCATAAGTACACAGGAGTGAAAATTAGGCACCAATTGATTACAAGCGAACTATAACTATTCAAATAATACCTACTTCATAAAGTTTTAAATGATAATATTAAGAATATCATTTAAAGAGATTTCGCCGTTCGGTCTTTCTAATAGGATTCGCTACTTAGTATTAGGAAATAAAATAGTAGAATTAATTCAAGTCTACAAAGATTGTGAAGATGTACAAAATTGGAACTGAAACTTAAAAATCGTAGTGCATTTACCAGTAATGAAAAGATTCCACCCGAGACCTTGTTTAGACAATTCAGCAACAGATTAAACATGATACATTACGCACAAAATAAACATTAATAATATTGATATTAATATAATAAAGTTATTTAATACTTTTTCGATAAACAACATAATAAAATTGGCGGCCAAACATCTGATTAATGTGATCAATAACCGATTCAAAATCCTGAAACAAAGCTCGCGTGAATCTTTGTACCTATAGCAAATATTTCCTTATTTTCAAAGATTATACACAAAATATATTTCTGTAATTGATTATTCTCACAACAGGCACCTGCATTCCTTTGGGAAAGTCACGATCAGTTTCACATAGGGAATGTTTCGTTGATATTTGGCTACATCAGACTGTCATTAATTGTCGCTAAATCTAAATAAACAAATCTACTTGCATCGAAGTACGCATGCACGGCGAATTGGGATGGGCCCGAATCTCATAGGCGGGTCGTTCTATTGTAGCAGCTAAAACAATAAACAAATATTGATTAATTGTATGTACTAAAAATTTTGTCGACTACAAAACATTTTAATCTAAACAACTAAGTCCAATGAACTAGCTACACACATTGCGCTATTATAATGTTACATATGTACGTATATAATGTCTTTTTTCATATTTGTAAGATCGGCGAACTTCGAGTCATACGACTACTAGTGGTTCCTCCGCCTACCCTTTTAGGGCACAAGCATGAGTTTATGTGATACAAAAGTTATATTTACAGTGATTATTTGATGTGTTTCAGAAGTATTACTTCTTCTACATATGCATATAAGTATATATATGTCTCTATGCCCATTACCTAGTTAATATCGGATTTTGTCAATGTTTCCTAATAGTAACATTTTGGTCCCTACATTTATTGCCATTGTTATACGACTTTTCCGCTATAGGCTTGTCTACCAACTAAAAATAATGTCTAAATCTAACTACTTTGAAAGCTATAGGTATCTAAAAATCCCACTGAACTCAAATATAATAGGCACATTAATTCTATCCTCTTTTCAACTTTTATATTATTCGGTATGTACGATTGTGACTGGTAAGCACAAATCACTAACCAATCTCCAATCAAGGTTTTCTGTTTGTTTGTATGGATCAGTTCACCCTGGCATGCTCTAGCAGTTTGTGTTCGTTTTCTATGCATCAGTCCACCCTAGTCTGCTTCATAAAGGGCGTGAGGATGATAAGCGTGAGTTTGTTCGGCGCATACCTCTCGAGCAACCTGCGCTTGAGCTCGGGCGGGTAGGTGACGTAGATGTAGTGGTCGTCGTGGTCGGGGTCGTCGAGCATGGCGTCGTCTCCGGCTAGTCGCTCCCCGCGTGTTGGCGACGAGTGCGTCGTCATGGAAACCGACGCGCTGCCCGCCACGCTGCCTTCTTCGGAGCTATAAAAGATAATATAAGCGCATACTATAGGAGTATTACTTTGGTTTGTTCTATGTTGAAAGAGACCAAATACCTCGAGTATGATTAATATCCGAGTAATACTAAATAGGGCAAAGATGAATTTCTGCCGAAACATGTAAAAGAAAATTTAGCAGCTGTCTTCCTTTCCCTAGCCCTAGAGGTAGAACCATCAGATGATACGCTTGTACTCACTCGAAAACGATCCATATGATATAATAGCACATGCAGAGTGCCAGTGCCAGCCCGGTGGCCAGCGCCAGCAGCAGCGGCCAAGGGAAAGCGCGGGCGGTGGGTGCCGTGTCCTCCCAGTAGCGGTCGCAACTCAGGTACCAACACACCGCGCGCTGCATCTCGTCTGCAAAATATAGTCCTTTTACTATAGACTTCCGCCTAAACACCCACAATCGCTGAGCGTCCGCTGCGTCGGTATTCGTAGCGGTTGCCGTAAGTGCGCAGCACAGCGTCTACTCAGGGACTCAGCAGTCAGCACATACGGGACACCCGTAAAGAGCCATCGATCGCACGACTCCAGCTTATAATCTACGGCAAGGGATACCGTGACCTGCAAGGCTGGGCAGCAGACGAGACAACGCGACTGCATCCTTGAACAGCTTTGATTTCAGGCTTTTAAAGTGGGCGTCAAAAGGTCCATCGGCTGTCCAAACCAATACCAAAGTACTTAATTGAAGAGCCGACATAAACTTCCGCGCCCTCTACCGTTATATGCGCCCCTGCAGGTGGCCCTATCCGAGGCCCATTGAAATAAATGGCCTCTGATTTGTGAAGGGCCACGTGCAGACAGGCTAACGTCTGCGAAGAGCCGGTCTACATATCTATTTCAACGTCGAAGGCTACGAACGAAACCAAGTGTAGGTATACAAAGGCTGGGTGAACCCGGAACACGTCGCATGGTAGGTACGATCGTAGGCATCGGGGCCCATATGTATTAATCAAGGATATTAGCATTAGTAATTCATATTGCAACTCATACATTTATTAAACCAGAATAGGAAACTATACGTACCTTCTAACTCAGTAAACTGGTGTTGGGTAAGATGCAACAGAAGAGTCGCTATGCAAGAATGCACAATTCTCTCACAACGTACCTGGAAATGTATTTCATCTGGCAATTTTACACAATAATATAAAAGAATTATATTTAGGTGATTAAATTTCATTTTGGAAACAGTCAAATTGCTAAGACCACTAATGTTGATAGTACGTGTATACGTAAATAAAACCTGCTTTCAAGGGATCAAATCCAGAGTCAGGGCACATACTACTGACTTTTTAAAGTTACGTATGTGCATTTTATAGGTTGCTTTATACCTGTATTACCTGAATACCTGAGAATTTCGAAGATATATAAACTCTACCAGTTCTATGTTTGGAAGGTAACAAGGCCGTAAAATTATACGTAAGTCAACCTTGGAAATAGCTGAAAACTTATTGAAAAGTCAATAGAGCCATACCCACGTATAACGTGTGGCAGAATAGGTAAAGGTTGTAATGATAGTGTTACTTTAAGTGTCTGTAGGTGCGTGGGGTCACAGGCAGCGCGCTCGGCCTGCAGGTCAGCGAGGCGCCGCTGCCGGCTGTCCGGCGGCAGCGACGACTCTACCGTGTCGGCGTCACACAACTCCGCCGTCTGATTCGCATCGTTTTCTGTGTCTTCTGCAGGTTTGTCCTCGGGATCTGCAAAGCATTATGTCACTTCATCCACTACATAATTATGATCAATGGACAATACAATATTACTACATCATACTGCATTCTTAACGAGGAAAAAATATCTCAAACGACCTTACAAACATTACACGATGACGTTGGATGCAGCCCGTTTTCTATAGGTCATCAGTCAAAAAGGAAATCAGTGCTCATACAGACTCAGACTTTATATGACTAAAGTTGATGAAGATTATCTATATCTGTTACAAAAGATTGAAAAATCAATACAGTTAAGTCTTTCCAGACACTTCCAATAAATATTTAAAGCATGCACCCAGTTGCTTTTGTCTTTAAAAAATTCTTACTTCTACGTTACCTATATATAAACATGAAAATAAATAGCATACAAGTGCTACTGTTATTATGTATTGCAATGTGCAGATCACCGGGTTCCTCGTTATCGTCAGTCTTGGGGCAGTCGGGCACGGGCGCGGGCGCGGGCGGCGCGCGTGGTCTGTGCCTGCGCCGCGGGGCCACGCGCGCCACGCTGCGAGCCGCGGCCGGCGCCAGCGCCTTCTTCACCGTCTCCACGTCCTGCCACACCTGACACACGCACCCACTTTACAATTAAATAAGTTTATTCTAGAAGCGACAACCAATGACTGATGGTTATACGTCATGTCGTCACCTCGATGTCGGTGCCGGGCCCGCCGCCGCCACTCAGCAGTCCGTGCGCGATCAGCACCTGACAACGCATTATGTCGCAGTAGTCTGCCAGGCACACCGCGTCTTCGGCCTGAAATATATTTTTTTTTATTTGTGGCTTTACAGTAATTGTGTAATGGTAGCTATTTTAACGCTTTAGACAACCCACAAAGTTTAAACTCACAATATTAATTACTTTAATACAGCGATAACCACAGAGATAACATTTATGTAAACTTATAACAAGATATTGACCTAAGATTTTCCTTTTGTAAATATTGTAGAAAGTTAAAATAATACTTATTAAGGTCTAGTTAAGTTAATAATCTACCTTATTAATCTGGTTCTTGTGTCTCTGGTCGAAATGCACGTCTAGATATCGTTCTTCGTAAAAAGATTTTCCGCAAAAGGCACATGTCCACTGGGACGATCGATGTTGTAGTTTGGCCGCGTGCTGTGGAGCGAAAATGTCGCGCGCGGGGTGGAAAGGGCACTCCAATGGGAGTTTCACCTGAAACGATCAAAGCAGCATTGTAGTTTTATGCTTGCGAAATTGTCTCTATATAATAAACATCAAAAGAATATTACATTTTTTAATAAGTATTCAATAATTGTTACCTCAATTTAAATTCGATGGAAAGTATAGTAACTAATTGATGCAACAACATCTATGATAAACATTTTTTTTTATTATTACTTAACAACTTGTTAGAGTCAAAAATAACTCGATAGAGTTTTATAGTAAACACGCTCAATTCTCGCTAAATAACTTTACATAACATAGTTATTGTCGTTTTAACAACACAAGACATAACTGAACACGCCTTACCTGAAACCTCTCCAAGACAGGGAGCCATTTGTTTTGTATAACTTTCCGCACAATTTTGGAGTTGTCACGTGAACAGGTGATCTTGAACACTGACGGCCCTGGCCACGGGATCAGCGTCAGGAACAGAAGGGCCAGGACCTGAGAGTATAACAACCAACCGCTATTCCTTAAGAAATGTACACGCTTTAAGGTATTACGCCAGAAACGTCATTTGATAACAACAACATTATGTATAAGACATACGAACTACCACGTAATAAAACTAATGTTCTTTACAAGATTCATAAGTTAAAATATCAAAGGTTCCGAAGTCATTTCATATTTATGTATCGAAAAAATGTTTTATTGCATTTATTGTTCACGAAACGGTTTCAAATGAAGATAAAAGCGCTGGCAAAGTGACTAAAAGATTTATTAAAATAACACTTATCTACAATACTGTTCTTAAGAAAGTAGTGAAAGATGTTAGGTTATGCTTCTGTTATTCAAATATCGATTTTACTTCCCGCTGATAACCTAATCGTACACAACTAAAAATAAACTTACCTCGAGAGAAAACGAAGTGGTCCTCATTCATATCTCTTATACGGCAAATATTCAATAAAACCTTATACTTTTTTCCGAAATGTTAAATTGTTATGTGGAGACTAGTGAAACGCTGGAATTGATGTGCCATAATCGGACAGCGGATGGCGCATGCGTGCGAAGTCCCCTATCTCCCCTGTTGTTTAAATATGTTTTAATTTATGCGTATTACGGTATCGGACTTGAACATGCTACGTTTTTATAAAAATAGCATGGAATGATGAACACACCTTTGTTCAGTTGCATTAGACTATAAAAACCTATTGCTCTTCCGCGTGGTGCAAATCTTTTCATACTCGAATTAAAATCGTGTTTTGCACACAATACCATACTGTTTTTAATCTTAATAACGTAACTATTTATTTTAATTTCATAATTTTAAATTTATTTGTCAGAGTTTTTGTAATTTGGAAATTTTGTAAGAAAAGTCGTCGGAAAGACAAAACCTCGTCATAGCAAATGACAAACATGAAGTTACAAAAAATACTACCACCGTGGGTATAGGGGACTTATGAAAATATAATTTTAAATCTGCAATATTTGTCGTTTTCGCTAGTTATTTAGCTATCATTCATCTTCAGTAAATTTTTCATTTCATTAAATGTTACAAATGACGGAGAAACATTGCATACGTACTTCTTTCCATATTCATGTTTACAATTTGTATATCATTATTTCTTTCTATTCGGCGCTTAACCTCTTTCCTCGTCAATCTACTCCACTTCTGATTTTCGACATCCTCAATAGTAAAAGCAGCTCTTTTTAATACAGATCTTCTGTTTCAGAAAAAAACGTAATAATGCGCCCCGGCAGCTATATCCAGTGCCAGTAACCATCTTCAGAGACTTCAGAGCAGGGAATCTTTGAATAACAGCCACAAACACAAGCAGATTACAAATGGTAAAACTAATAGTTTTAGATACAAATACCTCTAAATTCTCAATGATTATTCTGGTTTTGGAGCCCTCAGCTAGGGTTAAGTTTACGTTTAGATCATCTGTCGTCGTTAACCGTCCTTATAAATGAAAAATGGCTTTCTAAGTTTCTAGTGGATTTCTAAATAAATGTCCTGTGAAGCGTTCGACAATTTGTGTCAACTTATGAACTTCAAATGACTGAAATGATAAGAAATAGTCAAACCTCGTTACATAAACATTCGCGTAAACCGATGCACAGGACGTGACCTGCATTCCGTGGAAATTTGTTTGTTGTTTTCTTACAAACAATTACAACAACATATTGCACTCCATAATGTCAATTTATTGTGTTCAGTTGAAAGAGCACCCTTTTATTTGGTGATTGTTTTTTAACTGAAACAGTATCGTGACTGCCTTAAACAGAAGCTAATATTTCATAATAAAAAAATATATTCAAATATTATAAGTAACATTGTAACAGTTATCGTCCTAGTAAAAAAATAAATAAGTACACATGGCGACTGTCGTAGAGACCACTTCGGAGAAATTTTACCAATTTATTGAGTAAGTTATGTAATTTATATATATTTTTGTTCCTTTGTTTGTAGTTTGTACAATATATATAAATTTTCTAATAAGACTTAAAAAAGAGCTGAAAAGTTTGTTTGGACGCACTTATCTCCGGAATTGCCTAAAAACTTTTGCTTTTGATAACGTAACTCTTGAAGTTGCAAAATGTTTAGCGTCACGACCCGACTTTCAAGAGCCGAGCATAAATAAAAAATAGTAAATATGGGAAATGTATTTCAATCGGACTTATTTAAAACTTGGTGTGGAATAAGTGTGGAGATTAAAGTGAAGCCGCGTAAAGCCGGATGGGACTGCTAGTTATATGATGTAAAATAAAATATATTCTAAAATAAATAAAAACAATCTTTCGTACATACATAAACTCACGCCTTTTTCCCGGAAGGGGTAGGCAGAGGTTTCATATTTGTAAGAATTTCATGGAACTAAAAAATCGAATTGCATGACCTAACTTTATTAATTATGCGATATCCGTCATCTTCTGCAGTTATATTTCAAACCTAAATAGGTACCGACATTTTTCATTTTCTAACATAATTTAAATTATTTAAAAAAGTGAATTATGACAAATAATACATTTGACCTAGATATGAAACGGAGCCATATGAAGGTGTTATCGGCGCGGCGCCTATGATTAAGCACCCTGAACTTGAAAACAAAATGATTTGTTAGGTATGTTGTAAAAAATAGCATAACCGCTTCCGCGGTGCAAGCCGAATCGATTGCTTTGGCAGCTAGCGCTTGTTACACTAACATTTCAGTGCACAATTTGTCAGCTAACGAACCAATAAAACCTCAATTAAAGGTTAAAACAATGGTTGTTTGATAACAGTGCCCGAACCATTACTATTCTATCACTCTCCGTTGTCGCCGCAAGCTCTGTTTTCTACTTTTCGTAAATGGGCAGGTCAGTCATATCTATTAATTATTTCGTTCTTAATCTTAATCAGTTATTGTTATTCATTTAGATAATATTTGCCTTTAAAAGAGAAGCAGTTCAATATACGTAACATTAGTAAAGTAACATATTAATCAATTAAACAACATGTTTAGAGTCTTCTGAGTCAGAGATTAGAGAAAATTTACTATATTATAACGCCGCCAAGAAGATGTGCTGCTAAGTGCTAGGTCTACATCTAAGATAGATAACAACTACGTTAGACGACAAAAATCGTCCATTTCATGATACAAAGAAACTACTGTCATTACCAATATTCATTAAATCGCGATAAAACAAATGTGCATGGATATATAGACTTAGGTAATAATACTTAATATTTCAAAATTCAAAATATATACCTTACGAAAAACTATTTGAATAAAAAATATTGGTGTATACAGCTACTCAAATCTTGACTTCACAAATTACGCAGTTTTCAACAACTTTCGGGGCACGTGCCATGCAAAGACGAAGTTTGATTTATTCACAAATCTTTACTATGTGCCCCACTGTTCTAAGGAGATCTTTTCTTGCTAAGACTATCCAACTTAGTTGTGAAAAATATGGTAAGAAAAGTTTTTAAGCTACAGTTGCCCGTCATTTTTTCCAACCGCACCGTAAAGAATTTGCATAAAGTAAATTTTATGGGTCAATACTTAGTTATTACACCTAAACTTTAGTTTGGTGCATTATGACGAAATTACACACGATAGGTCGTGTAGACAAAGAAACATTTCTCGTGCCCATTGTATACAGCATCTTAATAAAAAGTAATTAGTGCAACGATAGCTAGGTGCACCGAGCATCTACATATAGATGACATAGCAGGGTAAGGGACCCGCCACCCCCTGTGTTCTAGTCTCCCGCGAGCATGCGCGCAGCCTCCGCTTCAATTCGCCGCTAAGAGCAGTGAACCGGGCTAACATTTAGTTTCTCTCAGTCCGTTTCTTTTTAACCTACTATCGAAGAGGAGATAAGCGATACAAACAACTCTAAATATAGTACAGACGAAGAGATAGTACTGAATTTTGCCGCCCCAGTATTATTTCAGTAACAAAACGCGCGGTGATCGCTACGAGTGCTACGTCGTTGCGTAGCCATAAAACAACGCAATGAGACAATATTCGGGGTCCAATTTTACAAACATAACATAATTATGTATCCCGAAATCGTTAATCGAAATGATAGCCCCGTGAACAATAATTTAATAGACACCGAACTGACAGCGCCGTGTTAATTGGATGACATGATTCCCAACTATACATTCAGGTAATACATATAACTTATATGCAGCGAGTTTGCTTATTCAACCGATGTTACATCGTAACTAAATCATTTTCGACCCGACAGTTTACTTATGCACATAAATAACGAAAAGTTAAAAGCTATTTATTGAGTAATATTTTTTTTATTTGTTTGTGCTTTCATTACTACGAGTAAATAACTAACTCCGCGAAAGAGTGCAGTGAAATAGTGAATAGTGCACTTACTAATTGAAATTGTACAGTAGAGTAGAATTTTGTTAGTATCTTTACGTCACCAAAAAAAAATAAAAAATACATTGCAATTAAACTTTGATACAATCTCTTACTCTTATTTATAAAATATCCAGTTAAAGTCTATATTATCAATATATTATCACTCTTGCCTATTTTAAGATGCGCTCCGTACTGCATTGTTCTCTAAGATCAATCGCAACTTCATAATAATAATTTTACTATGTATACTAAACAAATACGTATTTTTAAATTCGACAATATAATGGGCAAATGTGTAGTTCATTGAATTAAAGTGTCATAATTTAATTTCGAAGCTACTTAGCAGGTATAGAATACATTTGTAATAATTAGGTAGGTGTCCGCATAAAATGAAGTTTCCTATTAATTGAATTGATTCAAAATACAATAATTAGGAATCCAGCTTACTGAGATTTCGACGCGCACTTGACCTAGTTTTAGTACATAGTTGTAGAACCGAAACAATTTTCTAGCTATTTCGAATTTATTTAAATATTCTTAAGTAATTTATTGTTCACCCAATTGGTATTGTATCTATCTGTATCAGCCCATCAGTATCCCACTGCAGGGCACGGGCCTCCTCTACAATCGAGAGATGTTATATGCTTAAAATAATTGGGTTTTTGTTCTTTTTCAGCATGTCAAAAAATGGCGGGAGGCCACGTTCCGTCCCCATCCGTCTTAGATACTTCTTTCTATTTGCAACGGTGTTTGGAGGCAGTTTGCTACTACTATCATTTAACTCACGCATCGATTTGTTTCTTCTGAACAACGGACCATCAAGTTCATTTTGGGATACGCATCACTACGAAATTATCGAATCCGAAGAGAGTTTCACTATTAATACTGAAGGATGCACAATACCTGGATTACGTCCGTTCGAGGATAGCATTCGAAAATTCAGTGACCTACCAAATGACGTCGTCAAGTGTAATAATCATAATCAGTCATTATTGGAGAGTAATAACACGCATATATGGGTCGTTAGCGAAAATGCCCAATATTACAACGTGCCCGAAGAGGAGAACATAACTTGTTGTTATAGAGGCTTTTACAGACCCGTAGCAATACAGGATATCAGCGCAAGAGATGTTGATGATCGGATTCAGTACGGCAAATGTATCGACTTCTCAGACAGCATAGAAATTATTAATGAATTTGTAAAGGTTTCTTGCAAATTTAAGTACAGGATTATTTATGAGCAATTTTTCCTGACAGCTCGTAAAAAATCACCTTTTACACTGTCTGACGATTTTATAGAAGTTCCACAAAATAAGAGTAAATACAATGTTTTAATAATGGGTATCGATGCGGTTTCCCGATTAAATTTTTATCGAACTATGCCTAAAACTTTGAAATACCTCCAGAAGAAGGGCGCTATTGAATTATTGGGATACAACAAAGTCGGCGACAACACATTTCCTAATTTAACTCCTATGTTACTCGGCATCAAATCTTCCGATTTAAAAAATACATGTTTGCCTACTTCAAAATCTACTTTTGACCACTGTCCCTTTGTTTGGAATTGGTACAAAGATATGGGATACTACACTGCATTTGGTGAGGATAACGCGGGGCTTGGAACATTCAACTATGGAAGACTCGGGTTCGCTGGCACCCCTACTGATTATTACATACACACTTTTATGTATGAAGGTGAAATACACGTTGGAAATAAAAAAGACTTCAACACTTATTTATGTTTGGGCGATAGATATTTCTACAAGGTTCTCCTTGATTATGTTGAAAATTTGACAGTGGAATTAAAATCCGATAATTTGTTTGGATTCTTTTGGGAAGCTACAATGAGCCATGATTACTTGCATTACCCAAAGCTAATGGACGACGATTATGAGAACTTTTTACAAAATCTGGATAATAATAAGTACTTGGATAATACAATATTTATACTGCTCAGTGACCATGGCATGAGATGGGGTGACATACGATTTACTAAACAGGGACGACTAGAGGAACGACTTCCATTATTTCACATATTGCTACCGCCATCATTCCAAAAAGAGTACAGCCTGGCTTATGACAATATTAAAACGAACAGACGACGATTAATTACACCATTTGACGTTCACGCAACACTTTTGGATATAATCAATATACATGACTTAGACAATGAGAGCATCAAACGAAGAAGTAAAAAACACTACGCTACCGACAGAAGTATTAGTCTATTCCTACCAATACCTACCAACCGCACTTGTAAGGTGGCTGATATCGCCGATCACTGGTGTACATGTCACAAATCCCACCGGGTGCCTACAGACACTATCGAGGGTCAGGAAGCTGCGTTGTATCTCGAGAAACATTTGAATGTATTATTACATGATTATCCGCAATGCGCAGAACTAAGAGTTTCAGAAATAATAGAACTGATTGAAATGGATGCTGGCATACCAGATAAGGACGAAATTGGATGGGAGGAGTTCATGGTAGTAGTGCGGACGCAGCCAGGGGACGCCGTGTTCGAGGCGACGCTGCGGCGGGGCGAGGAGGACTGGGTGCTAGCGGGAACGGTCAGTCGGCTTAACTTGTATGGCCAACAAAGCCACTGTATACATCACTATCAACTCAAATTGTATTGTTATTGCCAATAACCATACATGTAACGGAAGTAAAAAACTGTGATATTATAAAAGGGATGTTAAGATAAGGAAATTCAACTCAATATGTGAGTGGGAAACAAGGGTATAGATTCCCTATGGTACTAATGAAATAGCTACCTACGTAATTTTTGAGATAGGACATGGTATTGCTCAAGTATATCCCGGCCTAATTTATTTTTATTTTTATTTGTGCCAGTCAACGTGCATTTATCAAATGGTAGTAAATACTTGTATATAGACTGTAGATAAGTTAATTTTTAGTCTTATTACGCGCTGGTAACTATTAGGTACCAGCGGTGTAATGAATATCAACTGAATATATCACGTACTGTATTTATTTATAGTTTTTGTAGTGTTTAAAACATGTATAGTAGGATAAATGTGCCATGCAATACGTAGAATTAATTGTAAAATTAGAATTGATCGTGTTGAGAATAGCTACATATCACAACGACAAAGAACGATTATGTTTAGTAAAATAAATAGGTATTCAGTCACATTATTAAGTGTCAGTAGAATCAAATGATCAATTAAGTTACTTTATTGAAAACATTTTAGAAATATACACGTAGACAAACAACATATCGATAGAACTCTACCTATTTCTTCGTATATATATTAATATCTATTGTCCTATTGTCCTTCAAAATGTTGTATTGTTATATTTATAAATTAAAAATGTGCACTAGAATTGAATCAACGGATTTATTTCTGTCTATAAATTGACTACGGAACATATTAATAGTACTGCTGAGTTTATAATGATTTTAATGTATTCTCATGGAGTTTATTTACATATCAACTAAAAATAAAATGTTATTATTGTTTAATCTTTATTTCAATCCTTTTTTAGATATTTCTTAAGTCTTATCAGAAACACCAAGGGACTAATGTTTTTGCATAGACATAAATAATAAATAGATACATCCATCAGTCCCATACATAGTCTTGTAGCCACAGTGTCACGCCTTGTGTCACTGGTATCAAAAACTACGAGAGACTTTCTAGACTCACAAACACCCAGACTCGAAACAAATAGGTATGCATCACACAATTATTGCTTTCGGTACGGGGATCGAACCCGCGGTCTCATGTTTTACAGTCGGCGTCTAACTAGCTGCACCACAAAGGCTGTCAAGATACCGATATTGTGTTATATTTGTAGAAAAAAAAAAGATCTCTGCCTTTGTCGTAGAGTCAGCGGTTCTTTTAAAATTACTTTTTATTTCAAGCCAGATAATAACTCTACCACTTGCATACATTTTCACACATGTAGAGGAAATCTATAGCTCTGCCTACCCTCCATCGTATCTGGTCTAGGTAGTGGCCTAAAGCTTAGACATAAATAATCCTAATGATGACATGAATAACAATAATTTATGCTTGACAATTTATTGATAGTCTTATTTTTTTATAATTACTTTAGTTGTCCTTATTGTCTTATAAGTTGTCATTTTTTTTAAGTTTAGAAGCCCATAGCTTCTCACGCCTTACATGTGCAGGTCACTGAGCTTCTTGACTCACATCGACAAATTGTAGATATGTAATTGGTAAACCTATTACATCAAAACTTACGAGAGAGTATGGAAGGTATAATTCAGACTTACAAACTTTGCACGTATATGCTAGCACTTAGATCAATCAGTATTCTAAATTGTACCTATGCCGTCCTGGTAAATATATCATAAAATGTTGAGATCACACAATTACATTAGACTGGTTAAGTGTTGTCTTAACCACTGAAAGTGTCCATATAATTTAGGCGTCGCAGCCGACTTATTTTGTATAATAATATCTTTTGACCTCTTTAATAACACTGCTATAACCTAACTTGAAATGTATCAGCGCCTTAACTTTAAAAGCAATATAACTTACTAGATACTACTAATGAATCACTTACTAGATGAAGTAATATTAACATTTTGAAGTACCCATATTTGTGTATGAGTTTAAAATGTATGCCTACCTGTAGTGCTTTCGTTACAAGAAACTGAGAAGCATCATGTTTTACTGTGGACATATTGGACACATAATTTATTGCTCATGCATCCTATAGTGTTCAATTTTAGTGTTCAAAAACGCAAGATTACAAACTGTAGCAAAAGAAAATAAAATACATATTTCCTACGACTTGTGTCGCAGTTCTCATAACTACCCAATCGTTGTTTGGAAAATAAAAATGTTTATAGTGGTCGGAATCAGTTGTTTAATGCACCTACGTACATTTACAAACTCAACTCCATCATACTAAGTTCCGCACAATTCATTGTTGTTAAACAACATGAAGTTTGTCGTTTTTATTGAATATTATTTCATTATAGTCGTCAACAAAGTGGTAACTGTAATAGGTGACGAAAAATCATTTATAATAAACACTGAAGGTTGCACAATACCAAGCTATGCTGATACCAATGAATCTGTAAATGACGTGGATAAAATAATAGAGCGTTGGTTAGAACGCACCAAATGCTCCAAGTCAGTCGAACTTGTTTCTTCAAACTCTACACACTTTTGGATAAATCAAGATGCATATGAAGACTTTAATATTTATCTACGAAATGAATTCTATTGTTGCTACGCATACTTTTTGGCTCAGAATAATATAGCAAGTATAAAATACGGAAATTGCACAGAATTTAAAACGTTTATTAAAGCGGAATATGAATTTGTTCGTACAGAATGTTTTTATTTTGATAACAAAATCTACGACGACTATTTGGTTTTTAACGTGCACAACGATTATCACAGACGCATAAATAGAGGGTTCAATGTTCTGATCCTGGGCATTGAAAGTATGTCAAGACTGAACTTCCAAAGAACTATGCCATTAACAGCAAAGTTTCTAAAAGACCGCGGAAGTATTCAAATGCTTGGCTATAACAAATTAGGATATAATTCATTTCCTAACTTATTTCCCTTGTTGATGGGAAAAGCCTTTAAAGCCGTACGTAATAGCTGTATTCTTAATAATGTTATTGATACAGATAAATGTGAATTTATTTGGAACACTTATAAACGTGCTGGATATCATACAATTCTTGGATCCGATAGCGTTGCAGGACTACTTGGAGAGTACGAGTACGAATTAACAAATATTCCTACAGATTTTTACCTACAGCCGTTCGTGTTTGAGACTAGAAATCTCTTTGACAACAAGAATTATGCTTATCACATATGCTTCAATAACAAGTATTTGTATAAGGTTCTTCTTGATTATATTACAGGAATAACTAAACATTTAAAGTCAACTAGATGGTTTGGTATGTTTTGGGGAGAATCCGTGAGTCACGAGAACCTATACCTACCGAGAATAATGGATGATAATTACGTACAATTTCTTAATAACTTATATCATAATAATACAGTGCTTATAATTCTGAGTGATCACGGTATGCGTTGGGGAGAAATAGCAAGAACAAGACATGGGCGCCAAGAGGAACGTTTACCTTTACTTGAAGTATTATTTCCAGAAGGATTTCGTAATCAATATCAAGAAGCATACAAAAATTTTCTTTCGAATAGTAATCGTTTAACAACACCTTTCGACCTCCACGAAACTCTTCTGGATCTTCTGAGCGAAGAAGGCTTAGAAGACAATCACATCTCAGTGAGAATGAACCTTGATGATTCAATTACAAAAAAAACTAGCTTATTCCTCCCCATATCGCAGAAAAGAACCTGTGATTCAATTGGCATCGATGAGCATTGGTGCACTTGCATGAGAGGACAACAAATAAAAACAAACAATAAAATGAGACATGCAGCTGCTAGATACTTAGTTAGTCACCTCAATAAATTGTTGAGTGGACATCCACAATGCCATAAATTGTCATTGAAGCAAATACTAAATGTTAATGTAGTAAAATCCGATAAGGACAAAGGTAACATTTTCGTGGTGGTTATAAGAACTAGTCCTGGAGACGGCATGTTTGATAGCACTCTATATCACAAGCGAAGAGAATGGGCAGTATCTGGAATGGTCAGTCGCTTAAATCTTTATCGAAATCAGAGCACTTGTGTTGGCGATAGTATAATAAAACTATATTGTTATTGTTAACCGTAGTAAATAAAAAATATTATGTTATTTACTGGCTCAATTGATGAACTTTGGAAAATCTTCGCCACAAGCAACAATGTACTTCGATTTTTTTGCAGTAATAGATAACTTATAATGTGGCAGGAGAGAGAGAGAGAGTAAATAACTACTAATTGTACTACTTAACATAGGTAGTTGATTGATGCATCTGTTCGTGCAACGCAATAAGCCATTATTGTTTAAAAACTTTATATACCGGGTAGTTCTAGTGACCATAGAAACAATGCAACTAAAAACTTTCGAAAAAAAAAGCGACGTTTTATTTTTATCACATTTTAAGTAACATCGTGTTTGGGCGGTAAATACATAGTTATTACCAAAATAATAATTAAGACCCATGTGATGTTGCTAACATCTTTAAAAATAAAAGGTTATACTTAGGTACACTTTAAAATGACGATTAACATTCAACAGTAATAATTAGCCACAAGAAGTTCATTGTTGAACATTCAACATAGTCCTATGTTTATTACTTTTTTTTTTATTGAATAAAAGATACCTAGCCCTCACAAAGTATGTTAAGAATTCCTAAGACTATTCAGGTATTCTTACGTTCATTTTAGGGTCTCGACAATCCACACGTCAAGACAGTTAATGCATTTATACGAGCTGAATATCTTTTTTCTTTGTCCGTTGTAGGAATAAGGAAAATATGGTGCACTGGGAAAACCGTCGTATCACTAATTGAAATATTTACCGATGGTCATGACTCATGGAATAATTTGTTGATTCAAACGTATGTAAATCACCGCAAATTGGTAATGCACAGGGGCTTTGTCACATTAGCGCCCATGTGACGTCAGCCGCTTATTTTCATGAAGATAAAGCTAAGTCTTTTATCTATTCAGCCACAGGAAGTCCACTACTGAACATATGCCTATGTTCATCCAACGATCTACAAGGGGAGAGACCCTTGGCATTTCAATTATATTATTGTTTATAGTTAGCATTGAAAATATACAAAAACGAAGATGTCAAATTTATTTTTTATTATATCTTTTAGTAACAAATACCACAAAACAATTTCCATGATTCACAAAGGCCTTTCTTTGTATTTTTTTTTAAATTTGAATTATCAAACATTTTTATTTATATTTTTGTTATTAATATACGATAGGATACAGCTCCTCCCACACTTGGAATCTGTCTTCGGACATGTTTCGTTGTATGGTGAGTTGGTCTGCGATGTTGAGGTACTGCCTGTCGTCAGGTTTCATCACTGGCCATGACAAGTCTCCTAGTTCAGGAGTGTCTTTGGACGGGTTCGGATCCCTGTGGAAGCAATTGATAGTTAAAATATGACAGCGGTGATTTTATTACCTATTCTGCAACTGCATCTTATATTTTGTAAAAGAAACAAATATAATTTTAAAAATGCATTATATGGTGCTGTAGTAGGCATATGAAAAGCCCCTAATCCCTAATACTCACTAAAAGATTGATAGCATTGTTAGGTAAAGGAAACTAATTGCAACCAAGTATAAAAAACACTAAACTATAACGGTGAAGGAAAACATCGTGAGGAAACCTGCATACCATAGCGATTTGTATACATTTCTATGGTATGTGAAAGTCCGCCAACCCGCACTAGGCCAGCGTGGTGGACTATATGGCCTAACCACTTTCAATCGTACTCTCGATTGTAGAGGAGGCCTGTGCCCTGCAGTGGGTCGTACATGGGCTGATACAATACAATACAATACAATAAAAAAACACAAAGGCAAATCTTATAGAAATTTTAAAATAATTAAAATGGGAAAATGTATATACATTTGTGATAAACATATACATATAGCTAGCATGGTTACCTAAGTTCTAACGCCTCTCTATAGTAAGCCCTTTGTTCAGCAATAGGACGTATATGTATTAAAGATACATAATTACTACATACCCGTATCTAGCGAAGTTGTACCATATGCCAGTCATTTTGTCCACCATGTGAGAGTCTGGGCTGGTGGGCTCGATGATGGGAAACTGGTAGCTCATGCTGAACAGATAGATCATGTCGTCGTGGTGAGCCGCTCCTGTAGAATGAGGATTGAATTGAATGTGGATAACTCAGGGCTGGTATATGGATGAGTAGGCTCTGCTGTTAATGTAAATGACCAGCTTTCAGGAAGTTTATTGACTGGACTAATTCGCTTCGTTTTCGGTACGGCGTATCGCAGGTAGGGCGTTATCACAAGCCGACATATGCTGAATGACGAGGAATACTTCTCCATGGCCACTTGGTTATCTAACTGAGTGTCGCTGTATTTATCATACAGTTTATTCACTTTTCCAAATCAAGGTAAAACATACGATGGTTCGTCATAATGGCCCGAATGCTGAACATTCGTGTCATAGAATACAATAACGTCAGCGTAAGTCTGTTGAAGTAAATAGCAAAATACGGTAATTTGACTTTACCTTTTGGTCTTCCAGTGGTAGGATCTTGGTAGTGGCTGTTGTTGCCGATATAGCTGAACTGGTAGTAGTATACTGGATGCTTGGAGTGGAGGCACATGAGGTTAGCCAGTCTGAATATAAACAAAATATTGCGTGAAATTATCAGAAATGTTTTATCTGATTAGTATATATAATCATAAATTGGCAGAATTCTCTCCAATTGTGCACGTAGGGATAAGTCCCTACGTGCACAATTAGAGTACTCTTCATGAAATCTGGTAACTTATTAACATAGTTTTATGAGTCTTTACATTAAGTGTGGCGCTCGGCTTTTGTTTTTCTTTTTCAGTTTTAAATTTTGCAGTTCATACCTACTACATAGAACCTTTTTAAACATAATACTTGGCTTAGTAGTAGCTAAAAAATCGTAATTATTGATTTACCTGTGGACTCCAAATCCAATAACTGAGTCGGCATAAAGTCTGCCAAGGGCCTGCGCACTAGGTTCATCGTTGACCAGGACTCTGTTGCCAAGATACACCTCCCTCAGTCTTCTAGCTACAGCCTGAATGTTCTCCTCAGGGAGGAGGAAGGAGATAGGTGCCACCTGCTCGAACCGGTTGTTCATTCTGTCTGTCAGGGTCTGGTTGCTTAGGATAGCTGGAAGAAGAATTGCATTATATTAGTGATAGAAGCGTTGAAAATATGTGGTACCTACTTTGATATTGTCTGTGGATAATATCATCATGAAAGTAATTTCATTGTCATATTGGCTGATCTAAGAACGCGATATATTTGCCTAGGTCATTACAGTGTGATGTATATGTGATGACTTTTACATCTTGTGCATCATGGTCGATATGTATCTTAGTTCTAGATAAAAAAAAGCTTTAGCTAGCATATGTTGTATTTCCCCACAGATGGGGGAACTAATTCTCAGCAATTTTCATATTAAAATAGTCGGAAGACTTACAATAAGCCTTCCAGAAGAACTCATCCTTGGTCTGACTGACGATGTAAGGAACTGTGTGCATCTTGCCCTGGCGGATGGCGTCTAGCGGCTGCATGGAGAGGAACCGCTCCTGGCCGAAGTCTTGCTCCACCACGGGGCCCCAGAGACCGATTGGGTCGCCGGCGCTGTCCTGGGTTTCAAGATGAACGTATTGTATTACTGATTCTGGCTATGGGTTAGTTTTAAGGGTTTATCTGCAGTATTCGATAATATCCTAGTGCTGACGGTAGTGTTAGGGTTGGATGAGAAGGAATTGTATGCTAATTGGCTAGTTCTTAATGTGGAGTTTCTTTAAAATGAGTCTTAAAAAGATGGTAAGAATGGTACGATAGTCATTTTCTCTTATTTTTCCCTTGAAAATAGAGCATGATAGACTACACTTCTGAATATTGAGTGCATTCTATATGCCACAAACTAAACTTGCCTCTGACAAATCGTAGATTAAACAGAATTTTCTGTTCGGTGTTTCCATTTTACTTTCGGCACAAAAATCCCACTTTTTGAATGCACCAATACGTTTATAATTCTGAACTCCAATACCTAATTATGTATAAAATACTCACAAAGAACTGAGTGAGAGAATCCCCAAGCTCCCTCCACGTTTTGGTCTTCAAGCAGTCCAGGATCACTTTTGTGTTGTTGGTGGGGCAGTTGAGGATCTGCGCCTGTTGGATAGCGAGGTGGAATTGGTGCTTTGGAGTCGGACCCTTGGAGACTGGAGACGCGCTCATTGATATTCCTCGGTGGAAAAGTCCTGGGTAAGAAATGAGAGGTTATGGATGGTTTACAGATACTGTGAAGTGGAAACGTCCGAGCGTTTCTAGCAAGTACAAGTATTAATTAAAAAGCAATGGTATTTGATGTCTAAATAATAGAATCCGTGAACCCTGAGATGTACTAAAGGTTTTGTGATGTATCAGAAACTATCAGAGTTTTTTTGTCTTCAGTGTTCGTAACAACAAGATAACAATCACGCTTTATAATATTAGGCCTTGGTTTAACAGTCGCATTGTAAAAAAATAAATGTGTGTCTTTTAAGCTTATTTAAGTTGAACCAAAAACCATTGCATTTTTGCAAGACACGAATTTTACATGTGTGTAAAGTATCCATCTATTAAAAAACCTTTGCAGATGTTTCCGTTTAGACGTTTAAAAATGTTACCTTTAGACATAGGAGATATCATGTGCAGCATCACGCTGATAGATCCAGCACTACAGCCGGTGATGGTGACAAGGTTGGGATCCCCTCCGAAAGATGCGATGTTCCTCTGTACCCAGCGCAGTGCGGCCACCTGATCTTTCATGCCGTTGTTGCCTGGAGCTAACTTGTCTCCTGCGCTTAGGAAACCTAAGGGACAGAGTAGATTGCTATTTAGTATCAAATTGATTAAGCTCGTGGTTTGTAGTATACAATCTCATAATATCACTTATCCATATTTCGTTCTGGATGTCTTTGTAGAAACACATTGGATACACAATCTCCCCATCTTGAGGGCTCATTTTGAGTAGCGTATTTTCAGATGATAATAATTATATTTGTCTCAAAAATGTTACGTGTCGGTTTTTATTTTACTTTGCCTCAATTATTTATGCGCTTTATTTAAAAGGCAACCGTTAAAATGGTTGTATTAGTCCTAATGGTGCAATCATCTACAGCGGCCTCTAGAGATAGTATCGGCTAGTGTAAGACCATTGTCTCTCGCTACGTGACACAACGTCTAAGTTTCTCCAAGACTTTCAGAGCATCGCTAAAACTCAATACCTGCCATAAAAACCCCGATAGGTTACCTAAAGTAGCCCTTGCAAGTAAGTTCTTTGTTGTACACGCGTCACGTGCTTGGGATTGGGTGAATATGGGCTGTTATAAAACACTTGAAACTAAAGAACAACTTACCTAGAGAAGCCAGACGATAGTTAATAGTAACGAAGACCACGTCTTTGTCGAGCAGGTAATGAGGTCCAGCGACGTCGCTGCGGCCCGTCATCGCGTAGAACCCGCCGGCGTGGATGAAGAAGATCACGGGTAGAGGTTTCTTCCTGCTCGACATCAAATAAATAAGCATACATGCGAATGTGGATGATAATTTATTAAATATTATTTTTCTTCAATGTTTGAAAGGTTTTGTTGTGACAATCCAATCAATCAATCCAATCCATCAGCCAAAGGAAGTCCACTGCTGAACATAGGCCTCTCCCAATGATTTCCACAGTGACCTAGTTAATGTTGTTGTGACAACTTAGACATTTTTAAAGATTCCGTACGGTTGTATTACCGCAGTCGACAAATGAGCCAATTCAAGAGTTAGATCGAGAGAAATTGGAGTTCATTAAGGTTATTTATTTGCGTTTTTTTTTTTCTTTCCATTAACATGTAGTCTTACACTTTATTGCTCGGAGTATAGACGTTGATGGTGAGACAGTCTTCGTCGACGTAGTAGGGCGGCGGCACTGGCAATGGACACGCGGGCCCTTCCTGACTCGCGTCCACTATGTCCGGGTAGTGGAGCATGTCTTTTGGAGGCTGGAAAATATAAGCCAGTTTATTAGCCAGTAGAATAGCAAATTAGCATTAAATAAAAAGTTTTTCTGGAGTTTTCTCACGATGCATTCCATTGTCAATTTAGAGAGCGATAATGAAATACGACATTAATTTAATATAATAATAACACTGTAATATACTCGTATTACTCGCAACTTCGCTCGCGTAAAAAATATTGTCTGAGATAGTTAAAAGTCCCGCTAAATATTTTCCTGGGAAAAAAAGTAGCTTAGAGCTACTGATACGTGGAAGATCCAACATAAAATTAATTTGGACTAGCAGTTTCCTGAGATAGGCGCGTTCAAACAAATACATATATGTACCTAGTCAGGTCATAAATTCTGTCACATGTTTAATATAAAATAATTGAAACAAGTTAATTCATTATGTATCCATTTATATACCAAAATGAACTTAACATATTAGATTCTTATGACACTAAAGTTTATTCAAAATGACCTCCGTGATTTTGAATACAGGCCCTCAATCTGCGCGGCCAGTCGTCTATCGCAGCACGAACGAGGTCCATGTCAATATCGGCGGCTGCCTTAATCAAAGATGTCTTGAGTGACTCCAAATTGGGATGAGGCTTTGAGCACGCCTTTTCCTCCAAGTGTTACTTACAGTTACTTACAGTTGTAATCTAACGGATTCAAATCTGGACTGGAGGAGGTCCAGTCTTCGTGCCGGATGAAGTCGATTTCACGCGCCGCCTTGTCTTGTGTGCTCTTCGCTCTATGAGCTGGCGCCGAATCTTGTTGGAATACCCAGTGCCTGTTATTGAACATGGTATGAGAAACAGGTTCCACAAGGTTCGTCAGGACTGTATTTTGATACACAACTGCTTTCTTTTTTACACCTTTCTCACAAAAATGTACTTCTGTTAAGCTTAAGCCCCAATAAGAAGTTTCTTAATTTGGGATTTTCATGGTATGGTTGGGAGTTTCCCAACCATACCATGAGCGAGGATGGAAAATGACCTCGTTGGACACGCGGAATACGGTTGCTCGCTTCTTCACTACTGTGTGCGTACACCTTATCATTTTGTTTGTTGTAGCTCTCTTCTACGGTAAAATTTTTTTCATCCGAAAAAAGAATTTCCCGATATTTTTTTCCCGCGTACGGCTTCAACAAAGCGCGGCATCTCTTCAGTCTTAGGTCCATTAGACGAGCATTCAAACGATGTCCTGTTTTTCTTCGATATGCCCGAAGCCCTAAGTCTTCATTTAACACCCTTTTCACCGTGGTTCTGCTTAACCCCATCTGAAGGGCCAACAGTTTCTGCTTACGTTTGGGATTTCTTTGAATTCGCGCCTTCACAGCTTTTATCACTGCTGGAGTCCTAACAGACCGAGGGCGACCACTTCTTGACCTGTCATCTACACTAGAGTCTTCATTGTATCGTTTGATGGTACGATAAACGAATCTTTTGGTTATATTCAAATTTTTCAGTATGTCAAAAATTTTAGTTGGCGCGTAACCGCAACGATGCAACGCAATAACTGCAACACGGTCTTCTTTAAAAGCGTCCACTCCATATTTAAAAATGAGTAAAATTCTAAAAAGTAGGTATACATTTTTATTTTCATGAACAATTCGAAATTCGAATTCAATAAACTTTTTTGTGCCCAGCATTCTAAAAGAAAAGTTTTTACTGTGTAACAATACTTATGACCTGACTGTGTATATTAGTATATGCATCTCCATTCATTCTTATTTACTACTGTTTTGTTTTACTAGTAGATTATAATAATATTTAGAATCTAGCTGGTGTCCGAATATCAACCGAGGTGACCGCTGAAAATCAGCGTTGTGTCACCACAGACTACCTGTGGTGGTACACGCCACAGGTCAACATTATGCTGAGTGGTCACCTACATCACACATGTCACAGCCACGATGTGCCGTCTAGACGTAGTAGATAATAGGCATTCTTCCTTATTATTTTCTTTTTGTTATATGCTGAGATGTATATTTCATTTGAATAAACTTATATACATTTCTTTATAAATAAATACACCTAACAATCATAATGTATTGCATAGCCTTAACCCCAACTAAGACACAAACCCTGTGTCGTGGGTATAAGAAACTACAAGAGACGTTTCGGTCTCATTGATCCCAGACATGAAACAATTACTTGTGACGTAAAGAAACATTAATTGTATTGAAACGAACCGAACGTTATCGAACCCACACAACCATCACAACCGTGTGTAACCAAATGCCCCAAGGAGGCTATAAAGTTCTTAAGAAAGTGCATTTTCCTTGAACTATAAATATAAACTTCTTTAAGTAAGTAAAGTAGTCAGTAAGTAAGTGCGTGATTTCCTGTTGGTAACGGACCAGACGCGACTGCCAAAGTGTTCATGGTGGTCGCGGGTTCAAATCCCAGGGCACACCTTTACCTCTTCGGAGTCATGTGTGTATTGATAGTTAATCACCACGCACTATAACAGTGAAGGAAAACATCGTGTGGAAACCTGCATACCATAGCGCAGAGGTGGCGAACCTTTATCTACCAATGAGCCACATTTATGGATAAATGTTTAATAAGGCCATAGACGTGCTGTCAAATAATTTTAATTTAATTATTTATTGGGGAACAACACATCAGATACGACATTAAGAAAAGAGTGCAGAATATATTTCCTTGTTTAAAGCAAATTTCCTTAATAGATGGTTTTTCCTCAGTGCATAATGAACGTTTTGATCGGTGACGTGCCCAGAATATTATGTCGCGTGCCATCAATGACACACTTGCCATTGGTTCGCCATCCCTGCCATAGCGATTTGTATGAATTTCTATGGCATGTAAGGTCCGCCAGCCCGCACTAGGCCAGCGTGGGAGGAATATATGGCCTAACCCCTGTCAACCGTACTCTCGATTGTAAAGGAGTGTCGTGCCCCGCGATGGAACGTATAGGTATGGGCTGATAAAATAAAATTCTGTAAGTAACTCGAGATGAATATAAATCACTTTAAAACCCAACGTCCGCGACATGAATTATCCTTATATAAGTCCTTTGTAGATTTTTTACATGAACAGGAAAATATTAAAACTTTATATACCTACCTATTTGTTGAAAATGCAGTTTTTTTGTTGTTTTTAAATTATTTTATATTTAATTCACGTTCCTCGTGGATAACTTAAGCCATAAATTAATTGATAAATTGGCATACTTAAAAACACGTTATGACAAAAAAAAACTGCTAAAAAAGTTGTTATTTTAATAATACGGTGTTTTCAAATAAGCAAATACACTAAACAGTGACATAAATACATACAAAAATACAAACATACATAGTCCTGACTACACAATAAGATAGGTATGTGCATTATGTTGAGAACATTTAAAACTACGACAGACTGATCGATGTCCATACCGAGATCCTAAATTAGTACATACCTACCTATATTTTTGTAATCATCGCGTGATTAAAGTATAATACTTTAATCATTGTCTATATGGGGGATCGAAAGCAACATTTCATTTTATTTTATCACAAACATCACCTGTGCAAAACAAAAGCTGTGTGTCATAATAAAAGCCGTTAATAAGACGTGGTGACGTGACCACTTTCAATCGTATTCTCGATTGCAGAGGAGGCCCGTGCCCTGCAGTGGGACGTATACTTCTGCATAGGTTGGAAAATGTGTTAACGTTTTGTGATATTATAAACACGTGACCGCCAGGATTTTCAGTATTTAATACGATACTCACTAGTTAGTAACCCTAAACAACAAACCTCATACAATACAAATAAGACGTGGTATTGTGATACTTAGTAGGATATACAGGGTATATCAAGACTGCTACCGAAAACGAAGCCAGGTGGTAGTTTTAGTGATTACAGACACGATACAACTAAAAATTTTCCAAAAAAAAGCGACGATTTATTTTTGTAATGTTTTAAATATCATTATGTTTGGGTGGTAAATCCATAGTTTTTGCTAAAATTATAATTTAAAGCCTTGCGTACTATAGCGACTTTAAAATTAAAATGGTGTACATTATTTTTTTACGAAAATGTATTTACCACTATTACAAATACGATGATAGGAAAAAGTTTACAAAAAATTGCTTTTTTTTTTAAATATATATATAATGCCTGATAACTCCCACCGCACACGGTGGAGAGATTTCCATACCTAATATTGGGTATGATACTCTGTTTGAATAATAGCTACTACACTTAGTGATAGGTAAATATTAGTTTCTTCGTCGCATGTATATCAATTTTCTTTGTTATAGCGTGATGTAGTGTATATGCACTGCATCTTATCGTTTCATAATGCTGTCCAAACAGAATACCGAACCGCATTCATCGTTCATCACAATTATTACCCCCTGTGAAACGATAAGCCGCAGGTTGGATCTCCACACCGAGACAAATGTTTGTGAGGCCCACAAGTATTTGTCTCGGGTCTGGGTGATTGTGAGACCGGAAAGTTTCTTGTAGTGTCTGATACCCACGACACAAGACTTAATTGATCTTAACGTAGAGTCAGAACTATGTATGTGAATGTTGGGTTTATTTATTATTTATTTGCTTATGCCAAATGGTGTTAAAATTCCAAAATTCTCAAGGGCGCTGTTAATACCATCTAAGTTAGCTCATCTACAATCTAGTGGCACTGACCTGGAACCTGAGTTCTCCGACGGGCGGCTGCGCGTACCTGATGCCGCGGTAGGCCTGGAACTGCCTCCCTCGTCGCGTGGTCATCCAGGACCCACGAAATGTTCCCGATGGAGACGTGGTTATGGGTCCATCTTGAGGGGTTTGGGTTGGGGCAGCTAGGGAAGAAGCTTTTGATTAATAAACTTTTTTTTTTCCGCTAGGTGGCGCCCATCAGTAATTACAGTTTTTATATAGCTCCCGAGAAATTTAAATTGAAAAATATTTTAAGCGTATAATTCCATCTAAAAGTATTTGCAAAGCTTTTATCGTACTCCTCTGCATATCTACTAGTGTTTGTGTGATATTCTGTGGACTAAAAGTGGCAATAAACGGTTCTGAACTTTTTGACCGTTACTTAACTTCAACTGTGAAAGTGCTGGATTGTGTGATGACACGTCTGTGAAACTTCCTGTAAGTGACAAGAGCATCTTTGCACTTAAACAACTCGGTAGAATACATACTACAAGGTATTCTAATTCAAACGTTCCAGTTTTGATTACATTTAGTACGCGAATCAGCGCCATCTCTGATCGCATTTCCTTCTATAGACAATTCGATACACTGTGACTTGTTGTATAAACTCTCTTTCTATTTGTCGCTAGAGGGCGCTAATCATTTAAAAATGAATTGTGGAGTCTGCAATAAAATCATTAAAGAGGATCGTAGCTCCGAAGACACTATATTGAGCTGTATCTCATGCTCAAAGAATTTTCATCTTGGCTGCCTTAACCTAACAAGAGCAGAGACTAAATCTGTTCGTTCTGCCGGTTTCAGCCAATATCACTGCAATTATTGCAAACTGAAATCAAAGGAGTCCCTGTCTGATGATACCCCACTTTCCTCCAGGAAAAACTTTAACAAACCTAGAGGCTTATTAGAGGACACACCCTCAGGTGTATTACCTATTAGTTCCGAAGAGGAAGTTTTGTCGTCCATACCAGCCGATGTCTTGAAATCCTTCACTCAGTCCCTATTGCAATTACAAAATGCATTTGAAAATATGAAACGAGAAATGCAAATGTTCACCACTTCTCTAAATTCCACCTCGGAGGATATAGAGCATTTCCGCAAGGAGATTGGCGACATGAAGAAGGAGCTGAAGCATCTGGAACAATACAAAGCCGAGGTCGTTGACCTTCGAGCTGAGGTTTGCCAACTTCGACTAGAACTCGAAAACAGACAGCAGCAACAATTCCTTAAGGACGTTGAGCTTACTGGTATTACAGAAAACCAGGGCGAAAACCTCTCTCAGATTGTGACGAACCTTACAGCCAAACTCGGTATTAGTCTGGACCCCCATGATGTGGATGACATCAAACGAGTTGGACAACGTACTGCCGGAACGAGTGGTAATGACAGACCTCGTCCGGTGATCATTACTCTAACCCGTCGGGCCCCGCGTGACCAGCTTCTGCGGGCCGCGAGAGTACGACGCGGCCTCACCACTGACATGATCAACGTTCCTGGAAACTCCCGCCGTGTGTTTGTCAACGAACACCTAACAAAATCCAACAGAATACTTTTCAGCAAAGCGCGCGCCGTCGGTTCTCAACAGAAATTTAAATATGTATGGACATCGAACGGTAATATTTTTATGCGAAGAACTGACACAAGCTCTGTACTACGTGTGACATCTGAATCGTTCTTGGACAAATTAACTAACAAACAAACAGGTAATAAAAGCCCTACGGTTGATAGCCAGTACTCCTAATATTAACATTTATATTAAAATTGTACCTACTTGTTATTATTTTTCTCGAATTGTCAATGTTTTTATAGTCCCGGTCCAGACTGTTGTTGTATGGATAGTGATCATAGTCTACTTAGTACTAAGTCGTAAAATATGCGTCCTAGTAATCTTTGACTTGAATATTAAACCTATCTTCTGTTTCAAAGACTGTTTTGTTGCTCGTTATACTTTAATACTTAGTTTTGTTTTAAGTTCTGTTATTTTGAATTTTTATATGCTGTGTGTAGTGCAATTTGTTATTTTTTTAACAACATTTTTATTGTTCACTCAAGGTATAAATGTTGGATCTCATTATGTTTTAAGTTTTTTAATTAGTGTTGTAAGTCGTTTTAAGGAGTTAATTAGCCTGAAATATCCCAACATATTTTACACTTTTATATTACTGAACCCATTCTCAAGTACATCCTATATAACTATGAACAATTTTATTACATTATTATTGTTTATTATAAAAAATATTCTTACACAATGCACGCATTTGCACTTTTTATTTATTTTATATATAGCATGCAATATTTGCTCTATTTTACTAGGATTTTATTCTCAATCGCACATGTTACCTAAACCTCTTTACCCTTTGTATGAGATAAAGATACTTACCAAATCATGGACACTATAAGCTTACAGTCACAATTAGATAACTCTGTCCATATTAAATGTCAAAATATAAATAATCTTGAAGATTGTAAAACCGTTCTTGCAAAAAATATCAATTTTACATTACTTACTTTTAACATCAGAAGCATTGGCAAGAATTTCACCAGTTTCCTGGTAGCACTTCGCCGCCTTAACATTGACTGTGATGTCATTATACTTACAGAATGCTGGCTTGCGTCTACTTCAGTCATAGGTCACATTCCAGGTTATAATTCTTTTTTTACAAAGCGAAACTTAAATCAAAACGGTGGTGTTGTCGCATATGTAAAAGAGCGTTGGAGTGTAAATGTTACAGAACCATTTGTGGCGGATGCATGTTGTATAAGCATAGAAATACCTAAACAGATAACCATCCTAGGAATTTATCGCTCCTCTTCTTTTAGGAATACCAACGATTTTATTGACTCGCTTGATAAAGCACTCTGTAACTTAAAAAATAATTATTCTAATATAGTTTTAGCGGGCGATATTAATATCGACATTTTGTCTAAAGATTTTATTTCACATGGCGCTTCTGATTATTTATGCAGGATTGCTGAACATGGTCTCCTTCCGGCTGTCACTCTCCCTACTAGACTGGAAGCATGTCTTGACCACATATTTGTAAAGTCATCCAAACCAGCGATAAGTGTTGTCTGTGATACTGATATTACTGACCATAAAATAGCTATATTGGGTCTAACTGATAAGAAAAATAAACAGAAACCTCCCCGACTAAAATCAGTAACCGATTTCGAGAAGATAAGAGACGATCTAAAAGAAGTAGACTGGACTCCGATGCTTCAGATAACTAATGTAAACGAAGCGACAAATCACTTTTTGGATATTTTTTCAGCAGTAGTACAAAAACATACCAAAGAAATCAAAACCAGCAGATCAAAATATAACATAGAACCATGGATTACTCCGGGTTTACTACGCTGTATCAGGCATAGGGATCGTCTACACATGCAAGCTAGAAAATATCCGGACAATGTCATTGTTACTACCTCATTTCTGAGGTATAGAAATTTCTGTAACGACTTGTTAAGGAAAGTAAAATGCGATTTTGAAAAAAAGGAAATTGGGAAAAATAGCAGCAATCCTAAAGCATTATGGGACACCATCAGCAAAATATGTCATTTCAAAAAGAAGAATAATGCACCTTTTGGATTATTATCTAAATGTGAGGACCCTTCCGAATCACTCAATGAGTGTAATAACTTTTTCGTTTCCGTTGGACAAAATCTGGCGAACAACATACTCACAAAAACAAGGGAATCTCAAGATAGTTTAGCTTCTAAATTTAGCATCACCAATGGTCCACTAAATTCTTTTTATATCTCTCCTACAGATAATGACGAAGTAGAAAATTTGATTTGTAACTTAAAAAATAACAGCGCCCCTGGTCTAGATGGTTTCTCGAATTCATTATTAAAGTTTGTCAGAGTCCACATTTTATCACCTCTCACTCACATCTTTAACTTGAGCTTCAGCAAAGGATGCTTCCCAGATGCTTGGAAAGTTGCTTCGGTCTCGCCAATTCACAAAGAAGGGGCTAGAGACCAGCCTAGCAATTATCGACCAATATCGCTCTTGAGTGTGTTCTCCAAACTGCTAGAAAAAATCATTAACAAACGTTTGACTCGATTTTTGGAAGATCACTGTTTGTTATCACAGCGGCAATTTGGTTTTAGAAGAGGCAAATCGACAGAAGACGCCGTGGAAACGCTTGTCAACTGTATAGCTTCTAACTTGGATAAAGGTCTTAACTGTTTAGGCGTGTTCCTCGATCTCGCCAAGGCTTTCGACACTGTCTCAGTACCAATTCTAATAAGAAAACTGGAAAATTTTGGAATCCGCGGTGCCAGTCTAGATTGGTTTCACAGTTACCTATCCGACAGACGGCAGCTAGTTAAGATAGATAAACTACACAGTTCCACTCGTCCCATCACCTTCGGCGTGCCCCAGGGTAGTATACTCGGACCACTACTTTTTATTATATACATGAACGATATCCATGATCTCCACTTAGAATCCGCTGATATAGTATGTTACGCTGACGATACTGCGATTGTGTTTTATGGCCGAGATTGGAATAATGCAAAGGCTGCGGCAGAAAAGGGAATGATCTTGGTTTCAAAATGGATGCAGAAAAACCTATTAACACTCAACACTAGCAAAACAAAATACATGTGTTTCCACAAGTCTCCCAGAACACAACCATCCTGCTCTCTTGACTGCAAGATTCATACATGCGACTTCACCTCCCCATCTAATTGTGGCTGTGTTACAATTGGGCGAACAAACACATTAAAATATCTAGGTCTTACTTTAGATGAACGCCTGAACTTTGAGTGTCATCTAGCCACCCTTGCAAATAGAGTCCGAAAAATTATAAGCATAATGAAGATGTTACGCAGGTCAGCTGGCATTGATACTCGCAAACTCGTTTACTACGCTCTGTGTCAGTCACTGTTAACGTATTGTATCGGAGTCTGGGGCGGCGCAGCCAAAACTCTTGTGCTACCTGTCGAAAGAGCTCAACGTGCCGTTCTTAAAGTTATGTTATTTAAACCTTACAGATTCCCCACTAATGCTCTTTACAGAGAAATAAAGGTGTTAAGAGTACGTCAGCTTTACATTCTCAAAGCATGTCTTTGTGCTCACAAACTGGCTCTTAACTCCCCGACTCATGATTTTTTGCTAACACGTAGAGTGTACAGACTTGATCTACCATCAATTAATACAAACTTTGCTAAAAGATTCCCTTATTTTTCTCATTTATTAATATACAATAATGTTTTAAAATACTGTGATATAAAGAACGATCCCGTTAAGAAAGCGAAAAATAAAATATTAAGTTGGCTAGAAACTCTTGATTATGAGGAAACAGAGCGATTGGTAACACACACTATTTTGATACCATAATATATATATATATATTTATGATAAATTCTGTAATATATTTATGCATATATTATATTCATTTTCTCTATATTTTACACTACTCTTCTTTATTTATATTTTAATAATTGTTTAGTTATTTAGGCTTAGCATTTTAAATACTCGTTCTAGTTACTTATTTAACAAATCCTGTAAATGGTCCAAACGGAAACATGTTACATACTTTTTTACTTAGCCTTTTTTATTTTTATATTGTTTAAGAGATAGTCCTTTAAATGGGCCACCTTATATGATAATTCTCATTTTGTATTCGTTTTTGGTATTCCAAGTTACAGGCTTTGCCTAGTTTGGATACCTCTGGTAATACTAGTTGTTTCATGTAATGTTATTTAAATAAAGATTTTTTATTTATTATTTATAAACAGTCAGTTATTTGATGTTTATCAGATTTAAGATTTCGTAGTCATTATAAACGTTTTATATTATAAGAATCATAAGTTTATTTTACCGGTAACTAAATTTTTTTAATATTATAACGAAAGTATTTTCGAGTTTTGGAAAAGTTTCTGCTTAATAGAGGCATCCTGAAGGCCGATACTGATAGATGTTTCTTTTAAAATTGTCTATAATATACCTAATATTTATTATCTCTTTGTTGTAATGTCCTACTTAGTCAGACTAATCCGAAAATACACTTACACTTCTTTATAGAAAAAAACGTTACCCTGTATTATTTTTTTGTAACTTAGTTAAAAACACAAATGTTATACACCCGAACATAATACATATAATACAAATATTTTTCCCTGTGGTTATCAACTCCGCAATCTTGCGTAAAATCTCTTAATCCACACTACCCTAATACTCGTAGATGTTCATAGAAAATCAGTGGTTAGAACTAACCTGCAGGCTTCTGGCCGTAATTGCCAGCGTGGATGGTGACCACCAGCACAGCTAATGAAACCACTTTTGACCACATGACTGCTGCGTGGTCGCTCGCACAATGACAACTTGTAGACAGTGACTTGTATTTATATGGTAATTTATGTGAGCCATTCTACACTCGATATTTTCGCTTTATTCGAAGTAAATAATATTTTGTGTATTAAAAGATATAATCAATCCAAATGTATGAAGTGATTGATTAAAGAGGACGAAGCGAAAGTGATTTGTCAGGACTGAGCAGTGGCGATCGGTAGCCTCTGCCTACGCCTGTGGGTCACAGGCTTATGTGTATGTGTGATCTATGTTGATGAATAATTTTATTTAATTACTCTTTTGCACACCAAAATATAAGAAGGAAACTATTAAAACAGACAAAACACTTAAAACTAAAGGCATGGTTACAATTAGCAGCCTCGACGCTGACTGTTATTTTTTCCAGGCATCCTTGGATGAACTGGATAATTATGACATAGAACAATAGGATGAAAAAAATCTAATTAATAAACCCTGGACATTAGATCTGGTTCATACCCTGTTAAGGCTTCTACGCACTATGAGGGCTGCCGCGCCGCGCCGCGCCGCGCCGGTATAGTGTATAAGAGGCATTATAGAAAAACAATATTGCATTAGAATGCGTAACAAGTTTATATGTCAAGTTGAAGGTCGCGATACAATTCTGAGTACGATAAGGAAAATGTTGATGAAATGTTTACAAACATTTATAATGTCTGTTTATAATATACTCGTATTAAAGGACTGTTAGCTGTTTGTATAGGAGTTGTTGCTTCGATTACTGTTTTTTTTTCATTAATTTTAAATGTTTAGGCTTGTTATTTCACAATCGACTGCTTGCTTCATAATAACTCTTTCTACATTGGGCCTTTTATTCCATCACGCTAGCCTAACAAGGTTGGAAGCTTTTGTGTAGATTTCATATATTTACCTGCATATTTCTCTCTCTCTCTCCAGCCAGGAAGTTCACTGCTGTATAGGCCTCCCCCAAGGATATCCACATTGTTGAAAGCGGCCTGCACCCAGCGATGCACTGCTACTTTAATTAGGCCGTCTGTTCAAATAATAAATAAATAACCAAAACCGTCCGTCCACAAAAATGGCGGTACTCGTAATTCTCAGGTATGCAATTTTTCTCACGATTACTTCCTTTACCTACTATTAAAGTGAGCTAAGCTAAGAATATTTAACTTTACATTAAAATACCTATATATATTTTAGCCGAGAACACATACTAGGCCTAACCCCTCTCAATCATACTCTCGATTGTAGAGTATGCTCATGCCCTGAAGTGAGACGTATCTGGGCTGATACAATACAGTACAAGATAGTAGAAAGCATAACACTTTACTTATTCCTTATATATATATATTCGATATCCTTGGGAGAGGCCCATGTTTAGTAGCGTACTTCCTTTCCTATTATAAAATGTACTCTGTGGTACTTCCTGTAGCTGAAGACAGAGAGTACCTACAAAGTAGTTTCTATTATTAACTGACATTAAGAACAGGTTATTGGATATAAGTGAGTGTTGAGGAAAACTAGCAGGGAATCCCAAACGGTGTTTCTGTGTAGTTTAGACGAATATCGAAAAATTATTATTCTATTACTTTAAGGAAAATTATTAATTGCCGGTGTTTTGTATGTTGTACCTATTAACATGAAAGTATATTATCGTGGTTGGTCAAATGGTTCATTATTTGTACTAAATGAATTAGATAGTAACTTATAAGATGCAGGTTTCTACGTCGCTTGATTGAGGCTTAAATGAGATCGTTTTAGGAACCGTGATAGCTTTTTTTACATACATAAACATCACGCCTTAATTCCAGAATGGGTAAGCAGAGGTGCAAACAGGACACCCACCTTTTGCTTTGTGTGTTCCGTCCTACGATGTGATGGGGGCGAGCCTAACGTCACATCGGGAAAAAACCTAGCTCCGCGCTGATAATTAATGGATAAACTCAATATCACTTTGCGCGACCCGGGATTCAACCTCGAGAGCTCAGCATTAGAATCGTATCGTAGCACAAACTTCGCCACCGAGGTAGTCAAAACCTTTTTCTGTTTTTCATAAATACACCCAACAGTCAAACACAAAGCCCTGACCCTACATTAAGACATATCGCTTGTGTCATGGATACCAGAAACAAGTAACGTTTTGGTCTCATAAACACTTAGACCCGACACAAATAATTTTGGACCCCACAAACTTTTGTCTTAGTGCGGTGATCGAAACCGCGCCCTCTCGATTCACAGCTGGCGTCTAGCAATTTGCGCTACGGATGCTGTTAAAAGTACATACTAATAAATTCCAAGTGGAGTCATCTGTTTATGTGCAGACGTGACCAATTCTATGGGTGTGACGCTTAACGTTAGTCGAACGACTTCCTCGTCATGTCATTGTGGCTAATAAAAAAAACATTAGCTGATGACTGTAAGTCCTGTCCCGTGCCATACATTCGAGTTTGAAAGAATAGCAAATATGTAGATATATTTCAATTCCTTATTCATCCCACGGGAACACTACCTTTTTTCGGGGTAAAAAGTAGCTTTTGTTTTAATCCAGAGTTTAGTCAGGTACCCTTGTACCAAATTTCATTTAAATCGGTCCAGTTATTTTTCGTCAAAGAGTAACAAACATCCACACGTCATATAAACTTTCACGTTTTTTATATTAGTAAGGTTAAAAGTCTACACACTCATACATTGTAGTAATTTGAGTGCCTAGTAATAAGTTTTTAAAATTTTGAACTTAAATAAAATCTTAAATAATTGCTTTATTAACTGAATGCTCGCGAAATCTATATCAGCCCTTATATGTACGTCCCACTGCATAGCATGGGCCCTCTCTACAATCGAGAATAAAATTTAGGCCATATAGTCCACTACGCTGGCCTTGGCTGGCCAAATTCGAGTTTCGTTTCGGATCATAGAGTAACCCCCTAGACGCGACTGTCAACATGTTCACGGTGGTCGTGGATTCAAATCCCAGGGCACACCTCTAACTTTTCGGAGTTATGGGTGTATTGATAGTCAATTATCGTCAGACGTCGAACGTCCGAATATTCGAGTTTCGTTTCGGATCATAGAGTAACCCCCCAAGTCCGTTACCGACGGGCCACCACGCACTTCGTCTGGTCCGTTACCAAATAAATTATATTGTTAAAGATTATAAAATATACTTTATTGCAAAAGCAATTAGGTTTATATTTGTTTGTGTATTCAAAGAAGAGAAAACGTTCCGAGCATGGGCGTCTGTCTCTGTCAGGCGTAATGAAAAGCTACAAATAATACACACACATACACACACAGGCAGTAATTGCGGGCTATATCCCTGGGCGGGAAAATCTAAAATAAGAGGTGATAAAACGCAAATAAACTACGGTGACTTATACTTACACGCCTTGGGGTCAAATCTCGGGTCTGTGAATTCACAATCCATCAGTCGTCCCGTTCGGCTATCGCATTACCCAAAGTTTAGAAATGTAAATATTGAATGGGTAAAAAATGATTATTTTTAAATATTAAGTGCGTGATGACCTCTTGGTACCGGACCAGACGTGACTACCAACATGTCCACGGTGATCGCGGGTTAAAATCCCAGGGCAGACCTCTGATTTTTCGAAATCATGTGTGTATGGATACAGGATAGTCATTCACCACACACTATAACGGTGAAGGAAAACATCGTGAGGTAACTTACATAACATAGCCATTTGTATGAATTTATGTGGTATGTAAAGTCCAAGTAATGCGGGTTGCATTAGGCCAGCTTGGTTGACTATATTGCCTAACCCTTCTCAATCGTACTCTCGGTTGTAGAGAAGGCCCGTACCCTACAATGTGGTGTATGTAGGCTGATACAGAAATACAGAAAAAATGTTTTTTTAAACTTTTTATTGGAAATGGCTATTGTACACATTCGTATGGAGTTTGGACACATCACACACCAATGGAAAGAGACATCATCACCTTTGAAGCTGAACTCGTAAGCATTCCAGGTAAGTAAAGTTTGTGTTTTTTCAGGAAACGAAAAAAATATTGCAAACAGTAAAATGTCAATGTCATTAAAAAATATTGCCATGTTAATATGTCACGTTGACTTAAAAAAATGTCAACTGTCAATTTTCCATTCACAAGTTATAGGTACTCAGTATAGTTTTACTATATTTAATATCTAAAATGTGTAGTTTGTAAGTTTGCGATCTAGAACATTTTTTTACAAATAATAATGGCTCTTACTTACAGAGCTCTATTTAGGAATTATAATTATATTCAGAATATAACCAAGCCGGTGAAATGTAGTGTCGCAAGAAATTTTCCCATAAGAATTTTGGCAAGTGGTGTTTGTTATCAACATAATTACGCACATGTGCCATTACTACAGTCGAAAAATATAGAATTATTAACGATCCGACAATGTTCGACGAAAGGAGACATAGAAAAACCTCCACAAGAATCGGAGGAAAAGAAACCTGGTCTCATACAGAGGTTTAAGCAAATGTACAGAGACTACTGGTATGTGCTACTACCGGTACACATGGCAACGTCTGCTATATGGTTTGGGAGCCTTTACTACGCAGTCAGAAGGTACATAAATATAAAGAATTGAATATATAGTATGATGAAATATTTTGTGTACATTTTATAGTAATGTTTGTTTTTTGTTTTCAGTGGTGTAGATGTTATAAGTATCTTGGAGTCAGTAGGAGTGAGTGACGCATTGTTGACACCGTTAAGAGATTCCAGTGCTGGATATTTCGCTCTTGCTTTTGCATTTTACAAACTGATTACTCCTCTCAGATATGCTGTCACTGTTGGTAATATATATTTTCTTCATTAAGTTATATTCTAGAGACTACATCAATAATCTAGCAATTTGCATAAGTTGTTAACTGTGAAATTAACATCTCAGTTTGATCTGCCTAGGACTGGACAATTTACTTTGTCTTCATAGATATAAAAAATATGATTTGTCCATACCCTGATAACTAGGAAAAGCTGGAGTTAAAAACTAGTTAAAGCTCAAGACCTTTGGAGCCCAGTATCTTTAGTTTTTTGCCTGGCACTGTTATCCTGGGCTGACAGAAATCTCAGGAGTGGACGAGTGGGTGGGAATTGGGATTTACTTTACATAACTGGTGCAATATTAATATAATTACTGTTATTCTTTTTAATTTTTCACAAGCCTCATAGTTCTTGGTACCCACAACACAATACTCAATCTTAGTGTGGGGTCGGGATGTGACTGTTGGGTGTAGTCTAAGTGACCACACTACCTTAATCCTTACTTACCATAATTATGCCTTTCTTAACAAAACCTATTATACAATATACTTGCTATAAAGTTTATAGCATGATATTGTTTATTGTAAAAAAATATATTTTATACCTTTGTTCAAATCAATTTTAAATTTGATCAAAGTTTATCTTCTATAACAAAGTTTTTTATTCCTTCGTTTTATAAACATACATACATAAACACATGCCTTTTTCCCAGAAGGGTTAGGCAGGGGTGCTACCAGGACACTCATATTTCGCCTTGTGTTTTCTGTGCTACAATGTGATAAGGTGTCAGCATATCACCATATCAGGCTCAAACACCTTTATATCTGGAAACTATAATCATGCTCACATCACCTTGTAGCAGCTAAAGAACAGCAACAATTACAGAATGCCCAGATTCAACTTTGTTTTTTCTTTTAAGGTGGAACAACATATGCCATCAAAAAATTGACTGCATTAGGTTGGATTAGGCCAGTGCCTTCACGAGAACGCATCAAAGAAATGCTTCAAGAGAAGAAGGATAACTTACAAGATCGTTTTCAAGGGAGCAAGCAACATTATCAGACACAGATTAAGGAAAAACGAACCAACATGATGGATGAGATGAGAAGGTATAAAACAGATGTACGAAATATGAAAAACAAGGTGAAAAAGATGTAAATTGTAAACTAACGATGGCTGGGCTGTCAAATTTATGATGTCTTCAGCAAAAAATTGTGTTACACTTATCCCTACAACAGTGGAGAATTTATTACTGAAATAATGCAATACTACCTTATATAGCAGTGTGAGCCCTGATGTGATCAGTAAAATTAATACAGTTGTAAATTTTGAATTATTTATTGTTTAAAATATTTAAATATAAAAATTATTCCTTAACAAAACCATTTTCATTTCAAAATACCCTACTGCAAAATAATCACAATTGTGGTTATCAAAATGTACATATAAAAACAACCAACTCTTTCTTACATTAAGTACGCAACAGGACAGCACACAACTGGAATGTTTTATGGCGCAGTACATGTGTAACAATCATTACACTCACATTTGTGACCACGGGTAATAAATACATACTTAATTTACATTCTACTTGTATATACACAATAGGTCTAATTTTACTTGGCCATTAACAAATATTTTGTGACTACACAATGCATTTGTAAACATTAAAAGCTGCTCTCTTCCACACATAACATAAAATGCAACTTGTTGCGAATCCATCATAAACAATTTATCCTTTTATTAAATAAAAATGGATTGCTTTGAACAAATTTCTACCCTACTCAAAATAATTTGCATAGAAACCAGGAGTGCTGTCATGTCCAGTTTAAAATTAATAAATGCATCTTGATTGGTGATTGAAAATAATGGCATTTAGTGTTAACTTTATTTTGTACCATCACAAATTATCATGAGGTTTGTAACTTTTTAAAATTTTCCAAAAACACATTATTCTGTGTTTACATTATACAAACAAAAACTACAAATATCACAAACTGCTTGTAGCCAATAGGCGAACATACATTATTAGGAAACAAATCACATTTGTATTATTGTATCCTTATTCAAACTATCTACTTATTATATTAAAAATATCATGCAAGTTGCCAGTTAAATAATCATAATTAGTATTTACTTAAATATATGTCTTATCTGGAACCCATATAGTATACTAGACTCTACATTGTGAAGCACAAACAAAAGTACTCAATAAATATCTAAACATAGCACATACAAGTTCTCCTTGGAGAATCATCAGGGCATACTGTTTGCTACTATTAATAATACTATGTGTATTCTAAGGCTTTCCAAATACGAACTTTAACATTCCGTTGAGCATAATCCAATTTGTTAATTCTTATTTATAAATGTTAAAGCTATAATAACATTACACAGATATCACGTCACGCGTCTAAGTTTGTTTTCATTGTAAATATTTTAAAACATGGACTTCAAAGGCATGCTAATTAACTAATGGCGTGCTTTGTAACGAACATACTTTGAAACACTATAGATTATAACACATTTTCATTACAATTGAGCTGTTTGTAGGTGTAAGTGTTCATCCCATGTATTGGTAGGAGGCGGGAGAGAGGTGCGGTGCGGGGGGCAGGCCCGGGCCCGTGGCCGCGCCGATGGTGGCCAGGTGACACGCGCGACACATCAGTTTCCCTTCAAACAAACACATGAATACATTATATTTATTATTACCATATTACATTGAAGATTTGGACATAACGAGCATCATGATAATCTCCCCATATTCATCCACTGTTATATTTATTCAATAAAACTATCAAACTTAAATAAAGGTATAAATATTACCAGCTAAAGGATAGCAGCGTTTGTCTGGTTCGTCAGTGAGCTGCATGCCGCACACGCAACACATGTAGCAGTCCACGTGGAAGTCTCTATCCATGGACACCACGCGAACTGTTTCGTCCGTGCCTTCAACTGGTGTTATTCCTGTAACAGACAGCTTTATTAACAATTGTACAACGAATCAGTTTAATATAGATTCTTAAATCAAGTACCTATCTATTATGTATGTACATGTCAAGGAGAATAAACTACAATACATACAATATTAATGAAGTTCCATCGTATATTTTTATATTTGATAATATGAATTTGATGATTTGAAAATAACACCACACAATCGACAGTAATATATCACATTTGAAGAAAAAGTTTACAACATAGCTTTAAATACTTTAAAAGTAGATATTAAAAACGCGTGACTGCTAAAACGGCTTCTTTATCATTTTATGGGAAAGACACATCACGTTTGATTTACGGCGCAATTGATGTGTTTATATCTTTCTATTTAGCTCGTGCTGCACATAGTAGCTTTTTGCAGACGTAATCATTCAAATTGTTGAACGCCCGCCTACAAGGTGGAAGGTCGACCTGGTTAAGGTTGCAGGAAGTCGCTGGATGCAGGCCAGTTCCAACAGGTCAATGTGGAGATCCCTGTGTGACACCTATGTTCAGCAGTGGACTTCCTGTCACTGAAGAGAGAGAGAATCATTCATATACACATTATAGGATGGGCTATATTCAAATGTGATATGCGTTAACCTTATCGCCAAATTCTCGTAAATATTACAAATAACTCTTATTATAACATATTTTTATGGTGGAATTTGCAGAAACTAGTCAATTAGCGTTTAAAATTATTTTGTAATATCCGCGCGTTCACCGGGCGCTAATCAAATCCGCGATCTTATTAATCACTACCGAACTTCCTTACTTCGCTGTGGAGGCTACTTAATTTTTTAATGAATAGTTGTGACTCTAACACACACCTAAACATTCAAACAATTTTGTCAAACCAAGATCAACAAAAGTATTCATTTCACACTGACCCATATACTATGTGTGGCCTACCTTGGTAATTACGCAGCTGAGTCATAAAATGTATTTTTGATGGTGAGTGTTTTGAAAGTTGACTGATAAATATTGATTCATTTGAAGCATCAAAATGCAGTTGGAAGTATTGTACATGTACTTTGGTGTTCTAGTTACTGTTGCATCATAAACTTATCAAAGCTTATCAACTATCAAGTCCATTCGTCACTTATTCGCGTGATATAACGTCAGTTCTATATGCGTTAAATGGGCAAGCGTTTAAAACGAAAACAATTAGCACAATGCCATCACCAGCACTCCAGCCTCACAAAGGAAATGGAAATAATTATCATATAACACAGAGATTTAGTTTGTTCAAATCTACAGGTTTACACTGTTAAAGTTCAAATCTAAGGAGGTAATGAGGCAGATTGAATATACAGCAGATAAGTTAAGACTGATGACAGTTGCATTGCAACTTTAAATATCTATGAAGTAATATATGTGTAAAATATATATATCTGTAAATGTTTCTAATTTTATTACATGTAAGATAAGCATGATAAGGTATTACTTCATATCACATTCTGGAAATACACAACAAACTTACCTTTTCCGCAGCTGGCGCATTTCGGTGCAAACATACGATGATAGTCATTCACACAGTATATTTTGTTGTCAACATCAACAGTGAATGGCACACCGTCCAAGCACTCATTACAGACACAACAACGGAAACAGCCTGGATGGTATGACTTGCCCATGGCTTGTAGAATCTGCATGTAAAAAACATAAACACAATTTATGACTCTGTGAAGTTGACCATAATTAATGTAAAAAATGTATAAATAGAAGGGCAATTATGCAATGAAGTAGTGTCTGTTGATACATATGGCATCTAATGTGTATTTTATATAATATTTCCAAGGTAGAAGACAACAAACTTACCATTTCCATAATTAAATGACCACATATTGCACATTTTTCAGCTGTTTGTTGGAAGCCAGAGTACTGAAAAAAACAATGTCAATCTAACTGTATCTGATCATTTTATATGTCCTAAGGCTAGAACAAACTTCTACAAGTAAATGGAATTAAAATTTGCCTATCCCCCTAGCCTAGATTGATTTTGAATAATTAATGAAAAAATGGGGAACTCTCAGAGATTCTGGTTTCATCATTATCTTAAAGAACATAGTCAAAGTGACTTATTATTGACAAATACACTTTGCCATAAAATAAAATTTAATGTAACTTACCAAGTAATCTTCCTCACAGTAAACCTTCCCATGGACATTATAAAATGCTTTGCCTCTCAATGCTCGACCACAGGAACAACAAATGAAGCAGTTTGTGTGATACAAATTACCCATAGCTTGGCATGCCTGCCCCGCACCCGTCACTCCCGCTCCACAAGTGTGGCATATACCTTTGTGAAAGAGATACATTTTTATAACCTCTAATTGTAGTATGAGGAACAGAACAAAATAAAAACAAATTCACTATGAAAAATGATTGCATAACTCACAAATGTCAGATTTCAAGAAGTTGTAAGTATTATGAAATAATAAGTATAATTTTTAATACCAATGACCAAATGAATACTAAAGAAAGCTGAATTTTATATGTGTAACTGCATTGGAATATATGTATTGGATATCTTACCAAAGTATTCTCCTTCCTCATCCTGTCTCTCCATTTCTTCTTCAAGCTGTCTAGTAAGCTCTTCAATTTTTCTCTGAGCTTCACTTGGTCCTGATGGCCTTGGAGGGGTAATACTATATGGTAGCAGACTCTTGCCTCTCCCTCCTGAGCCCCGAGACCCTCCTGACACTTGAGATACAGAACTTGGAGTAGGACTAGGCACTGGAGACTGGGTTGGAGAACAAAGTGATGTCAAACCAGAAACTAAATTTCTAGACCCTGTAGACTCGGAGGCCAAGGATGTATTGTCCCTATTGGCAACAGGCACTGCTGTCACAGATGATCCACCAGTCATGCACACATAGTCTGAACCATTGCTGTCTTCCACAATCTGCATCCTGTTCACAGTAGGCTTAGGGCTATACCCTCCATTAATACATGGAGTTTTTTCTTTGATGTTATTGTTGATAACAGGTTTAGGATGGAAGAACTTGGGAGTAGGTGTAGCTGTCTGGACCTCTGTAGCTAGATTGGCCTTAGGTCTTTGTGCACTTGGAGCAATAGACGCATAGATTGCAGTAGATGGTATAGTCACAACTTTATCATCGAAGCTAACAGTATTATCATTCTTCAGTAATGCACTAACATCTGTGTACTTTGGTGGAGCTGACTTCATTATGGTGTAGTCACCACTCTGATTGTCTTGCCCTTTGTTGTATGGTGGAGGTGGTGGGGCCTTTTCAGACTTCACCTTATCAGCCAACATATGAGCATTTCTACTTATTCCTGTATTTGGCACTTGGGGTCCAGGGATTGATCCTTGTTGAATAAAACGCTGATCTTGACTTTGTTGCACATTAAATTCACCCTTTTTATCATTTTCCGAGCACAGCATATTTTCATACACAGAGGGGTTGAATTTAGGTTTGGAATTAACTGGCACTTGCGGTTGAGCTTTACTGTAGCGAGTGTCGTAGTATCCGTCGGAGACGGGCGGCGGGGGACCCTGCTGGTATAATTGGTGGTAGTAGGGTGGCTGCGGGGAACGCTGCTCGCCGTAATAATCTATGTTTTCGTAAACGGGCGGCTGGTATTGCGTGTTCGGATTCCCTGGAATCTCATACAAATCATCGGTCTGATAACTGAGCGACCTTTGCGATAACGAGTCAATGGAACGTGTGGGACTCGCAGGCAGCGCTGCTGTGTTCAAATCACGTTTGTTGATCGAGGCGATAGTCTCTACTCTTTTTGGAGTCGCAAACTTTGATGCAGCTATTACATTTGATCGCTCGTAGAAACTATAATCCTGCCGATTATTTTGGGTGTTGTCGAGCACGAAGCTCTCTATCGCACCTACCGGTCGTGTTTTTCCGAGAGTACTCGAATTCGATGGTGCGGCGCTGTGCGCTTGCTCAGTTCCATCCTCAACTTTGTTAGATATTTTCAAATCTTGAAGTCCAAGTATACAGCGTTGCTCTTCATAATTATTTCTTCTAGAGGGATCCATTCTTTAAAACCACAACAGTTTATAGGCACGATAAAAACACTAGTTTTTAAACATGTGAAACACAATGAATCATCTCAGTAATTCTCAAATTGAACACTCAAACAAAACATTCAGAAACTCAAAGAACCACAATCAAGTCACAAACAAGAACAGCCAAAAGCTAGGGGTGAATGAAATCAGTCAGATTACTTTTTATTGTCTATAGATACAAAGTTGCCTAGCGATAAGTAATGAAACTGTCCTAATAAATAACTGATTAACACAATTTATTAAATTACGAATACATTTGATTTAAACAAAATATTATTATAGTACTACTATTAATTATAAAATAGTCGATTTTGCCCTAGCCCTGCTAGCAAAAACAAGGCGTACAACACTGGTTTGTCAATGTCAAACTGCAAACTGGAGATTGGTCATTGGAGTGACGATTGAGGTTACCGCCATTTTGTTGTAATCTGGCGATGTGTTGCGAGTGCTGCGGAGCTAATGAATGGTCGCAGTTTACATAAATAATAATCAAAATTAATTATCTACATCCATAATGTACGACACAGAAGATGATCAATATGAGGAGGAAGATGTCGAAGAAATTTCCTCCGAACTTTGGCAGGAAGCCTGCTGGATTGTAATCAACGCATATTTTGATGAAAAAGGTTTGGTACGACAACAGTTGGACAGTTTTGATGAATTCATTCAAATGTCCGTACAACGTATTGTAGAAGACTCACCGCCCATAGAACTTCAAGCCGAGGCACAACATTCATCCGGAGAAATCGAAATACCACCCAAATATCTTCTGAAATTCGATCAGATTTATCTATCCAAACCTACACATTGGGAGAAAGATGGTGCACCATCTCCCATGATGCCTAATGAAGCGCGTCTACGTAATTTGACATATTCTGCTCCATTGTACGTAGATATAACAAAAACTATAGTAAAAGAGCATGAGGATCCAATTGAAACACAACATCAAAAAACATTTATCGGTAAAATTCCTATAATGTTGAGGTCAACATATTGTCTGTTAAACAGTTTGACTGACAGAGATCTGTCTGAATTGAATGAATGTCCCCTAGATCCCGGTGGCTATTTCATTATCAATGGGTCTGAAAAAGTACTCATTGCCCAAGAGAAAATGGCTACCAATACTGTGTATGTATTCAGTATGAAAGATGGCAAGTTTGCTTACAAAACTGAAATAAGATCTTGTTTGGAACATAGCTCCAGACCAACTTCCACACTATGGGTCAACATGATGGCTCGTGGTGGTCAAAGTATAAAAAAATCTGCAATCGGACAGAGAATTATTGCCATTGTGCCCTACATCAAACAGGAAATTCCAATAATGATAGTATTTAGAGCACTGGGTTTTGTAGCTGATAGAGACATATTGGAACATATTATTTATGATTTTGATGACCCTGAAATGATGGAGATGGTCAAGCCATCCCTTGATGAAGCTTTTGTAATTCAAGAACAAAATGTAGCCCTCAACTTCATTGGTGCTCGTGGGGCACGGCCTGGTGTGACTAAAGAGAAGCGTATCAAATATGCTAGAGAAATTCTACAAAAAGAAATGCTGCCTCATGTTGGTGTCTCAGACTTCTGTGAAACTAAAAAAGCATACTTCTTGGGCTACATGGTGCACAGATTGTTGTTAGCTGCTTTGGGTCGACGTGAATTGGATGACAGAGATCACTATGGAAACAAAAGATTGGATCTGGCTGGACTCTTGTTGGCATTTTTGTTTAGAGGGTTATTCAAAAATTTGTTAAAGGAGGTCAGAATGTATGCTCAAAAATTCATTGACAGAGGAAAGGATTTCAACCTTGAACTAGCCATTAAAACAAGAATTATCACTGATGGCTTGCGTTACTCCTTGGCTACTGGTAATTGGGGTGACCAAAAGAAAGCTCATCAGGCTAGAGCTGGGGTATCTCAGGTATTGAATAGATTGACCTTTGCATCAACCTTATCTCATTTGCGCCGTGTCAACTCTCCCATAGGACGTGATGGCAAGTTAGCTAAACCTCGTCAATTGCACAATACTCTGTGGGGCATGATTTGTCCTGCTGAAACTCCTGAAGGAGCTGCTGTCGGTCTGGTGAAGAACTTAGCCCTCATGGCCTATATTTCAGTTGGTAGTCAGCCATCTCCAATCTTGGAGTTCTTGGAAGAGTGGTCTATGGAAAATTTGGAAGAAATTGCTCCTTCCGCTATTGCAGATGCTACTAAAATCTTTGTAAATGGATGTTGGGTTGGTATACACAGAGATCCAGAGCAATTAATGGCAACGTTGCGCAAACTCAGACGTCAAATGGACATTATTGTGTCAGAAGTGAGTATGATTCGTGATATAAGAGACAGAGAGATTCGGATTTACACAGATGCTGGTAGGATTTGTAGGCCTCTACTTATTGTAGAAAATGGAGCATTGTTATTAAAGAAGAAGCACATTGATCATCTCAAGGAGAGAGATTACAACAATTATAGATGGCAAAATTTAGTGGCCAGTGGTGTTGTTGAATATATTGATACACTTGAAGAAGAAACTGTAATGATTGCGATGAGTCCTGATGATCTGGCTCAAGTAAAAGAATATGCATACTGTACAACATACACACATTGTGAGATTCACCCAGCCATGATATTAGGTGTGTGTGCATCTATCATTCCATTCCCTGATCACAACCAGAGTCCCAGGAACACCTATCAAAGTGCTATGGGTAAGCAAGCTATGGGAGTTTATATCACTAACTTCCATGTGAGAATGGACACCCTAGCTCATGTATTGTATTATCCACATAAGCCATTGGTCACAACAAGGTCTATGGAATATCTGAGGTTCCGAGAATTACCTGCTGGGATTAATTCAATTGTAGCCATTTTGTGTTATACTGGTTACAATCAAGAGGACAGTGTTATTTTAAATGCTTCTGCTGTGGAGAGAGGTTTCTTCAGATCTGTGTTTTACCGATCTTATAAAGACACAGAATCAAAAAGAATTGGAGACCAAGAAGAACAATTTGAGAAACCCACAAGGCAAACATGCCAAGGCATGAGAAATGCCTTGTATGACAAATTAGATGAGGATGGTATAATAGCCCCTGGCATAAGAGTATCAGGTGATGACGTAGTCATCGGCAAAACAATCACGCTACCTGAACATGATGATGAACTAGAAGGAACTACAAGACGCTTTACTAAACGAGATGCATCTACATTCTTACGAAACAGTGAAACTGGTATTGTAGATCAAGTGATGTTGACGCTCAACAGCGAAGGATATAAATTTTGCAAAATTCGTGTACGATCAGTGCGTATTCCCCAAATCGGTGACAAATTTGCTTCGCGTCACGGTCAAAAAGGAACGTGTGGAATCCAATACAGACAAGAAGACATGCCTTTCACTTGTGAAGGAATTACTCCAGATATTATTATTAACCCCCACGCTATCCCATCTCGTATGACAATTGGTCACTTGATCGAATGTATTCAAGGCAAAGTGTCTTCAAACAAGGGAGAAATTGGTGACGCGACACCATTTAACGATGCTGTCAATGTGCAAAAAATTTCATCTCTGCTACAAGAATATGGTTATCACCTGCGCGGGAACGAGGTCATGTACAATGGACACACGGGTCGAAAGATAAATGCTCAAGTTTTCTTAGGTCCCACTTACTACCAACGTTTGAAACATATGGTGGACGACAAAATTCACTCTAGAGCGAGAGGTCCAGTGCAGATTTTGGTGAGACAACCTATGGAGGGCAGAGCCAGGGACGGAGGACTTCGTTTTGGGGAAATGGAACGTGATTGTCAAATTGCTCATGGTGCAGCACAGTTCTTACGCGAACGCCTCTTTGAAGTATCGGATCCTTACCGCATACACGTGTGCAACTTCTGTGGCCTAATTGCCATAGCCAACTTACGCAATAATACCTTTGAATGTAAAGGATGTAAAAATAAAACTCAGATATCTCAAGTGCGCCTGCCGTATGCTGCAAAATTGCTTTTCCAAGAACTGATGTCCATGAATATAGCTCCAAGATTGATGGTTGTCAACTAAAGCAATATTTAGTAAATGTAAGATCAATGTAATTCTATTTTATAATATGAATTTGATTAAATAAAAGGACCGAAAACATTTCACAAGTGTTTTATTATCACAAATTGACAACATTAAATGCAGCTTAAACACAACAGTCACATACAAAAGTGTACAATTATAAATCTTTTAAACTTGAATAATTCAAATGCAATGATTGACTTCACATAATTTGAGGTAACTTTAAACTAAATTCATTTTACTTGTAACTTTTCAAGTCGCTAGAAAATAAAACTAAAAGTGCAAACAAGCTAATAAATAGGTAATTATGTATAACAAGTAAATAAATTCACTTTATAAATTAACGCCAAGATAAACATTGCATACATCACAAACGATCGATAAAATTTTCAAAAATTGTTCTTAAGTGGGTAAAGAGGTAAAACGATAATAATACAATAGTAAAATGATATCGTAATTTATCAGTAGTCGGTTTCGTGTAAGCATATTCTTACTAGGTAATCATGAGCATATTGGGTAATGAGCAAGACTAGAACTGCAACGGAAAATGATGCTCCGGCAACGGGAATGCATGTAATGCACCATGCATGCCCTATAAATACATATTACTGGAGAGTAAATTTCAATAGTATTTAAAACAATATTCATGATGAAATAGAATTTGCAATGCAAATGTTGGTATTTTGTAATAAAAAATAGAGAAAGAGAAATTGCAGTTTTCATTACAATAATTAAACAATGTCGATAAAATCTCAATATATCGATAAATAAAATTTGCTTATTAATGAAAATCTTAATATTAACTATCCACCATCAGTACATGTACATACCAAAAATATGTAAGAGAGCGTCTCTATTGCTACCAGGAATGACAATTAAATAAAGTGGTGTGAATATTTCTATGATGTAAAAATTAAGTACTACTTTGTGACACTTAAAAATTTCAGCTGGTGCGCATTTAGAAACATTCAGTGCAAAACTAATCGAAAACAATTAAATTTAACTAGGCACAATGCGTTTTTAAATATGAATTTTAACATTGATATACTTTAATAGAATTTGAAATGTTTTACAATTAATAAGACCATTAAGGCTAAGGCATTGTGTAAATTGCAACATAATTATTCTTACATTATTACGTTACTGTACAACTTACGTATCTACCGTGGATGCACTATCGCACTCGCGTGGCACTACAATGCAAAGTCATGGTTAAAGTTACAATACGTTACCTTACGTGGACGTTTACGGCAGTTAAGGCATACAACTGGATCGAAACATGTATTTTTAAATATGATTTATATTAAAATTGACCGCGTTTCTGCTACGTAATCACGACGTTAGAAAATAACAGTACATAAGCCCCGTCTTAGTTACATATAGTAAATAATTGTGGATACATTAAGTATCGTATGGGACAAAAGGGAAATTGGATACTAGGGAGACAAAGTGTCAAATGCATAGTAACTAGCGTGGAGAGGCTCAGCGCGAAGGAGGCAGCGCCCTCTGTGGCTCGGGCTCTTCTTCCTTGGGCCGACTCCACTTGATCATGGTCTCCGGCGAGCGATACAGGAACACCAGCTTGGCGAATAAGTCTTCTTCCAAAGCCAACTCGAGAGCCTCGCGCACCTGGTGTACAGCAAACAGAATTACACAATGCTACTAAAACAAGATTATATATTTCGCTAAAATGCTATACTTAAAGGAAATAAAATAAATATAGTGACTTAAAATAAATATTATTTTTTATGACCATATTGCACTGACATTAATCTAAAGCCTGTACCATTGTTATAGTTAGTATAGGTACATAACAATATAGTTACCTACACTTTTCTAACCAACTATAAACAACAAAAATGAGGCCATTTTTAACGTTTATAAATTTAAGTTTAATTATTCTTTTTTTTTTTTCAAATGATAAATGGACGTTAAAAGATTCATCAGATTAGGGTAACGGGTGATTTTTATGAGCGATGAGTAAAGCAACCCATTTTAGCATGACGATGTTGCTGGCAGTTATATTAAGAATAGAATAAGTATTTGAATACAGAACGGAGTTATCAACGGCTGATGTGAAGGATGGCCGATTCGGGAGATTATCACGCCGTGTTTATTCCAGTTGTAACGTTTTACACAGTTTTAATATGTGAGTTGTATGTATAGAGTGCCCTGGTACAAATGTATATGATGTTGGAAAAAAATAGAGGAATTATGATTACACAATCGTCGTATTATTTGGAGTATTAATAATAGTTAATTATCATGATTTAAATTACCAAGTATATATCTAGGCAGAGTTGCAGCACTCTGTCGACGTTGGGCAGGTCGTCGAACATGATCTTGGTGTAGATTCCAGAGAAGAAGCCGCGAAGGACTCGCGACGCCAAGAACACGAACGTAGTGTACAGTCCAATTATACTGCGGATATTATATTAATGAATACCAATATATCAAAATGTATTATAACAATAATTAGGTCAATCACTAGCAATATCTAGAGCAATAAAATCAAAACAAATCAATTATTTTTATTTTTATCTTGCTCTTATAGTAAATCATACTTCATACAGTTGTAACACTTAAAATTGAATATTTCTTTATCGAATTGACAATCTTCTGCTAAGTTAATTTTGACCGCGATTATACCCACAACCGTTTGTTCAATAGTATAATGAATAAATGTAATAATACACACCCACTACCCGAAATAAAGTTGAGTGTTTCAGGGAACAACTTGTCGTTGAAAGTATACATGACGAGCATGTCGCAATTGTTCAACGGGATGGACGCCAGCGGATCCTGTTGGAACAAAATATTCAAGTAAAAAAATATTAACTATAAACTTTTTTTTATTGCAATGAATGGCGAGAAGAGCATGCTATTCCCCTGATGGTAAGCGATACGACCGCTCATGGACAGTAGCCAACACCATGAATTACAAAGCAATGCTTGGTATTCCACTGCACTCGCTATACTGAGACATAAGGTGTTAAGTCTCATTATGTCCAGTTGTTATGCTAACTACAATGTCCTTCAAGCCCGAACACAACAACGCGTTTACACTGCTGTTTCATGAAAAAATAGAAAGATTATTTAATAAGGTTTGTGCCTGACTTGCAATCTCTTTTTTTTAAGGCGGTATTTCAAAATATTTTTTACAAGTCATATTGTCTTTAATAGGTATGTATTGTTCTATCTTATGTAAAAAATAACTTAAATTGTTACATATACAAGGTATGTCAAGGGTATGCGTTTAAATAAATCAGCCTGTAGATATGAGATAATATTATATGCTCAATACGTACCCGTGGCGTGCAGGCCTCCCGCACGCGCCAGTACATAGCGTCGCCGTCCCGCTCTAGCCGCAACTGCACGTCCCGGTACAAACGGGCGTCCTCGTCTACAATCATTTTATATTTATTTAATACTTCTTATACATAGTTGTACACAGGCGGAGCTTAATGCCAAAGGAATTTTCTAACAGCCAACCTTAGGGTGATGCAGAGATAAATTAAGAAGGTGCGTAAATGATATAAACCAAAAAAATGAGAAGAGAGGGAATTGATACTTTAAATAATGATTTTTACAGATTTTGATCACTACGTATGAAAGTGCTATTGAAATACTTACTGCCGTCAGCCACGAGGGGCATCAGTTGGTAGGCCGGCTTCGTGGTGCCTTTATTGAACACTTTCACAAACTTCGGGAAAAGAGTTTTCACGTTCATCCTGTAAACAATTATGTTTATTATAGCAAAGGAAAACTTAAAACAATAGTATTTATGTAAGTCGGTAATTAACATGAAGGCCATAGGCCAGTAGGGGTACCAAAATAGCCCAAGAAAGATATATTGATGATCTTTTGAGAGTATGAGAGACTTTGATAAAAAAAAATTATAGCTTTTTTTAATTTATTCAAAAACTAAATTAGATAGAAAGATGAAACTCGCAGAATTGAATAATCTTATCAGCATCAACATACTCATAAAATATTACCAAGATAATGTTCTGGGGCCATTTTAGTGCCCTTATCGGCTTATGGTCTTTATAACCGTAACACTGGACAATCTTACTCGCGAACAAGTTTGCAAACCTGATTCGACGTTTTGGTTGTCACAGGCCACTAGGTTATTGAGTCGATAATAGGTTGATAACACTTTTGGCTTAAAATGGTAATATCATATTATATAACCATTTTAATATAAGTATTTTATATTACATAGTAATATTATCTCTTCAATGGCCCAAGACGATTTAGCTATTAGGTCTAAAATGGGTTGTACTAACCCTGATTTGACGATTGAAGTTTGGGAGAATGTGTACAAATAGTACAGACGGGCAGCGCTACCTCGCGGCCGTCAGCGTAGGCGGGTTGTAGTATAGTATAGTATAGTACAGTAGTACAGACCAGGCGTCGGGCGGCGCGGTGCCGGCCAGCAGTTTGAGCAGCGTGTCGCGGTCGGGATGCGGCAGCGAAGCGCGGTAGGCGGGCAGCGCCACCTCGCGGCTGTCCTCCAGCGTGGGCGGGTTTGGTACCGCGTTCGTCGGGTGCGTGATCACGTACGTGAACTTCACCTGCAACGTCGCATCTGCGGCCACAAACAAACAAAAATCACTTAATAAAACCCTTTAATACGTGCAATTATTTATAATCCAATCCAAGATTCCTAATGCCGTTAAATACTAACAAGGTTTTTGTTAAGTATTATAAAAGAGACAACTTACTCGACAGCGCCTCTCTCTCGAGTCTCTCGAGCTCGGGCGGCGAGATCTCCCACTTCATGGTGGAGTTGGGGTTGAGCGTGATGACGGCCACGTCGTTGTACATGTAGTTGGACAGGAACGTCTGCGCCGTGCGGTCGCGCGCGTACATGTTGCTCAGCTGCGTGTAGTCCTGCTCCGTGAAACTAAAATACAAATGGAAACTATATTATCGACTAATTGATATTGTCTCACAGAGTAAAGTAGAATAGAAAAAAAAAACAGAGATGTTTTTTTATTTAATTGAATACACAAAACTGTTTACTAGATATGAATTTTGTAGAAGCCAGTTTCAAAGTACTTTGCACAGAAATAATTGCCCTATTACATAAATAATATCTCAACTGTAAAAATTACTTACATGTCGATGTTGTGCGACTGAGCCGACATCTGATACACCGGTAAGAAAGGTCCAATACGTAGTTTAACTGTTACGTCTGTCGGTGGATTTGGTTCACCCACCTAAAACAATGATGTATCGCTTAATAAATGTGTTCGTCTCATAACCTAATTTAATAGCCAAGAGTGATTCGTGGAACGTTATTATATGTATGGGTTTTGTATTACTGTGGGCAGTTGTTGCTATGCGGCTGGACACGAATATTGAACGACTAAAATATACACAAAATAACAAAGAATGACGATACCGAATTGCCGAACGCGAAGAATACAAGCGGGAACCAAATGATAGCGATGACGAAGGCCAACACTCCGCCGCCCAGCAGGTACTTCGATGTACTGGACTTCTTCACACCACGCGGCTGCGGGAACTCGTCTTCAACATATCGCGAGCACTGCAAATGAAACACAAGTAGGAATAATAGTTAGGGACTTGGAAAAAAAAATGTTTTGAATCTATATACTACACTCCATGAATGCACCGTCATTCCTGGACATAGGTCTCCCTTCAAAACTGTTGAATTATCTTAAAGGAATTATTTTTAACATTCCGCAACTTATTCCATCTTATTTACCTTCAAAAGATACACGCTGGCGAATATATCCTCCATCTTGAGCCAATCCATGAGCGTCATCGAAGTGTCCGTCCATATCCAGTCCATGAGCGTGCGCAGCTCAAACACGAACGGCACCGCCATAAATCTAAAAATTAACATTACATCTTTTATTACATTTCCTCCAATAATTTAACCTTCTCGAAAGAGTTGGCATCAGGAAGGTAGCCAGTCATGCCGGGCGGCTCGACGAATCAATTGGGCGTTACTCGTCCGTCCACATCGCCTCTAACCTGTAATGCGTAAGAGAGTCACAAAGAAGTTTTGGTCGGTATGCCGGAAATGTTCTTTGATCTCGCTAAGAACAAGTTCTTAGGTTCGTAGGCCAAGGCCTACACGTAAAAAACGTAGCCAGTTATAAACCATATTATGTGTTAGGTTCTACATCACACCTAGGAATCAAAATAATCTCGGTGTGATGTGGGTGCTGCCGGAGACAAATTTGCCTGATATCTTATGGTTATTTCTGTACTGATTTACAACTCTTACGGCATAACTATTTATTAAAGGATATTTGTATGTATATACTCACCCTCTAAAGCATATCATATTGACGAAGTGATAGGACTTGCAAAGGAAGTTGCCGATAATGCGTCGCGGATAGCCGCATCGGATCTGATATGCCGACAGCAGCAAGTAAATGCATTTCATCATGTACCACATCGGAGGAGGCAGTAGCGCATTGAAGGTTCTAAAAGGGAAAAAAGTTGCAGTTGAAATGGGTATCGTGAATTTTATATTTTGAGTTTCAAACCCAAGTCTAACTGGAAATATCACTAAGCTTTTATTCCCAATTGCGAGTATCGATTCTAAACAAATCGATGATATAGATCTTTGAGAATCTATAATCGCTATCGATCTTACATCATCAATAATAGCTATCGACTCTGACGAATTCCGCAACCAATTATGGTCATACGTCAACTTCTCTAGTTGATATTTACCGTTCAGTTATAAACGGCAGCACGAAGAACATCCACACATGCACGCCTATGATGAGTGCGTACTGGAACAGAATCTTGCCGAGCATGAATTTGCGCAGATACAGTGCGCGGTCAATAATGATCAGGCCGAACTGTAGGATCAACATGATCAGGAACGGTATTGGCACTTTGTTCTCTTCTAAGTACGCTTGCACGCCGCCGTCGCCTTGGTGGGTCTAAAAAAATAAAATATAATAATATGGAATTGATTAGATACATCCAATATTTTTGGTTGATGATAATTTATTTTCCTATACATTCATGTACTGACTGGAAAAAGGTGTACCTTCACATTGTTTACAGAACATATAAAAATATGAAAATATTTGTGTTAAATTAGTTGGGGGAGGTAGGTTAGCTGAGTATTTATCAATTAAATAATGAGACTCATTTTGTGTGGACCTCTTGGCTCATAATAGTATGGACTGGAATGCTTTAGAGGCGCATGAAGCATATTATACTAAACAATTATAGAAAAATCGACTCTTAATAAAAAATAAATTTAATTATTAAAATATCCACTTACACCAAAAGCAGCGAATCCGAATATAACGACGAGGAAATTAAAGAAGTCGCAGAGGAACATGTAGGCGTACACGTCGGCCGTCACGCGCGCGCCCGGCGCCAGCATGCGCTTGAAGAAACGGTGTGTGGGCCGCAAGTAACGCTTTACGCTGTAACAAACAGCTTGTTAATGTTTCTTTACATCACCTTCCTCATCTACAGTCATAAGAAATCATTTATAGAATTATATCCAGCCATTGCAATGAGGTCTTAGTTTAAAACCTTTACGACCCATTGGCCATCCATTTTCCGCGGTATTGGTTTGCTCACAAGCCATTTAACTAGCCAACGCTGTGGGATATTTCTATAACTTTTGTTTTCCCACGTTGGGTTTGATGTATTATAATGTTTATCTAGTATTTTTCACCGAAAACGAGATGAAATAACAAAATAATAGATAGTGTCACTTACGACAGTAACATCACTTGAGGATAGTGTTTGTAGGTGTCCTCCAACGTGGTTGTTACTGCGATTATTGGCTCCTGATCGTCGTTCACTCTGTAAATATAATTCAGTTGTAGTCCTGGCATGACAAGAAATAGGTATAGCTTGGCAAAAAAGAGTCTGTTTTTATTGAGGGCGCCACGATCGAATATATTTTTTTGATATAGCAACCTGATATACGACGTAAAATGTTTAGATACTTGTTAATTTTATATTAATCAATGACTTAAAAGGAAACTATTTGAAGAATAAAATAATAAGTATTTTAATAATATAAATATTTTAATAACCGTTTTGTTCATTTTGAATCACAAAACAAGCAACAAATACACGAGAATTTGTCGAAATCTGTAAATAATTGCGCAGCTCACACAACGGTGACATAGAAAGTACCGGCTATTTGACAGCAATGACATTTAAAATAGTGTTGCCACAATTTTTTTTTTAATTACCATTTTCGTCGCACCAGACTCTTTTTTGCCAAGTTATAACTTATTACAATAGTGATATCAACTTGGACATCTTGAACGTAATGGAAGATTTCCTTACTTATAATGGTCATCGTTAAGAGGCCTGCTCGGCCCCGCTTCGTCCTCATCATCTTGATTGCGATCTTCTTCTTCTTGTCTCCTTGATGTTACATCTTCATCCTCTTGATCTTCATTGCTTCACGGAAAAGTAATAATCAAATTATAATCACATTTTTTTTCAATATTTCGCTTACGTATCTACTTTAATGCTACATTGCGACGTGTTCTTTAAACTTCGTTATATTAATTAATTAATTCTAAATATTGTTTACACATACGCGTACTTGTACTGCAAGTTTCTTGAAGACTACAAAATACATCTCTTGAACTAAACTAAAGTCAAGGCTACAGTTGAAATACAGGGCAAGGATAGGAAGGTATTGAATTGGGAGGGGATACCGGTGGATAGTAATAACGGAGTCTCTGGCGCGGGGCTCGGTAGTGGTAGTGGTGGTGGTGGTGGCGGGGGTGGGGGCGAGGCGCGGCAGCGGGTGCAGGCGCAGGTGCGTGGGCGTGCGCGGCAGCAGCGGCGCGCGGCCGCGGCGCAGCACGCGCACCAGGTGCAGGCGGTCCACCAGCCGGTGACAACTGTCTGATCCGCAACCCTCTACGTTATCTACCTGCTCACTACACATCACGCAGCCATAGCCATTTTATTGTGCTAGCACGACAGGATGACTAATAAACCTGATAGAATGCACTACAATCCATATAGCCATCTCGACAAAATGTTGCTGTTCTGCTGATTTACGATCAACACTCAATTTGAGATATTCTTATTCAAAAAGTAAAGGGACACAGGATATAAAATTAAGCCAACACACCTTTGAGCAATCGCTCAGTGCTTACGGTAAATCGAGCGTAAGCACTGTCCTCAAAGAGATCAGACTTGAGAAAGTAATAACAATTCACAAGTCCTTCATCTGTACCAATTTAATTAGCTGTAACTTATTTTCGCCGTCAAAGTCCCTATAATGAATGGATTAAATAGAACTCACGGTCCAGTTTCGTCGTGCAGCTTGACGTACTTGCGGCCCACGTCGGTGGCACGGCCGTCGACTACCAGCTGCGTATCCTCGGCTGTCAGCGGGTACTCCACGTCCTCACGCAGCTCGATCTCCGGCGTCGACTCCTTCCACAAGCCCAGGGACTTCAGCATAAATCTGGAAAGGAGGAATATAGCTTCTAATTTCGGAAATAACTGAAAGGTCTTATTATGTCAAATTGTGGATGAATTGGAAGAAATTACCATATCGGTAGATGAAATGGAATAAATAAGTTGACCAAGGTGTTGCATATCGGGTGTCCGTAGAACTATTAACCATTTAAGACGCGATACTAACTTCAAATGATACTTACCTATGCAGGAATATAATGAGAAGCAGCAGCAAATCATACAAGGCGTAGTTGAACTTCCTCTCAATGCCGATGATACGCGGCGCTGTGAATGGCATATTGGCAGGTATGGCCTTCTGGTTCCACGGCAGGATCTCGAATTGGAACATGCTCTTTATCAACACGATCACCTGCGAAATTACACGGAGGGAGTCAATTGCTGATTATATTGCAACCCTTACAAAGTTATTGTTTACCACTATTGAGATCTAATGTCGATCAGTTTGCTACCCTTTTTATTGGTAATGTGTATTAAGTTAATTTACAATCGTTTATTGAGATGGCTATTCAAAACGTTATTCCTCATTCAATAATCATGGAGTCTACTAAGTAAAACCAATAAAAATAAATTGCACTTACCTCGGTATAAGCGATCAATGTCACCCAGAAAGTTTTAGTAGGCCTGGGTATTGTCAGCGTTCCCCATAAAAATACCATTAAAGGTAAAGGTATAGACAGGATAGTCGCCGATTGGATCTAGAAAACATAGATTTGCAGTGAAGATGGTGACCACTTATTACAGAAAAATATATTAATGACGTTTTAAGACCAATTAAAAACTCGTTCTCTCTTATGCAGATCATAAAAAAACTAAGATATTTAGAAAAAAGGTGGACACTGTTGTATCCAAATGCGAGAGATAATCTTCTCTAACCAAATGATCATTAGAAGAGAGGGTACTGTATTTAACACAAAAAATATTTCTATGACCTTAAAGTTAAATTTTCTTGTCTACCGAAATTTACCAGTAGCTACAACAATAAAAAAAAAACTATTCCGTACCTGATTGATGAACACCATGATGTAGCACACGATGTCAGTGTGCGCCAGTACAGCGTACCACAACGCGTACGCCAGGTGCACGATCGGGTTTCTGTCCTGCTTGAACATCGAGTCGTCCTGCTCTTCCAGCGTCGTCACGTCTTTGCTACAATCAAATGTTGCTGTGTGGTCACCATAGTTTGGTTATAATTCTTATGTAGTGCTAAAGTGTGTTAAATGTGTATTTTATAGAAAATTATATGTGCGTGATTTATTATTGCCAATTTAATTGTAGATTTTTTTCTATTTACACAAAATTTTATTTGAAATTGATTACATTTTATCATTTAAAGGTAGTAAAATATGTACAATACAAGTTTAGTCAAATTACATCTTAATCCATGGACGTCCATCAAATTTTATTTAATGTATAGTTTTGTAACTGACCTATAGAGTAAATCTGTAACTTCAGTTTCTCGTCAATCATTACATTCACAATAACGGACTTTATTTTATGTATAGCGATATATTACTGGTTAGTAGGCTAAAGAGTTATAATATTACCGCACTAGTATCGACAATATATTCCTGAAAGATTTTTTTTCTAACATCTCAGTTAACCATCATACTTACCTTCGTCTTCAAATACTTAAGCATAGTAAAAACCAAAAACGAATAAAGCTGCGACAAGACGTGCTAGAATCGAAATATGTGAGATGATGGAAAGGTAAAATTATGTAGAATTTTGGCAGGTACATAGAAGAAGCCCATCGCAAATGACGACAAATACCCAACGATACTTGTACTGATTCTACCAATTCATGTGTTTACTATTTAGAAAATATTATATTGATAACGCATTTTTTTGCTTATTCAAATTCTTGTAATAAATATATTAATAAATAGAGTCTAAACATCAATATTGTTTTTTTTCCATATATTTAATGTTATGTTTTTTTTAAATGACAGTACAAGTGATCGTTGGTCGCAGGGCCACTCCACCTTTCCGTAGTCTGCAAGCTAAACGCGCTCTCGTGTTCGGATGTGTCGTCGGTGTCGGTGCGCGGCGAGGGCGGGGGCGGGGGTGAGGGCGCGCGCGGGGCGGGGCTGGCGTCCAGCCCGCGCTCCATGCTGGGCGCCAGGATGCGGATCTCGGGCACGCTTATTTCGCTTAACTTACGGCTGCAAACATGGCGCAACCGTCATCTACCCTATACCTCCATACTCGGGAATTGGGGCCCAATGTTTATGGGAATTGCGTGGTGACAAACTACACTACGAAATTAAACAAAATATATCTGATAATTGTAAAGACGGCATGATAGTGTTATCTGTATAAATTATATATATATTTTTAAAAACAAACAATAAATTCAAATATAACAATTGTTATTGACATATTCATTAAAACTAATATTTCAATTTTCTAAGTAATTTAATACGTTATATATTTTCTGAGATGGAACTATCATGCTATAATGTGGTGAAATGAAAAATACTTTCTAATAGCAATTAGCTATCTACTCTATAGTCAACGACACTACTAATTACTATACTACTGTAATATTAGCTAAAATCTGCGGCAAAAATACGAACCCCATGTCTACAGCGGGCGCCAGTAGGTTATTGTCATTGGTGTCCTCGACTTTATGGGCACTAGGCAGCATGCACAAAACGCACTACTCACAAAACCGGCAAATACAATGAAGTATAATTCCTTACAATTATTTATCTAAATACAAAAATAAAACTAAAGTATACAAGCTTCGCTTACAAAGTTCAACAATTGAAGCTATAAGAGTAATTGACTACATAATATAAATATTTAGCCAGAATTCAATGTTTACCTATAAATCTACATTAAAAAACCTACATTATTGTAAAGCTATAAAAAATGACGATAATCTACAATTACTAAATTACAGACATAACAATTATTTAGACTATAGACTCGACTTAAGTGCGTATGCAATGTAAGCACTTATTTAAATAAGTTCTGATGTTATATTTTTGTACGGGATTCCAACTTAGTCAAAAAAAAAAACTTACTGGTGTAGCAACGTCTCTGGTAGTGGTTCCCATATCATCTGCGATCCTTCTCTCAGCCCGATACCGAAGCCTTCTTTTTCCTTTAAAAAATACGAGCAGGTTACAATCATTCGGTATTTATAGGATCCAGAAGGATTAGCCCTTAGTCAACCATGACTCAGTATCGGATAGCGAATTTCACGTTACTACTAAATTCTCGTGAACAATATAATACCCATCTTAATATACAAGTTATTTTAAGAAGTCAACAAAGAGAGAAGAAGGTGGGAGAAAGATATCCAACTAGCAACATTTATCTCGGCAATCGATTCTATCGTATAAACTATAATAATCAATTCAATCCAATCCATCAGCCAAAGGAAGTCCACTGCTGAACAAAGGCCTCTCCGAATGATTTCCATAGAGACCTGTTGGAATGTTATGTTAATAATATAATTAAACAAATAAACTATAATAACATTGTCATCATAATAGCGAAAATTTCTACTGTGGTCTGCTGACTGATATAACCCATAATTACGATACCTTCAATATTTTTTTCTCCACAGAGAGTGTGCGTGACACGTATCTGTAGTCCCGCGAGTACTTCATCAGGTGTCGAGTGACCGACACCAGGAAGCTCGATATGAACGCCCACGCGATGTCCAGGAATCGCTTCAGTTTGTCGTATGTCGTCTCTTGTTCTAAAAATGTTTTATAATGTATTTATTTACTTTAATTGATTTTTTTTTAGTTACTATCATTTGAGATATGTTTTCATAAATTATTGTAGAAATATCTGGGTTATGATGTTACAGTCGTCCCTCTGCCTGACATAATCAATTTCGACAATCTTTGAATGTTTAAAAAGTGAAAAATAATATTAAACAAAATATACATTTTTATTTTTCAATGTATTACATATTTGGAAGCACCTTTTAAAAGTTAACGGTGCGTGTAACTGGAATCACTTTTATAAGACACATAATTTAGTAAAAACTGCTATCATAATTATGATAGGTTAAAGAATTTCCTACCAGGTAAGGGAGCGAAGTCGTCAATATCCGACGCAGCGCCCTCTCGTTCGCGTTCCGCCAAGCCGATGTTCACGTCTCCTTCACGCGTTATGTCCATATGGGACGTACGTCTTCGAACCTTTGATTTATAAAAAAAATATTAACATAGAAGGCTTATGTAACAGTCCCGTATCTGTTGGTGTAAGAAAAAATAAATTTATTTAATTAACAAAATAAATCATAGTATAAATAATAAATGTTGATTAATAAACATAAATTAACTGTTGTTTTCAAGTGCAAATTAAAAACAAACAAAAAACATAAAAGGCGACAGATAATCAATGAACTGTAACATAATGAAACAAAAAACATATCATGCAACAAGCAACCCACCAAAAAGTAACCGAAACAAAAACTTAGGCCCTTCGTACACAAAACTATCGAATTCTCCGATTATTAAGTAAACAAATATTACCCCTCTGTTTCTATTTTAGGAGTTGCGAGACACGAGTGGTCATATCAATTTAAAAAAAATCATATTATGAATGTTCGCAGGCCGTACTTGGATGCGACATAAGAAAAAAATGGCATTATATAAGAGGCCTATACCCAGCAGTGGGACTCTACAGGCTGTGGATGATGATGATATGAATGTTCTCACATCTTTAAAACGTCGGCGATATGAGTAGCGACGGTGGCGACCGGCAAATCACGCGCGAACTGCGTCGGCAATAAATGAACAAAATGTTGGCGAATTGTTTCCGAATAGTCGCACATATACTCAATTTGTCGAATATCGGATATATTAGTAGTATTGTGTACGAAGGTCCTTACATATCGTTTTACCAAAGTATTGGTCAGAGTTGCCATATCGTAGAATATAAAACAATACTTTCTAATAATCATTCATATCTATTTTTCTATGCAAAACTAGAAAATTCATCAACGTACATATATAAATAATATTTCCAATAGCAATCGCATAATGTAATTCTAAATAATTCAGGCGGCAAAATTAAGATGTTTTCTTAATGCATGCAACCAACCAGTTTTTTTACCATTTCGTACGTTTATTCAGCAGCAAATATAAGTGGTATAGTGAAGTCGATCGACGTGTGGTATTGTTTTCGCATGGCAACTCTTGGTGGCGTACCTCGTGCGGGTAGGAGAGCGGGTAGCTGCCGAGCGAGAGGTGGCGGGCGGAGCGCACGGCGGGCGCGGAGGCGCGGCGCATGGACACGGCGCGCGTCAGGTCCGTCTTGATGGCCGTGGACAGCAGCTGCGCGCGCCACCACGTCACACCAGGTAAGCGCAAGTGCACTCGCACGATATACTTTGCTTTTTACCACTCACTTTTTTATCCGAACATATCAAACGATTGTTTGGATGACAACGTGACGAATTTTTATTATTTTATTTAATGTTTAAATTATACATTTATTATTATCTAGGCAAATATCTAAAACCCTTTAAGTAAAGATTTGCCCAGTTATGCGATTGTGTTTATTTTTAATATGATATCTTAAAACTGTATAAGATCTTAAAAGAAGGGGTAAAAGCAAAACGTATCGATTTGAGTGATGCTGTGCATTATTAATTACTCGACACTGGTTAGTCACTTCAAGCCGCGTAGCTACGTTGTTCCAATATCCCATCCAAATTTTAGTTTCAACGAAATTCCCATTTCTTGTACCAATATACCTAAATATACAAGACATGCTGCAAACGTAGAAATACCGAAAAAATAATACTTCTATCATACTGCAGCTCTAAACATGCACCCCTACGGAGAAAATAATGTCTCAAAGCGATGCCTTGCTAAACTTCTAGAATATTCAAACCTTGCCGTATGCCATGACTCGCAAACAAACAGGATTACCCACACGACACCATCGCCATCACCATCGTTATCGACAAACAAACGAACTTCACTCAAGATGCTCCCAATGGTTAAATAAAGATTAAGCCATACCTTCCCGATGCCCATGTCTTTCGGCGCGTCTTCATCGGAGCTTGAATCATCGTCTTTGATGTGTATTTCGGTGTCGTCGAATTCATCGAACATGTAGTAGTCTCCGGATCGAACGGCTGTGGAACATAACACACGTATGTCAGTAGTTATAAAATAACGCTAGCGGAATAGCTATTAACATCAAGCGTGTGCAATTAAACACAAATCGACAGTGTGTATTCACTTCTACTTTTACACATTTGCAATATGAAAAAATAAGCGTTAACCTCCAAATATTATAGAAATTTAAAGTTTTATAAATTTTAAATATTTCCATTTCCATATCAGTGATATACAGAAATAATATAACAAGCATATTTCATTATCTATGGACAGTAGTCATGCAATTAAACATTATATATTTGGAAAACAAAATATATATCGACACACTGTGTTTCTTTATAATCATTTAATATGATTAATATTAGTAAAACATAAAAACGACAAGCCAAGGTGCAAACACGTAAACATGCAAGAAGCCCAACACGCATGAACAAAGCAAGCGGTGCAGTGAGCAGGCGCAACCTGTCTCAACAACCATATTCACAAGTATTTTACAACATATACAAGGAACAGCCGAATTCAGTGAACACAGTCCCCGCCACAAGTTACTTGCCTAAATACCACAAGCCGAGGATAGGTTAGTAACGCAGATACAAGTTAAGAGCGATGGACATTCGACTCAACGTTACCCTTCTGATGGCTGGCGGGCGGCTTATACGGCGGCCTGTCTCGGGCTACAAGAAAAAAGCACAACTCAACGGCAAATCGCACACCCGGGGTTTAATAGCGCTGTTTAGCACTCGACTGATGTGTGAACAAGAAACTGTTGCTGTTAATCATTAAAACCAATCCCTGGATGTTACGAAGCACATGTTTCATATCAGGACATCATTTCAGATGTTAGGAACGCCAATCAAAAACACATGTAATTATACTTGCACATAACTTTGACAACGAAAATTTTGATTTTGATTTCGAGCCAGGGAAAATAAACCTAGGAAAGAATTTCAGATTCAGAATCCAATGTGCAACGTAAATTACATAAACAAAATGCATAGACTTTTAGAACGATCAATGGGACAAAGTTTGTTAATAATTCCCACACCCTTTTCCTGAGATTCAAGTTACCTTCATGCCTCTTCGTGAACACTCGACGCCTAATCGTCGGACCTGTCCCATCTCCTATGTGGATAGAAACGTATACTTTAACACACAAAACATCTTCATTGCTGTACATTATAAATACAGTGATTCACACGTTCGTGGAATTTAAGAAAACATGCACTGAGCAATAGCGGTCATCTGACGTCCATAACGCGAATTCGTTAGATGATATGTAATTATCGACATTTTTTATCGCGATAAATCCGCTAATACTCAGCATGTGCTTGTACAGAGTGGGTCCACAGTTCCACACAGAGAGTAGTTACAGGTGTGGTGGGAGTGCGGCTCGGCGCGGCTGGAGTGCGACATGACGGAGGCGGGCTGCAGCACGCTGGGGCTGGCGAGCGTGTGGCGGCGGCGGATGGGCGGCGGAGAGAACACCGGGTACGACTCCTCGGGGCTGTGCGCGCGCGGGAGCAGCTCCGACGACGGAGGCGACTCGAACGAGATGCGGCGCGGCTCCAGGTACGCGTCCAGCGACACCGTCATGAGCGCAGAGGAGGGCGAGGGCGGGCCCCCCTGCGAGCTGGGCGCTGGTATGGCGGGCAGAGGGATGGGTAGGGGCGGGGGCGCAGGACGGGTGGGGGTGGGCGGCGCGGAGGGTTCGCTGACGGGGGTGTGGAATCCGCGCGGGGAGTGCGGGCTGTCGGGCGTGTGGTACCCGCGCGCGGACGCATCTGAATCTCCGCGCACGAGCGGCACCTGTTCCGACTCTCCTGGCTGAGTCTCTTCGTCCTCTTCTGGTTTACGCATACACAGAACCATACATATTTTATAGTCGACATTTTTTAGCGTTTATACTTATGCTGTAAATATGATAATACATGACAAATTTCGATAATTTTCTTCCTACACGTCGTACATCCCTACATTTGATATTGTAATATTTTTAACCAATATGCTTACCATCGTCATGGTGACGGGGCTCTTTAGTCATTGCACCTTGTATCTTCTTTTGGTTTGCTTTTATTCTTTCCATTTTGACCTTAATTTTCTCTAATATTTTCTTTTCTTGCTCTTCTTGCACCAACATTTGCTTCTGCCGCAATTCTTCTATCAGTTCAGCTCCTCTACAAAATGCAACGGTACATAATCATTTTTACGCTACCCCACTATTTATTATTTCTTAGACATTGAATGCTAGAATTTTAAACAGCCCATTGCATCATACCTAGACGCCAGCACTGTAGTGGCTTTGCTTTCATCGATAACCCTGTAGAAATAGTAACTGTGGAACAGTCTTCGTTGCAGAATCAGGAACGCGAAACACACTCCATCCCAGGCCAGACCGATATCCTCTTGAGGCACAGAGCATGCGGCATCCTACAATAAAAATAACATATTAAAAATCGACAAACTCGACATTTAATATGAGGACAGGCGACTAATATACGTGAGCATTAATACTACTTATCTATCTACAATAATAAAACGCCCTAGTAATATACCAAGCATACACTCTAACAATACTCACCAACGGCAATACCTTAAGTGTCCTTAGACGGTACCACTATCGACAAAGTTAGTACAAATATACACAAATGTGACAGAGTGACATAAATACAATGTGAAGATATACAGTAAGTAATGATTTGAAAATGATTTTACCTCATCCTAGTGTTATGTATCTTTATTTACAACAACTTACAATTTTGTCTTCACCAGAGTCCTAAAACCCTGATATTCATAATCGTGTAATACATGCCAATCGTGTTATTTACAATTACAGAACACACCGATGCGTAATTATCAATTTATATTCATAAATGATGTAAGAACGTACCTTAATATACTGCATTTTGAGGAATCGGGCAATATTTCCTCCGGCAAATTTATCGACACATCCAATTCCCAGCAGTTGTACCAGCCAGCACGCGTGCTCCTGCATCACTGAGCTGAAGATACACCCGGGGATCTGAAGGAGCGCCTTCACCACCACTACCGACACATTGTATCGCAGTAACCATGACCACCTGGAATTAGGCGTCAAAAGTCAGTACATCGATATGTATCGATACATATTTCAATCGATATTACGATTATCGAATAAAAATATCGATATCGACCGCAAGGCAGTCTATAACAATATTTACGCAAGAAAAAAATAGAAATATTGAGAGTCAGACTTAAGGTTATGCAGTTATGAAAACAACATATCGACTCACCACTGCAGTATAGCTTCTTTGGGTCGCAAATAGAAATCGGTTCCTTGCCACAGGAATATGAAGGAGCCAATGAGGTAGCCCATTGAAAATAGATTGACTCGGTTGGTGCCCGTCATGAACATTATGGCGAGCGTCACCCACAGCATACCTAAGAATATCATGCGCTTGAACACGTCCAACCAGGTACTGAAAATAATAAATTAACGTATAAAAAATAGACTAGACTACGTTATATCGAATGGTTAAAATACGCCTTCCCCATAGATTTATAAGGCGTGCTATTGCCTACGAACTACTCGTACATTTAGCGGTTTAATATGAAGTTTGGGATTGTGTTAAAGTCTCGAGACACTCTTTATAATATTGTTTCTTAACAATCACAATGTCCTAAAATACTCTTGAAAAAATACACAAAGTATCGATTAGTGAATTGTAGAAATATATAGTAAAAATATGGAGATAAATCCTACCCAACATAACCCAAGAAATCAGGTACAGGGTTGACGAAGTTGGGCGTTTCCCAGTCCTTGCCAATTTCTTCGCTATTCGACCCGCCTGCGTATTCTTCACCAATTGTTTTCTCTACGCCGAACACCCGGAGTTGTCTCGTTGCAAACAGTAGCAGGAAATAATCGAATATGAGTTTAATTGCGTGGGGTGGCTCATCTGCGTGGGGCAGGAACAGCCACGTTCGAATGTGTTTCATTTGCTGGAAAATAATATACAAATAACCGAACATGATCATAACGATATTTTTATTAAAATATAATCGACTATTATGGTACTATTTATACATATAATGAATATCGATCTTCACTAACAATAAAAATAATATTGCGATCAATGAACATTCAAAAAATTATTTTGATAGCTGCAAAACGTATTTAAATTTCAAATTTACCTGGTCTTGTCCACTCCAAGGGTAAGAAATGCACAGTTGCGGTAGAAAACCTACTGAGATCATGTACTGAATCGGTACCAGGAACGTAACGAACGCAGTAAACGCAGGCCACAGCCGCATCTGTCGCACTCTTCTTATCGACACTAAAGCTAACAGCCAAGCTGAATAGAACACTGCATATACGTCCATTCGGGAACCAATCACGCCCATGAGACATATAAGGGTTATCTGAAATCGATTTGTAAATGTATCGATGAGTATTAAATAAAAAAAGTTAAAAATCGTAAAGTATGGTTGTAGCTTCTGGAGACTACAGAAGTAGTAACTATATAATTTTATATTTGGAAACTACCTCAAGTTTTACTTTGTTACTAAATATTTCCATACCAAGCAGAGCTATGGTTATCAGCAGATTGGTGTGAGCAAGCGAGTTGGTCTATGTAAATTGTATACTGTGTACAAGGCGTGTAAAAAACTCAGTGGCCCTTGTAAAAGTATCCGATCTTTTATAATTTATAATACGACACGGTAACAACTCGCTACTTTGCAAATTCCGATAAATCTCATCCTGATAACATAATATGATTATTTTTTTCAGAGATCACCAATTGACGTAAATCATGTAAAAATTAAAATAAGTATTTTTATTTCCGAATTGGGATATTCCATAGGACAGTAACCATGACCACTTAGTTTTTATTACACTATGTGAAGTTATACCAAAATTCATGCTTACAAATATCTCCAAAAGTGTGATACTTCCCACTCTGCTTTGTAAATACCTTGTTTTACCATTATCAATATAAGTAACACATTGTTGTTAAAATGAAGTATAGACGTGTTTTCAAAATATACCTCAATATCGAAAAATACAAACAGGACTCACCTCGACACCGAATTTATAAAAACCGTAGTTGATGAGGTATTTAACGCAATGTATTATATCTTTGTCGGCTTCTTTGCGTGTGATCTCGGGGAACATCATTTTATCCTTGTTTTTCGGTAACAATCCCATGTCCCTGTAATTTTCAAATAAGATAAAATGTGCCAGAATAAAATATGGTACCAAATTACAAAATCAAAATTTTTCACACAGTTCATAAAATAAAGAAGTCAGGATATAGAAGTCCATATTCTTTGCCTTAAGAAAGAAATTATACACACTTCATTTAAACTCAAAAACAAGAACAAGAAAGGTAGTCAGAACAGAGTTCACCTGATTGTTTGCTGCCGATAAGTAACCAATGAGTAGAACGTGAAGACAGCTATAAGCGCGATGTAGCCCTTCAGCAACACCACCAGGGGCTTGTCGCGAGTCGACTTGTCGAATCCCACCCATTCCGCGTTGTTGTATGTCGTGGTGTTCAAAGTATCGTTTTCACCAAGCTGAAATGTTAATATATTGAGTATTTTCTTTTTGACAATGAAAATATAAATATTGGTAATAGTCTAAACTCTAAACTATGAAACATATTGATTTCTAAGATAAGTCGATATTTAATCTTATTAAAAAAAAAGGCAAGACAATTTCAAATATAAAATAGTAATAAAATATGGTTGATTGTATCTACCAATATTCCATACCTACCATTTTGAGTTAGAAGTATAAGTTTGTACTGTTCATGTACATGTGTGTGTGCAATAAAGAATATTGTATTGTAAATGTTGATATTCCTTAAATTTAATTTAACATATCCCATCACAATAATAAGTTAACCGATACTGTATTTCTATGTACTTACAGTTGTGCAATTGACTTCGAAGTACGAATGTTTGATGTAGTCAATCTGGTAGACCATTTTGGCCATGAGGTAGACACTGATCAGCGTGGATATGACGAGGACGCAGAACCGTTGCTTGCGAGAACTGAGCCACAGCGCCGGCGATATTATTATCATTATCGGAACGTGCATCGCGCATACCTAAAAATGAAAATAAGATCATTTATGGTGGAGAATAAAATCTCTGTTATTTCATTACATATTATTTCAAGTCAAGTTCGCATGTATAGTTAGTAGAACTACGTCCCCTACGTAATAAGAAGAGATTTATTATCTTTCAGAATGCGGGTCGGCATGCTCGCCATACACGGACGTATGATGTAGACACGCACGTTGCCACGCACGCACTCAGAAACTGGTTAGTTAACATTTACCAATATTAAACTTTTGCATAATTAATCGGTTAACATTTTACATATAACATATCGATTTACACATTTTCTTGCGTAGTAACTTCAAATCCAAAACAAATGACACTGCTAAATTAACGTTACTATGTCATCGTGCCATACTCACATTCATAACGCAGAGAAGCATTAACGATACGAATATAATCTTGACGAGGTGTAGGTCCAGGCAGATGAAAACCTTGTCGGTCCACTGGTACACCAAGTTTCTGCCCACGACGAAGGCATTCGCCACTATCGTGCGGAAACCAGTGGACGGACGCTCCGTTACCGTGGGCGCGTACGAACGAGCACGGGATGACTTTCTGTAATATACACAACACATCAAGATCACTATCGCATATCGTTATTTTGGTAAGCAAACATTTATTTTATCATATTTCTCCTGTCTACACAAGATTAATAAACAACTAATGAAATGCAATGTTTAAAATCGAGTAATTAAGAAAAGATTAACGATATCCTCTTTATGTATGCCTAGTTTAAATATATTGTTTGAAACCGAAACCTACAATTTATTAATATTGGAGACACGTGCAGGCATTATAAACTGTGTTAAGATTAAAATATATATCAGAACATTTGTTAGACTCTAAGCATAGGAATAAACATTACTGCGATTGAATTATTTGATCCCAAGGCATTTGTTGTACTAGCATTAGCAAGTATGGGAAACTATGATTCATCCGCCTTGTATGGTATGACATTTGATTTGGGTCAACGTGTACACAGAATTTAAAACAGGTACTCGCAAGACAAAGACATATAAAATTATTGTATTGATTGAAACCAATTATAAATCGTACCTTTGTAGATACAGCCTCTTTTTGTATTGGTGTTATGAAATAGCCTGATGGTAAGTGTAAGATTCTACACGGAGAAATTGATTATTTCAACAGTCGACCCAATTATGATACCCTATTCGATTAGGTTGTATATTTAAAGATCAACGAAAAATATAGACGTCTCACAGACTTTGGCTGGATAACAACATATGCATATTCCAAATAAATCCTGGATCGTCACATTAAATTACCTTCGAACAGATCTCCTGGCGCCAGTGTCGACAGACGACATTTGCAAGGAATGATCAGCTTCAGTCGCACTGCCTTCCATGGACACTCGACGCTGGTCGTCCTCTAGTGGAAGTTGAGGCAACTGCAAATTCGTATTATTTATTTTTTAAGCTACTGAGTATTTGTAGAGGATGCCCGTGGCCTGCAGTAGGACATATACTCGTATAGGCTGATACAGGATAAGCAAAACAAACCATGATGGGTCAGATTATTCGTTACAACGGTGAAGAAATTACTTGGCTATTGAAATGAATATCATTATGTATTGCTGGGCATGCAGTAAATTATTGCAATGAATAAAACGTATACCATAGCGTTTTGCAAGGATATCTATGGTATGTAAAGCTCGCAAACACGCACTAGGCCAGTGTGGTGGACTATACTAACCTAAGCCACTATCAATCGTACTCGATTGTAGGAGACCCGTGCCCTGCAGTGGGACGTATATGGGCTGATACAGATACAGAATTAGTTTTGTAGTACTTACATCATCTTTCATAGTAGACACACCGGTCTGACTGGGCCTACTCGACTCCGGCTCTTTAACCAAACTGTTAGTTCTGAAATAATAACACGAATTAAATAACAATGTTTAACTATATTATTACTGTATAAAAATATTTTGCTATATACCTGGTTCTCGGGTCTGACAGAGCCATGAAATCCTTGTGGAAATAGTGCACTTGCATTATAGTGATAATTAAAAACAACGTTGGCGTTAGAAGCTTCACGAATAGGTCTGCTGGATGGTACGGCTCTAAACCTAAATCATGTTGCCTGCAAAGAAAATTATAAAATAAATTGATGGTAGAAGAATTAAATCCGTGTAGGGGCCCAGGTGGGGGAAAACCTGCCACAGTGACCTACGGAAGTATCGCGTTCCGATTCCAAATTGTGAATATCTGGATTTGAGGACACTAGCATGAGGAGAAATAGTTATGGCTCATAAATACATACCTAGATAGCACTCTACCTACTATAATATGCATAATGGTCTTTTGTTGTGCCACTATACAATAAGGTGTTAAACTAGAGACTATAGAATATAGTCCCAAAAGCATTTTCACGATCTGCTGGAGTAGCTATACAGGGTTATTTTTCAAAGTCCGACCATTTTTTTTTTTATTGAAATCAAGAGAATAATACTTATTAATCATCTGATACATCTGATACAAGCACGGTCACCGGTCATTTGCATACACAGAGGCGCGCGCGCGTTTTTGTGTGTGTAGGTTATGAATGGGCTTATTGTGGTCTAAGTTTTTTGTTTTGTGAAGATAAAAATTATGAAATATTTAAAATATATGTATTAAATTTCATTTTACTAATGGACTATATTCATGATTCTGAACCTCTTGTTAAAATTTATATACTTAGATCGAAATAACCCTGTATCTAGTAGAGGAAAGTTTGTAGAGGAAGCCAAAAGTAAACAGTGGACTTATTTAACTCAAAATCATATAAAAATAACTGCTGACTTTGGGAATTTGGTGATATTGAAGAGTAACTACTTAACAATTAAATAAAGAAAGTCTAACTCACAGTCTCTCATTTATAAGCAGGTACTCCTCTATAGTCTTAGAGAAGTTGTCGAACTGGTATATGTATATGAGTATAAGATTGATCATCGAGTATATGATGACTGTTATCCAGAACACATACATCAACCGACGCCACCAGTACCAACTTATCTGGAAAAAATATAATTTCATGCCTTCTTATTATTTTTTTGGATAGCAACACTACGATAAAAATACAAAAAATATAAGTCGTCAAATACATAAAACATACTGTTAATTTAATAACATACATATTATGTTAATATAATTTTAACTCACAATTAATTGTTTCTATTTAAAGATGGCAATACTACACCTAAGAACTTTTGCAGAGAATAGCTCCACCGATTATTAGAATTTACATAAAAATATAATTTATGTTTTTCAAAATATTCGCGAACAACCAATAACATAAAAACCTACTGTTTTTGGATTAGATTAAATATATTTGTCATTTACCTGGAACATGAGTATAAAGACAAGGAAGAGGAACATATAGATGATCCTGAAGATGGTCATGCGGTCGCCGGTGACGCCGATGACGAACAGCATGATGACGACGACGTAGATCCAGTAGCGCGCACACATGGCGCGCAGCCACTCGCCCAGCGCGCGCAGCAGCCGCGACCGACTCTCCTCCTCGCGCTGCGCCTCCAGCACTGCACGCGCACGCAACATCACCACTACCACTTACACTCACACGTCAACCACATCCCTTCATACTATGCCGAAGAGTGGAGGCAGACACCAGAATCGATTCATACTAGAGCTAAATTTAAGCTTCAATGCAAATTCACTCTTATCTCCTCAACGTAATACACATATTTCAATCAAAACAAAACAAGCTTGTCGCAAATTCGCGCGTATACTGCAAATAATGATTGAACACAATTGTTGCACCTCGAGACGCTTTCACATAGATTGATGCTTCTTCCCCGCCCTGCCACCCTAATATGAATCGATCCTTAGAGTGAAACATAATAACATTTTATGTTATTGCCTAACAGCTTATACTCCTCTATAAGCTATTCGCGCAATCAATTAATTACGTCCATCTTTTGTTTGTTCAATTTCGGTAGCTATCAAATATCCGTAAATATTCGTTGATAGTTTCATTGAAAAGTTAATTACGCGAATAACTACAGGCTCTTATAAAAATTTACAATTTTGGCATAACTACATAAAATTGTATTATATTACGTAACTAAATATCGACACAGAAGGGATGGTGCTGATGTTTCGCTTAATACTGCAAAGTCAAAGGGTGCACGAATCACTTGATCAAATCAATTCTACTGAGCAATGATTGTGATAGTTTGCACAAAAGATATTGTTCAAAAAGTGGACTCATAGTTTTCGGAAGGTAGTGACGGTAATATCGAAATGAAGCAATAAGTCGTAATATGATCGTTAGTGACTGAAAATTGACAGAGAATTTAGATTGTGACAAGCAGATGCATTTTTCGCTGGAAACAAATATGTTTTATTAATTACCATACGCCAGACCTGTGTCATCGGTAAAGCAAAGAACACAATGTATACATATTTTGTAGAACAGCTTATAATATGAGCTTTGTGATACATTTACATACATTTTCGGGTTTCCGATATTTTTGATAAAAATAAACAGACAATTAACAAAAGGATATAACTCGTTGTACATTAATTACAATGATTTTATCGAACTAGAATTTTTTTATCAACGTAAAGTTATGAATAAAAACATTTTTCCTCGTGATACGAGCTGATTGCGGGTTTTATAGGCCATACAAAACTTAATAATATTCCATAAGTAAATTATTACGTCATGCCCATGCACGCACAGACATACGCACACGCGTACACATACTCTCACCAACATACACACATAGTTTTCATACACACACATACACGAAAAAACGCCATTTTCCCAAGAAGGGGCAGGCAGAGGTACTACAGGGACACCCACTTCCATCTTGTGTTCTGTTCCACGATGTGATAGGGGATGCGTCTATTGCCACATCGAGCACAAATTCCTGATTCCTGAGTCGAAGCCGGGCCCTAACGTTGTAATCATACCGTAGTACGAGTACAACTGCGCCACCGAGGCAGTTAAACAAAAATGTATGGCATGTTTAAATCTACATTAGAGTCTTACCGCTAGCAGCAGTGGAGACGGTGAGTTGCAACGGAGCGGCCATGTCGGTGATGACGGCGGATTGTCTCCGCTGTCGGATCTCCTGTATGCGCTGGCGCAGCGTGACCCAGAACATGCACGTGAACAGCGCCTTGATCATCAGCGGCACGCACGGCTCGCCCGACGTCCTACCCAGACCGATTTGACGGAGATTCACTTCCTGCAATATGTTTTAATACTTCAGATCGTCATCTAAAGTAAAAGTGAAGTAAATACTTCCGTTTACTAGATTACTTTTAATATAATTAACAATTCGGAATATTATCTGTGATATATATTATATTGGCTCTCTGACAATTTTGTACAGACATTGCCGACAATGACGATAACTTTTCTTATTTTTTTTTAAATCTAGCAAAACTTATAAATCTGCAGCGGAGTATTGAATAGATTTAATTTCAAAATGGTTTTATTAATAATCCTAAATTCAAATAATATAATTAACATTCTAAATATCTCGGAATCTTTTCGGTTCCGCGCACACGTATTGTCCGTTCGCCTTGCGTGCTTATACGCTATTTGTAATAATAATCACAAACAAATCTGATATTCGTATTAATAAATAGCGCCAGGTGCAAAAACAAGGGGGTCACTAATTGGGGTTGTGAAATCACCAATTAAAAAACAGGATTCATAATTCGGTAGTTTTATAGTATGGTGTTACGCAAAAGCAAACTATCTGCATATTTATCAACGAAAGAAGTTTTAAATAATCATAAACTAAAATCAAATCCATAAAGTCCCATTTACTCGGGGAGAGTTTCTCGCCTCAAAGATACGATTATCGTAAGGATATAAAAATGTTGCATCGTGTAAACATTTGTCAGAACACGATAATCTATGGTAGTTATGTCATGCGATAATCGCATACGATTCTCGGCGCGAGAAACTCTCCCCGTGTAAATTGCGCTTTATTTGTACAATAACGATTTATTTTATTAAATGTTTCCAGTTGAATTTATACCGTCATAATTTTTGCTAGCAGGAATTATGAGGTTTACATTACACTTATTTTCTACTAACCGTTATGTTACTCGGCAGTTCTGTCTCCAGTAGATTCATGCCATAAATGTACTGCGCCAGGAGAAGTAGCATGGCGTAACAGACTAGAATGGGACTCGTCTTCAGCATGAACGAGCGCTGGTCTTGACACAGCCACACAATGTTGGCCCACATAAGGAAAACAAACGTGAGCCACGAATGGAACATTATACTCCAAGCCATCATTGTTATCGTTGTCGCTATGTAAGAAGATCTGGAATATATAAATATTAGGCATGTCACTTAAATTAAACCACGATACTACAAAAAGGGAGTTTAAGACAGAATATTTACAAAGGTTAATACATTCACATTTTAAACTTCAGGACAAGCATAATTTTGATTACAATTAATTTAAACCAGGTAACTACAAAACGAATTAATTATGAAGGTTAATCAATTCACATTTTTATGTAACTTAAGGATAAGTATAATTTAGATTACAATTTGCTTATACACAAAATGCCAGATATTACCAGGTTTAGGTACATAGCAGCGAGATATTTTTATATTCTAACCTGACTAGCACTTGGAAGAAATCAATAATTGCAGCTATGATGTCATCTAGCAGCGTTGGTTCCTCTTCTTCTATTATAGAGTCTGCAATATCAAAAATATTAGTCTCGCTTAATATGCCTCGCGAATCAATAATAGCTTTCTTTCAATTGTAAAATTAAATATAAATAAAGGAAAACTAAAGCAGAGTATTATATACACTATTCAAAACACAATGAGCAAATCGGTGTTATTGAAGTGTTCAAATAATATTTAACTATTTATGGACAGCTTTGCTCAAAATAATCAAAATATTGATCTCATATTACCTATTGATTCGAATAAAGGACATTTAAACTTGACATAATACAGTAATGAGTTGTAAGTTACCTTCATCAGGCACGACGACGGAGCCGGTGGAGTCCTGGTGCAGCTGGCGCGACGCCGAGCCCGAGCGCACGCTCGACCAGCGCTTCGACGGACTCAAGTTGCGCATCAACTGCACACCAATGACCAATCACTACTCTTATATCATTCATTATTATCTTAATACGTGTATACATTTACTTCAACACAAGTTACAATTCAATTGACACACTATAGCCACTATTAGAAACTAGACATTACAGTGAATGAGGCCATTGCCTTTTTTGTTTCTGATCGTAAAAAACACACATGAAAGTAATTATTTTTCAATTATTGCCCTACGGGGAATCAACTGCAAATAATTAAATTAAAACAATACGTACCCAGAACACTGCACAAACGACACAAAAAGCGACATTAAAATGCATTCAATATATACAATGAAATTAAAACAACGATAAACACACATTTCACACAAATGAAAAATAATGGCACGAATGTTACATGGATATTGGCGTTAAATGTGCAAGTATTATAGGTGATCCATACAAGGCAGGCTCCCAAATGTATGACTTTGAGATCTCGAAGACGAAAAGAGACATAAAGTTTTTGAGCATGACAGGAAATATTTAAAACGTATTAGGACGTTTTTATATTTGTTATGCAGAAAGCAATGGCAATAAAAATTAATGGTTTTAACGCATCCTTGATAACAGCGCATAAAACATATATAGTTACAATGATTTTAGTTAAAAATCCGAAACAGAAATTTACAATTATACAAGTACTTTACAATTTTAAATATATCTTGTCATGAAAATCGGACAAAACGCTTTCCCCGACAAAAGACAAAAATAATGTAAAACGGATACCTACAGGGGTAGTCTCACTGGCGTTCCCACGTTGCAGTGCTTTTGAATTTATGTATGAAAATGCAACCTATAAAAGAACGAAAGCAGGTTGCAAAAACAACATTAAAAAAATCTAACCAAACTTAAACCTTAATTTTGAAAGTGCATTTCAATCAGTTGTTAGAATAAGCGGTAGTTTGAGTGCCGTGTACGAAGTGTGGAAAATGGTGCGATAAATCTAAGTTATCTACAAACTGCCAAAATGCCATCAACCAGTAGCTCCTCTATCTACGTGCAGTGTTTGGATGTGACTACACAAAGTACAGAAAATAATGGAAATCATCGATTTCGTGAAATCAAAATAAATATCGAACCAAACGTCTACTTTGAAGTGATGTACGGTATGCATCGTGTAACAATTCTTAACACTAAACAGTCGGTCCACATTAGCTAAATACTTACAATTATTTATTAGTTTTTACTCCGGGAATAGTTTTATTTATTTCCCCAATCAATATTAATGTAAGTCCAAGTGAAAGAATGAGGAAATTTGGAAACAGAAATAAATTGTAACTTGAATTAGATTGCATATTTATTAACAAACATATATATTAGTTGAGAAGAGTATGAACGATATTTCTCTTATTTACTTGGGTACTTACAGAACTACATTACCAAATACAATCATCCAAACTAAATTAAGAATTGAGGAACCGACTGCAAGCTACGTACACGATGAATACAGTAAACTAGGTAGGTGCGGCTGCACTCGCGCAAGCTTACTCGGACTTTTTTAGTGGCATTCATCCACTTGTCGCGGGTGGCGCGCCGGCTGCCGCGCTGGAAGGACACGCCCCGGACCAGCGATCCGTTCAGCTTACCCGCCTCTACACCGGTCAGGGCGCTCTTTTTTTTCGCCTAATTCCCCATTTTGACAGCACAGGAGACAAAACATTTACCAATAAACTCATTTATCTGTTTTAATTTAAAGCGCTCCTTTATGTTACGCGCTTTACCGGCGAAAATCGTTGATGTCTTTGTATAAAGTCATTCACGTTAACGTTTACACCGATTTGGTTATAAATCACGTCCGAATCAAATGATTTGTGACGGCAGGACATTTTAATGGAGGAAGACTACATATTTATTGCAACGCTCAGTAATATATTCTAAACATGACCAATGTAAACAAACAAACTCTTGGTTACGTCGCCGCGAAGTAATATCTAAAATTAATATAAACAGTTTTCACCAGTAAGCGAAACGGTATTAATACAGCACTTTAAATTAATACGCATGAACCGTGTAGAGTGGACTTTCATAGCGATCGACCGGCATGGAAGATTTAAAGGCAAAAGTACTTAGCGTTAATCAAGAAAATTACTGCAAAATACCAATCGGAAATGATTTTAAAAAAGCGTTTGGTAATCACGAGGTTAGTTGGAATTCAAATCTCAATCGTATCACAATGCAGGAAGATCTAAAACTACACGTACCTTGGGCTTAAACAGTTCTCGTGTTTCGATAGCCAGAACGAAGTATGTGAACAATATGACCAGAGGACTTGCTAGTGTGCCCCACATGCCGTCATCGGTCACTTCGTATGCGAAGCTCGTTGGATTTGTCTCGTTGATTATCACCAATTGCGTTAGTCCGAAGTATCTATGTAAATAAATCAAAAATAAATAATAACATGATCTCGCACATAATATACTACCTTAGTGTACCACGACACCATTGTTTTTCTTTCTGTCTGACATTAAACAATTTCTATGCTTTGATTGTTTAGAAGAAGTAAATCGCACAAACCTGGCAAATTCCATGTGAGGCGGATAGAGCTCCATCAACCAGGTGCACTGGTAGACCAGCAACACCAAGACGTGGACAGCCATGATGGCCATGATGCAGCGGCCGACGACGGCGAACCCTCGCTCCAGCGGCCGGCCTAGCGCCCACGCCGTCGCCGCGCCCATGAACACCAGGAAGTAGATGCCAGACGTCACGCTCGGTCGCATCACGCCCGAGAACATTATCAGGAACAAGCATAGGTACTTTCCTGAAACGAGCATGAGTTTATTAATGTTCTACGATCTTAGAAAATACATGTATTTTATTTTATTTTTATTTTATTTTATTGTTTAAGCAACACTAACATTGTGTTTACACAATCATTTAAAACATATTTTACATTTGTCTTATTCTTGGTAGACACAACAATTACAAGTGTCAACATCTCAATTACACAAAACAACTAATTAAAATGAGAAATAAGCAACAATGAATTAAAACTATAACACTAAAACAACAACAACATGTAAAACATTTAGTGGAGTATCGTGAATGTTCATGGAAAGCTGAATGATTTTAAACTGCCATTTATGCTTTCTTCACTCTGATATCAATGATTGTATTACTCATTTAAACTATTTACTAATTTCAATAACACCGCATTGGAATGAAGTGGGGCAATATGCTTTTTCATTGAAAATGTACTCATAAATTTCTATGCTCAAAAAATTGATCCTGCCCTAAATCATAGCGTTGAAACATTTTGTTTAATGTTTACATTTGCACTGCAACAAAATACATAATATATCAAAGACATTAATTTAATCTAATCTTACGGAATAATTACCATCCGTCCTAGTAGCTTTTGTACAGGTTATCAGTAATCTACTAGCTTGGAGTATATTTTATTATAGGCCAAGTAAATAAAGTGCTAATGTGAGAGATGCATTTTACAGGAAATATATAACACGTTGCATTTTGATTTATTTCATTGTGACTTATATTCTTCATAACGATACCCCGTTACGAAGTCCGAATATGCTCACTGAAGAATTTGAAGTCTATATATTATCTATTGTTATATTCGTCTACTGTACTTTTCTAGATATAAGTATACGCCTTTTTATAAAGCATAAGTAGGTCGGCGCAATTGTCCAAACAAAACTGTTATCGTTAGGTCAATACAGTACTGCGCCTATTATAACATTTAGTACCCATTATAAGTTTATCATGAAATACTAAAGAAATTAAACATGCATTACCTGCGCTCGTGAGGAGCGGAAACCGCTGATGTTTGGAATCTTTCTTCGTCAGCTCGGTTTGGGATCCCGTGAATAGTTTCTTCACCAAAACGTACACCACAAGCGACGTGCCCGTCATAATGAGCTACAACAACAGACATACAAATAAACACTAATAATATTAGATGGTTACAATTGCATATACGAGTAAACTGTTTGCATCACAAGCAGACGATGTTTCGATTAATAGACACAAAAACTAAGAACAGCATGACAGCCTCCGTGGCGCAGTTGGTTAGGCGCCGGCTGTGAAATGAGAGGCCGCGGATTCGATCCCCCAACCGAGACAAATGTTTGTGAGGTCCACAAGTATTTGTCTCGGGTCTGGGTGTTTGTGAGATTGAAAAGTCTCTCGTAGTGTCTGATACCCACGACACAAGATTTAATTGATCTTAATGTGGGGACAGGACTATGTATGTGACTGTTGGGTGTATTTATTTATAGTATTGCATAAAAAAAACATATGTCCCCTGTACTAACATTTGAATATAATTACGAATATTTACACACTATATTTAAACCAGGTAATGGACAAATACTTCTATTAACTACGATGTCTGTAAGTATTGAGTGAGGTGTTATTAGCAGATATTTGCAAAATTAAACCGTGCCTCCGCGTCGTCTACGCTGAGCGTTGAGTGTAAAGAGCTTATTTATGCCTTCCTGTTAGAATGTGCATGCAACACGCGAAAAGACGTATTTCGATGAGAATTTTACTACATATGAGGTTAGTAACCTACCTTTTAAAAACCTGCCACAATTGAGACTATTTTATATTTCCTTTGCTACTAAACTGGTTGTAAATTACGAAACCAGTGGTAGCTGTCTATCAAGATTCAAATGATATTGTTCAATGCTATTTAAGTAATTCAAATCTGTGTTATTTTTTTTATGTAATCCTATATTTCAAAGTATAGATGAATATTGCTGCACCGGTTTAAATCATTTCTAATAATCTTAGTACGCATTCGCCAATACCGACCGTCGACATATACCCACGAACTTCATTATCTGCTATTGTCTTATGTTATGACTTTCTTCAGTCGCTTTTCTTCACGTTTCTGCGCACACTGAGATTGCTATAAACCTATAAACTATTTGATTTGTTATATATTTCTTACCTCCGGTGCCACATAATGGATGGCCATAAGCGGATCTATGCCGGCATAGGACACCAGCCCCAGATTGTGTCCGATGCGTTGAATCAATGGATAGTCTTCGAGCAGGGAGCCGTAGGGGACGAAGGCCGCCAACACGCTGTGCCATATTACGTGACATAGCAGCAGGAAGGTCGATATAAACACGTTCAGGATCAGGTATTTGCCGCACCAGCCTGTTCACAAACAGAATACATGAACTAAATATACATTTCATCTGCTTACAAATCTTGATACGATGAAAATACGTGAGTCCAAATAATATTTTCCCACTTAATGTAAAACTGTGACGTATGAATTATGAATATTAAAATATGGCGCTTCATCGTATTTAATGTTCCCTTAGGTAAAATTTAAAAAAACATTATTGTGCTCCGCAGTAGTCCCTCCATAGAAACAAAAATGTTTCACGTTATTAAGAATTAACTTCCAATTTAAAAAAGAAAATCGTGTTGTGTGGTTGCTAAAAATTTCATAATTTTGAGTAAGTCTATGAATTTTGTCTTTATAAACATGCGACTCAATAATTCATACAAGGATATATAGAAGGAAAAAAGTAATACCTAAATATTATTTAAAGTCCACAGGTACACTGGGAATATTATCCGCATTGTGTTACTGTATGCGGTTAGAAGAATTACGTAAGCAGCCAGACAGGGATTCTGAGTTCAGTGGTAACTCTAGTAAATTCAACAATCGATTGCTCCAGTGTGAACATGCGCAATATTTCTTCCTTATGACCCTGTGTTAGTAAGAAATAACAGGAACAAGGTCACGGGACCTGGCTGGTAGCCTAGCTCAAACTGAAACCTAGACTAGGACCTAGATCAATAAGTTATTCCGCGCCGACGACGTCGCAGCGTCTAGCCGCGTCCAATAAAAGAATTTAGTCGTCCGCCGGAAAATCTCGTTCTGTCTCGACCTGCTTCCGAATTTTCCGCCGTTTTATTTTGTTAATTCAATTGATACTTTTTGTATGCCAATAACTAGAATATTTGCATATTGTCTGCATTTTATGGATCAAAGCGATTATAATACTTACAATCCAATGGGCATGATATTGAGATGAGAACATACGAGATTTGAGGCAATTTTGCCAGGAGAGTGCCTAATAAATAGGATACCGTGTAGTGACTCATAGAACTGAGTCTCCTGAAGCTATGAAGACTTCTTAAAGCGATAGGTTCTCGTTGTTGCCAACTAACTGTTCTAATTAGAGCCAATATCCCATAGTTATAAATATAAAGCAATACTATCCACAGTATTTTAATTAATGAAAGTTAACGCGGTGGTATACCATTAAAACCGTTATATGATACATAGAGAGCAACTGAAATTGCAAGACTCGGATTGCCTCATACAGCAACACTATCCATTACTCTCCTTCGGCTAAGTACCTACAGGAAACATACTCACTTTTTATAACTAGTTGACCAGTACAGGAATTTGGAAACAATTTTTTATTATTAATTTTAGAATAAAAAGGCAATATGCGAACATATTATGGTGCGATGTTATCAAGTCGGAAATGTTACGTTATTATACGAAACATAAATAAGAAACTGCTGCCTCGGTGGCGTAGTGGTACTACGGTATGATTGCAAAGCTGAGGTCTCGGGTTCGAATCCCGGGTCGGGCAAAGTGATATTGGATTTTTCTATTCATTATTAGCCCGGAGTCAGGAATTTGTGCCCGATATGGCGGTAGGCTCGCCCCCTATCACATCGTGGGACGGAATATACAAGGCGAAACGTGGGTGTTCTAGTAGCACCTCTGCCTACCCCTTCTGGGAAAAAGGCGTGTGGTTATGTATGTATGTATGTATAAATAAGAAACGAAGCGCACCTATGAACGCCCGATAACATTTTATTCCTACGACCTAAATATTGCTGATTTCTGTGATAATATAAATATAGCAGAACGGTAACATTAAGTGGGTGTGCAATACAAAGTAGGGGATTTAAAATAGAACGTGTTTACGAATGTACTGTGTGAAGAAGTGAAATAATAGATTAAAAAGACTTACCGGTGAACGTTTGCGTGTCTGGTACTTGCGGCAACGGTGCCAACAAGTATAGCAGCAGGTATATTAACGATAGACCGAACGGCCGAAGTGCTATACCTGTAAATAAAATATTCATTAAACATAAAACATAAATTAAATATGTAATACATGATCAATTGGAATAACACAGAACACGACATATCTTGCTTTTTGAATTACTTATATTATTTATTTTGGATAGGCACAAGTTAACTTAAAAAGACGAAATATTCCCTAAAATGCGTTATTGAAAAGGAAATACTCCACGAATAGAAATGCCCTTATATAAACGGAAACTTAATAAAGTGAAAGTCGCAGACACAATAAATCACAGCCGGCCGGGCGCCGCGCCGCGCCGCAGCCTATACAGCGAAATTACCCATATAGAATCTCCATACATAACCGACGGAAAGGGCTTGTGGCCCTATTATGTTCCCTGCCTTTACTGGATTTAGTGTTTATTAGTATCAGTTATAAACGCCCTTGACCAACATTTTGTACACGTAAGTCCCTGTAGGAAATTAACATTCATGAATGTTTATTCAGTCTGCTTTTACGGCGTGCGTCGAAGAAAAATATTTAGCAGTAACGGCACCGAGACACATACGGCTAGTTTTGATAATGTTTTATAGCCGGCCTGTTTTTGGAATGAATTCAACGCTGAAACGATTTGCCATTCACATGAGCATAAATGTGCGGCCGCCGGAGAATAAAAGCAGCTAACACTTGGCTCCGAGGCGCACACCTCAAATGCCACACTAACATTTGTTCCACTTCGTTTATACTACGCCCTATATTCCTCTCCCCTTAACCGCCGTGTATTCCCTTTTGTTTTGTTGCGAAGTTTTCTTTATAGCTTCATTTATTTTAAGTTTATGTGCTATTTTATAGTTCGCTAGTAATATGAATACCTTAGTTCACACAAATGTAGAAGGTAAGAGGTATTTGTAGGTCATTGAAATGTTTATGAGTCCTCATAGAACAAATAGCCTGACCTCCAGTGCTGTGAAATAGGTATATTAAATTTAAAAGACAACGAGCGATTTGCGTATTTAAATTTTGAATAGATGAAAACATAACAATAATATTTTTCCGTGCTACAGTTACAAACAAATGTAAAATTGTTCCGCAGGATTATGGAAGCTCTTTGGTATCAACTGGTAGGTACTTATTATTTGAGAAACTAACATTCTAGCGTCGTATCTATAAAGCTCGATCTTAAAATCCGGACGCTCAGAGAATGCGTTCCTGACACATGTCAGTTGATCATGAGTAGTGATGGGAAATAATTATCATTTTGCTAAACTTTTGAATTATTCCCAGTAAAAGTAGCAAGTTAGAATAATTGGATACTTGACTATTTTCTATAAAGTGTTTTAAAATCTAGGTATAATCATTCTTTAAATCTTTCAACCGTTAATATATTTTTAAAGAGATCTTTATAACGAATAAACATGTTTTTCTTTATTACTAAAAATATTGTCACCAAAACGGTTGGTTACGTGACTTTTTAAAATTTACGTCACACTTTACAATTGGTGAATGATCTTAGTGGCAGAAATTTATAAAATTGTACATTGTGACGTCACACGCTGCACAAGGACAGCCGATCCTGTTTTGTTACATTTAATAAAATAAAAACTCACAAACTTCTTTCAGATCATAATAATATTTACAATTTATATAAATGTAAATAAAAATACCAAATATTATTGTCTTTTACTAACTTATCATAATAATGCAACACATTTTATATTTTATTGCCACAACCGTCAAATATCCAATTGTCTGCATTCTACATTTTCATGTCGTTAAAATAATAAACAAAACAACAAGGTGATAATTATATTAAAAAATAATAAGAAAAGGAGGCGCCACTGAGCCGCTTAAATAGTATCACATTATAGATCGGATTTTAATTTTGATTCTTATTATTATTAAATCAATTATAAGTAAATAATATAAGTTAATATTAAATGTTCTTATTTAAAATATTTTAATAAAAACGTAAACTTCAATGCCAAATTTAAATAAAATTCACAAATGTGAAAGATATTATATTGCTGCCAGGTGAAATAAAGAGTTAGATCCGTTTAATTATTACGTTATACATTATTAAAAACACAAATGTATTATTTTATATTATAACGGAAAATAACGTTATAATAATCTGCTATTTTTTGGCCACATCACTCCAGAAATGAACAGTTGACATAACCTTGTAACGCGTGGTATGAACTTATAAATATAATATTTTTATTCTTATTAACCGTCAAATTTAGTCCAAAGTGATAAAATTTAACCTAAATTTACATATTATTTAATTTTTTATGATGTTTTATTTCGTAAGTAGGGTAAATAAATAAAATTGTTCGATAATGTATTTACATTTGCTGTCGTTGCATTTGCAACGACACTTCAAAGTTACGTCGTCCGTTCAACTGACATGTGTCAGGAACGCATTCTCTGAGCGGCCGGATTATAGTGTCCGACTTCAATTTGATGTAGGTACATATCTTACACGGTTTGTATAATCAAAGACCATGCGTTCAGAAACAGTCATCAATTATCACCTGAGTCGTAAACATTGGCAGATGTTTCTTGGTTTTAGTAAGTTATAACAAATATATCAAACAATTGTTCGAGAATAAGTTAAACAATGGATAAAAAAGTATGTCATAATATTGTTAATGCAGACAGATCGACGCCAATGGTGAAAAATAACGGTAAATTCATAAACATAACAACATTCCAAATATGGCCACAGAAATGGATTGAACTTTATTTGTATTTCACAATATGTTATTCGTAGTCTTTTCGTTGTTCTTATCATAAATTTACTTTAATTAATATCTATCTTCAATTATACCGCAACATGTGGTTATGGAACATTGAAGCAGCCTTTAACTTTTACAATTGTGATTTCGGAAATTTCTAGATAACTAAGATCGCACATGCCACACCTAACATCAAAATAGTATTTAAGCATGTCGGCACCTAACATTAATCCATAGCGCTTCGATAAATTATAATTATAAATGTTCAATTTTCTATGAACGCAGAATTGGTAATATAGATCAAATAAAATTATTACCGAGTGGTTTTGAAGCAAAATGCACACGAAAAAAGCATTATAAATGATGTTATCGATTCATTTACGATTAGGAGTGACTCAGAAAACGTTAACGTATTTGAACCATATAGAAAGAGTCACATAGGAGAACATTTTTACATTACGCACTTTGTTTGCAAAACGTTTCCAGACTTCTGCACAGTTTATTTTAGCTAAATTATTTACAGAAAGTACTTAGTAACAGCTGCCATCTCACACCCGGCAGAGATACGGCAATCATATAAACAAATGTTACACTTTAATTAAGTGTAGATGAATATCATTGTTTTTTTTTACTATAAATGTAAATACATATCACGCAAAGTAAACAATTTCATTAGAAGTATGCAATTTTCCCCCTGTGTAATTTTATGCAATCATATACGAACAATATAATTAAATGTCGGTGGCCCTTGGGGAGTTCTTCGTGCATGACAGGCACTTTAGTAAGATACACATGATGACATCAACACATAACACATAAGCTGGCAGCCATTTATTTACTTTTCGTGTGTTATTTATAAAAGCTGACATAAAAAATGGTTATCTAATCTTTATCGATTGAGCGCGCCACATTTATCACCCAAAATGCACTTCTGTGGTGTTATTATGATACGCTTTCATGAAATATTTTTACGATAACTATAAATCCTGACTGAATTATATACAACAGTATTTTCTAGACTAAATTAATCATTTCTTAAAGTTTTAATGTCCAAATATGCGCACCGGTCGTTGTATGTTTTGTAAGTAGGTACGACATAGAACATATTCGATAATAGGCTATAGCAGTGAGGAAATAGCAAATACCTTGATGCTCAAAACACATGCTCCCTAATATTTTAACTCAATAGTGACGGAACAAAGATGTAGATATTTTTGAATTTTACGACGTAATCGGGCATTATTCTCATCATTTATCTAGTTAATAGTTGGGTATTTTTTTTTTAAAGTCTGTATACATGTTTAATTTTCAACCTTGAGCAATCCACGTGCATGTAACAGCGTTCTGCGGCGTTTAGCAACTCATCTTGTGGGAGTCCATCCTACATTTATTGTTCGTGGTCGTCATTCAACGAACGTCATTTCCTAATTCAACGTCATTCGCTTCACCTAATATTATACAAAAATAAAAATAATCAATTTATCTTAAGATTTATTTAATTAATTAATAAAGGCACAGAATAGCTTTTTATGTTTTGAAAATAAATATTAATGAAGTAGTGTAGATAATTATTTTTAAAAAGTATTACTGGAGACAGGTATTGCGTATTGCATAATAAACAGTATTAACATGAAGTACTAATTCACATTGATACATTTCACATTCATCACAAGTGCAAGCTATGAGTTTAACACGTACAAAGTTCCATGTAAACACCAGGCCTAAATCGTTAAACGAATCTAGGTCTTCTATATTTAATGAGCTGCTAGGTGCTAAAATGAAAACGAAGGCAGTCTACCATTGATATGAAATCATCCATCGACGCAAACACTGAAAGCTGTCAAAACGTGCATCGAACGGAAACTTCAATGAGTCAAGTATACAGCATACACAGTACACACTGACACAAATACGAGACGTGCTATAAATAAAAGCTGAATATTTAAAACGCGAAAGAATCTGATGCGAGTTTCGAATGCAAATCTACACATTTTACAAGCTCAATATACCTATTTTATTGATGTTTATTATTCTTTTGCGATCAGTTTATAAATCTCCAAGTTAATAAGCAGTGTTTGTAAAGGTATAATAAACCGAATGGTTCACCGCAAAGACAATACGTGCAATTAGCAGATTTAGTCACGTCTAAAACAATTTAAACTTCAAGGATTTTCGCCGATGATTCACCTAATTATAGGTTGTTCATTTGTAAAGGTACAGCTTCTTTAACAATATTATTACATCTGCTCACATAGGGCCATATGAAATCCGATGTGTACAAAAAAATCACAGATACATGCAACATGGCTCTGGGGGAAGCTAAGTTCAGCAGTGGTATTCTTTTTGCTGAGGATAATGATAGACGGAGAATATTGCTAAATGATCATTACGGACATGCTCATTTACAATTATTTGTAAACGAGCAGTAGAAGTACCGGAAGTTAAATAAAATATAGGACTTCCCTAGCATTCTATGATAGTATAAATAAACCTACTCATCCAAAGTGACGTGTAAATTAATTTGCCTTATGCGTTCGACGAATATTGTGTAATTATGGTAAACGTGTTAAATGTCAAATGGGATCGAACGATGAGATCACTGTTAATGTAGGTTGCCAGTTAACCAGTTGAACTGTGGTGCGACCTTGTGAATCAGGCGGCTGATAAGGCAATGCTATTCGGCGGCGCCGAATGTTGCCCAAGTACTCGACTATTAAGTAACCGACGTAAGTGCCGTCCGTTTATATTAAACTCTTGTAAGTTGTAACCTTCATGTTAACATCCGATAGTAACTCATAAAAAATGATACACTTTATGTATTTACATAAAATAAAAGATATATAAATAAAAATGTTACAAGTTTAGAATCCGCATGTATGAGAGAACGATAACCCTGAATGACATCATCATTTGAATGGCCGCACTATAACGTGCAAATCTTACCGTTGACTAATGTATTACCATATACAGTATCTTCGTAACAAAGTTCAACATGATACTTGCTAATTAAATCGAAAATTATCAAAATAGCAAGAAAAAGAAAATACTTTCAGAATGACCATAAAGTAGAAGAATTACGAAGTCAACTTTACATCCGTTTAATTATGTAGGTACAGAGTATTTAATGAGACATTTCGTTAATTGGAAGCCACCGCCCATAATACAGCGAATGTGTTTGCCATTTCGACGAACAGTTAGATTTAGTTTTTAATATAGCTGAGTGCTTCAGGATGGTTTTATATCGCTTCTGTAATTAAATGGCTGGGATGGAACGACGTGCTATGCGTGTATACCATTCGATTAAAACATAAGGTGTGTACATGAATGATGAATGTTGACACAAAACTGAATAAACATTCATAGGAATATTATAAAGATAGGAATATCTGATTAACGATGGACAACAATATTTGCAACAGATTTTGTATATCCTGAGAAAAGACTCACGGCAGAAATACTGTTTATTTCGTGTGCTTTTTTATACTTAAACCAGGTACAACAAAAAATTAAGCGAGGAATATTGTGTAATACCTACTCGTATTTGTTTTTGATAACATACGCAAGCCTATTATCACGAATAAAAATACATGTATTAGGCATACAATTCTAATCATAGCTTGGACAATAAATCTCAGCGTGTTAGTATTTTTACAATAGGAAAATAATATTTTGCGGATTTTAGAAACCATGTTGATTTTTCAGTTCTTATTACTTTACTGTTGGGAATTGATACAACGTACGACTTTGTTACTAAGCTTTGTCAAATAAAAAAAAGTCTGGATAAGAAGCACGATGCAATCTTGTGAAAACATCAGACTGTAGACCGGAAATATATCTGTGTCGATGACAACAATTATATCCCACGCGTACTCGACTCTTTATTAAGTTAAACGGCTGATTCACACGACGACAGAGGTCAAAGACAAATGCCCTAGCGTGTATACATAGGTCAGCAACCGAGTCTTAAATCAAAATATGATCAGCTCCATTACGTCGTTAACACCCATTCATAACAGTAATGGCCTGTTAGAGATCCATTAAATTAACTATTATAAAGACATGGGACATTATGATTTTTGAAAGTAAGTATAAGTTAACAAAATGATATGTACTGTATAAAAGTACATACTAGAAAGTTTCTACATTTAGAGGACATTGGTGTTTAATTAATGCTATTTTGTGAATGCGGGTGTGGCCCATTAGATGGGCAAACATGGTGGCCTCACGAAGCCTGAAATGTGTACATTATTGGAGCGCTGAACTCACGTGCAAGTTTTATGAGCATTACTATAACATCTTGAACGGTATTACGATTATGATGAACTCGTAAATCGGTGTTTGATGTATGTATAGACTACCAACTTTTCATCTACTACAAAATGTAATAGACTAAAGGTTTTTTACGTGCGATGCTGAATTACTTGGATAAATTCAGTAATACTTATTATTATGTTTGCTTTATCGGAAAAATATCATCCAAAAAATTAGCGTATAGGAGCCTTTAAAATTTTTTCTAGTTACGACACTGATGAATAAGGTTAGATAAACCGAAAATAAGGTTTCTACCACAATCATTAAACATTTTCGGAGGTGTCAACACATAGGTTCTAAAGGTTAACTGCGATGTATGACATACACGTTATGGTACAATCCAAACCAATATCTTGTGTTTACCAACAGGTATCGTAACATGTAAATTGACAAAGCAATCAAAGGGTCCGTAGGCAAGGCCATTACAAGTCGGTCAACGGGTCGCTCAGGGTACGAATCGCGAGGACGCACCCAGAACCAGACGGCGCGCCCAGCACCGAGGATATATCACTCCTTTCCGCAATGCGACGATACGCACGACATTATAATTATTACGGCTTAACATGATGAATTATAATGTTTGCAACCGACAAAGCGTAAATAAAAATTATGCAACTATTTAAAAGACGCCCATATATTTGGAACCATGATGACGTGAGAATTATTTTAGGTATGTTAATGCAGAAGTGATGAGAATAACATACATAATATTAGTGTGGAATCGCGACACACGCGGTGCCGGCCGGTTCCGGCGCATTACGTCACGCGAGTGTCGCCCGCCGCCCGCGCATCCCTAACATTGTTTATTTAAATGTACTAAAATAAGCTAACAATGAGTAGAAAACATAGCTGTGAATTTTAATTGTCATCACTAGCATTAGAGCAACTATGCCTCACAAAGTTTAAAGTACTGTGATTACACAAACTACTTAGAATATCCTTCTCTTACATCTCAAACAATTTTAAGACTATATTGTACAGTTTCTAAGTAAATGGGAATTTATTAGTTTATAGGCTTTATTATTTTATTACTTACTCAATAGTAGTCCAGCTGGCAGAACTACCCGCACCAGTAGCATAGAAAAGTAGTACTTGTGCATTGTGTTGTCTGTTAACAAAATAACAATAGTGTGAGAAACAAGTAACAATTGGCAAAAAACCTTGCTTGTCCCTAAAAAAATCATTCAAATGTATTAATTAAGCTATAAGTAAGAATTAGGTACTTGTAAATTAGATTACAAAATCTCAATGTTTCCATTTTGGGACCAATGTATTGGGTTTTTGCTCAAATACATTTTCATTGAAAAAATAAAATTGAAAGTAAAATTTAAACAAAAAGTGTTATTAACAGAAAAAAGTGAAAATACTAAAAGTATTTTTAACTAATTGGGATAAAAATTGATTATTGAGATAATTTTGTTGTTTTTATTATCATAACACATTTTGTTCATTTTGTTTCCTAAAATCATACTTATCATACAATTATATTAGGTTTTGTATTTATATAGTCAACTTTTATATATATATATATATATATATATATTCTTCATTTTATAAAAAAGAAAGAGGGAAATAGATTAAATACTAAAAATAAAATTATTACTTCATATTATTAGTACACTGTCTATGTAAAGCAAACTAAATTGCATATTTATGTTGTACATAAACTCTTGTTTTTATATCATTTGATTGTTATTCTTGGTATTATCTAATTATACAGGTGACATTAAATCGAAATATAAATAACCTTTAGTTAAGAAAAAAAAATCCCCACATAATTTATTTTATTTGCAAAATCTCAATGATTCAATTTTGGGACCAATGCATTCTAGGTTTTTGGCCAAATATCTTTTTACGAAGAGAGGGTGAAATGGCGCAATTTGGAGGAGGCCTATGTCCAGCAGTGGACAATAAAAGGGTGATGATGATGATGATAATGATGAATTTGTTTTATGAATTTCATATTATGCCACATTTGTTTCACAATAGATTCGAGTAAGTAAAAAAGGTCTAATTTAAAAAAGTACCCACTAGAAATAAAATATTTAAAAAAAATTGTCTCAATAAAAGTCTTACCATAATAGTTTTTAATATAATTTTATTATAAGAGACTTAGTTATGATATGGTACATATAATTAATAAACTACTTTTATTTTTGACCTACTAACGAAAGTTAATTTTAAGTTATTTTGTTGAATGTGACCATCCAATTTGAAACTTACTTAATTCTGCAATTCAAAAATCACATTATTCCATTTATACATAACCACTTTAATCTTATTGTCACAATAAGCCGGCACTTTTTGAGTAAATAGAGACGCATACTCAAACATTTTACGACATTGCAGATTTTTTGAAACAAAAACACGACCACACTTCACCCAATCACGAATGACACTTCGGAAATAAAGTTACCAGCAGTGAGCAGACAGAAGCACATATTTGAAATACTACCACGATTTATAAATATTGTAAATGTATTCAAAGTAGCATATTGTGTATTGAAAAATATTTTAAATTCATATTTATTCGTTGATTACGAAATGACACGTATACTTCACTGGATATTTAATATAAAATTTTAATTGTACAGATCATTTTTTGTTTCTTGGCAACATCTGTAATTAGTGTTGGGGATGTGTACATTGTACAATGCACGACTAAAAACTTTTCTGAAGTTCTGCAATGATACGGCGCAATATTGATCAAATATTGTTATTATTTAATTTATAGGAATTAAGATGTCTAGCATTTAATTTTCTTATAGAGTTTCAGTAAACAATGTAATACTAAACAATATTTTTTTATTAAAGATGTTTAAAGAAAATAGTCTATTTAGTTTACTTCGGATTTAATTCGATTTCATGGTACGTCACTAGACCGAATTTATTTTTATTGCGAATTAATGGCGTAGCCAGGTAAGTTTTCTTGTTTATTTCTTATTTCATAGTGTTCCATGGTTTTCATTTGTTTTGTCTAAATGTTTTTCATCGAGCAAAATATTTAATCTTCTATAAAGTCAAAATTTTTCCAGCTGATCCGTTTTTATTGTATGAAAAACCAATATTACGAGTAATGAACACGTATTGGATTTGTTCCGAATTTATTCGCTAGGATTCATTGTCATCACTTTCACTTTTTACACGATTTGCTGTAATAGTGGTTGTAGCGTGCACCGAGGCGCAATCGCCATGGATGAGTGAGTTTCCCGACACTTCTCCTATTTAGTTGAAACATCGTGAATAATTATGACAAGGTTACTCATATCCTCCGACGAAAATGTGACTATCATTGTTGGCGAGGACCGCAGGAACGCGGCTATTTGATGCGACCCATAAACCGCGGCTTTACAATATTTTCATATGGCATGTTTTGTTTGTTTTGGCAGCACCATGTCGACCCTAACGAAAATGACCCGCACGGTTAAGAAACTGGAGGTGCCCAGACCCCTGAAATCGACGACTAGTTCAGCACACAACCGTAATTCTGTCTTGGACGTCAAAATAAACTCTGGTAAGAATCTTATTGGTTTCTTATTGGAATGTTGTTAAAATATATTTTATTATTCTATACAGCTACAGGTGGTGATTCCAGTTTATTGTTTTATTGTTTACTTCACTGCAATGTGACATTGGTGTAACATAATTAAATAATTATCTTAATGAAAATAGATATTGTAGAGTTAATTTAAAGTTGTGCGCATTTTTTTACAACAAATGAACCACTTTCAATGTCAGTAGGATTTTTATCAAGAAATTAATAATAAATATTATTCTTTAACAATGTAAACTTGGAACAGATTTTTTTCTTATCATGCAAAGTGAAATTGTAGTCTGACCCAGATTGCTTTGCCTGATTTATTGTGGCCGCAGTGTGCTAGACTTAGTGCAAACAGCTACATATGTGATGTGATTAAACATATTTTAATGAGTTTTTTTTTTGTATTTTTGTTATTGTCTCACCATTGAATATAAGATTCATATAATTATGTAAATAAGACGGATGGTTAGGGTTTTCCCTAAGTCTTTTCAGATATTCTTATTATAATGTTTTTATGCTCAGTTAAGTTTATTTTGTTAATTATAAAAAGCAACAATGCAGCATAATATTTAGAATTCATCTTTCAAAAACATTAAATGTTGCCCTCTTGTCTTACCTGTTTATTTAGGCACAATTTTCAATGATCAGGATATTTGCCAGATTTAGATACAACTGCCACTTTTGAACACAACTAATTAATTTGGAATGACAAAGTGAAACCTAATATATACAGTGGTATGTTCTGGTGGTAGGTCTCATTATTATGTTAGAGGCTCCCTGGGCAGGTACCACCCCAATGTCTATTACTCCCGCCAAACAGCAGTGTAACTGCACTGTTGTGTCCCAGTTGGAAGGACATTGTTTTAAAAGCATAGTTTTGGCAAACAAGCAAGCAGATCAGCTGATGGTAAGTGATCACTGCTGCCCATGAATATCCACAACACTAGGATCATGGATATGTTGGGTCGCCAACACATCCATCACATTGGGAAAGAAGCGGGAAGGAAAAAGCATGGGAAGAGAAAAGGGGTATTGGGCAATCTGGCAATCTCACTCACCGAATGAAACGCGACAGCAAACTTAGTAGGCTAATAGGATTTTAACGAGATTATTTGGACGGCATAATAGTTTTATAAAAAACTATTCGATTTTGCTAACATTAGTGTGTGAGGCGTGTTCCTCAATTTATTTAGTGACTCATTATTCTGGGCATGTAAAATTATCATGAAAGTATTCAATATTTTTTTATCAGGTTCGTATTATCTGACATATTGATAGATTATGACATACTTGATTCTGATTATTATTAATATTAAAATTGAGTGCCAATAATATAACAGAGCCTGCATGTGAACCCCTAGCATTACTGAAACAAATATATTTGTATATGTTTGTATTGAGCATTTGCGCTGTGGGACCACAATAGTATTCGTAATTTCAGCTACACTAGGAATAAGAAATGGCTTGTTATAAGGAGATCGGGACTTTATTTAGGAAGTGTAATTAACACAAAAGACTTAAAACAATAATTGAATTTCTGCACAGTGCACACTTCTAAGACAATTGGAAATTAATAGAACTCGCTATCATAACAAAATGTAAATTAAACTACTAAATAAATGATATCTATACTAACACAACTATCAAGGGCGATTTCTACACGCACTTTCGTTTTTTTACCACATCGCATTTTGCGATAATTATCTAATAGAAAAACTTGTCAATATCATACGCAGTATATTATGATAAATAGTTTTCCTTATTGACTTTGAAAAACAAATAGACAATGGTATTCTTTTTGAGCACGTAATACACATGCACAGTGTTAATTGCGTGTACCTCATGTTCAGTGAAGTATAAATAGGCGATGACGAAACGCTATGTTTGTTTTGTTCCAGTCGATGACCTGATTGTGTTGGCAGAAGCGGTTGCCTATCAAATGATGCAGGGGAACTATGACCGCGCACTCCAGAGCAATGTAGCCACTATGTACTCTAACCTGAAGCTTTATGGCGCTCAGCTCGAAGTGCTCTATAAGGACTTCTTGGATAGGTAAACGCGTGTCTTCAATATTCACATTGCTTTTATGAAGCTATACTGTTGCGTTTGTTTATACTGCGCCGTATACATGGATAATTTAGATTTCCACGTTACTCTATTATGTTATTTTCGTCTAAATTTATATCATGCGTTTATTGAAAATGTTAGGAATGGGATTCACGACAATAGGTATGAAGCAAATTCATAGTTGATGTTTATGATGTTTTCAATGCGCAATATTTGTTTTCAGATACTTTGTCGTGTTCAGGAATGGTTCTCAGGATGAACGGCTCGATAAGAAGACTAGACTTCACCTGTTGGAGTTGATTGAGTTGCGCGCCAAGCTGTGGCAGGGATCCGATTACATGAGTCAATACTATAGGCACCGTGGCACACACGCTGAGGTAACGGCCTTCGATGTTGTTTGTCATGTACTACATACACCGTAATACAATCATTTCTATACTTTCTACAAATGAAAACAATTGGAAAACACTTCGTGTTCGAGTCCAATCGCGTAGAACATGCAGTCGTAACAATTTATAGCGACTTGAAATGAAACATTAATTGAATAATTGTTGTAAAAACGAGTGTTGCCGGGATACCAAGTATGGTATTGCCGGCATGTTGCAAATTTGCTGGGCAGTATATTCGTATCCGCTCGAACAGCGATCGCCATACACAGCGGTTGAGGAACCGTTATAGTGAGCCACCTAAATGTTTCGTGTTTTGGGATCGTTACGTGCCAGTATTCCAAAAAATGAAGAGATTTTATAACGTGCCAAAAAGGGGAAAAGAATATGCTCTTAATAACTCTAGAATTTATAGAAATGGTGCGATATGTCGACGGGTGTAGGAGTGTAGTAGCATGTGAGGTCGGTGTTGCAGCCACTGCTGGTGCCGACGATGGAGGGTTCCGGGGCGGGCGGCTCGGTGTCCCCCACGCTGGCTGCGCCGGCCGAGCCGCCCGCGCTGCTGGGCCCCGGGGAGGTCATCAAGCCCTCGGGCAAGTTCCCCAAGCCCACCAAGATCCCCGGCAAGAACTACTCCAAGGATGAAGTCGTCATCAGAAACGCCGACTCCGGAAAAGGTGAGGACGACCACCCGCACTAAACCTGTGCATGAACAGTAAATATTTTTAAACGTGTCAAAAGGGAGGAAACGATGCGTGTGCATGAAAAGCCAATGAGCTTATCTATTCGTAGCGTTATTTATTTAGACGAGTTCTGTGTAATTAGTTAGTCTCAATGGTGCATGTTGATAAGCGAACGGTTGTAAAACTTGACATTGTCGGAAGGACGTCAGCTTCTACTTTTTATTGTCGATCGGTTATCTTGCTATCAACATTTTGCGCCGAGTCGTATACCCAAAGCATACTTTTACTATAAACGTAATATGATTAATGCTTGTAAAGTATCGAATTTGTGTGAGCCTTAGTGACTTGGTTATGTTGAGGTAAAGATGACGCCTGTGGTCGCAATAGAGACGCTATCTGGTGGCGTATCTTAAGTTGTATTGTGGTGTTCCAGTGATGGGTATCAAGGGCAGGAGGGTGCACATGATCGAGGAGCTAAGTGATACGATTATATCGTTTCAGCGAGGTATGAACGCACGATGCGGGCAGTGTGGCGCTTGCGCATGGTGTGGCGGGCTCTTGACATCTCTATCCACTGAAATAATCCTTTACCCCACTATGTACCATGCAACACACATCCAAACATACTAATATAAACCCACATCGACAATATACTTCCACTCAACTTGGAATCATCTATTGAAACAATTCTTTGCTTCACTAATGAAACAGTTATATGATAGTGTACCCCGTGATTCAAAACTGACGGTTATGGTTTCGATTCATTAACATAACAAAGATAAAAAAAATCACTGCCTATTAATCGCATTTAGCTTTGCTTCTTGAAACAATAACGTACTAATGAGTGAGAATGTGAAAGGTTGCGGTGACGTCATGACGACAATGTTTTCAGTGAGCCCCGGAGCTAAGGAGCGTCTCGTCCAAATCACTGGCCCCAATGAGGAAAATGTGAAGTGAGTAACCCTAGAGTGAGATGCTATATGTGGCGTACGTATTTATTTATTTATATGGTAATTTGTATAGTAGCTTAAATAGTAGATGAGATGTTTAGGGTAGTGGCGAGTATGTGTAGCGCCTGAGTTGTGCGCGGTGTTGCAGCCACGCGAAGCACCTGATCGGCGACACGATCCGGCGCAACGCGTCGCCCGTGCGGCTGGAGGGCGCGGAGAGCGGCGGCCGCGCCTCGCGCGCCTCCGTCGACTCCGCCGGCTCCGACGAGCCGCCGCGCCACGAGGTACCCATTGTCCCTGCTCTAATCACAACTTTCAACATTATAAAACCTCATTTTAGGGACATTTCGTCGATATGTTATAATATTATTTTGCCTACTTTTATTACAGAAGTCACCTCACAACTCCAGGGCTCTGCTTCATAGTTTCTCGACGAATGATGCCGCATTAGGAGAATATAAGTATACTGTGACTTTCGGACCACATTCCATTAAGATCACGGGCAACAATTTGGATCTTGTGAAGGTGAGCGCAGTGCTATTTTTCTTGTAAGTTATCCACGACATTTTCTTATTTGTTAATTGTCGATGTAGTGTCTTTCATGGCAGAAGAGGCAATCGATTCGCTTCTAGTATAGTGATGGTTGAGTGGCGCAGTGAGTGTCGGTGTGTGTGCAGACGGCGAAGCTGGTGCTGGACGAGTACTTCGAGAGCGCGGGCGCGCTGGAGGCGCTGGGCGCGGGGTCGGGCGACTTCTTCACGCTGTCGCAGCGGCCGGGCGCGGCGCTGCTGCTGCGCGACGACGCGGCCCTCAACGGCGCCGACGACGACGTGTTCGCGCCGCCCGCGCCGCCCGCGCCGCCCGCCGACCACGCAGGTCAGCACGCGCCCGCCTTGCGCAAGCCCAAACATCTCACAACCCGCCGACCCTGATCTACCCTCATGTTTTTTTATTCCTTAAGAGTTATTTTTAGCGTCTCGTCATCTTCAGACTCGATGTCCGAAGAGTAAAATTTGATTACGTTTTTGAAACAGCATGGAGCAATAGTTTGTGAAAGAGATGACGTTTTAGCATGATCTTTTGCGTTTGGAATAACCGTGTGAAGTTTTGAGTAGGATTTATCATAAGCGAAGACTGACCGAGCATGTATATTTTGATGATTTCGGCAATTCATAACATCAGTATTGTGAGCCATTTCTGATACTCCATATTTGTCGTCATATATTTAGCATCCATTGTCTAGTGCGGATATACATATACAATGATCGAATTTATTATATTTATGTATTTATTGGTATTAACTTATATTTTATATGTTTTATCCAATCACTGACCACTTGGAGCCACGGTCGTCGTAGCGTTTTTCCAAATTTATCGCATCGTACATTACATTTTTATAACAAAATCATTTAGTGATCGCCCTCACGTACCAGAACGAAATAATGAACGATGTGTGCCCATCTCGCTCTACACGAAGGCGACTGTACCCCCCTTTACCGCAAGACCTTATTTAAAATATATGCAAAATATTTATTGTATTATATATGGTCAAATATTGATGTTGTGTGGTTATCAAGTAATTCGATTGTATATTTTTGGTCCTTGTACACTTTTGGTCCTTCGAGCCGGATCCGTTTAAACTCATCGACAAGAAACAACCATATCACCGAAAGAAATTATCATACTACAATACTATCAATTTATTAAGATTACTCAGCTAGAAGGGGAGAGAATCAACTATCAATCTCACACTATATCAAGTGAAATGGTGAGATTTAAGATGTCGGAAAAACGCAATATGAATGGTAAAAGATGGGGTGCAGTGGTTTTGGTGTATAGTGAGTGAGTGAGGCGGTAGTGAGGGCTCGGCCGTGGTGCGCGTGGTCGGTGCGCGGGCGCGTTGTGTATGGGCGCGTTGTGTATGGGCGTGTTGTGCAGCGGCGGACGGCGACGCCACGCCGCGCCGGCCGCGCTTCTCGCGCGCCACCAGCACTGACAAGAACCAAGGTAACACACTGCCACCTCCAACACTATAGCCCACACCCCTTATATTCAAGCTTCATATCTTTGTTCTACTATATTGCCCGTTGTCTATCGTACTTTTATTATGTTAATGATAATAGCATGCTTATTTTGATTTCTTGTTATAATTTGCAATTTGAAAATAATAAATAGCAGTTCTTACTTGTGCATATTACTATGCATAATGCTCGATGGGCAATGGATCAGTCCTGCAAATTCACGCAACGTGTATTGTAAAGGTAGTAGCCCAATTCCTGGCGCATATTTTTCGGTGGCATCCAGTGAGTTATACAATACACTTTATTGGTAATAGTTTCGGACGGTGTTTTTCAGCTTTATGTATATATATATATATATATACATATTATATATTTATGTATATGTCGTAAAAACATTTTTGTCGCACTTGCTTTATTAGACTTCGTTTAGCAACATTATATGAAAATTAACCTACAGTAGAATGATCTTAGGAGATGATTCGGTTCAACAATAAATACTGCTAATATTCTGACTTGATGTTGATTTTTCATGTATATTTTGTACGTAATCGGAATTGCCTTCTAAGATTATGTAGTCATTTGGGAGATTTAATTCATATTTTAAAACCAATGAACGCAATATACATGCAAATGTGTAAAGTGATGGATGCAAAGTTGTTAAGAATGCTGTTTGTTTATAAGTATTTAACGGTTCCCCTTAATAAATATTTTGTTTATAAACGCATTTCATTTATCACATTATCACTTCATCTCGCATATAAGTGTACCTTGACTGTATTCTGAATACGATCTAAAAAAAGAAAAATTTTATAGTACCCACTGTCTGTAACGTGTAGTACTGGTGTAGTCTAACGCTACTTAATACGCTGTATACCTAAGACAGCACTTTGTGTCGTGAATTGTTAAGAGCTTGGAGTGCACTGTACGTTTAATAGATTTTTGCACTAAATCATTATAAATATCGCTTGTAACGCACGCAAGGTGAGTGCGTGTTCGTATATTAATAATATTTATATGGATGTCAGAAACAAAGACGGTTTCACCGAACGGTATTTGTCTCTGGCGCACCGGGTGAATGAAGGTAGTGTCGACGCTGCGTGTGCGCAGGTGTGGGCGCGCGGCAGTGCTACACGTACGAGACGCTGGTGCAGTACGCCGACTCGCCGCTCAGCAAGCTGCCGCCCGCCGGCCTGGCGTCGTTCCCGCAGGAGCTGGCGCGCAAGGTAACGCTGGCCGGCGCGCGCCGACCCTCCCCCTCCCCCGCGCCGCCCCCGCACCACGGGCCGCTCTACCGCGTGTGGGCGCCGCTGCACCACCCCAACTACCTGGCGGCTCTGCTCTGTCGCAATTTCTATTGACCGGTCCGGCTCGACCCCCGTCTCTGTCTGACCGGACCCTCTCTCCCTGATCCCGCTTTTAACCGTGAACCGTCGCCGATCCGAACTTTGCCGCGACAACGCATCGCTCGAAAGCTGGGCTTTCGTCGAAGTTTCGTTGATAAAACTTCGGATCGTCGACGATCACTTCTATTTGCGATAAATGAACCGCTACCCCAGTTCGACGCCCGTTGCATCTAAAAGATGTGACGGGACTGCCATATTTGCCTGATGGAATATTTTCGATGGAACTTATGCGAAAGTGTGTTGGCTTTTGCTTTGCATGCACTGAGCTTGTTGCACTCGCTTTTGACTAATCTATGTGTTTCCGAACGACGCAAAGCAGGGTTGAGAAAAATCTCTCGTGTGTTAATGCGACTAGGGGTCCCAAATATCTTCCGCATTTAATACTCAATAAAACCGAATTGGCCGCCTCTAAACGCGTGATAACTTCTGTAATTGATTAAGTTTAATACTAAGTAAATTATAGGCGTCTTTTATTATAAGGACTGATTGATCTCAGTAGAGTAGGTATAAGGAGTAAAAGTACCTTAATTAATAAGACTGATGATAATGGAGGCGGCCGCTGTCGACTTATGACGACGAATCCGGAGTGATACTAAATTCGATAAACCCATATTATTATGATATACTATTCCGCGGCTCTCTAACAATTAAAACTATTAAAGTTACAAAAATTTACATGGAGTAAATTTGAACTTTGATCTCGTAGTTAGTATAATTTTGATTTATGCTCTTGTAAAGACTGATTTCTAAATTGTTAAGTTTTTGGAGAATATATTTTTCTTTAATGATTGCTTGTCCATTTATAAGTATAATATATAGATGTGTTTATTAAATGTTGAATATTTTACACAGAGTTTTTGAAATATTTGCAAAATATTTTCTCGACAAATTACTAATATATACCTGACATGTTTGTTTATTGCACGCTGCTCGGACAGAACGGATATTCGAGAGGGGTTCGCTACAGGTAGAAACTGTCAGTTCGTCCGTTTCATTAGAGAAGTACTAAATTTGTTTCTGTACGACAGTGTAATGTATAACTGCTGTCTTGTAGTTTTTATTATGACGTGTTTAAATTGTCTGTGTTATACTTTGTCATTGTCAATTTTGATTTTTAAATATAATAATTTAAAAACTCATCGTCTCTGCTTATTCTTTCGCTCGCTTCCTCGTGCCATATCCTAACTACTAACAGAACACTGGTGTGGGTGAGGGATTGCAACACAAGCATAGTAACCTGCGTGGTGCCGTAACTAACCAGGCTAGCGGATGAATGTGTGTGTGTGTGAGCAGCAGACTGGAGCGAAGAGTGGCGGTGGTAATGTGGTGTGGTGTCGACAGAGCTGCCTGGAGTTCGACAGCGGCAGCTACTTGAAGAAGGCGCGGATGTGCGCGGCCACCACGGTGGCGGCCGTGGACGCGCCCGACTCGCCCGAGCCCGAGTAACGCCGCGCCGCCCCCGCGCCCCCCGCGCCCTCGCTCCCCCGCGCACTCTACACTCTCTACCATCTCCCTACTCACTACTCTGTAACAGCGTAGCACTGTGCGCGTAGCAGTGCGCGCGTAGCGGAGCGAGCCGAGCCGACGCGCCGAGGCAGCTACGGACGCCCGTGTCCTTTCTCGTTACTGTTTTGGTATATGAAGGAGAGAACGAGGAGGTAAATTCTAGTACGTTTCTCGTTTCGTTAGCCGTCCGCGTGTCTATACTCTTTATATAACGAGCTTCAATCTTAACACTGTTTTAGTGGACTTTCTAGTGATTCTAAAAGTATTAGCGCACCAAAATATTTATTTTTTTTGTGGTGGTATTGTTGTATGGTATACCTCATTTCTTTGTGAAAGGATATTTATTTGGTAAATTAGCTGTGGATCTGATTACGAAAATTGTGATAAAACACGCTATCAGATGTGCATGCCGGGCTGTCGTTTGATTTCACTAAATTGTAGGAGTCCACGGTTTCTATTGATCTCCCTTGAGCTTTCGCTTTGAGCACGAACTGTAAGACACCTGAGCACTCTGGAGCAATAATGAAACGTAGTTGAACAGCATTCTTGAAACTGAACTCTTGTTGACGTCCATTATATTCAAGTAATTAACTTGTGTTGTATATATTGACTCTGTTAGTGTCGGAAGTCATACGAGTGATTCCATTTATTTTAAGAAGAATGCATGCATTTCTTTCGTGTGTTTGTATACTCATTATCAAATTTTCTAGTGTCTAGTCCTGACGAGTAGATTTGTCGATTCTCACTATATCGTAAGCTTTATACTTGAGAGGGAGCCTGTCAATCAGCATTTCGATATATTTATATTTATTTATCATAAAACGAAATGTGAGTATAAATTTACACATTTATTTTTTTTGTTATGTATGATTGTTGGTATTATAAGAGATTTTAAAAGAACTTGCTGTGTACTAAACCAAATATTTGTTGTGATTCCTAAAAGTGTATCTATATTTACCGAGGCAGCGAAGTGGTTGCCAGGCTTTCTTATAATATTCATATATCTTATACATTTAGGCTGTCACATTTAACTTGGATGGAAAAGTGTATTCTTTAGTTGTTAGTAACTTCAAAATTCTTGTCTGAATGTCAGGCGTAATAATTAGTTTGTTGCCACTCGCAAATCCCGTTTGTACAATGTGTATTATTTTTAGTTTTATCACAGTGGTTAGGGTGCACTTAAAATATATTTTGAAAATACAAAAAACATGACGCACCTTCTAAATTGATAAGTTTAAAAAATGGGATTAAAGAGTGGTTATCGTACGGTCAACGTACATTCATATTTAATTGGAAACATAATGAAAATAACATACTAAATTGGTGCTTACTGTCTGGGAAGTATTATCGTTGAATTTATAATAAAGGTTTATGTTTACACGTTTGTTTTTATGTAAGACAAGGCTATATTATGAAAATTGATGATATACTAAATTTTCTAATAGAGAACGAGTTTTATTTTGTATCCTTAAATCAGCTAACGAGTTAAAGTATCCTTTCTCCTTCATTTTCCAAAGAATTTAGTCTTTAATCGAGTGAACACTATTCATGCAAAATACACGTGTCAGATATGTTTTATGAAGAAAGTGAAAAAATAAGAAAATATTGTAAAGAATTTATTTAATATTTACAAAATAAAATACACAGTTTGAGGCTGTACAGTCGATTACATTTACAATTTCAACTCTGGCTCATTCCCTATATAGCAATAAATGCAAAGTAATAAAATTATTGAAAAATCATCTTTGTATAATTGAAATAAGGTACATGTGGTCTGCAACGACTTACTATATAACGAAAATAACTTAGCTACCGCTATTGCATACATTAGTTTGCTGGAGTGGAATGTAAATATTCCAATGCCGATGGTAATAATAGTAAAATGCATTGTATTGGCTAGTTGCAAAACTCTTGGGATATACTATTACTGGGTATTTACGCATAAAGTGAATTTGTTTCATACAATACCTATATTAATACTTGTTACACACTTAGTTTGGCAAAGATGGGGTTAATAGCAGTTTGGCTACGAAGCAATTGACCAAAATTGGAGTATAATAAAAAATGTACAAGTAAAAGCTTGTTGGCAGGGTTAGTCGAATGCTATCACTTAAACTTACAACTAAGTGTAACACAAAGGAAACCCTACATAATGAATTCCTGTTAATTTAAGGTACGATGGAGATATCTTAAACAGCAAAACTTAACCTTGACATTAGGAATGTTAACTCTGCAATACAATTCCTTATTATGATACTTCAGTTCAAGATATTTCGATATTCTACCGTCCACCACTGCCAAAACGGTACGTTCTCAAAAAATCTACGGTTATCGCACTGCGGAGCACTTTCATTAAACCAAATTCAATATGATAGTTGCCTCGAGGTCCTTAATTTCTACAAAGTGTGATGTTTTATTGAAAGACATATTTAAAAATGGCAACATTAAAAAGGGTCGTACCGTTATATGAAGTGAATCCCTATATTATATCCAGGATTCGGAAGAACAAGTTACCCTCCAAATATAATTATCTTTACAAGTTTGTCACGAGTGTGTTCACGTTATTTAATTGGTCTTTTAAATAACGCTGGCAAATTACCGTGAACGTCAAGATAGCGGGATCACAAGAGATATCATGAAAAGTTTACTAGATTTAAAACACTCAAACTAGTCAAATATTAGGGCATAATCTCAAAAACGGTGTTCGAAAGATTTGACGAAACTATGTTGTGTATGTATATTATTGTTGGTAAACTTATAAATAACCCGTACTCCCATAAAACCCGTAAAACTTACCTACTTTTATCTTAAACGGGCCAGGGTCCCTGAACTATATTATACGGAGCTAGTAGAGTTACAGAATTCATGCGTATATTGCCTACAGATACTACTGCACGATTTATAGCGCACTACGTAGACTTGTTACAATATTAAACTATAACATATTTTATATTTAATTGTGTCGATTAGTACCTAAAATCTAAGAATATAGTTTGATTAACAGAATGCATATGCAGCAATGTTGCATAAGTAAAGCGCAAACGCAGTCAGTGTACATGTCATTGTCACGATTAGTTTCTCTCGGAGAGTTTGTCGGTAATGTTAGCAGACCGCAGCCTCGCGTGCTGCATTATATCTGCGGATAAATCTTCCACCGTAGTATACCTACACTTTTGGAAACTAAATAAATCTGTGATGAAGCCCACTATCTCTGCTTGGAAGCTCTCGCAGACGTCGCGCAGGCGTTCCTGCGGCCCGAGGAAGCCCCACACGAGCACCGGCAGTAAATGCTCCGATATTGAATAAAAATGCGCCATGAACCCGTCCGGGTATTGTAGGTACCGTCTCTTGGCTTTTATCACAGACCATACTGCGGTTGTTAAGGCCTGAAAATAATAGAACATTTAATATCTATATACTATCTACAAAATACAATTTGTTAAGCTTTATTGATTGAATTGAAGTGCGTGGTGGCCTCGTGGTATCGGACCAGACTCGGCTGCCTACATGTTCACGGTGGTCGCGGGTTCAAATCCCAGGGCACACCTCTGACTTTTCGGAGTTATGTGTGTATTGATAGTCAATCACCACGCACTTTAACGGTGAAGGAAAACATCGTGAGGAAACCTGCATACCGTAGCGATTTTAAAAAAAATTCTACGGTGTGTAAGTCCGCCAACCCGCACTAGGCCAGCGTGGTGGACTATATGGCCTAACCACTCTCAATCGTACTCTCGATTGTAGAGGAGGCCCGTGCCCTGCAGTGGGTCGTATATGGGCTGATACAATAACAATAAAATACAATATTGATTGATAGCCTCCGTGGCGCAGTTGATTAGAGGCCGCCTGTGAAACGAGAGGCCGCGGGTTTAATCCCTGCACCGAAACAAATGTTTGTGTGATCCACAGGTATTTGTTTCGGGTCTGTGTGTTTGTGAGACTGAAAAGTCTCTCGTAGTTACTGATACCCATGACACAAGACTCGATCTTAGTGTGGGGTCAGAACTATGTATGTGACTGTTGGGTGTATTATTTCAGCTTTTTATCTTATTGTACCGTTTAGGTCTTAGGGTGATAATATATAGTTATTCATGAAAATAAACGCACTTTCGATAAATTATCCTAGCGTCGATAATAACAGTTTGTTTGATATCTAAGTACTAAACCGAATGACTCACACTTTCTTTGAACCCGTCGGAGAGCCATCGGTTGCGCACCACGGCCAGCACGGAGGAGGGAGGCGCCGCGAGGTCCTCGAAGGCGTCCAGCAGGATGTAGTCCAGCACCACGTCGTAAAATGTCAACGCCTTGGAATTACACAATAAACGCTAATTAAAACTCCATAACTGAGGAACTTGCAATATGTTTTCTTTTTTATTATTGCTATGGATGGCGAGACGAGCATACCATTCGCCTGATGGTAGGCTATACGACTGCTCATGGACAATAGCATGAATTACAAAAGCAATGCAATAAGATGTTAAGTCTCATTATGTCCAGTAAAAACTCTTGGCTACAATGTCGCATAAACCGAAACACAACAGTGCATATACACTGCTGTTTGGCGATGAGATGGCGTATAGACCTACCAACAGTAAAATGTTTAGAATATGTTAGTACCTTAACACCCTTGGTGGTTAGCTCGCTTTCGATGGTAGGCCAGTTGGCGCCATCGGTCGCCCATGACACCATCTCTTCGTATGCAACCAGAAACTCTTTTGGTTCCTAAATAAAACAAAATTGTATCATTAGTCGGTAGATAAAAAAGCAAAAATGTCTTAGACTGTAACATGGGTGGGATAAACTAGTGAAGCTCCCGTAATCACTGAATGGACAAGTCTATTTCTTCGAAATCGTATCGCTTTCTTTCAGCGAAAACTTGTCTTCCGGAATGATAAGAATATGCGCGTTATCCTTATGGACTATTTTACCGTAGAAACATGACTTTATATTATTTTAACATGAAAATCAAGTTGTCACTTTACACATACACATGTTGTTTAACTGCGCAGAGCGCATTTACGGCCATTACGCATGGTGTTATTACCTACATAACATTTAAGACTTCTCACACTACACTTCTTTACAGCTGCCTATACACCCACCACATCAGCTCCTGATAGCAGAGATCAACAATAACACGCAAAGAACTGACACCGAGTAGGTACTGAATCTCAGTGAGTCAGCGATTTACAGCCTTATTCATAGACAGTATTAAAACCTATTTTAGACATCAAATGTGTTGTCTTTTTCGTCCAAATTACATTCAAAAGTCGTTCGAAAGGAACAAAACATTCAATAACTTAAATATTCGGGAAGTTAAAAAATGTAAAATTAAATCAAATTCGCGATAAAATCCGTAAGAATTCGTTTTATATTAACTAAAATAGGTTTTAAAACTGTCTGTGAATAAGGCCGAGTAAGTACAAAGCGAATGATACCTTATCAGCGAAGAGCAGCAGATCGGTGAGCACTTGCCTGCCGGCGTCCACGAACCACGCCCACACGGCCGCGTCCGTGAACACGTGCGTGAAGGCGAGCCGCAGGCAGTGCAGCTTGCACAGGAACTCCGAGTCCGAGCCGCACTGCACCACGTCCGTGCGCAGCGTTCTGCAATATTTTATTTAGTATCTAATACACATAAACAGATATCTATGGTTTCTAAGATAGGTGTTCTTGGTGGCAGTACTTTTATTATCCATCACGGCTTTAAAATCCATATTATTTTTTATCATTACCTATCGATTAAAGTGCGTGGTCTGTTGGTTACGGCGTCTATTAATTAAAATGCATGGTGGCCTGTGTGTAACGGACTATACGCCTACATGTTTACAGTGGTTGCAGGTTCAAATCCTAGGGCACACCTCTGACTTTTCGAAATCATGTGTACTCAAATTGATAGTCAATCACCAGGTACTATAACGGTGATGGAAAACATCGTAAGGAACCCTGCATGCCATAGCGATTTGTAAAAAAATCTATGGTGTCTATGTAAAGTCCCTTAACCCGCACTAGCCCGCTAACTTCAGTATGGTGGACTATATGACTCAACCATTCTGCTTGTAGTGGAATGTAGGTATATAGGCGGACCGCGGAGTACAGTATCGAGTAGGTACCTACCTAATCTAACATATAATCTATATATATAAAAGAAAGTCGTGTTAGTTACACTATTTATAACTCAAGAACTGCTTTACCGATATGGCTGAAAATTGGTGAGGAGGTAGCTTAGAGCCAGGAGACGGACATAGGCTACTTTTTTTGTGAAGAAAAGGCTTGAAGGGGTTGAAATAAGGGATGAAAGTATGTATGGAAAAATCTAAACCGTTAAAGTTAAGATGTTAAACTTGGCACTTTAGTTACTCATTTAAAAATAAAAATATATAAATTAACCCTAAAGGGGTTAAAATAAGGGTTGGAATTTTATATGCAAAATCGAAACAGCTGAAGCTATTTCTATAAAAATATATATTTCAGCTCCTTATTACAAACAAAAAATAATGGCTTACAATAATTTTGGAAAAACATAATTACGGGGGTAAAATAAGGGTAGAAACATTGTACGGAAAATCAAAACCGCTAAAGCTATTGATATAAAAACTTATAATTTGAGACCAGTAACGAAAAATAATGTGCACTATAAAAACATCTTAGGTAACGCATACATAATCACACGCCTTTTTCCCAGAAGGGGTAGGCAGAGGTGCTACCAGAACAGCCATGTTTCGCCTTATATATTCCGTCCCACGATGTGATAGGGGGCGAGCCTATCGCCATATCGGGCACAAATTGCTGACTCCGGGCTGATAATGAATAGAAAATATCATAATCCAATATCACTTGGCTCGACCCGGGTTTCGAACCCGAGACCTCAGCTTTGCAATCGTACCACTACGCCACCGAGGCAGTCAATAGGTAATGAATGCATAGTCTTCTTTATTAGCCTAAAGCGACGAAAAGGGGTTTGTTTTGACGAACATTCTTAGTGCTGTTTCAGGTAGGAATTAAACAACAGAAATCACCAAGAAGGGAAAAACGTTATGACTATTGCATTGTTTACATTTGAGAAATAGGTAGTTTACTATACTTCAAAAAATCAATATCGTAGTCAGAATTTTGGCTGAGCGGAGAGTTTTAGCAGGAATTTTGCAAAGTATTTTCGTGTTTATATAAGGCCTATCTACAAAATAAAAGCAATTCCAAAAAATTGTCAACATGTCTATTTAGGCATTAAGGGATGAAATGGGATAAAGTGGGACGAACGAAATGAGACCGGTCGGATCTGGATTGCATTTGATGGGAAATAATGGGACGGGATGTAACAGAAAGAAAAGGAGCCAGATGAGATGGGATGGGATACGATAGAAAAAGGGATAGTAGGTACTTCTGAACTCAACCTAAGTTCAGAAGTACAAAAGTTTGAACGGGAATAAGATATTTCTGGTGTGGAGTGGAGTCTAAACATCTAAGCACCCAGGCGAAGCTGGGCCGGGCCGCTAGTAGTATATAAAGTTAAATAATGGAATAAGTAGCAACCATTTTACAATAAAATATATATTATGAAAGATCGGATAATCATAATCAAATCATACTAACCTATAGGGTATGCCGATTTCGAACTGCTTCACTGCGGCTTGATACAACTCCAAATTTTCTAATTCAGGTAAGGCATCTGTTAGATCATCAAACTCACGTAGATCGGCTACCTGTGAAATACACAAATAAAAATATTAAATTCTCACACACAATGATAAAAATTCTTCTGTTTACATAGGTATCTTGTTTTTAACTTATTTCTTAAACAGATCAATCTCATGACATTTACCAACACTCAAATTTATAATTTTATGTATCTGAAAGCAATTTATATACAAGAGATTGTTATAATGCCTCAAGGGTGGGGATGATATTCAGCAAGTCTATTCAAATTTGTGATAAGTTTTGTATGTACAATTATTAGATTGTGACCTGATCCTCTGCGGAGGCGAAGGACTCCGCGCTGGAGTGGTGTTCGCGGCGGGTGTGCGAGGACGTGGTGTGCGTGGACAGCAGGCGGCTGCGGCGCCCGCCCGACCCCGCCTCGCCGCCCGCGCCCCCCGCACCGCCCGCGCCGCCGCTCTCCGACCGGAACAGCACCGACCGCTGGTCCAGGAACAACAGCTCGCAACGCTCCTGCAACACACGTATAAGCGATCGTATATCTTGATACTATAGATACGTGGAAAGCCTGGTAACACCTCTCACCACTGCCTACCCCTCCTGCGAATAAAGGCATGAGTTTATATAGATATGTATGTATGTATATCCTAATATTCTGTTCAATATTTATTAACTTAGGTGAGCAAATCAAGATTCGGAAGATCTTGATGATGCTACTAATAATTGGCCGTAGAGAGTTTGTCTCATAGTATATAGATAACTGTTGTGATTGTTGCTAAATAAAGTTAAAACCTATCTTCCTGATTCCTTTTACACCATACATACATACACATACACACAAGTAGATTTTATGAATGTTATAATCTTAATCGTCATATTATGATGCAATAAGTTTCAGCTAATGATTTTACTATCATCTCCTAATCTGTTCAGTAGAATTGATCCAATTTCTAACTAATGACAGTTTTTGAAATGTTACAATTTACACCAAGTGGTGCCTCTAATTTGAGAATACACGGTAGAACCTTGAACCTCACTATCCACAATATAATATGTTTTACTTTTTACATTTAAAAATTTAGAGGTGTTCGGTATAAAAATACATCACAAAAACAAAATGGTAAGTACTTACTACTTAGTTAATACAAATTCATAACGTAGATACACTTATAAGCATAATTTAAATTATTTTATGTGGTACTTTACCTGCAACATGTAGGCATTCTGCAGCAGCTCTTGTATTTCGCGGCAGAACTCGGCCTCCTCGGGCGAGGTGAGCGCCAGCGTGCCCGTGACGCCGCCGCGCGCGCCCAGCGAGAACGCCGCCAGAGCGTCCTCCCAGTAGTTTATACTCGTCTCCAGCGCCTCCATGCCTGCCGACAACACATTTTAGTATCAAATGGAATTCCTTTATTAGTCAGGTAGGCAATTATACAGGTGAATTTTTCAAATGTGCGTGGATGGCCAAATCCGAAACTAACAGGAATATCGAACAATGCTGAAAGGAGTTACGAGCCTGATTTTTACAAAAACTAAAACTGCACACTTAATTTTTTGTTAAATCAATATGCCTAGCTACGAATCACACCCGATGATTTTGAAAAACTAAAACACAGCTGTATTATTACATTATTCGATTTGCTAATACGAACTTATTTGTAGGAAGTAATATCATATGGCAAACTAAAGGAAAGCGACGAAACGACTTTTGAATTTAGTTTAAGCTAAAAAGACAAAACATTCAATAACTAAAATACTTAGGTTTATAAACTGCCTTATGAATAACGCCGTTAGTATTTTAGGATAGGATATAATAACATTACAATAATTTATAGTCGTATAACAATACCATATGTGTCCGAAATTGTCCACGTGACGTTTTACAATATACCTACTGCTACTTGCTTTCCTTCTTAATCGAAGTCTCTATTGCTTTTTAAACTACCTACCCACTGATATTTTTTCACATATAACTAATTTCATTACGGATTTGTGGTGTTGTTTAATTTCAACAAATCTAAAAATTAATAGGGCAAATAAAACAAAGTTTACTGTTATATTAAATAGTGATGTATTTCATGTAATAAATTATCTATTAATATATTTTATTTGAGTATATCTACTAGCAGTAGGTAAATTCTACTCTGATAAACTTAATGAGTACAATATAGAGACAAATACAGATAGTAGTTATGTGACAATGTGTTAGACTCTGGCAATAGGCTAATACCCTTACAAGCTTGACCTCTTTAAATGACACGTTTTTGTTGTCAATATTGAGGTAACTACTCCCCTCACGTTTGATTTGTCTCTCATATTTAAGCACCAGTTTTCACTTACATCTTGATAAAATGCAGTCCGCACTCTATGCCCATATTAAAATTGATCATGTAATACTACAAAACCTCTTTATATAAAAACTGTTTTAATATCAGGCCCATTTGAATGCACTGGATATATCTTTTGCAAATGATCTACTGCTTCTTGTACTCTGCTGTTGAGATCTTGAACAGTCCCTGCTACATCAGTCAAAGCTTCTGCAAGTCTCTCTTCTAGCATGGACCTTCGCTCTTCCTGAGTCCTCATCACAGATGCTATGGACTCCAGAGCCTCTGCCATACGTTCCTCTGCCGCTATCCGCCTTTCCTCTAATTCCAATGCCCACCTTGGTGGAGGTGTCTCTGTGTGTGTGTTTTCATCTGCAAAATATAGATGTAAATGAATTCATCTATTATGTTTATTTCTTTTTGGCTTTATTATCTTTTGAAAATGTTTTTAAGTATTGATCTCTGAATTTAATTATATAATTATACAATATTACTTGTTATAGTTATATTCAATTTTTGTTTTGGTATCATATACATTTCAGACTATGTAAATAAGGCTTATTAATTATTGACAAATTAAATAATGCGTTGATTTACAATTCATAATGATAATCTCAAATCTGCATACAATCTTTTATGTAGCTTTTATGTTCTAAAATAACACAATAAAATTATTTCAATTCCAAAAAATTTAGTTTAGAATTCTAATGATATAATTATAGTTTTATAATAAATATTTCCAAACCATCACGATTTAGAGGTAATGACTTTAAGAGGTGGGGCTTCAAAGCAATTCTAGTAAGGACATTTATAAATAGTTCTCTATTCCATTATGTATAAAAATATTTGCACCTGTTAGTGTTCTGGCGAGCACTTTAACCATCACCGGGGAAGACTGACTTTTCATATTTTCAAGTGGCACAGAGTCTGAATCATCATCATCATTTTCTGTTTTTGATGTAGCTACGGTGGGCACTATTCCGTCCCCACCCCCACTTAGTTCTAGGGCTCTGACTTCTAACTCAGTAAATGGGACAACCTTAATAGGACCACCTTCAGAGTCAGTCTGGATTTTTTTACGGGCCTTTTTTCTGCATTTGTGCCGCCACTCAAACCAGTACTGGAAAATAAAGAAACTTTATAGTATTTGCAATGCAATTTGCTTAATTAATAGCAGAACTTTACACATTATGATATTATTAAAATAAAATGTATTTATTTTATTACAAAAAAGGCTTTCATACATTCCTTGGATATGCAAATTAATTAAATAACGACTATTAGTTTGAAATACTATAAAATAGAGCGGATTATAGTCTTATAATCTAGAATAACTAATTATTTACCTTTTTCCAACCATCGGGAGTCTTCAAGGCACCTCCTTGGACGGCATTTAATGTTTTGGCCAGCGCATTCCATTTTAGTCGCGTCTCTTGATGGGATACCGGAGTTCCAGGTATTAAACCTTTAGACATTTCTTTATTCTCTTCCAGGAAATTTAACAATAGCTCTAATTGTTGTTTTAAAATCCGTCTAGGCGGAGCCATCTACAAAAAAGTACTTATTATTTACTAGTAAATATAAATGCAAGTTATAAAATAACTTGAAACAACATAAAATAAATAAACCGTTCTATTCACCGGGACGAGTTGTCTTAATTAGATTTTTTGCAAAAAGTGAACTATAGCTTACCTCTAAATCCTTAAAACGTCGTTTTGTTTTGTTTAGAAAAAGAAGTTACAATTTTAATTGCCCGCGGTTTATCTGACACTAGGAATCTCTTTCAAAAGCAATAATTTATGAAAACTTTTATCATGCAAAAGCGATATGTAATGGCGACCGAATGCGGATAGCAATAGGTACGTGACATCAACAGAATTCTCTCAATACATAGTATGGAATATTTCAATTTTCGCATTTAAGCAACCATATTTTTTTTATTAAAACCTACTAAAATTACTTATATTTATAGATAAAACCCTGAAAAATATTACGTATTTAATATTACTACCACAAAACACAGATTAAATTTAAAATTGTTGCAGTTTAAAACACACGTGATTCAGGATCACAGATGACGCTAGTAACAAAATCTATTTTTTGCCACACCACGCCATCTTGTGATGAGTAGAATATTTTCAGTTTAGTTACAACCCAAAACTATTTATTTTGGACATAAGTATGTTTTACTTATGTTAGTTTTAGTATGTTTTCACTTTTAAGTTCTATTTAATATTTATCAACCTATGTAGCTTGAAATATAATTATATCGAAAACAAAAACGTAGAGCTGTGTAAAATGACAATTAATTTCAGACATACATTTTATTTTATGTAAACTTATATTGAAAAAAACAAAAATCTCGAACGAAAAACTTACGGCATTATTCATAGATAGTTCTAAACCCTATTTTAGTTCCTCAAACTCAATCCAAGAGTAATTCGAAAGGGACTAAAATTTCGACAACTATAATATATTTTAAAACAGTTTATGAATAAGGCGGTTACTATATCATTAGCTACTTAATGTCCCATTATGGTTTAAATATAAATGCCATTAATACATAATACCCGCCTAATTTCAAGGTCTCATAGTTGCACAGGATCATCAATATGAATATAAAATGCTCTGGAAATGTAAACTTAAAACCTGTCTCGGAAATAACCTCAATCAATAGAAACTGATTTGTAATAAAAAATATTGCAACTAATAGCGAGACGAGTATGCCATTCCATTGATGGTAAGCGATACGACCGCTCATTGACAGTACCAAAACCAAATAACACTACGAATTACAAAACAATGTTTGGCATACCACTGCGCTCGCCATTCTGAGACATAAGATGTTGAGTCTCATTATGTCTAGTAGTTACTCCGGCCTATAATGCCCTTCAAACCGGAACGTCACAGCGCATTTACACTGCTGTTTGGCGAGAGAAATAGACATTGGGGTGGTACCTACCCAGACGGCCTCTTGCATATGAGAGACCTACCTCCATTAGTTTATATAAATAATCTGGCAAAATATAACAAAACGGATATTTAAATTATTATTATTGGTAATCAAACGCCAATAATAAATTGCGTTTAACCACGGCATACGAGTAGTAGGTGACGGTGGGATGTTTATTCATATGATTTTTTTATGCTCATTGTGAAATAAACATTAACTAACGACACATTGGAGTGGGTTAAGGCGTTAACGTGTATTTTAATTATACTTTAATAGTCTCAAATCCCATGGCATGTCGCGAGGAACAAGGCCGTTCATTTAATATTGCGAGTGCTATAAAAATTAAATATCATAACTGGCACAAAAAAATCCTTCAACGTCACACCTTAAGTCGTCAGACCAGTCAGACAGTAGATTATGAGATTTGCGGACTTCATATTACAAATTAATTTCTTAATACATTAAAGCTTGCGTTTATTAAAATATTTTCATTTTTATTACAATTTTACGTGCTTTTTCTTCGTTGCGACTTAGCTACGTCCGTATATTCTAATAACTGTGGGCATTAAATAATATATCCATAGATTAAAGTAGATACCTATTCGCTAGTATTACATAACCATAAGTTTGCAAGAAGCCATACAAAAAGTTTTCACAAATTGTATACGTAATTATTGTACACAAGTACATATATATTTTTATATTGATAGTAAATGTTTAATTTTAACAATCTTAAAGTACTTTAATCTTCCTAAATCCCAGTCAAGGCTAGGGTCCGCTTTCCTGCCAAATTTCCTCTATTTCATTTTATCATTCCTTAATGGTTTAAACATCGTGATTAATAAGTGGTAAGATAGCTTTCATATTTTCCTTGATGACATCAATCCAGCGCTATTTGACTCACCTTGGTTAGTCCAGCTATATAGAGCTCCAGGCTCACGTTACCAACGTCTTATCTTATACTTACTTAATTATTCTTGTAGGTATATAGTAAAGTGTTCAATGTTCATTTAGGTAATAACATAATTCCTAATAGTGAGACAGTGATAATATAATAAAGTGTATGTTAGATTTAAACCTGCGTCCGGCTCATCGTGTTATTTATTTGGCATCGACTGTGATCTGAAATTGTAATGGTCGCTGCAAAACGATATTGTGATTTGTTAAGTAGTTACATAACTATCTTAGCACTATATATGTTGAAGCCTTTGAATATTCATACATATTATGTTTTAGTAAATTAAGTACAATGTCAGTAATATTTGTTATCCATGGTTTCTTAACAAGAGTGTTTTGTAAAATCCGCACGTATTGCGTATCTGTGCATGAATCCGTGGCATTGATTTTACTGTTAGGCAGATATCTTATAGGAACAATATTGTCGGAAGCAGTTGAAATAAAGAGCACCGGTTCCGTATGGTCCCGGGGGTTTGTTCCAGGGTGGCGTGGCGGCGCGGCGACGGCGGCGACACAGCGGCCGCGGCGCGCGTCACTCGAGCGTGCTCTCTCCTGCCTCGCCTCTCGGGTCTCGCCGCGCCGGCCGCCAGTCCATTGCAAACTCCGCACTGCGGCGGTACCTTGTATCTGCGCTCCTTCGCCAGCCTATTCGAGAAACGTTACTTCCTCCTTCTCGTAATTATATGTGAAATTATCAACACAAATAACTGTACCTAGTGATCGTCGTACGTTGTCAGTGTATGTGTGAATAAACGCTAAAATTGTGGGTTTTCTTCTTAGGCGATTTACTCTGCTCGTCCCGATCTTATTGACGTCGATTTGTGTCTATCCGACAGGTAAGAACGATAAGTGTAACTACAAGAAAATAATAAGGATACCTTGGTATATTTTCTAATTCTTTGGACCTTATAGTTGCAATAGTATAAATTATTTTCCACATCACTCGTACATGGTTATTATAAAACGCTATTTCTTCCTGATACGAAACACACCTCTGTCTATATTTTTTGTTACTTAACATAATCCTTGTTCTAAAGCGTTGATTATCACTCGATAACCATTTGTCTGCTGTATTAATGCTTTAGGACGGAATTCATCAATCAAGTATTGCAAAAAACACAATCGTATAGATTGTCAGTCACGTCAAATGGTCTCGCGGAGGCATTAGATCAAAGTGTTTCTTCACCAAGACGGGCCGAGGAGAGGACCTTCTAACACGTTTCTTACAAACCGGTTCACTCGGATACACCGGCAACTTATGCAATGGTCTTATCGACAATGACCAATGTACGAAACGTTATATTTCAAATGTGTAAACTACAACGTATAATTACGCCGGAGATCATTAGCGATAGAAATTCACACGGTGATATACCATCTGTCGGTTTTATAGAATCTCCAATCTTCTTAGAAGTCTTATGTGTCAAATAACACACAACCAAGTACATTTTAAGCGCCAAGACTTGTGGTCCTTTGGCGCTTTACATTGCCTGACACTGAGGTTGTTTCAAAACAAAAAATCGCCTGACAGTCATGATATTTGAAATCTAGAAATTCTTTAGCTTATATACTCGAATTTTTTTTTGAATGAAGTTATTTCTCGAAGCTTCTCGACATAGACTGTACGTACTACTTATGCAAATAAAAGTACACAGGCACTAAATAGGTAACATATCTCGAATGACATCAGGAATTCGAAGCAAGAACACTCCGAGAGGAAGGTTACTTCAACTACAACATTATGCAAAGATGTAAACGACATGTTATGCTTACTAATAGCTCGTTACAATACCTACTAGCTCTGCAATAGATTACCATATTCAGACATTAAACAGTCAACACGAGGAAGTTTGGAAATATTTGCGATCCAAACTGCAGCTGCAGCTCCACGTGTGCCGATTGACAATGCACACTTTACAATTGCCGGAATCGGTATTGTGTTCAAATTCAACATGAACACGCGAATTCACGGAAATTCCAACACACGACCATCTTTTATTACCATTGAAAAAGTATCTGAATATAGCATTATAATGCTTTTTTGCCGGTGTGTTTTCTGAGTTTGGTATAGAAATCATGTATTAAAAAAGAATAATGTGTGCGTGCTCTGAATAAAAAGATACCTAAAACTTCGAGTAAGCAAAGCTTTTATGCAAACTAAATAGAGAGCATGACATCTGTAAACAAGTTTCGTATGTCTCGATTGTTGAACCCCTGTTGGGTCAGTCGCTGTCGCGGCTCCGTCCAATTGGCGTCGCCGTATCGATCTGCCAGTACATTTCACTGCCTACGTCACTGGGACATTGGCCACACACTAAAATAAACATCTAACTTCTCATCGGTGACATTAATTGCATCGGTCTGTCGTACACAACGAGACCTACTTATGTGTTTCACTTGGCTTGTGCACGATTTTATCACATTACCGGTTTGAATGCATACAGCATACACCAACTATTCCGAGCGTGCAAGAGATGGTAGTGAAACATATTTATTTGCTTACAATCTAAATGTCACAATTTTAGAATATGTTATAACGAGTCATAACATGGAAGGCATTATGTTAGTGTTGTATTAAAAACCTTCGGTGAATATTAAAGACAGTGCATCGGGAGGGCCAGTGGCTAAATTGCCTGTACCTCGCCGTCTCCGCCGCTATTGCCCATTTCCGCTGCGAGATCGGTGTGTTGCCACTAGTTATACGTCGATGTTGGCATAATTTCACGACATTGCATCGGTCAGAGTTCGTCGAACCTACCAATACCGTCGTAGAGATGACATAATAATCATCCGTCTACTTTCTTACTATACGTCTTTATAACAATACTTGTATTTTGGCCTTTCTCAATAGTGTCATCTTATATCAATTCACCAACTAAATTATATCAGAAACCTACCTCGTTACTAAAAGTATCAGTCAGTCCCAAAAGCTTTGTAATAACTTTTCTTGTCACAACACATTATACCCCGGGTTTATTTATGGCATATATTAATTTCAGTTTAATTTCACCATCGTAACTTCCAGTTGTGAAGTTTACACCCATATAAATCCCCGAACCCTATGGGTTGGTTGGCCTACTTATCGCGTTGTTGGCATTGCGGAGACATTTTGCGACGCAGTAAGTAGGCGCGATGTCACGATGTCGGCTGGAAAATTGCTTCAATTTTTACGGAGGGGGACCAACCCTGAAACATAATCAGCTAAACAGCCTCGCCCGATAAGGAAGATTTTTACACCTTACACAATTTCAATACTAATTTGTTGTAAATTTAAATTATTTTAATGGTTTCTTAGATATACGCGTATGTACCACATTAAAATAAAACTAATTTTTACGAATGTTATCGCGGATTTGTTTTAATTTTTAACATTTCTTAACTTTCCGACGACGCGACGCTTCAATCACTTTACAGCTTCCGTGGTCACGGGACGAACTTAACGTAAACACTATCCCTAGCTTTGAACACAAAGTTGTATAAAGGTTGTTATGAAAGGAAATGCTATCTGTTCAAAATTATCGGGACTGACAAATTCGTGTTTAGTAACACGTCGTCGTAGATAACAGGCTTTCACGGAAGACATTTATTTAAAGTCCTTATCCGAAATCAGTCTACAAATACGTAAACTGAACAAAGTAAAACTTATATTTAAAATCATTGAGCATATAGTAGAAATTAGAAAAAATTAAGACGGTTCATTAGTTAATTAACATTTTATCATAGTAGATAAATAAACACTAGACCCACCTGAAGAGGCTAAGGCTGCGGCCCGCATGAATAAGTTAAAATGCAAATGAAATAACTTAGACGGCGTGTTCTCAGAAAAGAATGCAATTTTGTTTTGCGAGTTAACCAAAACCTAGGCGCAAAATGTATCAACATAGCTGTTATACGTCATAGGGATTGAAGTTTACCTTTTCCCGGCTGCGAGCTCATCTCTATGTCTAGGTAAATGTTGTTCTTCCAATCTACACGGAACGAGGTCACGTCCCTCAGACTGAGGGTAAACGGGGAAGCTTTCGCAATATAACATGCTACATACCTTCACCACAAGTTCGCGAAATATTCTCATATATTTTGTTCCATATTTTTCGTTTGCTTTGGTCAAGTAAAGTCACAAATACGTCAAAATAGATTAAATAATTGAAACGTAACAAATGCAAGCTGCCGTCATTCATCGCGTTTCCAAAGGCAATTATTCAACGATGGTCATTAAAGCGAAAAGGGCAGTGGACGTTGTAATCAGCGAGGTCACGAATACGACACTAACGAAGAGCTTAGTTTCTAGTCTGGTGGAAGTAGTTGATAAGGGGCTGAACGTGGGGCGATTCTCGTATTCGTATGCAGGTCGCGCGGTGGTGGCGCGATCGATACGCGCCCGCGCGACGCCTCCCCGCGAGTACAACTTAACAAGTGCAAGTCTGCCACAACAAATATACTTGAGTTTATTAAATTTCTGCGAAGACTTTCAACTTTCAACCTTCCTCCAAGTGCAATGTGCGAGCAAATCTAGGACTACATATTCTACTGACTGCCCTTTAGAGTCGCGTTGGAATGTTAATTGCTCTGACGAGTGCTTTCTCTTGAAATTGGCGTGTTTACATGGCAATTACAGGCCTCGCACTCCGGCGGATTAGTGTTGTGTCTTGTAAGTTCGCGCGTTTCTTGCACTCAAAGCTCATTGCCTCACTAATTGTAATTCATAAAGACCATGTTCGATCCGTCAACGCAATAAATCAATCAAATGCGTCATATGAAGTAACCTACACTTGATAAGCCATTTGCTTGTGTATTTCTAAAATAGTAGACTAAAATATGTAATGTAATTGAAAATTTTAATTGAAAATGATGTAATAGGAAGTGTATTAGAAACATTTGCAAAGTGATAGAACTTCGCAGCGGCGTATTGCTGGAAGTTTATTTTGAGATAAGCAGATGACATCATCGCGGGCGACGACCAAGGGAGGCAATATAAAAACGATTTTGTCATAAACATAGCAAGCGGCAAGTTAAGCAGCGCGCGGCCGGTGACCGCGTGGCCCTGATCTTGACGGAACAAGCGCGATGACGACCTTACGTGCCCGAACCAAATGTGCTCTTCTACTTCTAACGCCAAGTTTCTACTAGTACTGCCTAACGTAAATAAATTGCGTAACCCCACAATTATGTCATACCACATCATCAAAGCTCATTAGCAGGAAGACGCGGTATAAACTTAATTTATATTCAACCTTTATAAATTATAACCGGTTAATAATAACCTCGTCACGAGAAGCGTGGGTTTTCATTGCCATAAGGTACTTAAATTCCTTGCTTATTTAATGGGTATATGAGATAAGTAAACAAATAGTGATTATGTAGTAAAGATTTATGCACACAACGGATCCCTTCTCGGTTAGCCCTCCTTTGTTATGAGACGTACTATTTACTAATGGTTTAATGCATTCCCGATAGTCTGACGCAAATCAGAGGGAGCTACCGCTTGAGGGAGAAAAAATCCTTTTGAAAAGCTTCCATTGCTCTAAGGTTGAATATTGCTGGTAATAATGACTAGTATTTTCAGAGGAGGTCTTATGGTAACCATAAATAATCGTATTGGTTTAAATTATGTAAATTAGAGTCACGTGGAAGTGTTTTTGTCGTCGTTCAATCATAACGTTAGACTTGCTTTCTATTGTGCCCGTATTTATGAGGCTTTGTAATCGTATGCAACAATGCGTAGCAGAGATCGAGATTAAGATAAAAAGCTGAAATTATTTAATGTTTATAAACATGAATTGCATATAACCAGCGAACTATTTAAAGGCCTTCACTATGTATAGAAAATATTACTGTTACATTTAAACTATTTCAATCTTTAAATATGGATTTCTTTTAACTAATAAATAAACACAAAATAAAGTTATCCAAAATAAAACATTAATAGACTTGTAGTTTGTCTATAAAATATGTCATTGAGTATCTCATAGGCGCCGTTGATTACCGAAGTGTGATTACAGCATTTTTTACTACCTTTACTAAAACACGACTTAAGTATATCAAGAACTTTCTCATTTTAATGAAACATGTAATTAATGCCATGAGTGCAGGGCGCGGTACAGGCACTCGGTTTTATCAGTTCCATAGTGTGGTACGGTGGCATGTGCTACCGTGTTATGAAACAATGAATTTCAATTATCGGATGCTCGGTGCTAGTGCGACGACGGACATAACTGTACGAATCCGCATTGCACTAACATTCAGCACATTGTGCGGTGTTCGCCGGTCATTGTACACGGGTACGCAGTAAATCTTGTATGCCTCGCAAAATTGTACACTAAATTTGTTGCTGCTGCGTAGCAATCTTATCGAGTTTAACAGAGTAACAAGTATCTACTGAAGTTGTTTCATTAACGGTATCTATTATTATCCAGCTAGGAGCTTCATAAAGTGATGCAAAGAAATAAAATTACCTAAGTCAATTTACGTCCTAACTCACAAACCTTACTCCTATTTATTTATTTAGATGCTAGTTTATGCTAAGGCATTTCGAAATCGAATGCTTTAATATGGAATCGATCAATCGGTAAATGGGATAAAGTTCAAGTACAAAGGGCTGTCGTGCGAGCATACCTGGATGCGTTTCTTTATTATTGTAGTCTTTTTTGTGGCGCGGCCAATGCTCCCCATTTCGGACGACCGACGACCCTTTGGCCGAACAATGATTATATCCGAGGGGACCGACACGCAGCTGCTTTCTCTTTCCAAACGTATTCTTGTTATTTTTGTTGGTACAAGTTAGTGGGTCGCGAAATCTGGCCAATTCAGTTACTTTTTCCAAAATAAATAACATAACGTGCTGCTGGCTTTCAACATCAAGCGAGGGTGCAATTAATCATGCGTGAAATCACGAGGGATAAAACGGATCTCCTAGAATATTGTTTGTTGTTCCGGAAAAAGGAGCTCTCAATTTATCCCATTGCTTCTTAAATCTTACGAACGCAAATCTTGATCACGTTGTTTCTTAAATATACAACACACTACATATTCAAGTATGAAAATAGATGCGTCCTTCTGACTATCCGATATCTTTGAATGTAACCTATTTTGAGTTGTAGTGCGTTTAAGAATTATAGCTCGAAAGTTGATGCAGACAGTTTCTAGACGAGACAAAAAGTGGGTGAGATGCGTCGACTGCCTACATGTATGACACAGCGTGAAACGCAATGTGGTTCCGATTTTGTAAGTGTTCAAGTTCTTTCAAAGGCGCCAGACTACGTGTTAGCTGCACTAGAATGTAGGAAGTTGTTATTTCATCAATAGTAGTAATTTTCTCGTTTGTGCGGGTGTATATGAACACACGTTGTGCTCTGCAGTTGTACCTCGCGGAGTGCGGGTGAAACTTTCGCCAGCGCTGTTGGAACGTGATGTTATTCCAGTTATTGCAGTGCATGTTTCCGTGAAACACCTCTGTACAGGAGACGGCTCGGGTTCACGGCCATCGGAACAATCGATCGGAAGGAATTTGCGCGTGAGCCATGGCCCGTGCGATGTGTATCGCCGACCGTGCCGGCAGCTGAGACATATTTAGTTAACCTTGACTAAACACTCAATATTATTATTGTGCGACAAGTTATTTTTATTTTACCTCAGTGGCGCCACGTACTATATTTATTTTTATTTATAGGTACATATATCTTGTTTACAAATTTTTCCACGCATAAATATTTGCATACGTAAAAAATAGCATTCAACTTGACGGCTGAACTTTGAAAGATACTATTTCAAATATTCTATTTACTGCCTAAAAGATAGATATTTATAAAATTTCTCATTATAGTATTATGGCATCAGAAGCTAACAGCACAATAGTACTTTAACTAGTTCCAACTAAATTCGACGGAACTAATGTTACACATTCCTACATGTGAGCCGGAACAGTCTCATTTGAGATGCACTCGTACGGAGCGCTTTATCCACCAAGAACATTCTCGTTGGCAAACGTGCTGGTGTTAGGAGAGGTGTTATTAAGCTGTCGCGTCGGCATTAACGAAGGTCTGTAAAATTAATTACCTACATTGAACCAACAAGCGGTTATCGCGGTCACTACCAGCGAGGAAATTAAATGAACACGCGCGTTCATTTCTTCGGCTTCCCTCATTACACTACATTCAACTATAAAAGTGATAGCTCTATTACAAACAATTAGAGCGCCGATACATCCGTTCGGGTTACATACGAGACAGTTCGGAAATATCCAATTGAAATTCTCCGCATGATTAGAACGACAGGTGTGTGTCTTAAACAATGTCAGGCAAGTGTCGCTAGCTTCCGGCGCGTGCGCACCCACGTGTTCACCATGCTTATAAACTGTACCCATGTGCACTTTATTGTAGCTTAATAGTCCTTTATAGTCCCGAGGAAATGTTAATACATGTTAAATGATAGACGCGACGTGAATTGTACTGTTGGCAATTAAGGGTTTGGGACGAATGGTGTTAAGCGACGTGAAGCGTTTTATCGAAATCTCTTATGTTACATTAACACTTGACAAATGTGTAGTGATTCATAAAGCTGTTATAAAGTCGTGACGATAATAGAACCCGCACATCCTATAATTTAATATCCGGCCGAATATAATCCTATTTCCTACACTACCACAACGTCCGATGTCCTTGGCAGTGATGTAGCCGAACTTATAGTGCTTCAGGTAATTTACCCACGAGATTTGTGACGCGGCACACTAAACGCAAATCAATTAAGCTCAAACAGTCAACAACATCATTAATACTTTATATTTTGTATTAATCATTTTGACTTTCAGCACGTTGTGAATAATTTCTGCAGTGTTAATTGCACAGGTACGATTAATGAGTATGCCCTTTGAGCGTGACGCACTTGAATAATTGAAATGAAATGCGTTTTGTCCGACTTGGGTTTACTAATATATTTTGTCAGCGTTCTTAATATAAACTTTTATGAGGCCTTATATATTTATAACATGAAATGGCATAAAATAAACTGCTGTTTTATGGAAAAACTATTGTTAACATGCAGACGACTTGTCTAGGGGCAATCAGCTATTGTTGCCTAGGATGGCTTTGCAGTATACGAACCATTTACGGTGCGTAGCCAAACAGTTATTTGTTTTAGTTTACATAATAATGTCTGTTGCCAGCGCTTGTTTACAGGGGTATTGTACTAAATAAATCGAAATTAACTACTATTGTATGACAAAAATCAAGCTATTTTACTGCGAGAGATGAGATTTGTTCCTCCCTTATGTTTATTATATCCTTCCTCTTAAATCTGACTGATTTATTCTTACAATTCTAGGTACACATCGGTATTCACACGAATTTAGCATGCGGCATACGCATGATCGCTACACGAAGATACAAATCGATGTTGATTTTGAGCTTATTAATAAACATGACGTGTTAACAAATTGACAGACAGTTGGACATTAACATAATCGCTGAATTGTTTAGCAAACGTAATAGCTTATATTCTAGCAACAGAGTAAAGTTATAACGTTCCCAAGCCTCGGCAAAACTTGATTTGAAATAATTACAAAGTCCAATAAATCTTGCCTCGTGATTTAATCCGTAGTGGTAAAGGCAATTTTTCACTCAAGGCTGCTAGGAATATTCCTACAAGTATATACTTGTGTCGGGTGGAAGTACGGCCAGCCTTACCTCCGCAAGTCCTTGAACGCTCTTCATCTCGCTCCATCCCGTCCGCCTATATTTAGAAATTTAAGCTAAATGTCAAGACCCATTATCCTTTCATCTGAAAGTTTAACTTTTTCTCATTACGTGTACTTTCTATCGTGTGCTTGTTCATTATCAGGTTGAGGAAGCCGTTGCAATTCGCTTTGGTACACTTCCGGCGATATGTCGGCTACCTCGTCCCTTTTCGAGGGTACGTCGTTTGTTAACCGTTAAAATATGTATCGCGTTACAAATTCGCAGAAACTAAAAATTGGACCGAATTTTGGCGTATAATTAACACAAGTTAATTAGCGCATACCTAATTACTGCAGCTAGGCGCGTTGCTTATTTCAACGGCAAATAGTTAGAGATCTCGCCGTATTGCGCACGCAAACTTATTTATTGGACCAGTTATGTAATTTCGACCTTCGACTACGTAGCTGAGTTTACATTTTATCATATGACAAGTCCAAGGCTGACGAGATTCTAACGAGTTTTCCATTAGAATATCTTTGAAGTTAATATTAAGCTAGACTAACTCGTTTCACACGTGTAGCGTTTTATATAACTTCATTAGGTAAACAATGGGAAATTGCGCGTGGTGTACTAAACACACGACAAACAACGCGAGAACCAACTATTAAATGCACAAAGGAATATAACTAGTAAAGTATCGGAGCGGACAATGCATCGGTAACGGGACAAAGTACTAATTGTGAACTGAGAATCAACCTCTTCCGTTAGTCGCCGCTCGCCCCGCCGTCGTACAACACTCTGGGGGATACAAATATTATAGACTGCACCATTACAGTGAGCGACAAATGGGACACTGACTGCTATTAATCCAATTACCGGTGCACTAGTAGCTCGCAATTTAAAAACACTTAACAAATCGCATCCGAAATCGCCAGTCACCGCACGTAGTTAATGTAAAAACCCCACATTTTTATTCTACAAAAGCAGTTCAAGTTTGTATCTAAAAGCTTCTCTTGTATTCATCGCCACGCAGTAGATAACGTGCACTAAACTGTAACGGTTCACGATTTCGAATTAGGTGCGTCACGCAGACAACTATTTGTATCTTGAAGACGCAATCATTTGAGATGCCTTGCAACAGATGTTACTTGTATAAGAACTTAATGTTAAGGGTGAATTGGGGTCGGGATAAACTGTTTCAAGAGATAATTATTACAACAAGGCGACCATAGTTACCGATGAACGTGCTGCGGCTGCCAATGACCTTCCATTTATCGCACTTGCTGGTCACGAACTTCAGATCAGCGCACGTACTATTTTACAATATCTTTGATGTGCCAAGATAACATTCATAACATACAACATTACTGGAACTGAAGGAAATAGCACTCTACATTTATTTCTAGGACATTTTCACACCTTATCTGGTACAAAGTTGATTCTTATCATCGTATTGTCGCGGTCGTTGACAATACTGCAAATATTCTGGCTAAACAATCTTTATTTCGTTTTTTACTTAGTTACTCGGTACGATTTGTTTTTATTTCCTTATAAACTGTGCTAGTGATACAGTTACATTAGTCACTTTTGATTTACTTAATGTTAAATTAGAAACTCAAAGCACCCAAAAAAAATCCCATAACTTAAAATCCATAACAATCACAAGATGCTTATTATGAAATACATCGTAGGCATTTTCCAAAAGAGGCACTCAAGAGCTTTACGAGATTGGAGATGTTGTCCAAACAATGTTGAAGCACTTTGAAATGAACGCAAACATTGTGAGATTATTTCCAAACAAACATAAGAGCGTAAGTCTCCATTCGGCAGCTGTTTCAAACGCGAGATCAGTTTACAATGGGCGAGAACAACAGAGCAACGAGAATTAATGAAGGTGACGACGACTACGATAATTAGTACCTTGACAGCGCTAAGTGAAAGTAGTCGAAAAGGAGTGAAGAGTTTTTACCTCAACTAGGGAGGAGACATGTTAAACAAGCACTCGACGCGACTTGCACTCGAGGATACCGCACGTACATGTTACTTCGCTCGAGGGTGCTCCACCCATCAGACTTCTGCTGTGAACTATATCCTTTGTTCGCACGCAGTCTACATATGTGTTTTGTTTATACCGGACTCGGAGCAAATAGAAATGTTCTATCAGAACAGTCTAAATCAATTGATTTATTTATCTATCATGGGTATGGTATGCATCAGGTACAGGATAACGCCAAGTAGAATTCATTACACTAAATTATATGGATAAGGGAAATATTAAAAGTAAATCTACTTTCGCTGCTAATTAAGATTTATTACAAAATAAATCCACATGAAGAGCGTCTGTCTTGCTACCCCAAAGCAGTATTAATCAGTGGCGCAAGTCGGGGTAGGTGAAATGATTTATTTTGTAAGCATTGATCGTAAAAACGCACTCGACGTTCAAGAGTCCCGAACACACGCAGCCCACCGCCTGTCGCAATAAACTCTACATTTTTATTGTTATTACCGGTAATATAAAGGCAGGTTATTATTATTTCAAACGGCGTGCACTAGTTTTTGATTTGTACTTTTTGTTGCAAACAAGTTCAATTGTTTAATATTTGAATGCTCGTGCTTTGACTGCAAAATTCTAAGTGACGGTTGCGCTTTCTTGAAGGATGTATGTAAATAGTAGTGTTTCTTGCAAGGTAGAGTATTAAAGATATTTAGTTTCAAGGTATCGAATGTCTGTTGCACTTGATGTGTGACTCCCGTTAGTGCACGCTTCGTTGATCATCCAGCTCTTATTACTACCTTAAGAAGTACCAACATAAATACTAGTGTGGGACCATGCGTCGCGACTCGCGTGTCAACATTATATTATTATAACTGATTACATTGTTAATCTTAATTATACAGCGATCATTCCATTCATTGACTATTAATGACGACATAAACATTTCCATAAATGGAGAAGCTTGTAGGCGAATTTATTATCTGATTATGACGATTCAAAATTATGTGATAATGGCGACGACCTAAATCCGTTAAAATTAAAATTAATCATGTAGTTATAAAATCTATCATCTCGAGTAGTTGTTGTTACTCGGTAATAAAATATGAACGCGATCATTATAACGGCAAAGATAGAATATGGCGTGACCCCGTTGGCTCTACAATTCTTGAAACAAGACACATTTCATGTTATTGCGCGTTGTTTATGGGAACTTAGAAATTACAGAAAATCAGTTTTTATCAGTTTGACGAGATCACAACGCGCAAATCTGTACAAACGTACCGAAACTTCCTTGCCCTTTAAATATTATTATTTATTGTTGTTTTTGATTTCGTAACTCCCTCGTTTGGTAATTTATTAAAGCCTACACAATACGGAAATTAATTCGTAATTATGTAAGTGCAACTCTAGCAGTCCTATTGGTATGACGCCTGTTTAAAAATGGCCGTGGAAATTATTCAAGCATGCGACCTTGCCGTGTAATCATTTCAGGTATTTCCACTTGCTTCTTAGAATAAAAGTACAAGACGCGGTAAAAAATTCAACGTACTTAGAAATATTCCAATGATTATGCGCTTCAACGTCATAAAAGCAAGCGGCTGAAGGTGAGCCCTGAGCGTGCACTATGATAGCTCGTAAATAAATAAAGCCGGCTTTAAATTCATTTTATAACGCTTTTCTCAAAAAGAATCCGCGCCGGAGTCAACAAGTGAGGAAAAAAGCAAAGTCAACGGGTCGGCTTGCCGCAGCCGACGCGTTCTCTCTTTCACGAGAATTTTCTACATGCTCGCATTGGAAACTGGATGAAGGCCATGCTGTCTATAAGCCTTCGTAAGATCTGGGTCAAGTTTACACGGCCCGCCTAGCTATTTTATACACAAGCTGTTTGAAAACAAATAAAAATGCGCAAGCAATGGGATTTCAATTGAAACGTGACCCTGTTGTCCCTGAATGATACCAATTTATACAACTGGTTTTAGCGTATGTATTGGATGGAATAACAAAATATGTGTAACATAGTAAACATAGTCTTTGTAACTGTACTTGAATTTCAGTGACTTTTACAAGATTGAAAAAAGAACAGGATTGTGGTTAACAATCATGCCTATCTCTAGTTTTAATCCCATAAAAATAATTACGAAAGAAACTAGAGTTACGACGCATAATTTACTGATGCATATGACTTTATCATTCAGATTGAAGCTTACATTTTAAAGCAATAACGTGTTAAATTATCACGGGAGGGTCCATTTTATCCGCAGCTTACAACCGCGTTAATAGCTCTCACCACACGGAATGTGGAGCTCTCGAATCCTCCCGATATTGTACACTGCATAATAAATATTCAATACGCATACTTTGTTCCCTTACCGCCGGGTCTCAGAGTATAATTTAAGCGTTTCAATTAAAATCGGTTTTACATTTCACATTTTGAGCAACGTGTGAAGAGCAGTGTTAACACTTAGTATCGCATACTGTAATATTGGAATATGCATAATATTGTGTGCGATTGCAATATGCACACAGGTCGCATGTTTGCACAAGCCTTTCGAGAATGGGAGATGCAACGGTGACCGATGACTCAGCGACGCCTTCGCGTTCGTCGACCTGTCTATGCACTTTACGTAGCCGCAGTCAATGTTGCACCCACTAATGACTCAAGGCTTGCAGTTCGTGCGTTGGTTTATCATATCTTTCAACACGTGAGATCTGTCCCGATAAACCTCCGCCTCAGCAAATTCTCTTCCTGTTGTATGCGGGATAAACGCTGGCCTTGCCATCACGATTCGATTATAAGCAGTTAAAACTCAGCAATGACTAATTCCTCTTAATTCAAAATCTCATTGAGTCATAAATCTCAGCAGTGCACGACTGAGTCATTCACTTGTTGAGTGACGTCATTTGATTCATAAGCAGCTCGTAGTATTCGTATACTGTAGAAATGTATCACGGCAATTGCATTATTGGGTGAGTCAGGCCATTCTCCCCGCAATACACATGCATCAAAATATGCACAGTGGGATAGTAGATGTTCATGCGACGGGCGACGTGCGGTGATGTGACTTAATCCCCTCGCCGGACCACTAACAGCATTTCATATGCAAACGGCAAATTCAGCCCGCTCTGTTTGCAAAGCGTAAAAATTTTGGACTGGGGGAGCGAAAACTTTGTCCATTGGTAGAAATTTGCAGTTGAAAAAACTCCATTGTTCATTTGAGGTCATAATGGATTTTTTTAAAAAAACATTGGCGAGCACAAAGCATAATCTATGGGCGTGTAACATTAAGAGTGCGATGGCTTGGGAGTTATTCGGAACAAGGAACTTAATTAGTGAGATATTGCACAATGTTTATTGCTCAACTGTTTGTTAGGCGGCTGAAGTTACTCGGCGGTAATTAATGCAGAGTTGGAGAGCTCGGCCCCACATAAACTCCAAGTTAACAACCGCGCGGAATTACCTACATGAAAACTTTATTTATGTCTAATATGAAGCAATAACTCGCGAGCAACACGTGAAATTCAACCAAATACACAACCAGTACGAATCATTCGATATATACCGAAGAACGTGACCTAACATAATAGAGGAAGGCGCATATCAGTCATGACAATTATTTAAAGCACGGCCTGTGTTCGTAAACAATAATTTTAAATACATGAATTTGATTATTTTTCTAGGAAATAACAATAATATGATAAAAATGACTGAGGAAAACCAACCGCCTTAAATAGGTATTTGATACTACACAAGAATTCAACACCCTAACACATTTTATCTAGAGCACTGTATAAGCACCAGCAATTATGATAAAAAAAACCTTTACGACGCCGCGCCGGGAAAACACGGAAGACCTTTTGCCATTTTCCTCAAGTTTCCGAGACCCTGATAGCAATAAATATGTAATGGAGTTACCCCCCATCGATTGCAGTTCACGAGGGGTGACTTTATTGCTGTACAGGTATGACATCAGCAAATTATTAGCATACTTTTTACTGTGACGCGTGCTGCGTTGGTATACAAGTAGTTATGTAGTGTTTGCATCGAGTCCGGCCGGTAGAGCCAGCTATTCCCGAGCGCCCAAGTCAATGAATGTTTACTCATTAGTGTTAAAAGCATTGCGATGATTGAAAAATCATACACAAAGTATACATTATAACAACATGCTCTAATGCTAATGAAACTAGTTTAAAATTATCAGAAGGCTCGGTACTGTCTACTTCGCTTGTGTTAAGTTAACACATGCCTATAATATACTTGTATAATAAATGCGGCTTAATAACTATTAACAGACATAAGTTAGAATTAACGAGAATTAAATTCAGTTTGAATTGCTTACCAAATTGCTTTCTAATCGTTTATCTTGCCCCTGATATAAGTTTAACAGCGGCGAGGCGATTAATGAAATCCTTTTTTGGGCAAGGGACGCTCGGTGACCTCAATATAAATTTATCTGGTAATACGTAAAGACACGAAAATCCTTCGCAGACGTAATTACTCACGTGTACATTAAATTGGGTAACAACCCTTTTATCACTTTCGCCTTCATGAAATTGCAAGAACTGTCTTGTATGTGACCGGCAGTAACGAATTTATATTGTGTTGAGTAGAGGCTAGAAGATAAACTAATGAGTGAAAAGGGACGGACGTCCCCTTGGTGTATGTAGAGTACTAAGGCCTTGAATAAATAAAATGCAATTAAACCAGGGTGCGGCGGCGCCGACGTGGGTGGCACTTATTAAAAACGTTGTAAAATTCCTTCACACAGGGGAGGTGTGATTTTAAATTAAAATATATATGAGTGATCTAAAACGTACAAACTAGCGCACACGCGCACCGACGGAAGGGTTTGAATTGCTCGAACGTTAAAATTACACAAGCGATTACACTTGATGGAGCATCCGCGGTGTAATCGCCCACCATAAAGGGATAGCATATGAATTGACGGCGCGTGTTTCACTCTAATTCGGAGGCCGGTCTCGAGAACGTCGGGCCGCGCAGCCACGTGCGGGGCGTCGCCATGGCAACGCAGGAAACTACGCAGTTTTCCACATCCCCTACGTACGGTACGGTCTGCAGCCTTGCAATTTACGCCATCACAAAAGTGGATAAGGCTTTTATTTATATATTCGTGGCACTTTCTTATTTTTCCTGATTATGTAAGACTTGAGTTGCTATAATTAAGCTTAATAACGTTAAGTTATGATCCGATGTTGAGCCAGCTTTTGAATATTTAGGTACATAATAATAAATGTTAACATTTAAAAATATACATAGCGCTTATGTATTGGGGCTGTCTGCAAAACACACCATAAAAATGACATAGGGCGCGGGATCCTCATCAAATCAGCAAACCCTGACAATAACTTTATTGCACAAAAGGTTTCGGGCAATTTGGGAATGAAAGCGCGGGGGCGGTCCGCGCGGGACATAACACTTGGGAAATGTATGAGATATTGTGCGCGCTGGACCCAAATAAAGGACACTAAACGATTTTATTCACCATGAATTGAGTGTTTGTTTCATTCTGAAAGCTATAAATAATAATTACTAGCATGTATAGTAATTTCACCAAAAACACAACAAAAAAATTACCCATTATGAAATAGATTGCAAATATTAATAGTACAACGTAAATACATAAGTAATTAGCATTCTGTATAAAAAAGTAAATAATAAACTCTGCAAATGGTATTTATAAATAATATCCACGAGCCAATATAGCCTGGACGAGGGAGAGTTTATCGGGCATCTCACACAGGGGTGGGCTTTGTTTATGGTAAAAATAACGAATAAATAATAAAGATAACCAAATGAACTATATGGCTGATCCATAAACAGCGCATACAAAAATACTCTTTTATAAAAATTACATTAAATGAAGTAAACAAAACATGCACAGAAAAAATATGTGGTTTTGTTGTATGTCATAACAAATTGCGCTTGTTTATTAAAACACAGTTTGAATAATAATTGTATGCTGTAATATTTCGTGAAATACTTATTACAGAATACGCTTATCCTACTTAACATCTACTGCCCTGCACTTGGGAGTTAAAAACTGTAAAGAATAAAAGGCCTCGTAACCACAGTGTACCGTCCGCAAAATTCATACACACACGTCATAAAACGGGAGCTGTAAAGTGTTTTTTGCACAAACGTTTACAGCTCTAAGTGTTAAAAACAAGCGACTTTTTATTCCATAATAATCTCACTTTGCGGTAAATAGTAGGAAATCATGTTCCATTAACTAATGAACCGGCTGATGCCGTCGTCCGCAGTGACGGACATCGGCAACTTGTCTAATAAACTAAATTGATACATCGATCAAAAATGTTTGGGATCTCCACAATACGAACAAGATCAACACGGCCGGCTTCTGTTGACAATTTATCGAGCTCGTATGAATTAAGCATTTCCTGTGCAGCGTGCAATTAAAGCGGAGACGACGTTGACAGAAGATGTTGATATCTAGTTTCCAAGTGTTCATTGTAGTAAGCACACACAATAGGCCCGTTACCGTGGCGAAGGACGACCCGCCGCCGCATAAAGACGCCTTTATAACATTTACACACAGCGTAAACTTGTAAAGTAACAAGTTGACAACGAAACCTAAATTAAATGATTTCAAACATCAAACACTCAATACTTGACGACCGCTTTATAAATAAATACTATACTGATCAAATTTCTCCTACTAGTGTACGATTGACCACGTGTTTGCAATGTGGTTGGGTAGTGGTTAAAAAGATAAACATTTACTGAGAGACTTGTTTGAACAAATTGTTTGTGACACTGTCAATGCCGAGCCAATGAAATATGATTCATCAGTCGTAAACATCACCAATTATGGTAGTTTACAAATAATGGCAGTAGCAAAAGTAGCAGCTGTTGGGATTTAATGTTGCTGAACGCATCTGCTTCGTGAAGTGTTTAACTAAGTAACAAGGCACAAGGCATAGCAGACAGCTGCAATACACCGATTAAGCTATTTTTACGACGACTTTATTGCCAAGATACAACTCTTTGTTCTTACTTCTTTCAATTGGTGTGCATACGTAATTAGTTTCCGCAGTTATTGCAATTGTTAGTTAATTAGTTCAAATAATTATCACATGCTCCGATATCAATTTCTCATGATTGACTTAATTGTCATTCATTTACAGTTAACATTGTTCATATCATTCATTACGCAATAAATTGAAGACAAGGTCGTGTTTGGGAATTGAACGAATACAATACCAATTGTGCCCGAAGAACATTGTGTAAACTACAAACAGCGATTATGAAACAACAAAACAGTTATCTTGAATGCCTCTCGTATGGAATGAGTGCTAAGAAAGCTTTTTGTAATAACGTTTAAGATAATTATTAAGTTGAATAGATTCCATCGATTTTGTTACGCAGTAATTGCTTTAAACGCATAAAAAATACAATCATCATCAAAAACTCATTTGCAAGCGATCAATAAGCGGATGTCCGACGTCAAGAATGCGAACATAGCATAGCACAAATCCATTCAATCGGCACGAACCTCCGAATGCCGAAAAACGACAAAAATGACAATGGAATGTTTCTGTTGTGTCACGATTCTAAAAATAGTAGGGAGAGGCACGTTCGAGAGTTGTGAACACTATCATCCTATCAAGAGGGCGGATTTTAAAATTGCCTCTCAATAGTGCAGGAGAATCCGGCTTTACGTCGACTGTTACGCAAACGGACATCCTTTTATTTGCATTAAAAATATCGGCGACTGCGTGATGCAAAGAGAGTTGCACTAATTCTAGAACATGAGAGAGCTATAGAATTGGGCCAATGTGCCGGCAGTTTATCATAAGAGTTATTACCGACAATCAGACGGCGACCTTGTTGCTCGTTGTCGCGCAAATCGTGGGGAGGCGCAGATTGCCATCCTCCATTCCGGCATCCGCCTTTTGCACTTCATTACATAATGCCCCTGACTAACTCGCATTATACATGTGATACGCATCAGACTCGAGTGTCGGATGTCGTTTGCCAACTTCTGCGGTTATCTCCACACTCCACAGCCACCGTGTGTTCATTTGGTAGTGAAATGGTCGGTGTTTAATTTACAAGCGCACGTTTTAAATCCAAACGTCGATCGAGGCACGTACCGAAGTGTTCAACGAAGCGTAACCGTGGAGGCAAATGTTCGCGGTCAGCGTGAGACACACTCAATGCTTTGCGGTGTACGTTACCACAGTCTTAATTACTAAATCCAGTTCACTTGTACGCGCATAATTTATTCATTTTGTATTTAACTTCGACACAATGAAAAGTTTTAGTCATGTTTGTGGTTTGTGTTTTTTACAAACAGTTGTCGCCATAAAATTATTTGAAGGCATTTAAGCGTCACTCATTCTTTTTATTATAAATGCTTGGTAATTAATTTAATAATAAGAAAATACAATTACACATAACTATGCCTCTTTATTTTATTATTTCTGTTTGTGTCGCTTCGAAAACACAAACCAGTATAATATAAAGCTTAACGTGTTTTTAGGTCAGGTCTTATGGCCTATTTGCGATAATTATCACAATAGGCACTAAATATTTTCTGTTTATGTTTCATTCTGCTTTGTGAGTTATTATGATAACAGAAATTGATTTATTGCGGTCTATTTCCACAATTGATTCTAAATATGTCATTTTAATACATGATCGCTATTTCTACTCTTTGTGCAATAAATAATATTAGAATTATACACACTGATATCCAAGGTGACCTCTGTCATTAAAGAGTCATTACCTCGAGTTGATCGTTCTCATTATTGGATTAGGACGTGGATCGGAGTAACGATGTGGCGATCACGTCAATTTAACAGATAATTATTTTGGCAAAATATGAAATTATTTTTTAACTTCCTCAATATTTTTACTTAATATCCTAACTACATTAAAATCTGGTAGACGCGTGTTTTAAAACTCGACTAATAATATTTACAATGTGTGTTGACAAAACAAATAAAATAGCACTAGAAACTAATGTACCTAGATCATCAAATCCGTAACAATACTCCAGACAAAGACTAAAACTATGGAAATATTTTGTATTTTTCATCGTCAGATGTGTGTATAATTTTTTGACAAAAGTGACATTGTTGCCGTTTACAAGAGGAAACAAAGCAATGTTTTGTGAAATAAATTATAGTTACAATTTACCACGATTGTGTTGGTCAACGTACAAATTAATTATTTGTGATTTAAAATCAATACGATACTTCATACTATTTCCTTGACTCTATTAAATATTATTAGCAATAAAGGCCGCCGAAGGCACTTATTGCAAGCCGAGCTGGAGTTATGGATTAAAATAATTTCCCACATTACTTAGTGGCAGTGGACACGACAAATTGCTACGTGTAGAGGTGACCCAGTGAGCCGCTGAGTACAGGTGCGATCATACCCCTCCACGGAGCTCGTGTTAATTACCTGGCCGGCAGATTTATATTCTAGCTTGCTCACTGTCCACTCATAATTTATATTATCTACGGGTTGAATAAAGCGCAGCTTGTATAGATACAAGCAAACTTAGCTGGATTAAATGTTACCGGTGTTGGGTAAGCGGCGGTTACGTCTTCACTGGAGTTGAATCGAACGAAGATTAAACGATCCGATAAATTTAAAAAGGGCTGTTAAATCAAACGACTGTAATGTGCCGGGAAATGGGAAGGCGTTCCGCTCTGAGTACCGATTTGCGAAGCGTTTTTAGAGTGATTTATTTTAAATACTACCGAGCTCAAATAACTTACCATATATATTTTTAATCATAGCTACTACATAAGCATACGCCGCGCCGCTGCTGTAGTAAGATTAAAGACATATCGTACATAATCTATGCTATTAGTCTCGGATAATGGTGAAATTCATTAGAGACGCTGTATCTTGCGACTCTCAGCTTAGTTTGGCTACATAGCCTGTACAGTGCCATACCCCAGGCCCGTAAATCCCGTAAACCGTTTAACCCTGACCTAGAGGAAACATTGGGGAATGTTTTAATTGCCATTATCAGATGTTTGTATACAGATATAGGTATTATTGGTGTTGGTAGTTATCTCGGTGTGACATCTCGATGGTCACGCTCGGCGGGCGCGGCGCTATGCCGATGAGTGTGATAAACAGTGTCCAGCGCGCAGCCGCACGGAACCATTACTCATTCATAAATTTAAATGAGCGGAAATTAACGGTTTTTGCGGTTACGCACTTTAAATAGGAAAACCGGCGTGATAACATTGAAATTCAATTTACTGTAGAAAATTAATTGAATTGACCGTAAACCGTTTTGGCTATGGGATAATACATAATACGTTGAATTCTTACCGTCAACTCTTCATACATATATTAGCCGATGTTAAAATGTTAAATACAATACTATAATATTAAATCCTTTTTTTTCCTACCGTATTGAATTACTTGGACTTGAGTCACGATAATATCATATACATCGGATATAACGTGTCAGAATGTAACACAATATGAATGCTGTAAAATTATGCGTGAGCTTCCATGATGCGTTTCCAATGACATTATAATAGTTTGAAAATCACAGCCATATAGAATGAGACAAATTTCTATAACCGATGGCGCCGGGACACCTAAAGGAAATTTATTAACGACCGTTGAGATCACGCTTGTAACAGCATGTATTATAGATTTTGATCCGGGAGTTCCTAGGTTCAATTCCCACGTCTGGAAATCCACGTTGTGTGCGTTTTTCGGTTTAAAAGTTTCGCATGACGACGATAACGAATTGCGACTAAAATCTGGGTACATGTACCTATCATGGATCAGAAATATCGTGGCTAGCACTAGCATCGCCTCAGTAAAATCTATCATCGACGGAACGGGCACGTATAAACGATCAATAATAGGGAACAATATTGCCAAGCGAGACTTTAAAATTAATAGAAGACGATCAGATTTGGTAATAATCAATCATTTTTGTTAATGGATCATGAAGAGAATAAAAGTAGGCGTCGCGTCGGTAAACGCTCGCGTTGCACCGTTATTAATCGATCACATTGTTAGCTAATATGATGTAGGTAAGGAACTAATTGTGAAGAAGCACCGGACACTGCCCGCATCCTATTGTTACAGTCATGTGAAGAGAACATTAAGAGTAGGTATTGTAGTGACTCAACGATACTACGCATATTACATATTACGTTTGTGAATAAAAGGTTAAGATGCAACACATAATTTAATGTGATAATGGAACATAATCCGTACCAGCAATGGACTACATCAGAAGCGATTATGTTTTGTTTTTCATAAGAATTGAAATATTGGCTTAATTCTCGTTAACTAAATAATAATAAAATTAAAAACATAATTAGTCATTAAATAGGTACTTAAAACGTCGCGTAAAATCTAAAAATTATTAAAAACGTAATGTAATATGTCAATAACAAATAATGTATGAAATTATATACAAGTAGTAAAGCGCAAATCTGTGGCGCCATAAAGCACAGTGCAGGGTGATCAGTGCCAACGGCAGCAATGCGGTGTTTGTTCACGAGGTGTTTCCCACGCTATCAGCTGGTTCACGGGCCAGCGCGCACGCGCACCGCCCGGCCCGGCGCGGCCCACCGCATCGCCACAGCCGCACTCTTTTTACCAGCAATCAAGCAACTTCGCTTATCTTATGAATATTTAACATATACGGAGTGATATTACGATACAACGCTGTAGACGCCTCCAAACCAGCCCCAAACGCAAATTACCATAAAGCTTACAAAAGAGCGATTTTGCGATTTACACATTACAACGCCGCCGCTGCTAAAGGGAATGATTTATGGACGGTTAACAGCGGTACACGAGGCGATGGCTCCCATGAGTGCAATTTACAGCACCGCAAAAACTCATATCACCAGTATGGCCGGACCCACTCGCGGCACCGTGATGCGCACGTCTCCTGTACCTGATACGTAACGGAATGTTATATATTGTCCTCGCATTCAATGACGGAGCTTTCTCCTTTTTTTACAAGGAAGCAGGAATGCATTAAATTCACTTAGTCGAGAGCGTCGACTCTTGTAAAAGAAATAAAAAAGACCAACTCCACGTAACGGTAACAACAACAAAAAAAAAAACAAATTTCCGCGTACCCCGTTATCTATTGTGCGCAATCAAGTGGCGCTTTTGGATGCGAGAAATGTAGAACACATCTCGTTATATTGATAAAGACCAACAAAGGTTATTATGGTACAAATTACCTCTCCGGTGTTGCTGTAGATGACGCCGGCCTTAGAGAAATCTGAGCAGCTCGCTTCATTAGTTATCGGCGAGTAACAGAGTATGATATTGAAGCCATTGCCATTATAATCACCTCTCAATTTAGAGCCGTGCGGCAAAGGCCTGATAGTGTCATTACTCACAAAGCCGCTATATATTTTGCTACATAGTAAATGTTGACATGACAAATGGCGCGACCAAAAAACTGAGTGATGCCGCAAGTACTGTATTGTGGCACAATGCAGAAAGTAAGCCGCTAACGGTTCCACAATATCTCGTGATATTAATAGCTCCGATAAAGACGTGAAATGTCTTACGGATGTCATTCCAGAACTCGCTCCAGCATTAAGTTCGTATCTTTAAGAAAATCGTGTTTAGAGAATGGATACAGTTGTGAAATTAATAGTCGTCGTTTGCTTTCCAGATGACAAACTCAACGTTATTTATTATAAATATTTTGATACAATACAGGTAATATGGCTGAGAGAGAAACTTGGCGTCATTGACATGCAAGCTTTCCGAACAATATTTACATTATTGAATAATCATAAGATCGGGACGTCTGAGCGTCTACTTAAAAATCTGCATAAGCTCATTGTCTTCGATGTGGCTAACTGAAACTTAGTTTCGCTTGCAAGATAAAGAACAAAATTAAGGGTTGAGTATAGTAATCAATAATCAGGTACATAGTAACAAAGTTCTAAAATGTACAAATAATATTGTTGATGATAATGTTATTAGTGAGACACATAATGAAGGTTGTTGCGCCGTATGTCCCACACCCTGGTGGCTCATTGCGTTAACGTTGGCACAATATTTGCATTGTAAGTGGCCGTACACAACTGGGTTAAAAGCTTAGTGCTGTTTCGCAAACTCCGTCCAGGACAACAATGGCGAATAAAACATATTTGGAGCAGACATGTCGGCCGCACTTGTGATAGCATTGTTAAAGGATTCAATTGTATGCTTCATTAAGTACTTGGGAATAAAAAATATTTATAATAAGTTTTAAAGGAAGCGGAAGATTCAAAATTAAATTAAAAGGTGACATTTCCAAGAATATTAATACCGCTTATTCTTACAATTATATCGTTATGACATTGGCCTTAAATGTTTTGATAAGGTCACGAATGTAAAGATAATAAAATCGAGGATTCTATTTAAGTGGTACAAAATACCTTGAACTTTATTTTAATACATATAGGTACGTAATATTAATAAAAGCAGGTTGTCCAGAATAACAATTTGCTTCCCTGCTCCACAGACGACACTAATCCGGTCTAGTGTTATCGATTGCAAGTAGGTAATGCGATTACTTTGTGCAGGCTATCGCTAGGGAATTCCGCTACCTTGCACCAACTTTATGCTACAGTATTTTGTTTTATCTTAATATAATATTGATAACTTTATAGTTTATACAAACAAATATCGATTTATTAATAAACTTATTGAATAATTTTTCCAATGATATAAATTTAAGAACCTAGTGTATATTCGTATATAGTACGAATACATCTCTATTAATTGTTGAATAATTTCTTCATGTACGGCATCATATGTCAATGATCTGACTTCAAACACTATCAAAACTATTCGAATATCACTTTTTACGCAACATAATTTAATATCTTCCATATTTACCGGTTTCTCGATTCCCAAGAGAAGCAGGAAGTGAAAAAAAAGAAAGCAATAAAACGCCTACGGTTATCAAAAAGTCATATAGCGTTTGAAACTCACACGTAGTGTTATTTATGTGATAGACAATAATTTAACAATGAAATGACAAATTGGATAATCAGACGGGACAATAGAATATCTACGTTTATTGATTAATGTAGTTGTGATGAGATTGATCACAAACACTCCACACCAACAACTACTCGATTCCGGAAAGAAGTGTCTGCATTTCCGTTCTCACGGTAATTTCTTAAAAATTATGAATACGAAACTAATTTTGCAATCTTTTCATATTTGGCACCAACCAATATTCTTAATCTTAAGACTTGCGTATCTCTCTCTCTCTTCGGCCACAGGAAGTCCACTGCTGAACATAGGCCTCCCTCAAGGATCAAGACTTGCGTACATTTTTTTATGAATTAGTATCCCAATCACTTTTATAAATACTGTCTTCTCTAATAAGACTCAACCGTCGTCATGGTATAAATTAGAAGTCGTAAAATATAAATAACTTGAGTGTTCACTGGGACACGCTTGCAAACACATTTGGCAAAGACACCATCGCATGTCCTTGCGAGCTCCGGAAGGTATTTATAGGATTTAACAGTGTTGTGTTCGTAAAATATGGCCTCGGAAAGTGCAGTCGTTACAACGACGTGACATCGTAAAATTTTATAACTAAGTGCCACAACAGCACCATACAGAAACCGTCGTTTACGCGCCGGCTGATGTCATGACCAATAATAGCGTTGCCTATACAATATAGTATTTAAAAATACAAGCATCCATTTTATCTCAAAGATACTGCAATATAAATAAAGAGTCAGTTGTAGCAATTATGGTATTGTTTATAGAATCTTAATGGGTTATCAAAAGATAATAAATCACCGGGCAAATTGAACCGTGTTTGGTATCGCTGGGGTAAGTTTAGCAAGTTCAATAAAGTGATGTACGATTACACGCGTCTGAAATAACAGAAACAAACACGAGGCGCACTTGTTTATTCGGTTCCGTTTCAAATTCATTGGTCGGAACAAGTGAGAAAACTCAGACAGAAAAATCCGTTGTTTTGTTTGAAGCAACATTTCCCTTCGAGTGTTCGTTCCGGAGCAGACACCGGGAAGGCATTGTGTTGGAAGGAATGTATGGGGGCGTTTAAATCGACTCATTAAAGCCTAGAGCTGAGTAATTGTCTGAACGTTCCTCGTACACGTTATCACTTCTAATTTGTATATGCACCATGCATTCATGTGATGTATTAAAAATGTAGTAAGTACAATAGTACTATTTTCTCGTTGCACGTATAATAAACTTGCCTTATTTTGCTCAGTAATAAATAACTTTTCCGGAAACCTTTACAGCTTTGTACGGGCAATATTGCAACAGTAAAGCTAATTAATCAAATGAAATGGACAGTGGAACGTTTGCGGGCGACAGTAGCCCTAGTTGCACACAAAGGACGTATGGTGAAATCGGTTAAATGATTGTGTTAGGTGTCATATTGGCGGGCACACAAAAGCTGCACTCGGCCACGGTGCGCGCACTTTCACAAAGGAATTCAGTGTGGTTAAACTGATCGCATCAAAATGAGTTATGCGCTCCAAAGATTTTTGGCTACGTGCACAATATAAAACTTGTATTGCGCTTTGCTGTTTTATGATTTTTTTTATATTTGGCAAACATTTTATCTGTGTTTAAATTAAACTACCTAAATGTTGAGCATATTATTGTTATCAGTAGTTGACCTTTACGATAACTCGTCAATTCCTTGACATACGTAAATCCAACCTTTTACACTGTACATTATGCTCAATGAAATTTCGTACTATTTATAAATTTTGTAATAATAAATCTTGATATATTTAGTTTACTATAACTTAATATATTAACTGAGTTTATTTAATTATAACCAATAGAATTGAACATAATTCTTCACTTTTCTAGATTTCTTATAACTTGTGTGAGCGTTCAATTGATCGTATTAATGTTTGCCCTTTCATTGTGCAGTTAACATTATTGGACACCTCTGATCTTTATTTCAAGGAGGGGACATTGTATATTTCCACATAGCTATAGATGAATCATGTAAAGGCCATAGTTCATATTGTTTGTGATTAATAGTTTTGAAAGTAGGCGCCACGGCTTCCGATAGTTCTTGATGATTCAACGCATACCTTACGCACTAGGTCTGACTGTTCCCACAAGTTTAAAATACAGTTTTTAATTACCTAAAATAACAAAGAAGCCCAGAGAATAACAAAAAATTCAATTAAGTGAAATTGACCGAACGAGGTAAATGAACGGTCTCCATAAATTTAAAAGGGTAGCATTTTCTCTTTTCCCTTGTTTCCACAACAAAGAAGGGCAGTCGGGTCGCAATTATCTAATGCAACAAATAAAAACTCGCTGTTTGGTACATGTTTTCAACAACAAACTAAATGTATCTTTTGTGTTTAATATGTTGGCGGCCAATAAAACTTACCACATTGCAATATATGAACAAACGCGTTAAATATAAAAAATATTTATCTATAAAATCAGCTCACGTATTAATCAATTAAAACAAATATAATTTAAATAAAATTAATTTATTGAAAAAGAAGCGGCTGGCAAAATATTGAGACAAAAAACAATAACTTAGACATAACATAAAATGTGCATTCAACAATTAAACCGGAAGCGTTTTAGTAGAGGGTAGATAGCTTCAAACAAAAGCTGTCTGCGTCGGGAAACATGTTGAAGTAGACTGTAGAGATACATCACAGCTGACACTGCTAAAACATTTTTAAAGACGGTCGTTTGCGTCTTCACTGTTGAACGTTCCTATGGGTATGTAGACTGTCTGAAGCGTCTCGCAGCCCAACACACCCTTAAGTGCGCTTGCTCTTAACATAAGACTTTACTAATACACGGAAATGCAACAAGGCTTTAGAGCTTTCTACCGTAAAATACATTGCACCGTTATTTATTTTAAAGATATTTTTTTACTTTGGTTAATTTCCAAGTTCCAAGGATTCCCAGTGACTTTATATCATATCCCCAAAATGAATTTAAAGCACTGAAAAAAATATGTTACGGCTTTCAAAATTTATTTAGAGATAAAAATGATGTTGCAAATTGTATTCGGATATATGGATTCAAAGCATCCCGTGTCAACATTTCGCTCAAAAAAGATTTCAGCCCCACTGGCGCTCGGTAACTTTGTAAAGAAAATTGAGTTTCGGTGCGAGCGAAAATTCCGAGCGTCAACGCCGCAGCTTGTTTAATAGATACACCAACACACCCACACACACGTACTTTGTTTATTTTATTTTGCATGGGTAATATTTAATAAGTTTCGGGAATAACGCGGGTTGATTAATTTACATATAACATCAACACGTTCAGTTAATTAAAATTTGGGGGTATGACATATTTTAGTGTAAAAATAGCATAGTCTGATTCTTAAGTATTGAAATACATATTTAAATTATTATTTTTTCTTTTACAGCGGAAACATGAAGAAAACCTTAAACAGTGAGAGCGGATGGTGGGTGGTGTTGCTGACCGCTACGCTGGCTGTAACCGTCTCGGCTGAAGCCGGAGTCGGCTTGTACGACGCCAGGCTCAAGCAGGTCATCACCTCCAGCACCCTCAAATGGACCAACCTCAAGAAAGAAGTCATGAGTAACTATGTCGTTGGCGCTAATTCTGAACAAGGTGAGTTTATATTGCAGAAAGAAGAGGCAAAGATTCCACTATTGTTTATACATAAACTCAAATTTAAATGCCCTTGTAAATATACGTAAAGTATCTGATTCCTTCATTTCTGTATGCTATTGGAGTCTATTATAAATTGCTAATATTATAAATATCTCTTTTGTCCCATAGGTCCCATATATCTTTGCCGAGCACGTCATGAAGGAGAAATGATACTCGGACAATTAAAACCAGAATACACTAATTGTGCTGTCTCTGGGAGCAAGAGCTACAATGTTTTCGAAGTCCTTGAAAATATTGAAAACGCTTCTTTAATTTATTGGGTACCATGGTCCAAGTTCCACTCGAAACCGAATGGAGCCGTTTTTGTATACTCATCTTTCGACTCAGTATTTATTGGTCGCATGCAAGCTGGCAGTGGATATTCACATTACATTGGAAGAATAGCCTATGAAAGCGCAATTGGACGGCTGATAACATTCGATGATAAAAATAATGAATTGATTGAAAACAGCGGCGAAATCCTTGTTGAAATAGAACCGATCAGCTACAAGTTGGTAAATGTCGAACTGGACGCAGACACCGAACATGTTCGACCAAATGATCCTGAAATTTTCGAAGAGAGAATTCTAAAGAATGAGGGTGAAAGTGCTGCCACGGTAACGACGGAAATTGAATACGAGTATAATTACACCGTATCGTGGGGACACGGACATGGAATTGCAATTGGATTAAATACCACCATTGAAATGGCAGATGGAACCTCTTTCCCACTAATTCAATGGGCTAACCCATCCACTGAAAGGATAACAAAATTTTATAAACTGGAACGGTATTTAGAACCGGGAACAGCATGTAACGTCACTTTTAGGGGCAATCGCACCGACCGAGATGTCCAATATACGGCTACATTAATCACATCGTACAACGGCAAAGACTCTCGGTCAAGACAAATGCGTGGACAACGTATCGAAAATACACTGGAAGTTGAGCCGATCTTCGGTGAAATATACTACATTGGCAACAACAGCCTCGTGCCAACAACCACTACGACAACTACAACGACCACTTCTACCACCACCACTACACCGCTGCCTACTGTGCCACCAGCGCCCGAAGAAAATGATATTGCCATTCCAATTAAGAAACCAGACTCCAACGACATGTCTATGAGCAACAACATGATGGGAGACAGCAGCGAGGATGCGGGAAAGCCAGCTAAAGAAGACAACATCAATCGATCCGTCGTAGGCGGTCTCGGCAGCAAACCTAACGGAGCCAATATTATGCGAGTCTTTTCTTTCACGTTGTTCATACCGATGTTCTCGCTTTTACTTTAATTTCACAGGCTAGTCCTACTTGTAAATAGCAAACGGAAAGATATCATTAACTTATAGTTGCTTGGTCGTTGTGTATTTAGCAACTAGGCTTGATGCTATTACTTGTTGGTCGAGGTGAATAAAATCCTTCAGCTCGACATAAGTTGTACATAGAATAATATTTTTGTTCTCTTGACATTCCTGTTATGTGGTTTCGTTCCAGTATGTAAATTGAGGAATCAAAATTAATCACATAACTGTAAATAGATGTTTGTAAATAGTTACGAATACGATAGTCGCAGAGCGGCAAGACAAGTTGGTCGTAGTGACGTCACACGCAGTGACGAATGTGGCATCTTAGATAGGTATGATAACGAGAGTAATATCACATTGTTACCAGTGACGACATGCTATAAATTCACATTCAAATACTTATAACAATATCAATCAGCAATATATTCCTGAAATAATATTAAAGAAAGTTTGTATCGACGATATGAAGTTACCTGTAATACCTACAAAAATGTCACGTACAAATAAATTCTACATTAATAATATATTCAAAGTAACTATCTGCTATCAACATTTCCAGTTTTATTTCCGTGTGCAGTATGCAAAGATTATTTATATTTTTTAAAAGTATTAAACCTGTGAGATAAAATTCTGTTCACTAATTGCCAAAGACGCATTTCGTAAATGTGTTTGATATCAGCATTCCAGTAAGCGATTTTGTTTCATAATTTTAAACTTTTGCAGTCTGAGTGCAATTACAAATCAATTGGGAAGAACCCGAAATGTTGATTTGATGTCATAAAAACATACTTCAAGTACCTCTCTTGTAAAAGTATTTAGTATTTTCTTTGTAATGTTATTTTTATTTTTAAGACAATAGAATAGAATCCAGAATTTTAAGATATTAATATGTTAGTAGAGTTTAGAGCATAACTATACTTTATTTATTTTGTTTTTATTGTGAATGCAAGTTCGATACTGTGTTTCTGTAATGAAATGTATCTGCCCATTATAAAGTGAATAACGATGAGTTTGTGTTGAAGCCAAAGCTAAAGTTAACTCTGTAAGGAGCTGAATGCCGACAGTTAGTAGTTTAGACCATTAACCCATTAAAACTTCGCCCTCCGCTCCAATGATGTTAATCATCATTGTCGTACGTCTCTGATAAACATGAATATCCTCTGATATCAGAAAGCGTTTGTTAGTATGCTTAGCAGTTTTGTCAATGTGTAAAGAAAGTGAATGATATTTTTGTATGAATTGAAATCGATGGTAAGTGTTCGCCTTAATCGTAAGTTTACTATCTTAGGTGTTTTTTGTTTTTCGAAGTAGTTATTGTGTTTTATATGATAGAAAGAATTTCTATGATATGTCAAAAGATTTTAGTGTATAGTTTTAAATGATATTTCGCATATTGTTCTATTTACGTAAATCAATGTCCCACCTAGACTACCATTATCGCATAAGACTTAAAATATTATAAACAAAAAATATATTTATGATAACTGGCCACTGTTTTGCCTTTCAAAGTAATTTTTGTCTCCGATATATACATTGATGTTAGGATATTTTTGCGAAATTATTGTATGTAGACGCGTTCAATGCAAATATAGTTTGTGTACCTATCAGTTATTATTCATGGCCTGAATGTTCAACGTGGTATATAATAGAGAAAAGCTTGTATTTTTCGATAGCTAGTAAATCTGTTCCGTAATGTTTAAGCCAAGTTGTATTGAGTGCGGTGTCGACTCTCGATACGACGCAGCCTGGTCGACGAAGCGCATGACGTTAATGAATCTCATGACATCTACATTGTTTTGCGAAGCATAATTGTGATGTTCCATGTAAGTCTTATCTGTTTAAATTCATTAAAGTGTAAACTGAAATATATTGTTTTTTTATTTAATGCTCCTAAATGATAAATCACACTAATATGCACACAATCACAATAGCTATAAACTATTAAGTACAAAAGGTTATCCATTTCGTGAAATAATAACAGACGATCGTAATTAAAGCACATAAAAACTTTGATTATGCAAATGAGCTAATTAATTATACGAATTCTAAGTTAACTATTTAAATAAATGTCTCGAAATAAAAGCATTATTAATTCAGGTTGACTTTGATGAAATATCGTTTTTTCGGAAATGTGGGAATGAGACCACGCTTTACATGTATTGGATTATCGGTCTTGGAAAACAACGTTATTTACGACGACGACATTATATAATATTTATTTATTTACATCCTTTATTGTACACCTCAACTTATTAACCCGGTGGGCTATGTTTCTCCTACGGATCTCCTCAATTCTGATTCGATCTTGTAGGGAAACCCCGAGCATAGCCCTCTCCATAGCTCGTTGAGTGACTTTGAGCCCCCTAATAAGGTCTATAGTAAGAGGCCACGTCTCGGTGCCGTAAGTCATCATTGGCGAAATTGGTGAAAGAAAGAAAGAAAATTAATAATAAAACATAAATCACTCAAATATTTATTACATTTATAGTAAATTGAAAATAATAATTTTAGAGCCCCATTAAAAAGCAGCGGTGTCTACAAGGTCCAAAGATCTAAAAAACAACACAGTAGTGTATTATACACAAAGACACGTTACCAAAATACATCAGGTACAAGCGTGTTTAGTTTTATCCTTAGGGAGCTATGTGTATTCTGGCCGAAAAGGATAATATTAGCACAACGAAATATAGAATTACCTCATAAAGAGAAAATTCGCGCCAACCCTCATAGGTAACAAAGGCTACGCAGCATGCAATATTAATCTTTAGTATTCCGAACGATTCCGAATTGTGTTAATTTAATTAAATTAATAATTACACATACGCCCACACATATGCACACACATACCTACAGGTATATTCAGACAGACATACGAGAAATTTTAAGTTGCATTGTTTCTGTAATCACTAAAACTACCACCTAACTTCGTTTTCGGTCGCAGTCTTGATATACTTTTTATATTAACAGCCTCCGTGACGCAGTTGGTTGAACGCCGGCTGTGAAACGAGAGGCTGCGGGTTCAATCCCCGCATCGAAACAAATGTTTGTGTGAACCACAACTATTTGTTTCGAGTCTGTGTGTTTGTGAGACCGAAAAGTCTCTAGTAGCTCCTGACACCCACGACACAAGACTCTATCTTAGTGTGGGGTCAGGACTATGTATGTGACTGTTGGGTGTATTTATTTATTATTTATATATTTAGGCAAAAAGTTAAGTGTCAATCAAGCAAGTGGCAGGTCTACTCGTAAAACACCAATTTCGCAATATTGTATAAACCGAGGGCTTTCACGCATCTATAATGCATACATGCATATATACATAAACTCACGTATTTTTCCCAGAAGGGGTAGGCAGAGGTGTAACCAGGACACCCACGTTTCGCCTTATATTTTCCGTCCCACAATGTAGAGTGTGAGCCTATCGCCATATCGGGCACAGATTCCTGACTCCGGGCTGATAATGAATAGAAAAATCTAATATCACTTTGCCCAACCCGGGATTCGAATCCGAGACTTCAGCTTTGCAATCATACCGTAGGACAACTGCGCCACCGAGGCAGTCAGTCGCGTCTGTAATGGGTGCTATAATAATGTACCAATATTGTCCTTGCAGCTTAGGCTTCCTCGGCAGATACTACTTGCTACTCACATTAATCACTTTCAACTGCCACCTGTGATTAATCCAATGTAATACATCTTTTTCTGTCTTCACTGCGTCCACACAGAAAAAATCAACTTTTCTAGAATATGCAAAAACTAAGACGAATTGCAAATCAGGAAATGACATGGTCTTTAGCAGTTACCGTTCCAGCTAAAGGTTAATTTGAGTAAGGACAATTCTGCCGAGATTAAGATTAATGTATGCTTGTTTGTTCCTCATCTTATATCAGATTTAAAAACAATCAAAGCCGTCAAATCGATGAATGACACGTTTTAAAATCCATTTTAGCTATCGAAGTATTTGTCCCTTTAGAACCATCCCTTTGTCCCTTTTGAATCCAGTTGGAGCGAAGAAGACAAAACATTCGGTAACTAAAATAGGTTTTTAAAGTGTGTGAATGAGGTCTATATTCATCACGTAATACAGGCTACAGCTCAATAAATTGTGGGCACAAAAGTTGAACCCTCAAACATACAAATATTAGTGGTTTAATAAACACATGGAGAGGTAAAACATTCAACTATCTATAGAGCATTACCTAAATACGAATACCATTTCGTTTGAAAAGGTCAAGAGGCAACTCTAAAGAGAAATACGGATTTAATAACACATTTATTCTTGGAACAGTTCGACTCTGTGTCACTGCGGTTTTGAAAACGTTGGATTAATCATTCAACTGGCACCAGTGACAGCCTTGTATTGAATGCAAATTAGATTTTATATTGAACATAATACTATATTTGTTGAAAAAGCTATCCAATAGCTTGATTTAAATTCCGCACGCCCGGCCTGACACCTATTCATCTAAACTTTCTCCTTCTCTTATTTCATTTTCAGAGAGCAAATAATTTGACGATAAACCCCTAGCGAAGTCATGTTACCTGAATTAAAAAATATATATTATACTAAAAAAAGATATATCTTAGTAAATTAACTCAAATATGAACGACGTCAACGTCGCGTCAACGCAGCGTCGACGTTGGGGAAATGCCAACGTTCGTAAAACGCCAGTGGGATAGGGGCCTAATAACTATGTGGCTACTACTATAATACCTGAAGTACCTAGTTTACCTAGGTATATCATATATACATATTCCATACAGCTACTGCGGAACAATTTATTGTGGCAATATTAAAAACAACAATGTTATTTAACATCAACGCACGTATCAGTAAATTAGTCACGTGTTATTCACAATATTCAGTTGCGCTTCCATTACAACGTTTACTGAGTAATTACAACATATTTCCACGAACGGGAACCCCGTGACCGCGAGCTTCATATTAATAGTAATAGTTTAATAGCAGTTCATTCAATAAATAATATTATACAATATATTATTTAGGTATTCTTTTAAAACTCGTCATCGGTTTGTTAATTTCATTTTAGAGGCGTTGTTATTGTCAGCAATCATCATTGCCATCGGCCACAGAATGAACCCTTTGTAGCGTATTATTGTTAGCCTTTACAGTGACTTGTTAAACTTCATACTGAATGATATTCCTTGATTAAACGAGGTCGGGATGAACGATTTTTCACTTATAGGTACGCAGAAGAACAATGACTTCCACAAAAGATTTCCACGGCGACTTGTTGGAAGCAGCTTGCATTCAGAGTCCTGCGAACTTTTTGAGACTTAATATTACACTACGACTCGATCGCCACGAATTAAATAAAATATTTATAAAATGTTACCTACATATTAAGTACATTAGGAGTTCTATAAAAAATAAATTATTTTTTAAAACACAAAAAAAAACAAATATCGTTATAAAGTAAGTAAATAAATCTGTAGTGAAAAATATTCATTATTTCATTTAATTTAAGTAAATTATTTTATGTGATATTAATTATGTCCTTATATTATCCATATATAATGTCATAATTATTTATGTTTCACCATCTATGTGTTTACTATATAACCTTGCAATTAAATAGATGCGTTTGAGACTACATTACTGTTATATTAACGTGCCATACAAGATAGCTGCATTAACAACACACATACATTATAAAGGTTTAGTGTTTTTCCGTAATTAAAATCTTCGGTATGACCTAGCTTTTATATGCAATTCACACAATCATAAATCACATATTTTATAGATATTAAATAATTTGTATCCTTATTGTACGGCGCATACCTACTTTTATGGCGAGTATACATGGCTAACTCATTTTAACTCTTCTGCTATATTTCTTTCTGTCATCATACTTATTTCTTACTTTTATTATTCTTTTTTTAATGACCTAAGTACACGGCCGGGCTAATCGGCAACTGCGTACAAATAACTCCCATGACAAATAGGAATTATATCTACTATGGAATTATGAACAAACTAGAAGTTATGATGACCAATGTACTTACACTAGGAGATACTAAACAGAAGAACTAAAGATTCTTCAGCAAGAAAGCAGGTCTAGGCACAGGTCGAGATTAACGTGAGGTAGATAGATTATAATGAACACACATGTTAATTAAAGAAAATAGAATTTAAAACGTAATCTCTCAAACTGCCTTACTCAAACAGGTCTTTTACAAACACAACATGCCCATTCTCAATATCTAAACAAGTCTGACATCTGAGCTAACATTAAAACTCACGCGCACTTGAAAATTAATGGGTACAAGAATTTGTATTCCAACCGTGATGCTGCATACTCTTGAGGGAAACGGATAAAGCCACAACAATTGCGACCTTGGCGAGCTCCAGAGACGTGTGACCTGTATACTGTACTTATGTACTGTAGTGTACAGTGTACACTGTAGTCTGTGGTAAATGACGTCAACACGCGGTGCCCGTGCATTATACAAATTACATGCCACAGAAAGTGCTCGTCATTATCAATTATTTAACACGTAATTGCGTCATAATGTGTCCGCAGCTCTGTAAACCCTTTTTTGGTAATACTGTTCTGGAGTAACATGAGTTCGTATTCAAAATGAGAAACATCTGCGGATTAAATCCTCAACGCTATGTTTTGATAGTACTTCAAATTCCCGGTATCAGCTCCAGTATTTTATATTTCTATTGGTATTTTAAAAGGCAGCAATCTTTAAACCATCTTAGAAACTATATGACATTTATGTCACTGGTTATATACCAAGTCATGTAAGTGTATTTGATAAATTGAATCGCATCGGAGACAAACAACAGACATACAAACACATAATATAAGGTCGCGGCTGTATTTCTGAAAGGGGAGAGTGTCCCTTGCGCTACCCACAGTTCGTCGAGCTTATTTCCGCCATAATATCTGTTAGGAGCCGGAACTATTGTCAAGCTGGACACAAATTTCAATCCCGAGCAACTAATTTAAAATGTTACAAGCCGAATTACTAACATAAATTGTGCAATCCTCTTGAATGAATCCATTAAAAAATTGTTATCAAATGAGTAATTCTTAACAAACTGCAATGCAAATAAATCCCGAATGACATATATGTATATGTAACAAACTGAATTCCTCAGGACATCGCTTGTCTCACAGGATAAATGCTGGTGATGATATCATTAGTGCTAGATCTTCACTAATTTGTCCATTATATGACTCCACTTGAATGCTGTGCCTAATACAGCTACCTCTGCAGTTAATAGACATCACTACGTCTTACCTATGACTAATTTTCATAGAAACAATTTTTTTTCACTGGTAAGAGCAACACATACTTTACCTTATTGAGGAATTGACTAATAGACCGTATTATGTTCCAATCACCTTTTGAATGGTGGGTAGCATTAAACCACACAAACTTGCATGAACAGATCAAATAATTGATAGTTTCGTCACGGCAATGTAAGCATTGTTGGCTCTGCGGTCTAACGGTCCGTTTCGTATAGCGTCCAACGATATGTAGGTTCGAACCCAACTCATAATTGTGTTTTTTGCATTTTTTTAAAATCTTTTTGTTAATTAGTGTACACCCCGGAGGGGGAAAGACAGAACGATCTCAACAGTGACACGAGAGTGACGGGAGACGATCATTTTATGTTCATCGTTCATTTTATGATCCTTGGTAAAAAGGTTGAAGTCTAATCTTCCTGTTGTTCCTGTTTTAAGTTTTGTGTTGTATACAAAGGGGTGAGTGTTTTTAATTGTCAGCTAGATTAGTATTATATAGCAAAAGTGTGTACAAGTTGTTAATGACGTTGCATTTACATTGTCTTAGCCTATAGACATGCCCTTTTGGTGAAGGAGGTTTGTGTCACAAGATCACAAGGAGCCAAATGATAAATCCCTGAGACATTGGGCTAGCCGAGGTTGGTTTTGGCAGAGTTCCGTTCCCTAAGACGACGAACAAAAATTCTCCTGGCGCTCAACTTTAGTTTTTAGTTAGGATTAGCGTACATTTAAGAAGTAGCATAGTTTTTTTGTTATGTTATTAAACACGTTGATAACAATGAATTATTTTATTGAGAACCCGTAACAACCGATTTCCGACTCCGCATCTCAAATATAAAGATAGGAAACAAATGGTCCATTTCACTGACTTGATATAATCACGTAATGTAACTATGCTTCGTGTTATTTTACCTCATTAACAGACAATCACTTGGAGCTTACAATTTTACGATCAGCTCCCTGTCTGACCTCAAACCTTTTGGGAAATATACCAAATAACAAATACTCACAAGAAATAAAAACAATGTTCCATTTCAAATAACAAACAGCATTGGATATTGTAATGTTCAACCGGCATCCGAAAATAAATCCAAAATTTTAATATAATTTCCGAAGTCTCACCTCTGCCCTTGGACAATACAAATAGGCATTGCTTGTTGGTAGCAAACAAATCATTACCTCGGGCGGTAACTCGACCAAAACAATATTTATTGTAGCTGATGTCGACTGAAAATTATCATAATTGGTTGTTAAATTGCCAAACGCGTCGTTGTTTGTGTGAGCGTGCCCTTCTGCTCAGTTGTCAACATCCTCGTTAGGCCCATATTTGTTATCACATCAGTTACACCCATTACAGCTGTATTTACTACTAATATTATGTGAAAATTTAGCTAATTAGCAATTACTTATGATGTATTATAAGCACACCATCCACGGACCATGCCTCAAGGTTATTGATGACAAAAATATGCATGTTTTTATAATTGCATCGAGCATAAATCTAATTTTAAATTTAATTTCTTACTCTAAATTGTAAATATTAGCTGTGGTCTTATCAAAAAGTTAAATTCCAAACAACTTATAACATGCAAGATATTATACTGATGAAAACTTGTCTTTTATGCAGTGGTAATATTATCATCACAAGCATTGTACCTACATACATAGTTACTTTGCACTCACAGTTTAGGAAGAGAATAAGCTTGAGTAAAAGTATCTTTTGCATATTTTAGCTTTATGCGGTTAATAGATCAGTTAATATAAGGGCGTACCTAAGTTACGTTTGTATTTTTTGCGTATTTCTATCCGTAGGTGGATTAATTTGTAGAACCTAATTATTATCGTAAACCACAACCCACGGTCTCGACCTTCACGTGTACCAATTACAATCAACTTAATAATTGCTAATTCATTAAACGATTACATGCAAATGGAAGGTCTAGACAAAAACAATTGCCAAATTATACCACTGGGTTTGTAGTACACCGCGCCCGTATTCAATGCAATAAAGCAAGCGTATAATTATTCATTTGCCTTGACATTTGTAATTTCCATCTAAATCTGCAGTCTAACATCGTCTGGCTGAAAGTTCACGACAATGACATTTCATATAGGACTTAAATGCTATAGGACTCAAAGGCGTGGAACCTTTATGGGACGCTCGGAGTAGCCCCCGTAGAGGCAACGCCTTCCGTTTATGTCGATGGAGTGGCGCAGCCCACGCACAATGCCTCGTAAAACAGAACATTTCGCTATGCCATGGCATAAGAACCGGGACTAAGGTAAACCGACTCGACGCCGTAAAGACATTGCAAACATTGTTAAATTTTCTTGAAGATTACGTGCTCATTCCTGATCACGAGCTTACGTTCGACCCAAATATTAAATTCATAAAATGTTATGCTTATTGGAAGTCAGGGAGCACATGTGCAAACGAATGTTTACATTATACACTAAAATATGTTATGGCTAGTAGAATATCTCACATTAAATACCTACTCATAAATTAATGTACATAAAAGTCTTCATTAGCGATATTGTTGTATAACTGAAAATGTTAAAGCCTCTTTGGTTTAATAGGCTTCTTATTTCATTTTCATGCGAGTTATTTATAGCGGTCGTCAGATGGCGGCAACGGGCTGGCAGAATGAGATTGTAATATAAAAGTTCACCAACTGAGCAGAAATGTGCTTGAGCACAACGACACATAAATCAGGGGAAAAGGGTTCGCGATCCGGTGCCTGCAACACAATGCATAATTTAATCGTTTTCCTTTCCTTGGCTTGGGCCCACTGTGCTTAAAAGTAAACAAGTGTGGTGCAAAGAATCACACATTTTTTTTATTTGACATTCGCTGTTGACCTAATATTGGAGCCCTTTACGTCGTCACGGACTCACAGGTCAGGTGAACGAGCCCTAAGGCCACTACAGCCAACGGCGGTATCTCAAGTGCGGCACAAGTCGCTGACGAGGAAAGAATCTAGGAAAATGTAATTCCAAAGTATACTGCGAAAATGATGTCAGGAATATGCTGCCGCCAGTGATTCCCTGATACAGCTGGACGAATGCCCATTTTTTTTATTCAATCTCAACTGTCAATAGCGCCGGTTAAAAAAATGAGTCATTAAAAAATGTGGTGAAGTATCTTATAAACCAGTATGAATTAATATTCAATACATGTTGCTCCCGCACAAAAATATAACGGACAAATACCAGAAATTCAGATAAATTAACCAGTAGGAACAATTTACCCATTTTCATGGAAATGAAATAGCCGGACCGCGGAAATAATTACTCTGCGAGAACAGGTTTGCTGACTCATTTCTCGTTTATAAAATTCACATCATTGACCCAAAGCCAGATGACGTCATTATTGAATTTTAGACCTTAAGTTAAGGAACAAACAACTCTAAAACAATGTTACAACGTCTCTAATATCCACATATCTTAATATTTATTAAGACAATACAACGATAACAACATATCCAGTGTCCTACAGGACGCAAGATGAACCGCGGACGAAAATAAACCCATGACGTCACGTGGAGACACAATAATTCCTCAGTTGACTCATACACCATTACGCACTTTAAAATAAGTGTTCCTTGTTGTGGCCCATTGAGAAGAAACAATACGAACAGTAAAAAAAGTAGGCTTTTTCAGCCCGAGGCTGTATGCGTTCCCTTTGTGAAGACATTTCAGCTGAGACATGTTCAAAGGTATAGAGCAGCTTTAATTATTCCCTACAAGCAAGGGAGACGGCGTAAAGAAGGGATCAGAAAGAGCCCTTCCCCGGGGAGCCCTATTGCAAAATGTTTGTTTGTAACCACCTGCAAACGTCGGAGTTGACGATACTCAACTATAAAATTTTCTTCGCCGTTTTTATGTTTATTTATTGTGCAGTATAAAAACTTGTGTACTCTTATAATTCGTGTACAAAATTGTTCGCATCATGAATTATTGAAAACAAAAAAAAAATTGGGCTCGTCCGGGATTTGAACCCGGGACCTCTCGCACCCTAAGCGAAAATCATACCCCTAGACCAACGAGCCGGTTGGTAAGTCAATCAAAATTGTGGTAAACAATCAAAACGAAATTAAAATTAATTATTTGGTAAAATATTATATGAATCTATTTATAAAAAATCGCATAAAAGTATAAAATGATAACGAATGATACAATGTCACAACCTACCGTAATAGTATCACTTTTTAACGATATTTCGATACAGCGCCATCTGTCGAGCAATAGCGGATATAAGCTCAACATTACTTTTAGAAACGACATGCTCAGTAAGTAGTACTTGGAAAGATAATAATTTACTTGGTATCATTTGATATGGTGATTGGTGATATTATTAATTGTGTCCTGCAGTCCGGCGACGTTCAAGTCGACCTGTCACGGCGGCGTGGTGATAAATCATCACAAGTCTACTGACTCGTTTATTTATAGCTACGCAAAGCCTCATAGCGACTGATGACTGATTACAGACATAATGGTGCACCGGTTCCTTCGTACACATTAAATAGATATTTAATTTGTTACGCGTGGAGTTTTTATGTAGAATCAACATCGATAATGTCTTTAGCAAATGTCTTAGTGTGATTTATCTGTGACTGATCGCAGATAGTCTTAAACATATTCTTAAATTGTTATTGATAGTTTATAATATAGAAGAAATACTATAGAAACAATTGTATACATTACTATTCAAGAGGTAAAGAACGTTTATTTTGGTACCTGACCAGTGTCTTTTAAGTATGGAATGGAATGTTACATAATATATAATTTGTAATGTTTTTAATAGTTTATATACTTATTAAGAGACTTCTATTCATTATAAGCTTGCAGTCAGGTATTTTGTGCCCCATATCACATCCTGGGTCCGGAACAGACTAGGCGAAACGTGGGTGTCCTTGTTACTACCAAAATAACCTCTGCTTACCCCGTCTAGGAAAAAAGGCTCGAGTTTATGTATTTATGTATTAAAAGAAGATTAATATAAAAAGCTATGTATACACAAAAGCTACGGGTAACAGGAAAATTATGCTTTGCACGTCGAGACTGTAAAGATGTGTCTCGACTTAAGGTTACATATTTTATTGTAGGTAGAAAAATGAGCACTAATCCTAACTTAGAATAATGACATAATTTAGTGAATCATCGTTAAGCATTTTCATATCACAATCATTGTGTCTACCCGAAAATCCCTACCACGGGTAAACCATCGCCTTACTCTAACTATAAAACAATCGAAACAATTGAAAATGTGTAATCCCTTTAAATAATCTCATAAAAAATCAATTTGCAAATCCTCAAGCTCCAATAGCGATGTAGTTAATTTGAGTTCCTCCATCCGTGCATGGAGTTCTAGAATCAGTTCTCTTTGTGGAGCAGTGCGTTCACAATAAGCGCACATCGCCTATTCTAATATAGATCGCACGTGTTATCTGTTAATCGAGTGTCATCCCAAGCCGGCGGCGCGGCGTCCCGTGTCACTGGGTCGGTACGTGCGACACACTGAGGAAATAGCCACGTACACCATTTGTCTCAAGGGGAGGATTTAATACGGTTTACAATGACCTTTTTAAAACATTAAAAGATTTAGGTCATTCGAATAATAATAATTTCAAATACCTAATGATGATTCTTTTTAAGACTAGAAGGAGGCTTTGGTTGATACTATTTCCTTGCTGACCACAGAAATTAACAACGTAATAATTTAAGTACTTAAAAAGGCATAAAGTTGATTGTAATTGTAAAATAGCAATCTTAACATTAGATTATTACGAGACAAATAGTTGTAATTGTATACTTTTCTCTAAATATATGATTAAAAGATCACCAAAAATGGTAACCAATCAATAAAATCAAAGCCAAAAGAGGGCTCGTCCGGGATTTGAACCCGGGACCTCTCGCACCCAAAGCGAGAATCATACCCCTAGACCAACGAGCCGTGATAGCGCTTACCGAATATTGCCATCGGGTGGCCTTCGAAGGCATACACGTAACACGTCACACATGTTAACGACCATCACGGAGTGAAAGGCGCAGAAATATTACACTTATTAGATATTTTACTTGCCGCTTATTTTTTACTTTGCACAATACAAACCGGTTTGTAGGTCGTTGCACCTAGTCTATACATTATTTTAATATCATTAACCCGGAGATTCGTTGTGATTATTATAATGCTTAGTTATTTTTCTAAGTTATGTTAATAATAATTTTTTGTGAGCAGTTACCTAATGAGACTTATGATGCAATCAGAAAGGTAGAAGTGAACTTTTATTTGACATAACAGAAAACTCATAATTAGGCCTGATTATTTCATTATCAAGTCTGTGTGACGATTAGCTTCCCTACTTGTAATTTATAAAATATATTCATTAGTCAACAATCAGGCATTAGCATCATTCACTAAACATTTATATAAAGCATCGATACGAAGGTCGAAAGGAAATTTTATAAATGAAGAATGCATAATACCCATGGAAATAAGTCACCTCTAATTTAACACAAGTAGAACCGCGGGGCTTAGCTAGCTAACAGACACATGCCATACCAAAAGAGATCTTTAAGAATTACATGGTACCCTCTACAGTCTACAAAGTAGGTCTCGGATCAAAAATCATTAGTTGATGAGTTCGGATATTGCTTTTACTGGATCCCGCCACAGAGCCCTTTGTAAAAGAAATATTATATACATAATCCTATCCTGTTTCTACACCCCAGGGAGCGTCGTAAGGTCTCGAGTACTGCGTAAATCATAATTTGGAGCAAAAAGATATTTGCTCACGTAATGAAATGAAAACGTAAATATTTACAGAAAATTGACCGATTAACGCCACCATTAAGATTCGGTAGGAAATAGGAATATAATTGTTGAATCAAAATTATGACATATTGCCTACTATTAGTTTAACCGAAGGATCGTTTATCAAATATGTTGCGGAAACTACATTAAAAATGAAATATTATATTATAATATTTTTATTCCGATGAATGGCGATACGAATAGGCCTTCATCTAATGGTAAGCGATATGACCGTTCATGGACAGTAGCAAACCAAACAACACCATGAATTACAAAGCAATGCTTGGCATTCTCCTGCGCTCGCCATCCTGAGACATAAGATGTTAAGTCTCGTTATGTCCAGTAGTTACTCTAGCTACAATATCCTTCAAACCGGATCACAACAGTGCATTTACATTTCTGTTTGGCGGAAGAAATAGACATTGCGATGGTACCTACCCAGGCGACCTCTCACATATGAGAGACCTACCAACAGTTGAACCATAATTTCTAAATTTAAACATAGAAATGTTTACGAATGTTTGGAATGAATACGGTAAAATAGTTTGTCAGTCTACTTGGTTGCCTCGTATTCTTCCATCATAAAAACTCATAAATATTGAGTTCTTAAGCGTAATCAATAAAAAAAAATATTGTTAAAACTCAACACTTTTATGCATATACAAATTGTATCATTCTAAATGTACTACATCTGGAAAGAAACCTAGTTCTTAAATAGTCTCTAATGTTAGTAGTAGATAAGGCCACTGGAGTTTTGACGACTTGATTGAGATTGCGTCACTTTTTATTTGGGTTTAATGCAAGCTGTGGGTGCAAGGTGACTCCGAATCAACAGGAGCAATATGTATCAATTTCGCCTTTGACACATCAAATAAAATACAGGCGCGATAACATCATACGTAATAGGACTTGTATTAAGTTTTGCGACGTAACTATTGTAGTCTACTATAGATTAAATTGTCTTAGATAGGTTAACCATTGCCAACGTAATTTAAAAAAGTAGGTACTTTAGTACTTTGTAAGTAATATAAGATTTTACTACAATAAATTAACGGTGGCAAGTATAAAACAGACATACAATAATTATCAATATACCTAGCCATTTATTTTAATTGTTGACCTAAGCCGCAAGGGCTATGGTGTTGCAAATGAGGAAAAGCGTAATTATTGAAATGATAAAATCCTTAAAAATCTTGAAATCAGCAGTTGAATACATTGTCCTACATTATATACAATGTCGCATTTATATCAAGATTTATGATAAAGTAATATTTGATAGGACCCTGATTATTTCAAACGAGAAGTGACAAAATCCGATGCAACAGCATCTATCGGAAAATGAACGTATTATTTCGAATTTAGAAAACTAATTTATATAATAGTTTAACTATTCGATAAGAGATGTCGCTTTAAAAAATTTGATAAGTCCCTACATCATCACTTTCAAATTAAATCTTCATTCCACACTAAACATGTGATAATAATAGTAAAAACCCCATTATCGATAAAACACTGTAATTAGAACTAATTACAGTATTAGGAGTATTATTATAGTATTATGCTACCAAGCATTAAATTTATAAACACTGAATTTAGTGACATCTATTGGGAATAAACGAATTTAATTACTTTATACTATTCAACAATAGATGGCGCTGTCAACAAATTTGACAAATACAGTAGTCTTTACAAATAGTAACATTACCTTGATAGATAGTTGTCACATAAATTCAAACGTTCAATGATGATGTAATGTACTTACCCATGACTCCGAGCTGTTGTGGTGACAACGGAGCTGCATCTCCTGCCCCAGAGCCAATGGAACCGGATGCAAGGGAGAGCCTCTCGCTGAACCCAAGTGGGCTGCTGCGACCACCACTGCTGGCCACAGAGCCCATGCCTGAAGTCAGACAGGGCTATAAGAAATCAGACTTTTTTGGATAAACATAACAATTTTAACATTGGGTTACAAAGATGCACTGGCTGATACATAATATTTGAAACCTACTATAAAATGTATTCAATGATGACAAATATTAAATAAAAATATAATTTTTACAATTTTGGTAACAAAGATTTATAAGTGAGCTAAATTCTCACCTCCGTTAGGACTCCTCATCCGAGATATTCTCTTATTTATTGCCCTTTGAATTCTTGGATTGATGATAGGTTTTGCCCGTCTCCTGGCCAAGTACCTTGAGAGTACTCCCACTACAACCGCACTGGTGCCAACAACTCCTATACTCCATAGTACAACCTATAATTGATATAATTGTTAAAATTGAACATGGGACAAGTAATGCATTAGGTTTTACATATATTGATAAAATATTGATTTCTTTTATATTATACTTGGTTCATAATGTAATTTTGTGTTATGGATGTGCAATAAATCTTATAATTTATTAATAACTGTAGAAAAATACATTTCTTATCATGAAAGTGGCTAAGATTAACAGAATAATAAAATAAAATGAAGGTTTTAGGTACTGGAACTTATTGAGTCTTAAACCAAAATAACATAATGCAACTGACATATTAATGGTATGAACTGAAGCTTATTAATTTCAAAATAATGTAAAAAACTAACCTTTTGTGATGTTGTTAATTTTATTTCATTAAATGATATAGCTCGGTGCCACTGTTTCAGCTTGTCTATTAACGGGCTAGCCTGAATTAGTAACTGCATGTCTCACTAATAGGAAAAAATAAACACACAATGTTTTTAATATTTATTGCTTTAATTTAACTGTGTCCATAGAGGTTATCTGTCAAAACTCAGCGTAACATATTAACACCAAAAGTACATTTATACAAAATAGCTTCACGAAATCACATACGTATTATTCAATACCGATCAGAGCATGTTATAATCGTTTATTTAATTTAATACAGTTAGAATCAAATAAGAGTGTATTTTGATAGGGTAGAACTTGAATATTCGCGCTATCATATCATAGACTAAATTATTTAGATTTTAGATTAGTGTTTTCATACACGCACCTGAACATATTCATACAGCCCCAACATCTCACTGTAAAAAAATACACTAGGTAAATAATATTGAAAACACTCTATACTAACACTTTTAAATACAGTACCCTTCCGTATTTTGGAACGAAGTATTGTATTTTTTGATAAATTACATGGGAGTTTTCTTTTTATCCTTTTTGCCGAAAGAGGTTCCATGAACAAGGAGTGTATTTTGTCAATGTCAAACGTATGTCATTGTCAAATTCAATACATTTCAATCATTCATCGCTCTACATGGCTTTCAATGTTTTCGATTTTGGACTGCAGATGGTTAACCGATGAAGTGCTCTAATGAAAATAATTTATGAAAGTTCAGCCGTTATCAAATAACAGGCTCTCAAAAACATGGAAGTAATTCACAAATCTCTGCGAGACCAGACGCTACGCAGTACAATCGAGGATCTTCCTGAAGAAGTGTTGGAATTTATATTAGGTCTCTTGCCTCCTTACAAGGACCTACAAAATTGTATGATTGTTTGTAAAAGATGGTATATATGTTCTCAAAGTAAGTTGAATTAAAATCCTATTGCACAACTATTTTTTCTTTATTAATTCAGAGATTTGGTAAAACTTTTAAACACCTAAAAATATCTATACACTTTGTAATTTTTTCAGATGTTTTACACAAAACTTCTGTAAAACTTTTAAAGGCAATTGGAGAATTTAACATCATTTGGAAAAATGTGTGCCTAACAGACATGGTGCCATCTATAACAAAAAGATTTTCTCATGCTGCATGTGTCTTTGAAAATAATATGTACATATTTGGAGGATGCACCACAAATTCCACTTCATTTAATGATCTTTGGAGGTTTGATCTATCTAAAAGGCAGTGGGTGAGACCATTAGCCACAGGCACCTATCCTGTACCAAAAGCATACACATCTATGGTTCATTATAAAGACTGTCTCATAGTGTTTGGAGGTTGGACATATCCTTCTCTGTCTCAATATTATCAAAATATGACCATGTTCAATGAAATACATTTCTACTGTGTGAATACAAACAAATGGGTTTTAATCAATGCAACAAATTGTCCACCACCTATGGCTGGTCATTCTGCTTGTGTCAAAGAGGATGAAATGGTTGTATTTGGAGGCTTAGTGATTACAGCTGCTCAGAACAACCAAATACAATGTTCAAATGATGTGTGGGTGCTTGATATCCCCACACTGAACTGGAGAAAGCAGGCAACAACGAAACCAAGACCATCCCCAAGATATGCACAATCCCTCATACAATTAGACCCTGAAAGATTAATGCTTTTGGGAGGAGTGCAGACTCTTCACAACCGTTTTGTATACAATGATTGCTGGATACTGACTATGAAGGGTCCCACTTGGACATGGAAAGAATTAGCTGTGAAAAACAAAGAATGGGCTTCTGCAAATATTTGGTGCAACCCAGCCTGTAGGGTGGGAGACAAAGTTGTTAGCTTAAGCAGAAGTAGAAATGGGTGGAACAGTGCTAAACCATTAGTAACATCAGCAGTTCGCTTGTCTGCAATGAATAGAGCTGAGGGACCACCAGTATCAGTTAGAGTAGAGCAGAGTTTGCAGAGGCCCCTTGACAGAGATCAAAACATAAATGGTAGAAGAGGAGTTCTCCCACGGCGTTCTCAACCTCCCAGACAAGACCAAAACAATCAAAATCAAGAACCAGTAGCTGGACCAAGCAATGAAGAAAGATCTCAAAATCCAGTACCCAGTGCAGAAAACAATGCAGACAAAATCTATCAGGCTGGGCCAAGCTCTGACTCCCGTAATTCAACCAACAATCTAGAGTTTGCTACTAAAGAGCTGGCCATGAAAAGAAACAAAAATAAAGTAAGTATACATTTTCAATGTTTGTTTGCTGCTATCTAAGTGTGGTAATCCTAAATATATAGATCAACATATTTTATGTGCATTTTTTATAAGTTTATTGTTGATTACAATCTCATGAAAATAATTGAATTATATGAAAACTTAAGTACACTACATTTTTGAATATGATTGGGCAGGAAAAAAAATCTAACTTTTTAGTAAACTTCTTTAAATCTTGTTTGTGGAAGTAATCTAATTTTTTTATTCAATTTCGTGTCATAAAACTTCAATGATATCAATAGCAATAATTACATATTGTTAATATTCTTTCAGAACAAAGGAATGAAGATAGTAAGACAATTGCAAGAAGCCAATAAGTATAGGATGGCAGCATTTGCTTGCGATTCGTCTATTCATAATTCTCCACCAGAAAATGATCTCATTAATCAAAGGCAAATTGCTCATTTAGAGAATAGAAGAGAACAATTGCCTCCTCCAGATAATGCTCAACAAAGACAGCCCGCAGTGAAAAAAATTAAAAGAAATACATTAAGTATGCATGTTTTGGATATTTCTACAGTAGTAAATGGCAACTCTTTAAATTATGTGTCGTGGTTGTGCCCTCGTTTAGGAGAAATGAGTGGAGCCCCTGAAGAATTAGTTATGTACTCTCTGGTAAAGGGCAATGGTGAGCTGATTATGTTTGGCGGTGTCCACAATGATGTCAGTATTTTTAATTATTCCGAACACCAAAACATGTACTCAAATTGTTTGTATTTTATAACACCCCCCAGAGATATAATATGAAGTTTACACATTTTATTTGTATTTGTGTTTATGATTCTTTGCTTGATTGTCACATCAATGCCACATGTTTATTTGCAACCAAATTACGCAAGTAAGTTACAAATGTTTTTGTTTTGTTTATTGTAAATGCACTAACAAAGAATCTGATTTATGTATGTTATACTTGCTTGTATTTATTTAAATCATATACAATTAGTAATAATGAAACAAAAAGTGTTCTGTGATTTCTGTTGTAAATAATAATAGCTTGTGTATAATATATCTAAGCTTTGAATTAAAAGGTTGATTTATTACTGAAAATGTAATTTACTTATAAACATAATCATATTATTCTTCCTCCGTCTCTTTTATCAGACCTCCAAATACAGCAGCTGGAACTTCTTTCTTCTGAACAGGTTCATCTTCGCCTTCGTCACTGTTTTCTGATTCTTCATCAATGTCAATTTCATCAGGATTAACAACCTTGTCTGCACTCTCTTTGAGACCCTGAGTTTCACCTCGTACAAACATAATGTTCCCTTTGTTTTGACCTGCCATTTCAGCAGCCTTTGCTTCCAACATTCGCATGCCATCTTTCATGCCTGGAGCAAGGTCAGAAATAGTGCCAGCTGCTTGAGCAGCAGAGCTCAACATTTGTGCAGACATCATGTTAACCTGAGTGTTATATGTTGCTTGCACACTTCTCTTTATTCTAAGCATTTCTCGCATTGTATCTTCATTTCCATGTCTAACTTCAAATTCTTTCCAGGTATTCCAAAAGTCAGCCGTAATTCTTGGATCACACATTTGACTGCAATGGCCATAAATAGCTCGAGCTCTGTCTATTTCACCCAAACGGGTTTCCATTTCTGAGAAACGAACGCACATTTCCCTCGCCTTATCATCAGGAAGAGTTTCAATTGCCTTTTCATATATTTGTCGTGTTTTGGGCACTCCATAAATCTCAGCAGCTTTCTTAATGTAAATATTGAACATTTCAAACATTTCTTCTGGTAGAACAGCAGTAGTTGCCCGTTCATAAACTGACATTGCATGCCTGGCTAATCCATGTTCTTCTTCCAATTTTGCATAAAGCAAAAATATAGATTTGGCAAACTCAGGAGGGCATTTTTCAAGACATTGTTCAAATAAGTCCCTAGCCCTCTCAAGTTTAGAACCACCATACCTTTTCAAAAACTTGGTTAAATAGGTGTTCCAAATGTCATACACATTAGGCCATTTAAACAATGCTATACCTTTTTCATAGGCTCTAAAAGCTTCTTCAAAGTAGTTATGCTCTTCTAAGAAAAGACCATAGTTTATAATTATTTGGGGTGTAGCAATTTTTAAGTCAATGATATGGTCATAAACAGCTTTGCAAGATTTGTAGGTTCCAAAACTCTCTTCCAAATCAGCATACATTGACCATACTTTCAGTGATTTGTATAATCTCATTTGAACAGTTTCAGTGTCATCATGATAAGCAACCTTTCTGCTCGGTAGAACAGTTGCTCTTGTCATAAGTTTAAGAGCCTGTTCAAAGTTTTCATGTCTTATCTCCATTTCAGCCCATTCACACCAAACTGATGCTAAATCATCAACCTTAGCATAATTAACCTGTGTTGCCTTTTCAAAAATTAATCTAGCATCTTCAATTTGCTCATTATTTTCATAAAACTTCGCAAAGCCAACCCACAATGTGTATAATTTACCAACGGCTAGTTTTGGGTCTACAGTTTGTACAGCTTCAGTATAAGTATCAATAATTTCATGGGGTTTACCCTCATATAATTTAACTCTTTTATGCCATTCTGCTACATTATGTGGATTTTGTCTTAAGAGGACTGAATTAAGCAACAGCAATCTCCTCTCCATGAGATATTCAAACCTTGCAAGTCTCAGTTCCAAATCTATATCATCATCTTCTGACGGATTGGTCTTCTTGGCAATTTCTTCCATTTTTTTACTAAGACTTAGTTCTTCAAATTGGGCATATGCATCAAACACTTGAGTGAAATCTCTGACAGTTGTTACTGTTTGTATTGCTTCTTCATAAATATCCCTGGCTCTTTCAAATAGACCACTTCTAACATAATAGTCAGCCAGTGAGTTCCATAGGTGTCCTAGTTGATCAGTGTATCTCCTGAGCCCACCTCTGATGATAGCATCCACATTGAGAGAATGGATCTGGTCAGGGTTTTTAGATATAAGTTCACACAGTTCATTCCACAGTTGGTGATTAGATTTACCATGTTTGGATTGGAAGTTTTCATTGTTGACTATATGAGCCAATTTAAGAGCGGCCTCATCAAGTTTTCCAATAGATATTAAGTAATCAATATATTCTTCAGTATCTTCAGGACATAACTTGAGGTATCTACGAAAAACTCTAACAGCTGTCTCAGGAATATTATGCTTTTTTAAGAAACTCAAATATAGTGGCCATATCCTATGGTGTTGTGTTATGGGTAAAGCCCTCAAAGCACAGTCAAAAGCTTTTCTTGTGGCTGTTATTTTACATTGGTCTGTTAGAAATGTACAGTAATCCATCCATATCCTGGGCATTTTATGCATAAACACCAAAGACCGTTCAAAGCAATTGTTGACATCTTCATAGCAATTATCAGTTATACACCGACCACGAATTTGACCCCTCCTCAGCTTTAAATAGTTGTACCACAATTTAAAAGAACCTGGTAGTTCTTTTAAGGCTCTTTCATACACCATGTTGATTTCATGTTTAGGAGCTCCTTTTTTGTGCTCAATGTATCTCAACCAGTGTTTCACTGAGAATGGATTTCTTAATATCTCCTCCTCATATGGCAAGTCTTCTTCACTCTGAAATAACAAAAAATATAAATGAATAAATATTTAAAAAAGGAGCAATGGATAAATGTATTCTGGTTATGCTGAATATATTTAAAATAATCAATTATACAAAATATTGTATTTTTAAAATTCTAGACAGATATACTCAACATATATATTCTTTGTATATTATGAATACATTCTCTCTATGCTGAACATTTTCCATTGAAACTCCAACAAATTTAGATACATAGTGCTAATGCCTAATGGATTCCATTTAAGTATAAAGTGACTAATTTTACACATATATATTAAATAATTATAATTATAAATAAACATGTAAGGAATATTTGCATCTGAAATATTCATATCAATGAATAAGTATATACATTATCTGACATTGGCAGAATTGTCGACATTGGCATCCATTGCCATAGGAAAAGAAAATAAAGTATATACATATTTTCAGTTATTCTTGTGATTAGGGTAGAATCTTTGGTATTTGTGTCCTTTACACATTAGATTAGACATTTAGTTTTTTTTTTTACTATTGAATGGTATTTGGAAGTTAGGTTATTTTAACTATTTTCAAGTTTATGTTCATATATATATATATATAATTAGTTCTAACAAGTTGACTTAAAATTTAATATAAGGTTTTTTATTATTACTTACAAAGAAAATGTTGATTTCCTTTCCGTCTACTAAAGCCATTTTGGTAAGGGAGAAGTTCTCCTAAAATTGAGGGTATGAAAGGTCTCGCAGAGCTATATTCAATCCAAGTTTGTTTGTTCGTTTTCAATAATAGTATGATTTCCTTGCCTTCAAATCTAAAATACATAGAGGTAAATTGAAAGTAAAGTGCAGCAAACATAAGAAAAAAAATAGCTTCAGTCACAACACAGATCCATTGACAATTGACAAAAATTTGTTACGATATTACAAAAATATAATGGACAAGATGTGTGAAATGATACCCGCTTACAATTAATCGACTAAAAACTTTAACGTCCATCGTGCTAACTTTTTGCCATAATAAAACATTAGTTTTCTAGGTTGCCCATGGGAATGATAAATTGTATAACTTCCATGAGGTTTCTAAAGAATTATTTTGTGCTTTGTGTGTTTGATGTGTTATTTTATGTCCAAACGATTACAAGATTAATTTATAGTTCTCGGGATTTTAATTCACCGATATAGAAAAAATTATAATAGTAACCAGAATATTATAACATATACACAGCATTCAGTTTTTCAGCTATAATATTACGTTATTCATGTTAAATGCATTTATTAAATAATTTAAAGAAATATGGAATCGTTTCAAAACTCAGTGCATCATTTTGAACAATTTTTGTTTATGGCATGCTTTGGAAAAAGATAAACAAAAATGGCGACGTTACCAGCGCCGGTGGGAATGTGATATAAAGTTGGTTTTAGTTGAATGTAAGACAAATGTTTTTCTTTTATAATGTCAAAACAAGGAAAAAGAAAAATCACTGTCGAGTTACCGAAATCAAAAGACCTAGCTAACAGACCTAGTGTGTTTGACCGCCTCGGCACTAAGAAATCTTCTAGTGTTAAAAAAACAACTGAACATTGTAGACAGTGGGCACAACACGGTAGTTGCGCTTACGGCAAGAGTTGTAAATTTGCTTCTACTCATACACTGATCAGCCCGTCAAAACAACGCGCAGCTAATAAGGATAGTGAACAGAAACGCATAGTGAAAGACGATGGCAAGAACAGACTGCACTCGACTGTAGTCGTGCGGTCGGGTCGCAGTCCCGACGGCGAAATCGACAACTGGGATCAAAATGACTTAGAGTATGCCGACACGGACGTGCTCGAGAAACGCAGACAACAACTACAACGTGAATTAGAGCTGCAGATGAAGATGGATTCTGGCAAAGACATGCGGAAAGATAAAAAGAAACCCGTGTCCAGTACTTCTTCGTCACGGAGTTCCAGCTCGTCGAGTGTTTCGTCGTCCTCCTCTGATGGCAGCTCGTCATCCTCGTCTTCTGGAAGGTCAGCTCATGCGCATTGATAACGCATTTGCGTAAATCAATGTGGTGTAGTGACTTGTCATTTGTGTTTTCACTTTCTATTTTCTCATACAATTGCTATGTTTAATTTATATTAAGCTGTAAATAGATCATTTATTAGTATTTAGAATATTGGAAATACTATGGATTATCATTTTTCACATTGTGATAGAAGGGTATTTAGAGAATAATTGTAACATGTTGAATATGAGTTAATAATGCTTTGTCTAAAACCTGCATAATTTTATAAGAACTTGGATTTGATCTAATGGTAATATCCATAAATCTGGAAATTATTAGGTAACAATTTATAAATGACATGTGACATTGACAGACTTAGTATAGAAAAGTGGGTGGTTGTAAAAAAAAATAATATTAGCAATAATGATTTTCAGACAATCCTTTAGCATTAACTATTTAAGTTGATAATGTAATATATCATATTAAAGTTTAACTAGCATTTACATTTCATTATTTTCTCAGAATTATTGTTTAAGCATAATTTAAAAAAGTAAAGTTTATGCATGTCAAAGAAAAAATGCTCCTTACTGTAGCTTGCTTGCATAAATATTAATAATAACAGGAATAATGCTTTTTGTATACTTTTAGGGAAGCTAGAAGAAAAACTAAAAAAGGAAAACTGAAAAGGAATTCCAGTTCTTCATCTGATGGTGATGTTCCTTCTAAGAAGAAATTCACCAAAAGTGATGCTTTAAAAAGGGAAAAGAGTGAAGCAAGAAAAGGTAATATAAAGAAGGATGATAGACTTATAAAAAAGCATGACACTAGTAAAAAGAAATCAGTCACAAAAACTTCCATTGGAAAGAAATCATTGTCTCCAGGTAAAAAATCAGGCGGGACACCACCCATTACATCAAAGAGCTTGGCAAAGAGTACATCCAAGCACAGCAAGTCTCCACAAAGAAGGGAACGAAATAGAAGTGCATCACCTCATTCTGTAAGGGATAGGGATAAGGAAAGAGATCGTAATAAAGATAAAGAAAGAGAAAAAGAAAAGGAGAAAGAGAGGGAAAAAGAAAGAAATAGAGCAAGAAGTAGAACTCCACGGAAAGGTAGATCAAGATCACCAAGACAACATATTAAGGATCCTAGAAAAAAAGAAAGTTCAGAACGAAGTCGACCAGTATCTCCTAAAAAGCTACCTAGGCGCGATGGCAGCGCAGATAGACACCGTAAAAGGTCGGCAAGCCGCGACAGAGATAGAGGTCGGGATCATAAAGATAGATCATTAGAAAGGAGGAAAGACAAACATGATGACAAAGATAGACATGAACGTAAAGACAGAGGACGTGAAAGAAAAGACACCAAACGAGAGGACAGTAAACGGAGGGGCAGAGACCGTGGCTTGGGTGGTAGAAGTGGTTCTGACAAAGGGCTAGAGAAACCTAACAAACCTATGGAGAGGCTTCTTCCTCGGCCGGAAGAAAGGCTTGCTGCTCTTGCAGCTATATCTAACAGGGCACTTGAAACAGATAAAAATTCTACTACATCTAAAGACAGACAAGATTCACATTCTGAAAGAGGGAGTCGCAAACAAGACCGTCTTGAAAGAGACCGATCCAGTAAAAGAGATAGATTGGAAAGCATTGACAGAGAACAGGGTGACTATGAAATGGGAATGGATCGCCAATATGATAATGATCACAGTTTAGACCACTATGACAGAGTGGATGATCGATATGATGGTGTGCCTAGGGATGATGATAGGTCTCCTGGCTATGGTGTGCAAGGAAGGGAAAGGCATTATGAGGCAGGCTATGACATGCCTGGACCATCAAGAGGTTACCCTGAAGATGATGATAGAATGTATGGAGAACATATGGGTGACCACCGTGGTGTTGATATGGGTAAAAGAAATTGTAACTTTACATTTTAGGGAAATTATTTCATTTGTCATTATTGTATATTCGTTTTTTTTTATAACAGGTTATGATGATCGTCGCCCACACAGAGATCATTCTTGGGAAGGTCGATCTGGATCGCTAGATCGGGAACGTGCTTATATGCATCGTAAAGAATGGGAAAACGAGGAATATAGATCTACCAGTGAATGGGGCCGAGAACGACACTGGTCTATTCATGACGCTCAGGTAACAATTTTTTTATACATATTATATTAGTCTATTTCTTTGTTGCCTTATCAAAAACTCCTTCATTCCTATTTTCTGCACTAGGTGAGTCTGTACTACCAATCTCTTTACCTGAACCAGCCAGTTGATTACAGTAAACGAAATACTAAAACTCCTTGCTTCATCCTGTCCCACATATTCCTGGGCTGTCCTTATCCTCACTTTGGTATGTTTTTTTGAAAATGTTATGGTGGAGTATACAATAAAATAAACTGTTTCATAATGTGGTTAATATTTTCAGATGAACGATTGGGCTGACAAAGACCCAGATTTGGATGCATGGCATCATAGGGGTCATGGTAACCCGCACCGTGGCCGAATGCATGGTGAGATTTATTCTTATTTTATTTTTAATGCTCCATTTCCACGGAGACAATTTCTCGCGGCGAGATTCGTATGCGATTATCGCATGACATATCCGCCATAGACTATCGTGTTCTGACAAATGTTTACACGATGCAACTTTTTTATATCCTTACGATAATCGTATCTTCAAGATGAGAAACTCTCCCCATGTACATGGGGCTTAATACCTACAGTAGGAAGTTTAGTGTTTGCACAATTTGAAAATGCTTCTACTTCTCTGCCTCTCTGAAACTATTCAAAATAATTGTATTGGCGTTGGATATACATAATTATGTCTATTTTTGAAATCCAATGTCCTGTTGTAGAATAATGGTAGGTTTTGAACTGGGAATATTTAACATATTATGTCCCTTCATAAATTAGTAATGTCAAATTCTTTTTTCACATTTACCACATTCTGTATTTCTAGATGAATATGGGCGAGGGGTCAGAATGGACATGAGCCGTGGTGATGGCAAAAGACGCGGGCGCAACAACGAATTAGAACCAAGTGCCAAGGACACTCCACCTCAAACGCAAGCAGCTCCAATCCCAAGCCGACAGGACATTGATATTGATGATAAACCTATACCGGATGATCTTAGTGAAATTAGTGATGACCCTGATGATATTCTAAACAGAGAAGATGTATGTAAAATTGGATTATCTCTTTATTTCCACATAGTTCTATAAACTGTTTTTAAACACCATAAATTGCTTGAGGTAGACTAGCAGATTTCTTACAGACAGATTTCTTCTTGCCATTGGGGATAATAATTATTATGATGATCTATGCCTATTTATTCCAGATGGTTGATCAACATATGGATGATGACAGTCAAAATGCTTTACCTCTTGATGAAAGCACTTCTAAGCCAGATGCTTCTGAGAAAGAATCCACCCAGGTATTGTATTGTATTGTATCAGCCCATATACGACCCACTGCAGGGCACGGGCCTCCTCTACAATCGAGAGTACGATTGAGAGTGGTTCGGCCATATAGTCCACCACGCTGGCCTAATGCGGGTTGGCGGACTTTTACATACCATAGAAATTTATATAAATCGCTATGGTATGCAGGTTTCCTCACGATGTTTTAATTCACCGTTATAGTGCGTGGTGATTGACTATCAATACACACATGACTCCGAAAAGTCAGAGGTGTGCCCTGTGTCCACCCAGGTAATACAATAAAATCATGACACTGACAGTTTTTTTGCTCCATCTCCCAAAGAGTGAATAGAATCTTTACTTTGCCATATGTTATTACTTTCCAGACTTTGATCCTTATCAGCAATATTATCGAATAGTGTACTATTCTAGCACCTGTTTTTTTTTCAAAATGATAAAATTTGACTCCTTGCCAGGAATATCGATCTATCTAAGTATGCAGTTTCAATTTTCATCAAAATCGGGCTCGTGACTCCTTTCATTGGATTTATCGCTATTTCTCATATTTTTGGATTTGGCCGCTACGCTTACTATAACATTTCACCATGTTTAATGGATGTTTAATGAACTTTGCTTCAAGTTTACATCTTAGTATAATGGGATAATCTTGTCTACTTATGAAGTATAATATATTAGATGCTATTTTTAATTCCCATGTTATTACTTTTAAAAGATAACCAATGAGAATGTTTGGAATGCAGAGGTTCATACATACATGCAACATTTTTTTGTAGGACACTAGCGGGGCAGGTGAGGAAAAGGAGTCACAAGACGTAAAAGACGAGGAAGATGTAACCAATTTAGATTTTGAAGAAATATCAGATGGTGAACTCGAAGAAGAGCGCACAAGAGGTAATATGATTCGTGGAGAATCTATGTGTAACATTAATGCATATTATACAGTAGTGATAATACAGTAAGTATTATCACTATTACAGATTACAGATAAGTACAGTATAATAAAGGAGCACCATAGGACTAAGTTGTTTATGTTCTTAGTTTCAAGTGTTAGGAAGTTTAACAATTGATATTGTCTAGGGTGCCTTAGCATTCGCGCCTAGGGGGAGGGTAGTACTAAGACTGATCATGTGCATAACCATTATATTTTATACAATATTATTTTGCAGCTGGTCTAGGCGATGCTCTTGGAGTAGACTGGGCGAGTTTAGTGGCAGATGTTCGGCGTCGGGAACAGACAACATCGTTGGGTGGTGCTCGGGATCGCTGGAGACCAGAAAGGGTACTTGCTCGTCTTGGCCTGTCAATACACATGGCTGGCAAGGAAGTAGTCGAAAATATATTACACAAAAACACAGAATCTCTAGATGAAGAAACTATAGCTCAGGAGAAAAATTCTAACAATGCTGATCAAAATAATACAGTTGAACAAAATGGAGTCCATAAAATTGAAAATGATAAATCTAAAATGGAAGTTTCTTCTGATGTAGACTCATTGCATCCAGTTGCTTCAATTCAGGTATTACTTTTGTTTGTATTTGGATGTATTGATTTTTTAATATTGTAATTTGTACCCTTCCATTAAGTAAACATTAATTTTTATGGTTTCAGGTTGCCATGCAAAAAAGAAAACGTCAAAGAGCAGTTTTGTTTGGATCTGGTTGTGAGATCACTCGAGGATTAAGTGCTAGGCGTGATTTAGCTTTAAGGAGATATTTGTGTCATCTTCCAGCATCTGAACGGACTGGTCAATCGCGTGTGACTCCACAGCCTTCATTGTTCCATGCCGCACAAGCATTGCTTATGCAAGCTCCTGTTTCAGGCTAGAGAAATTTACTTATCCTGCAATTGAAAGACTTCCAAAATTATGAAAGTGTATTACAATAACATTATTTTGAGGAGTGTGTTGATTTGAAGTGATGAGAGTGTAGAGCTCAAGTACTACTGTGTAAAGGAACATATATTACTCCATCATAGGAACAAAAGTGAATACCTAGTGATGTGATTTGTTCGACTATTCTCATGTAATTGTTATATTGAAGTGATGAAGTAAGAAAATTCATAAAAGGATTTGGTGGTTTGGTTGGAAAATAAAAAACTCATGTTCTCAACTGATGTGTTGAGTTATATGTATAATTTTTGTTCAAATATACAATTTATACAATATGTGTTTTTATTTTAAAATATTAAGTTTAAGGCTAAATAAATATTCTTCAAATTAATTGATTAAAAATGATACATCTGATCCAGCAGCAAATTCTTCTTTAGTCCCTCCCCTGGAACAAAATATAATTATTATCCAAAGGAAATATTGGCCTATGTACAGCAGTGGACTTCCTGTGGCTGAAGAGAGAGTGAAAAGAAATATGTGGCATATTACAATAATTAAATATTATTAGATCAAACTGAATATGTATAACTTATGTGAGTAAAATATGATAAATGTTTATTCTGGATGCTTATAAAGTCTACATGCCTGTAATCTGTCATTTTAAACTTGAATAAAAGTGGTTACAAACTTGAGTAGCAACAATATGCTAAATTAATATTTCTATGAAATGAATTACATTGCAGATGTATGCTTACTTCTTAAATAAAACAGCTCCAGCAACACCTTTCAGTGTTAATGTTTGTCCATCAACATGCAGAATGGCTCCTTCTCGTAGTCCCAAAACTGGAGCTGCATGTTCCATTTCCATATATTCATTTATTCTTTGGTCCCTTGTTTCGCCTTTGTGAGTCTCACTTTCCACTTTATCAATATAATGTGGGTTAATATTGAAGGGGACTACACCAATAGCATCAAAAGTAGGCAGATATGTAATTGGCATGTCATTAGTGGTATGTATGCTTTTGGTTGCAACATTAGTTCCTGCACTGCTTCCCATATATATCAAACTCCCTTCATCTACTCTTTTTCTTATTAGGCTTACCAGTTTTTTTTCATACAATCTACTCAATAGCAAGAATGTGTTTCCACCTCCTACGAATACTGCTTTGGTAGAATTTATAGCATCAACAGCATCGGGATAACTGTGTAGTCCAGTTACTGTGAATCCCCATGGATCAATTACTTCCTTTATTTTTGCAGTGTACCCATCGTAATCATTTTGGGCGTAGGGTACAAAAATTAGTTCACTAACATTGTTTCTGGAAATTGAATTGTTGATCGATAAATCTTGGACTGACAATTAATAATTTTTGGTTTTGCTGAATTTTGTAACGTTGGTCGGTACTTACTTTTTTAGGAAATTGCAAATTTCCTGTTTAGCGAACTCTAGCAGTGAATATCCATGACAATTTGACGAAGAAAGAAGTAGAGCTTGACGGCAAGACTGCATGTTGAGGTTATAAAAACTTATCAACAATCGTAGAGACCACCTACCTACTTGTTTGAAGTTAGGTGTTCAATTGAGACTTGAATGAAGATTATGAAAATTATCGAAATCCTAGATAAGATAACTGATTAAAACAACTATAAACTAATACACTGTGGCTCATAATAATAAATTATTCACTTTTAATCGTTTAAGTATCACACAATCATAAACAATGCATGTAAAGTTGACATTTATTAGAATTTATGTATTTACCTTACATTATATAAATATTATACAGGGAGCCCCGTCATACATTTGAGTGTCCGTAATGTTGGTAGCACTCTTTTATTATTGTTACCAATTATTGACTTTTCCGAGAAAAATATATAAATAAATAAAGAAATGAAAATTAACACATTTTTGGCTATTATAATTAAATATATTAATAAATACATGAACACTAAAACTCGCCTTTCCCCTATTATGATTTAATTAGATCCAAATTCCAATATTTTACAAATTCTATATTTTTTACCTAAAACTTATTCCGGATCATTTTTAGAATTTCAAAATTTTAATTACTTGCAACACTGAATAAAAAGGCGTTCTAAAATTTTAAAATATGAATATTTTTCTGTAAATTATGTAGATTATAATTATATTTTGTTATTTAGTGAGAAATTGCTTTAAATGTCGGTTGTAATCGAATATACATTTAATTATTAGCCTCTAAAATTAATTTGGGAGGATTTAAAAAAAGTTAAACTACATTTTTCGATTTTTCTTCTTCACGTAATTCGTGCGTGTTCCAGGCCGTCACAATTCATATTGGAATCTGGATGTAGGGAAGAAAAAGGTGGGCCCGCGGCGGCCCTTGGCACCACCCTGGCGCGGTTTTTACTACTTGTTTGAACTTTGACGTTAGGTGTTCATAATATGTTCGAATGAGACGAGTGACTATTATCGAAATCATAGGTACAGTAACTGATTATAACAATTGCTTTAGGTTTATAATAATAAATTATTTATTTTTATCACATGATAATAACGATATACATGCCAATCTTAGAGTATATAAATATAGAGGGAGTGCTGGTACTTCAAAAACGTAAATAATAATGGTGGTGCCGGGGCCACCTTTTTCTTCCCTACATCCAGTATGAATTGTGACGGCTTGGAATACCACGATAAATGTGAAACATGAAATTAAACTTCTTATCACAAATAAATAATGAGGTTACCGTGAGTAACCTTATTCTAAGTTTTTTGGATATTAGAGGGGGAAGACAGGGGTAATATAAATTATCTAACAAGAACTCAAATATTTCATTTAATAGCTTTTATGCGAAGTCACACGCATAAGGGACTTTCGTTTATAAACACGGGTTCCCGCGCAAATAATAATAATAAATAAAAATTGCAATTCGTTCAGGGTTTTGAAATTTTACTTTGTGGTAGCGGCGCGGAGTGGAGTGGTGAAATTTTGTAAGGAAATGCCGACTTTTTAAGTAGTGACTTAATACAAATTGTATCTACTTAACGTACCTAGTTAGATTAATAGTGACAAATTATAAGAATTTAGTATTTATTTTTTGTGTTTTGGATATAATGACGAAAATTGTAGGTAATAAAGTAATTCCAAATAAAGTAAATCGCGCAGACAAAGTTACGGGCAAAATCTAGTAGATAATATAAATTATATTACACAATGTAATTTTATGTGTTTTTTATTATTAATTATGTTTTAACAATTTTTGATTACTTATAGGTTTAAAATTGACATTCATATATTAATATTAATGCACATAAATACAGCACACCTACAGATCACACAAATTGTATACTTAAACTATAATTAACCATATACATTAATCTCGATCATTTATCAAGTATGAAGAACCTTTCTTCTTGAGTTTTGTCACAGCCTGGGCCAAGGTATCGGTGTCTTAGCTCCAAGTCTGGTGGCGCGGATATGTCACCTTGGAGTATGTGATACGCTTGCTCTATACAATTTTCAATCTCCGATTTCAGCTCCTGTAAATCCAAATTTTTTGTATGTACAGATAATCTATGAGTAACCTAGCATGACTTTGTGTTACGCAACTTACAAAAGTTACAATATATTCATTAATTAACTCCGTAACAGCTATGGTTAGTAGTAATGAGCATATTAAAGAGTTCATAACAAAGTAATTACATTAGGTACCTAAGTAATACAGATATTAAACAATAAATAAGATGGAATATAAAATGAATCAAAGATGCTTATTCGCCCTATGACAGCCTCTTTAGCAAAATAATATTTTGCCTAGTTTGAGGGAACACAGATGAACAAGAATATCAATATCACTTTAGTAGAACTTATTTGCATTGTTGCCTTCAAAAATGAATGGAGAAGTTAGAGGATAGACACAAAAAAGATAAGTCAAGGACTTTACTGCTTCACGAATTCACAATAACGGTAAGTGCGTTGGTAAACGGACCAGACGCGGCTGCCAACATGTTCACGGTGGTCGCGGGTTCAAATCCTAGGGCTCATCTCTGACTTTTCAGTCATGTGCGTATCGATCATCAATCATCACGCACAGTAACGGTGAAGGAAAATATCGTGAGGAAACCAGCATGCCATAGGAATTTGTAAGGTGTAGCACAAGGCCAGCGTGGTGACTATCGTTATTGCCTAGCCTTTCTCAATCATACTCTCGATAGTTTAGGAGGCTCATAGATAATACACTATACATATGTGAAAAGGAAGCTCGTACCCTGCAGTGAGACGTATATGGGGTGATAGCAAACACTACAGTACTGCTGAACATTGGTTTACCTCATAAAGATCTGGATAGCGCCTGGCGCGTTCTGCTAGCGCGGCGTGCAGATGATAGAGCACGAGGCCGCGCAGGTGCGCGTCGCCCACGCCCAGGGCTGCCAGCGTGCGCAACGTGCCGCGGCACAGGCTCTCTTTCAGCGACAACCGGGACTCCGACAGCTCTTAAATTTAAACAAACAATTTATTTGACACAAAAAATATTAGAGTACATACATACATACATAAACACACGCCTTTTTCCAAGAAGGGGTAGGCAGAGGTGCTACCAGAACACCCACGTTTCGCCTTTTATATTCCGTCCCACGATGTGATAGGGGGCGAGCCTATCGCCATATCGGGCACAAATTCCTGACTCCGGGCTGATAATGAATAGAAAAATCCAATATCACTTTGCCCGACCCGGGATTCGAACCCGAGACCTCAGCTTTGCAATCATACCGTAGTACCACTACGCCACCGAGGCAGTCGAGGCATATTAGAGTACATTCCTTATAATTTTACGTTATTATACCGAGATCAAGTACGTATGTATTGTCATAACTAAACCACTGTCGACTAAACTAGGCCGTGCCTTAGACGACAGCGACTTCCAATGACACCAATCACATTACACAATATATGCATATTACCAACGTGAATGTATTCAAAAATACCAATAATCGTATTTTTTCACATTATAATTATTTAACAAGAACTTTTACTGAACTTTTGCTGTGCGACCACACTATTTTGGGGTATAACTAAAATGTTATACTATACAACTACCGCCATATTATAAATGTTAGATTAGATTTTATAATAAAGTCCCACTAAACTGTGACATATAAACATTAATTAACAAACATATAAAAGAGGAAATGACAAAAACAAGAGAGTGTAACTGTGGGAGTATCTTGCAACTTTCTTGGTTCTTTTACACAGCTACAACATCAATGTAAGAATTAGCAGTAGAAGAATTAATTAATAAATTGTAGAAGAACACTTAAGTAAAGAACATTTTAATTTTAATGAATTTAATAGATAAGCAGTTGCTATGATGTAAAATTTAAAACTTCATGGTCATATTCTATCACTATTCAAAGTTTAATTTACGTAAACAGGTGTCGTTTTAAAAATGCTTTGAAAATATAAAATAATAATACAGGGGATTCGTCACATACTGCACAAGAGAGAGATCCAAAAGAAAAAAACTACTGATAGAGAACTCGGAGTAGACCTTTAAGTAACATAAGATAATCGGTGAACAAAGAAAAAAAAAATGGTTCCTCAACATGAAATTGCACAATTTGATACAAAGGAGTACATTTTATACAAATTTATATTTTAAGGAAATTGTTTTAGTGGGTGAACTAATTTCCGTTTGAACAAAACTTGGCTCGCGGAATGTAGAAATAGTTGGCAGTATCGGAAATGCAGCCCTTTACCAATAGCCAAATAACGGCGCGACGCCAACTCGAACACAACGCGACTGATAAGCGGAGCAGCGAAGGCGCCGAGTTACATCACATCTAATGACACGGTCAATCAGTCAATAATTACATGATTTGTTTCTTCGCATCACTCAGTTTATACACTAGTGTTCGCTAACGCTAGTACGAGTACAATGTCAATGCCAAAACTCTTGAATAAATATTTCTGGCTTGCCATTGGCGCTCATATCCGGATGGTTAATAGATTATAGACAACACGTAACGCTAGTTATGAATGGAGTGCACTAACGGAACAGGTAAACAGATCCATCTGGTAACGACGTGAGGACGTGGGTTCCTCGCTGCGGCGCCCATGTCAATCGGCGGTCAATCGTACTACTGCCCCTCGGATATAATCGTCTCCGATTTTATTCACTTGTTGCGCAGTACTCGTCGCACGGGACACGCTCCTCTGAACTGCGTTGCAATACTAACTACACAATTTAAACGAGCCTTTAAAATTATTTTACGTATTTCTATCTGCAGGAGTGATGCGGTCGCGACTGCGCAAAAACAAAACAAAGGAAACACGAACCAACTTATTAGAATTTTGACCTTTTTCAAAATACTTTTACACTTTTGTTTACTTAATGTCGGTGAATGTTAAGTGTTTATTTCTTTAGCTGGTTCTAAATATATTTTATTTTAAATATATGGTTTTGTTTTGTTTCACCCGGTGAAAAGTATTAAACAGTTATTATTCATGGAATACGTATTTGAATGTGTTGATATTTTGTTACGTTCGTATAAAATGGTAAATATTGTTGTAGAGTAGGAGCGCTATCGTGTCCTACATGTTCACCGACCGTATCGTATTCACACTAAAAACGCAATACTGTATGCGTCATCGTTAATTATGAATTAGCGAAATTCCTGAACATAAAGCAAGATGAAAGTCACTGCGAATTTCATAAAAGTTGACGTACCTATGCAATATCTAGCAGAACATTTTGACCAGTCGCATATTCAAGCCCAAAACTTTCTTGTTCACTATAATATATTAAATGCTTATCCAAAATTCTGTACTAAAATAATGACAGGAAGAACTGAACGATATTATGAGTGGCCATGACAAACGTTTTAATAAAAGTTACGAACTCACAGTAGATACAAAACAATATTATAAGTAGGTAATATAAACTATTATTGGATTAATTAGTGGCAGCGTTTGTTGCAAATATTTGTAGTAATTTACTAATATTACATTATTGTCAAAGAAGAATCAAAGTCGCCAGGAAGAAGCTCCATAAGCTTCATTCAGTATTCGTGATGTTTATAGGGGACACGTGCTTCTATCACGTGAACTTGGCAATGATTCAAATGTGCTTATTATTTATTGTTTGATATTTTACGTAATATTTCATTATTGTGTACATCCGTCGTCAATATGATTAATTGGTTATTACCTAATGCCCGGGTCGTATTAATAAATTCCATTACGAGAGTGCTATTATTGCATTGTTCGGACATTAGGGATAATGCTTGTTGGGCCAAATTATAAATATTATTTGGTCATTAGTAATCGTAAAAGGCTCGCAGTGATTTCTATACACCTATTGTGACAATGTTTTACATGAAAGAGCCTAAAATTGTTTTTAACCGATTTCATTGTTATTGTTGTCCATGTAGTCAGACCTTTGAATTAGGTATTTGAATAAACAGATATGAAAAAAAATAGTGGAAGTCTTAACCAGGCGCGGAATCTTTTATGCTGTAATAATAATAATTATGACATATATAAAGTGTAATAGGTGAATATATATAATTTTAATATCAAATCCTCGAAGATACACGGATAGACAACAGTTTATTCAACACCACATGATAAAGAAAAAAGAGACTGTATAACCGATAGTATTACCAAATATCAATCACGTATTCAGTAAATAGGTATAAATGTATTTGTATAATTTGAATCAGTGAAATTAATATCTAAATTATAATTTTTGGATGAGATTTGTTTGTTATTGAATTAAACCTTGACACAGTAAAAGCCGCATTGTGTGCTAGAAAATCAATACGCCCAAGTTGGTTTGAAGTAAATTGGGATTTGTTACATCTCGCTGTGCGCCAAATTAATATTACTAGATAGGTACTAATGCGCAGATGTATCACATTAACATTTTTTCAATATTTGGATCAAACTTTTCTGATCAGAAATTACATACATAAACACACGCCTTTTTTCCAAAAGGGGTAGGCAGAGGTGTTACCAGGACACCCATGTTTCGCCTTGCATGTTCCATCCCACGATGTGATAGGGGGCGAGACTATCGCCACATCGAGCACAAATTCCTGACTCCGGACTGATAATGAATAGAAAAATCCAATATCACGTTGCCCGACCCGGGATTCGAACCCGAGACCTCAGCTTTGCAATCGTACCGTACAACCGCGTCACCGAGAAATTACATAATAATTACTTAAATAAATTTTGCTACAAATATTATACAAGTGACGAATTGATTAATGAAAGAACAGAGAGAATGAAAGAACAGAAGACAAACACGTAGTTAGTGGACTCCATGTAGATTCTAGACTCCAGATATTGTTTAAATCAGGTCATCTATCTCAACTCTCGGACCTCCTCTACGATTGAATGGGGTTTAGTCTACGTCCAGAGCTGGTTGGCACACGTCACATGCCTTAACATGATGGCGTGTTTTCAATGTTTTACTTTACTGTTTTTAAGTTAGGGATAAACAACTTCGAAACGTTCAGAGATGCATGTCTTCAGTGCGAACCTTTGATCCTCGGTTTGACAGTCTGCTCCATTTCCAATAAGAATAGTTAAATACTAAATCTTACTTTATTTTGTAATAATGGATGTACTATGAGTATAACCATTGTATTGGAACGTTTCCGTGTAGTCGGAATCTTTACGCTGTGTCATTTTACAAGTGTGATAAAGCGTAGCATAATAACAATAAATAAGGAAATATGAGATATTTTAAGGGACGTCGTGTACAGTATTTATATATTAACTAAAACTAATATTATAAAGAGGAAATATTTGATTATTTTCTATAAAAGAAATATATAAAGCTAGAGTTGGTTTGTTTGAACGGGCTGATCTCAGGTACTAGGTTGGAAATAAAAAAGTATTTTAGTATTGGACTGTTCATTTATCGAGGATCTTTTTATACCGGGAAAATATATAGCAGGACTTTTATCCCGTTTTTTTTCTTTCAGGTGAAACCGCGAGCAATACTACTCTAAATACATTTGTTAAAGATTAATGGAACGATAAATATTTTGAAACTGGCGGGCGAAGAGATCTTTTGTCAGATGGAAAAATTACCACACCCAGGTTTAAACTGGATGTAAACCTATTTTATTCTAGAGCGCTTCAATATTTTTATGCTACACAGTACACTATATTGGGCTTATAAAATGCGTATTCGTCAAGATTGTGGGTCACTATCCGGATACGCATGTATCCTGTAAAGATTAATCTTCCAGCATGTCAAAATATTTAAATACGCGAGTAAATTATTAATACATTTTATGTAACAAGTCAACAAGTCATTACGGACGACATAAAATCATTTTTGTATTAATGTTTTGGCAATAAACATTGAAAACGTGCGTTAGTGAAGCATTGTTCGAATTGTTTGAGTTACGTTAGCATCATAACTGAGAATACGAACGACATATTTTTAGAAAACTCACCGGCATTGTGGGAATGATCATTATGTTATGTTGATTTATTAAAAACTACGGATTTTACTTTTTACTTTTTAAAATGTTTTATTGAATGAAACTACATTATAGTTAATTTGATTAGGTACATTTATTGGCGACATAATTAATATTAACGTAGGTAGGTAATTATAATGTCTGAGTTTTAATTTAAAAGCGTAAACTGATAAGATTAATATATATTTTCGTTGTAATACGATTTCCATGTTTATGTTTAAAATAATGAGCGTGACGAAACATCTATTTTTGTCTACTCGGCCGAATTTATTACATCATAACTATTATTTAGAACACGATATACAAAGCAAGCATTATTCGTAAGCCTATTTTTTGTGTTAATTCTCCATCGACACCAGCAGTGCACAGCGAGCGTATATACTTTTAAATACCATTCAGCTTTAATCCATCAGCGAACCCCAGTTTCATGGCTAATCTAAACCTCAAATCAACAAAAATATGATTGGAGTAAGGCACGAATTTTGCTAATCTTTCTAGTACCAGCGATTCTATGCGAAACTGGTCATCCAAGTCCAATGTTCCTACCAGGCTTCCAAGCACGCTGTGGATAGTGCTTATTCGTTCAGGATCCACATTTGAATTACATATATCACAGTTCCACTCGCTTCTGGGATTAGTGGGGCAGATCGGCAGAAGAACTCCAACACACTCTTTGTTTAAACACTTTAATGCGGACAAGTTGGTGCTCATCTCAGTCTTATCTTTACATCTTGCGCACATGCACCAGAATCTTTTGGTTTTGTACAGCTGAACACGCCTAGCTGGGGTGCAACACAGCAGGGCGGTGTAACACGATAATATTTCTTCCCCACTAGCAATATCTTTGGTTGCATAAACATTCATTTCAAAGTCATGTTTGAAGATGTTTCTTGTGTTCGGTATGCAACTGTGATTTAAAAATGCCGAGACTGGATAAAATCCTCGCAACGGAATTTTCTGATCCTCAAAATTTTTAGCAATCCTGAATGAATTAACTTTTAAAAGAGATTCAATTTCTTTCATAAATGTGATTTGATTGTGTGGGATTTCATATTTTGCATTGGCAAATCTATTAATATCTTCTTGGCCGTGATGCGCTTTTTCTCGCTGGTATAGGCTAAGCAATGATTTTTCTTTTTCACTTAACAAGAGAAAATGCAAATAAATTAATAAATTAGGTACTTCTGTAAGATTATCCCCGCTTGGTTTTGGTTGCCAATATGCAGTCACATAATTACACAGTTTCACGTGATCTTCAGAAAGCTTACATTCATCGGAGCATATTAACAACAAACACTTTTCACAAGGACGACACGATTCACTTACTTCATAACAAACTGAACAAAACACAACTGAGCAGTCTGCTCGCGGTCCAACAACCAGAGGCTTGTTCGCAAAAATAACAGAACCCTTTTTAATAGGCCGACACGCGAATAGTCCTCTTCCACCCAGTTCGGATTCTTTAACGATTACATTACTATCTGCTTCATTATTCAAATAATCGTTTAACAATAAATTTTCCTGGCTAATTGATTGTGCCATTTCACGCGTTTTGCCAATGATACTGCGCTAAATAGCATGCTAGGTTTACCAGCGTACAGCGTGTAACTGAAGTTGCCAATCCAGCCGGCATTCATGTATATGACCCGTTGAAAATAGCCACTGGAAATAATAAATTTCATCTGTTTCATGGAGGCAACTCATGTGTCGAATCTGACGTAATGTGTGTCGGTCTCGTAATTCATGTTTACTTTACTACTGCACTTTGCGTTCGAAAACGGATCCGTTTGTTTAACTAAAAGCATATATTGTTTTTCTTATCATTTCATTTGTCTATGCTATAATCATAAACCAATTATATAAACAATTCGCTAAGTAACACACATTTAAGTCATTGCAGTAATCAGAATATTACAAATAATAATGTGTTGGATGACGACGTCAATGCCATCAATGGGTAATGTTCGTCATACTCGTAATTCATTCAATAACTAACATCACATTGCGTATGAACGACCTTATTAATAGTAAAAATTAATGCGTTAATATAAATAGGACATAACAACGACGTGGACTAATTGTGCGTGTAGTTTATTACGTGCGATATTTATAGTCGCGAAGATCGACACGTGGGTATAAATCTGTCTGGACCCCGCGATACACTGTACACCAGGATGTTTACAAATGGCTTGCCGGCATCAGTTAACATATTGATTTTGTAGTTTCACTTATTTTTTAGGTTATTTATACAACCTACTTGCATTGCGGCACGAACTAAAACTAACATCACCGTTAAAGCTATTTTTATTTATAAAATTTCGGAATGGGAAATAAATAGAATTTCAGCGAAGTGAAAATGCGTCGCTTATTTTCGTAAAAAGTTTAATTTTATTATTTTAAAGATTACCTTCTGAATTAGGCCATCTCTATAGGATGATCTAGATACCTAACTCATAAATTCCTTAAAATAAATTATATTTGTCATATTTAATAATTCTGTTAAAACGGTCATATTTTCATGTCATTATACTGAATTTACAAAAAAAGAAGCCAAGTGGGAGTCTGACTCACGCATCGAGGGTTCCGCACCACACTATTTGAGAATTGTAAACTTCGAACTACAATAGTAGAACGAAACTTTACAGCTTTCTTCTTCACACAAAAGCAGAACGAAAACAGAACAGTTTTCAGTTCAAATGCCTTTCTGCAGACATTAATATAATCTCTAAACATTGTCCGTATGATTATGTTTACCAAGCATGTAATATATCTACGTCTAGATCAGACAGTTAATAATTAATATCAAGCGATTACTCTTGTTTATGCAACGATAGTTAGGTTATCAGCCCTCAATACAAAAACATGCATTAATATCTATCGTAGCAAACAATCAGGAAGCGGTTTAAAAATAAATCTGGACGCGCGATTGGTTCTTCAACTAAGAGTCGACGAGAGTTTGTTCTTATGCCCCATTTACATGGGGAGAGCTTTTCACCTCGACGATACGATTATCGTAAGGATATAAAAAGTTGCATCGTGTAAACGGTTGTCAGAACACGACAATCTATAGCGGTTATGTCATGAGATAATCGCATACGAATCTCGCCGCGGGAAACTCTCCCCGTGTAAATGGCGCTTTATTCAGGTGTAGTGAGTGTCATTTGTACCAGCCCATATACGTCCCACTGCTGGGCACGGGCCTCCTGAACAGTCGAGAGTTTGATTGAGAGGGGTTAGGCCGTATAGTCCACCACGCGGGCTTAGTGCGGGTTGGTGGATTTTTATATACCATAGAAATTCTTCCCAATCCCCATAGTATGCAGGTTTCCCCACGATGTTTTCCTTCCCGTTATAGTGCTTGGTGACTGACGAGCTATCAATATACACATGACTCTAAAACAGTCAGAGGTGTACCCTGGGATTTGAACCCGCGACCACCGTAAACATGTTGGCAGCCGCGTCTGGTTTATTACCAGCAGGGCACTACGCACTTCACGAGTGTCATCGACAGGTGTTAATTGGTGCAGAATATTTACGTATATGAATGCACCGCAGTCGTTAATTTTAACTTGTACCTGGATGACACTCTGCGCAATCACTCTTTGAAGTTAGCGCCAAAGATTCCTCGGGTATATGAAGTTGTGTGGTTAATCTTTGAACTAATCTAACTACATAATGATTTCTTAGATTTAAGCGAATGTTACACATTGAAATAAAACTAATTTTCCACCCCGTCACCACGCAAGCTGCAAAGTGAATGAAACGTCGGGAAGTTAAATTATGTAAAAATTAAACAAAATTCGCGATAAAATCCGTAAAAATTAGTTTTATTTTAATATTGATTTGTAAATTTTTAAAGTGAAATAAATTGTTAACCTTATAAATAGGTAAAAATAGTTTTTGCCGAGTTTTTAGTCTACATTACTGTAATCTATATCTAGAAGAACACACGTTGGCCGTAATCACCACTGACAGTGTTATTCTGAGTCATCTTCAAACGACCTGTTATATAATAACAACTTGCAATTGATGTATCCGATGCAATATCATAAAATAATGCGAATTTCGTAATGTCTTGAGATAAATAAATTAAATAATATAGTGCCACGAAAAAACCTCATATAAATAATCGAGAGAAAGATAAGATCTGTCGTATTTTACATTTTTACGCGATCCGTGATCCGATAATGATTTCGACATTTCGAGTGACACATGCACGGATCAAAACACTGACAAACACATACCTAATATTTTTATTTTATGTTCAATCACACCAACAGTAAGTATACTGAAATGTTATGCGAAACGACTGCTACTGTTGTAGATTTGTGTAATTTACTCATTACTCCTAATGCTTGCTGTATTGTATTTCATGGACAAGATTAATAAAAATATGACACAACTGTCTAGCGGTATGAGACCGTTGGGATCGATTGCCCTATCTTCTTCACATATTGTGGACAGTATTGCTTAGTAGAGGATTTAACGCCTGACAAAATTCAAACTTAATGAACTATGGATGGCTGTATACATACACAATAACAGTGAGAAACTAAACCAACAATGCATAGTGCATTCACAATTTATTAATGTAGCTTAGACTTTCAATACATTGTTGAAACATGCTATCTTACCATGCCATCGATATCCTTCAGCATCACCGAACTCCCATATCAACCGACACTGCAGATCAACAACTATTTGATTCGTCTTTGGTATATATTTTGTGACACGATACAATAGAAAATTCTCCAACTCTCCAACATTTTCAAAGTCTAACGTTCCCATCAAGCTTCCGAGAGCGCCTTGGATAGCACAAATGTTGCTGCTAGGAACTCGCAGTCTGCATTCCAAACAGCGCCAGGGTGTTGATGGTTTTAATGGTTCTATTGGGAGTAGGCATCCGGAACATTCACTCGAGAAACACTTAAGAGCCGCTAACAAAGTACCGCGTTCGGTCGGATCAGCGCATCTATCACATTTACACCAAAAATGTTTTGTTTTATAGAGATGCGTTCGCCGCGCCGGAGTTCCCCATAACACACCGGAATAACATGTAAATATTTCAGTCCCACTGCGAATGGGTTTAACAGCCTTGACCGTCATTTGGTATTCGTCATTAAAGCTGTACCTTGTATTAGAAACGCAATTGTGGTTCATTAATCCTGATACAGGATATAAACCTCGCATGCTCATTTCCTTTTTACCGTATGGAGTTGCTATTTGAAATGCATTTGTGTCTAACACGCAGCAAGCTAATGTCATCAACTGCTCCTCTTCCTCTGGTATTTCAAAATATTGCTTCAGATCTTGAACTTCGCCTCCGTGTTGTGGCAACATGTGCGCTTGAAGGGAAGCCATAAATTGTTTTTGTTCTTCATTCAATAACAATGATCGAATGGCCGTCAGCGCCCGTGATAATATTTTATCGTCGACATCCTCAATAGGTATTCTAGTTGTCCATTGCGAAATTACACCACAGTCGTCTGAGTGTATGCCCGAGTCTTGACAATTTACGGAACATAATAGTAATGAACATTTGGAGCATTTAAAGAATTCTTCACTCTCCAACTTACAGCAAACCGTGCACCCTCGTTGTATGATAGTACCTGCACGTGGACCGTGTATGAGCGGATGGTCTACAAACAGCACCTCTCCTGCAGCTATATCTTCAGTAGCGATGAGTCCTCGACCGCCAGTCAATGATTCTCCCACAGTCCACTTCGCAGCGTGTTCTACGTCATCGAAATAGCTGTAGAGTCCGAGGTGTTCCTTCACCATTAACGAAAATTGTTCCGCCGACAACATCCTGTCGCGACTCGGACTGTGACGGTACTGCACTGTGCGCTCAATGCGAATATACAAATCAGCGATTTGATAACAGCTAAGCGCTGATCGGCCGTGTTATAACATAGCCAAACACGTTCGTGATCTTTTCCGTAATTAACTGTGCGGGATCGACGTGCGCCGGCGGTGCGTGTTCAATACGTACCTAACATATTCTTCATGAATCACAGCTTATGCCAGACCAGTAACTATAGATTATCAGCCTGTACAAATAAACTAAACGTCTTCAGGCCAGGTGTCGTTTGGTCAGCGATTACCTAAGTTCTGCTTCGCACTGCCCCCAGTGTAAAAGACGCATCCGTGACATCTGGGAATATTCAAATACCTGTGATATAAATATAGGTCGAGTGGACATAACTATTTTTAAAACCGTGTGAAGTGTGATATATTAGTTGCTACTCAGTTCTAAGGTTAAACTTTCTGATATATTTAGATCCCATAATTTTCAATATCGAATGGTTTTTACTCATCCACCAGAGCGATCATAAGTCGTTTAACATTCTTATTTCGAATTCGACGTATCTATTTTATTTTGCAGTTATATCTAAAATGTTAAACACTAAACTTGGGGTAACAACAATTACTATTTTACTAAAAGGAAGTAGTCATTTTCATCTGAATACTATAGTCTTGAAATGTATTCCATCCAAATATTATTTATAAATTAATATGGCCAAATGCATAATCTTACGCACAGCGTGTGTAAAACACAATTGTTACATATATTTTCTAGATTTAAAAATAACACAAAACATATTGTATACATGTATTGTATTTGTGAAATATATAACAAAATACGTGTATAGTTATTCTAAGCGTTTGCCAAAGAGCGTGCATGTATCCGCTTAGAGACGTTTGACGAGAGTTTGATCGATATGGATTACGATATCTTGATATTGTATGTCAATAGAAAGTGCTCAATAGATTATCGAGAACTTATCTGATGGCGTCTGCAAATATTTATTAATTTTATAAATAAAGAATTTGAACATAGCACAGATGGTAGTTGTTTAGAGCCGAGTGAATTGAAAGATGTGCTCTAAGTAAATGGCAGTAAATATTTGTTAAGCGTACCATGATGCGGCGTTCGTTCACGCCCTCGATAACGTGCACAAAGTGTCGTCAGGACTGGTAACGCGATCCACTCCTTTGTTACGGCTAGTACCTAAGTTGGTTCGTCAACCTGACCAGTCTCAGTGACCACTTGTCCAACGTGGACGTTCGTGGATCAAGTAAAAAATCTAAATGCGCAATCAACATCTCTGTATACTCAAAAAGCTTTCTATTGGTGCGTAACACCCTGTACACGAAGGGAGGAAGGTCACCAGCAATGCTCGATTATCATGAAGACGAGTGTCCGTGGTATTACTTCGACAGTTCGTACAAAACATTGTTGGGCGCTTGTCTTTTCCTTTTTGGTTAGTTTCAAATTGAATCAAATTCTCGATAAAATGTGTTTTTATGAAGTTAATTTAAATCAAGTTATATTTGTGGAATTTATAACGAAATTGAAAAATGAAAAAAAAAAAGTGGTGCAAGTGAAAAATGTTTAGTTAAATGATTTAGAAGATGTTAAAGGTGCGTTGCGTTGCAGGTGTGTTCGGGGTGCTGCTCAATGGATGGCTTTTTGCCACATTTATTCACAGTCACCTACTAGAATTCAAGAGTCATATACTGGTACTTAATCTTTGCACGGCGTCACTTGGCAGAAATTTGCTTGGATTTCCTTTTGCCGGATCATCAGCAGTAGCACGAAGGTGAGTGATCTGATTTTTTATATGGAAAGATTTGAAAATGTTATGGTGAAATTAATTATTTGTTTGTTTAAGATGGCTTTTCGGTCCTGCATGCTGCCAAATGTTCGCCTTTTTCAATCAATTCTTTGGTGTCTTTCAAATGACTGCACTATTCGTTATCATATTGGAGAGATATTTGCTAGCTAGATATTTTAGACGAGGTGAGTACTATTACCAATTTCTTGTCACAGTGTGCAATTTTTTGTAGGTTAATAACTAATAAATGTTATAACATTTCAGAGAGGTCCTTGTATCTTCGATTTTACTGGTCCCTCGTTGGAGTTAGTTGGATGAACTCTGTGATATTCTCGACGCCCCCCCTGTTCGGATATGGATTGTATTCTTGTGATACAACTGGAACATCTTGCACATTTCTCTGGCCTTCACAGCTTTCTGGAGCGAAACATTTGGGATTCACAGTGCCCTACATACTCATATGTGGCGTGATACCTGTTATTGCGATGTAAGTATATTGTTACTATACATTTCAGTCATATATTGTTAGAAAAGTAAAATTAATTATGCATTGTGCGTTTTAGGTTCGCCTACATGGGAAAAGCAGTTCGTTTGGAAAAAATATTTTATAAAGGTGAACAACAAAAAGAACAGAAAAGCTTAACACAGGTTACATATTTTTTGTCTTCTTATTGCTGTTTTCTTCTTATAAATAACTAAAATTTGGCATAACTAAATGGTTTAAGATGTAACTGTATAGACACACTTTGAATGAACTGAGAAAAGTAACGACTGTCTTGTACCAGGCAGTCTAACTCATCGGCTGAAAGACTATGAAAAAATGCTTTTATTAAAGAATACTTGAAATTGTTTAACTAAGTCTATGTTATCGTCCTATTTTATTCGATCCATTTATATCTTTTACAACCTAAGTTCTTCGAAGGTAATAATAAAAGACAGTATCAATATTGGTGTGTTGTGTGCTCAGAGCGTGCACGCAGTGTGCATCGCGACGTTGGCGCTGTGGATTCCTGCCGCCGTGCTGGCGGGCTGGCAGTGGGTGCCTCTACTTGCGTACGGATACAGACCACACGTTCCACCGGCCTTGGCTCTGATCGCCTCTGTTGCTTCTGAGGTAAGCAGTTAAAATCCAAATAGGGATGGAATTAGTATTAGAAATGGGTATATTCGACAGTGATGAAATTGCTGAATGGCACATCCTGTGCCCAAAAAATAGTTTTTTGTATTATTTAGGAGGAAAGTGATACCAGTGCTATCGAAGATATAGATGATTGAGATTCTTATGAGAAAGGCTTTGTTGCCTTTAAATAATAAAAATATATTTGTAATGAAAACTAATAGCTAAGGCTTAACCAAAAAGGAAACAATCTTATGCTTATTGCGTATGATATTTATCTGTGCTGGTAACTTCTTTATAATTAATCATGTTGTACAATTGTTTTCAGGCGGCGACCAGCATTCCAGTACTGTGTTACCTCGCCGGGGACGAGAGACTGCGGGCTGCACTATTAGGACGCATGCGCAAGCACTACGCCTTGCTGCACCCCGAACGAGCGAAGAGATACAATCGCATCTAAACACTGCCTTATGAATGTCACAAAAAAGAAGTTCTTCCGCGGAAGAAAGGAGTTTGTTTTCGGTGGCTTTTGCTTGAGTTTTGTATAAATATTATTTTGCTTCGTCTGTAATAAACTTTCTTATAAAATTCTAAAATGTATAATAAACATTTGTTCTATAATTTATTTTAATATAATTTCATCAAACCCCTAGGGCTTAGTTTATTTACTTACCGAAATATAATACATAAATATATTATATCTTCAATTTGAATCTTAAAAATGCAGTAATTATTAAATAAATAAATACACATCTTCTACTAAACGGGGATATTTAAATAGAGTTCAAAAAAAGGGGATTATTTAAAATTTAAATATTACATTTGGTATTTAAAAGGAAATGATAAGGAATCTATAAAAAGGCATGCGATTACAATATTTCATAACAGAAATGTAATATCATACGAAATAAAAGACGATTAATTTTAAAAATCCCAATAGCTTTCCATATAACATATTTAATGTTTTTACATTCTGTAAAATACGCGTAGATTATTTGTGCGTATCATTACAATAATATAATTGGCAGGGAAAGTCAACGATCTGTAAAGTATCAGAAATATAAATAAAATTCATGAATGAACTGGATCTATTCATGTGACAAATCTTATGTTTATATTTCACGACACTATTTCACGGCGCGTCTAATAGATTTTACGACTCATAAATTATAAGACTTTTTCATAGTCATATAATTTTGTAGCTTTATTCTGTGAAATGCGACAATGGGTGAAACAGACCGTGTCGAAACTGGTGCATTTCTGGTACAGCGTTCAAGATGCAACTTGAGACCCTTCATACATGTATGTAAGGAGCGCACTGGCTAACTCTCTTTCAACCGATACGGTCCAGGACACGTCTCCGCGGTTGCATGATATTTGGAAAAAAATAATTATTGTACACAGATTATCGAAACACATTTGAATAGAGATTGAAACGACAAAATGTCGACCGATACCTGCGTTTGGAGTAATCTGTTTGACGACAACGAAAGAGTTGCTTTGCAAGACGGATTTGCAGCTGGAGGTAATTTCATTTTTATAAGTTCTCGTTTATCCATTTCTATAAATAGTTTTAAATTGATTATTTGATATTTTATTCTTCAATCATCTGTGACTTTTCTTAAAATATATTTGTTTTTGAATTGTTAATTTATTTTAATAATATCTTTTGTATATCGGTTGTATTATGTGCTAATTTAAGATTTAAATTATCCTATCATATAATTGTTTAAAGATATTTAATATTTTATTTCAGGATTGATATCCGTCATACTCAGCGCCTGGCTGAATCTGACGCTGCTTGTGTCGACCCTGCGTCATGATCGTAGCTACAACAACTTGGCGAACTTCACGCTCGCCGCGTGCATCAGGCGCATCGTGCCCGTCATGGCTCATCTGCCTTTCGTCAAATACATTGAAAGGTAAAGCATTATCTACCATACTATATAGTACATAGATATTGATTCATACTAGAAACTATTCCACAAGTATGATTGACCCGATATTTGGTGTAGACGTTTATTTGCTGAGAAGAGAACTACACTATGAACGGGTTTGGTTACAGCCCTACCGGAAAATAGATTTAGCTATCTATATTTCTATATATAATCTATATTTATATAGAGATAGATAGCTATCAACGGTACACAATTTATGCAAAGAGGGATGTAATGAAACCGGTCGGAATAGGATTGCATGCGATGGACAATAATAAGTTGGCTTAGAGGGGACGGGATAGGATAAGATGGGTTGGGATGTAAAGAAACGGGACGAATAACGAGAAAAGGAAAGCGGTCCTTAGGGTAAATGTTCCTTCATTAAATAAATCAAAGAAGTTTAGTAAAAATGTTTTTTTTGTTAAAGTATCGGTTAGGGCGCCCGGCGCTCTATACAATCTGCTCTAATAATAAAGTACATCTCTCACTCACCGGAATCTCGCTCCCGAAGCTGGTTGGACAACGGCGACGAAAACGGTGATCATTGTAGCACTGAATATCACTTTCACTATATAGTATATTGTCCATAAAACAATTCAAAATGGTCAAGAACTCTACCGCACTAACGGAGCACGCGTCTCGCTTTTGCAAGTTTTCACTAGAAACTGAACTGTTTGTCCAGCAAAATGTCACAGGATAACTACCCTCCAATGGTCAATATTTTTTTTATCAAAAATGCAAGATTGAAAATATGGCCGTTTAAAGGAAAGCGACTCGTTTTAATATTTTGTTTGATAAGTAATATAAATTTATTTTATGCTCTCAATGGGATTGGAGAGTCAACATTAGGCTATTTTACATACATACATAAACACGCCTTTTTCCCAGAAGAGGTAGGCAGAGTTGCAACCAGGACACCCACGTTTTGTCTTGTATGTTCCGTCCCACGATGTGATAGGGGTGAGCCTATCGCCTCCGGGCTGATAATGAATATAAAAATCCAATATCGCTTTGCCTGACCCGGGATTCGAACTCGAGACCTACGCTTTGTAATCATACCGTAGGACAACTACGCCACCGAGGCAGTCATGACACTATTTTTGTTTAAAAAATGTTCGTAACAGTCTAAATTAGGTTTTTATGGAGGAAAAATGTAGGTTAAGTTTAGGAATGCAGAAGTTTGAAAGGGAATAAGATACTTCTGGTGTCGAATGGAGTCAAAATATATTTGCGTCGGCCAGGACACTAGTTATGAATATTTCAATTATATATGTATTTGTTTATTTATAACTAAAATAATTAAGAGATGTAAAAAATGTATCAAGGATGTTATGAATAGAAGTCAAAAAATCCTAATCGGATTCGACCGAACTTTGGCTTTGCAAAAATCTTGAGAGTCATAGAGAGCTTGTTAGCTGGGCTGGCATCAATAATTCAAGATGGATTGAATATTAGCTCACTTCAGTTTCCATCCCATGTAGAAACCAGAGGATTGTTTTAGCATAATGATGAATGATATAATTCCAACCAGGATTTTTGACCAATTAATTATTACTTTTGATAAATAAATAAATACACCAAACAGTCACATACATAGTCCTGACCCCACACTAAGATCGATTCTCAGGAACTATGAGAGACATTTCAGTCTCACAGACACCCAGACCCGAGACAAATACCTGTAGAACACACAAATATTTGTTTCGGTGCGGGGATCGACCCGAGGCCGGTTCATAGTCGACGTGTATCCAGCTGCACCACGGTGGCTGTCAAAATGTATATTAAAATATTCTTATAGTCTGTACGGGCTTCAAGAGCAGTTCTGCGAATTTTTTGCCTTCATGGAGACTTTCTTGGCTGTTTTCGAAGTGGAATGCCTTACGCACGTATGCATCGAGAGATATGTGGTGGCAAAATATACCACTAATGGTAAGTTATTTTAACTAAAAATTATTCCTTTTTCAGTATCCATATGAAAGATTTGATTAGATTTCCATCAGTTCTGGTCCGATACTACTAATGTCTAATATGTGCTAGTAATTAAAAGAACTTTCTGTGGTATTGGAAAAATAATTCATCGTGATTCATTCAGTTGCATATTCATGTTAAAGAAAAAAAGCAGAAAAATGCTTGAAATATATTTATTTTCGTTGTTGTTTCCAGGGTGGACAATTAAAGAGAACCACTACACATTTTTCCTGTATCTTTGCGTGTTCTTTTCCGTGTTGTATTCTTACCCTCCGCTAATTGGACTGGGCCACTACGGATTCGATTTCTCCTGCACTTCGTGTACTTTTGATATGATACTTCCGGAGATTATTTGGCAGAAATACATTGTCGTTACTATATTTGCCCTTCGAAGCATTAAGCCTCTGATTTTTATGTAAGTGTTTTTATGATTTGTGAAGCTTGTAGAGAAGTCACCTATTTATCCATATTCCTTTGTTCACAAATGCTGGTATACATGCTGATATGATTCTATATTTCACAGGGTTACGATGTTGATTTGGGCTCGTATATTGGAAACAAAAGAAACCTCCATCTTGGACATCACTCGTAGAAATTCACAGTTTACGCGCGTAAGTATTTATGTGAACTTACTAACAGTATCATTGAAATAAAACGCGTAAACCCAACACAACATTATCATGCTGTTAGCAAAGGGTCAAAAAAATATAAATTGATGTAGACTAATAGAAATCACACATCATTGCAGATAGTAATTATTCCAGATTATCTATTTCAATTTTTTCACTCATACTATAAACGTTTGGAAAGTAAAAACCCATGCTATTACAAATTCGAGATTGTAAATAGAATAAAAACAGTATTCACAACCAGATAAATTCTACATCTGATAAAGCAAATTTAGTTTCCGAGGCAAGCACCCGCAATGCGCATTGAAAGGTTTGCGACAAATTGGTTAAACGAGGCGCCTTTAATGGACTTTGTGTTGCGATTGTAGCCTTTACTTTTAAACATTCATTTATCTTTGCGGTTAGAATTTACGCTTCAAGGGTAAAATACCAGTAGGAAATATTGGATGCTTCCTTTGAGTCACAAAGGAACACATTTCTGAACAAATTAGAATAATTGGATTAACCACGAACCCTCGAATTCTTTGTTAATTTCACCATTGTGAGTCAGGATTATTACGACTATTTAGACCCATTTCGGCTCTACCATTCTATTATCGTTGACAATATTAATGCGTTAGGTTCTTCGTGAATTTTCAGCTTTTGTTTGATTGTTGAAGGATTGTATAAATTTGGCTATTTTAATTTTGCTTGCATTGATGTTGTGGTGAAATGGGGATTTAAAATGATGATGAGGATTTTAAATGAAAGTGACATTTTGTTCCCAGAACCGCTCTAGCCATATATTTTTAGTAATCGTAGATATTACGTAGATACTTATTATATTTATATTTCCATCACAAAAAATAGAGAACATCAGTGAAGTAATGAAAATTAGGTAGTATATGAAATAATAATAGTAGGTTATGGAAATTAAGCATCTGTTTAAATGAATTGTTAAGGTACTTTATCAATTGATGTTTTTTTTTATTGCAGAGTGTAATAGCTATCACGATCGTAAACTTGGTTTGCTGGACGCCAATCGCCTTGATAAGAGGATGGGTCGTATTTTCTTATTTGGTGTATATCGATCCCCTTGATGTGATTTCTGCTCTATGCATCAAATGGGCGATGTGGATTCATTGGGTAAGTGCTGCGTACCTAAACATTAACGTTAAGCAAGAAAGCATGTATGTTAATAATCTGTTTGTTATAATTAAAGAATCAGTAATTTGTACATGACTAAATTCTCTTTTTATCGAACTGTTGTCCTTGCCGGATATCCTTATGCCGATTCCTTTATTTTTGACAAGGTACTGTCTCTTGTAGTCCGGTAACATTGTTATCAATTCTACTATGTAGGTTTTAGAAAATAATGTACGAATAGAAGCATAATAATAATATCTCCGCTTATGTACAAAGTCATTTCAATTTCTCATTAAGAAAGTACTTGTAGACTAAAAACAAAGACTACGTTAGTTAATAAATTGATTAACAGGTTATTGTTTAGAGTAAATTATGTACACAATTGTCTTAGCTAAAGTATTAATAGAATCTTAGTATCAATTGTGCAATTTTGTTTCAGATTTCGCCATCTTTGACAGTGGTTACATTGTTGGTAGTGGATGAACGTCTCCGTCACAACATGATTTACTTTACCACAAATGAAGAATCTGATAAAGATAACGGGAAGAAAGATTAGTATAAAAAAGATAGTCCTTGAGATTTAAGTAGGAATGGACTGGTCTAAAATATATTTTTATTGTGCCAGTCATAAAAAAGAAATCATTAGAGAGTGTCGGGGTTTGGCAGCGTGGTCGTCTTTGCGTTTCAGAGGGGGAGGAACCATAGATGGGAGGAACTGGTCCGTTTGTAGGTTATAAGATTTTTGTGTTGTGTCTTACTGTGATAAGTTATTTGTCGCGAAATAATAGTTAATTTAGATTTTATAAAGTGACGATTCATCAGTCGTTAAAAAAAAGACATAGAAAAACTAGTTTGCACGTGTTTTATGTACTTAGTACGTCGGTCTTTATTCCAATACATTCAGTAAAGGTAGTAAATAAAACTTTGTGGTATAACTTTAGATATAAATGTCGTAATTAATGGAATGAAGTATTGTGTTTGCAATGTTAATGACAATACGGCACGCGGATGTATTCACTTTGTATCAGCTGATGGATTTCCTTGTTTTGTTTCAATGTTAACTACATTTAACATGCTATCCATGTTTGATTAGTCACGACGGAAGACTGAATTCACTGTGTTCTATAGTTAGCTATGTGTTACCTATATCTTGCTTTATTTTCACTCATATTAACTCGTAAATTATACATATATTTTCCGTACAAATAAATCTATGTATCTAGTCTACGGGGATCCCAATGAAATAAAAATATCATTAAGACGGTGGACAATATATATTTATATATAATTAGGCATAGTACCTTATATAGAGTAACATTTATGTTCACTGAAATCGCATTATATACGATCGCTAGAATGCCAACAGTATAATACAAAGAGATAAAGATTTGTACGAAGAATATCAGCGCAGTCCAGTCGTATAAATGATAAAATACATTGTATGATTATCTAATTCAGTCCAATATATGTATGTAGTAGTATATACATTAGATGTAGCTATTCAATTATAAATTACAGCGAAAAGGAAAGTTTTAATAAACAATTACACCTACTTGAACACAACATGAGAGATATCACTAATCGCTGAAAAAACAACGTACAACAAATTAAATTCTATGCGTACTATACAAAACTAACTGTATTTAAAAACTATTACTCTAAAATCACATAAAGCAGATTATGCTTCTGTTAGGTACTTTTGGATCTCATCACATCTAGCCACGATTGGTCCGCAATAAGGCCGTGTGCGGCGTAAAACCACACGTTCAACATTCAGTATTCACTGAGTGTTAAATGTTCATACTTCATGTACTACGATTAATGGTAACTGCTAACTGGCCAATCGAAAAAGAAATATATTTTACAATTATCACTTCGGCGCCGTTCACTGACACTTTTGTGGAACGAGGAACAACATTGAAGTAACACGGGTAACCTTATTGTATAGCATACTTAACATAAGGTAAACAATTTGTTGCAGTTCGTACAATAACTCGAAGCAGCCGGCGCTTCGCCTTAGATATATCAACTAAAGAGAAAACAAACATTTATATTGCACTTTTTTCATTGACACTATCTACGTATTCATATGTACTCCCAACTTTACTCCTGGAATGAGCTCGATGACTGTCATCGAAATGTCCATCGCATTCATCCATCGCACGGTCTCCACATTCACATATATCTTCATCGTTTATGTAGAAATCTTCTAGTATTGCATTCCTGTGTACCCGGTGGCTGTAAGTGTCCTCCGTAGAGCCGGCGGAGGAGGGCGTGGAGGGGCTGTTAAGCACGATTATGGGATAATCGCGCCTCGGCCCCACTGTCGCCTCCTGCTATATTTGCTGCAGGGAGGTCTCCTGCCTCCACTGGTTCCTGCTGGCCCGCCTTTCAATCACCGGGATGAAGAATAGGATCAGCCCACTCAATGATATAGTGCCTCCTGCCACGTAGAAACTAGGAGAGTATGACTGCAGTGCATCATATAACCAACCTGGAAACACAAATACAAACATTTTATATAAAAGTTACTCGAAAACTATGCATATTTAAAGCAGAGGCAATAAACTGACGTTCTTAGTGGAATTACGAGTATGTTGTAGCGATAATACAAATTGGAACGAATACAAATAAAATTTAATTACACAGTTACAGGTACAGTTTAAAGGAATTTTATACTGGCATGTCAAAGTAAATACAATGTTCACAAATTTTTCAATATCATGTGTTGATCGTTGTCGAGGCGGATATAAAAATATTAATTGTACATACATAAACTCACGCCTTTTTCCCAGAGGGGGTAGGGAAAGATGCTACCAGGACAACCACATTCGTTTAAATATAGTTATGTTATTAGCAACGTATGTTCTAACGTGTAATACTAGTACTACTAGTACTACTAATACTAGTTCTAAGGCATTTTAGTTTGTATTAAAAATATCTCTCGTTACCTGCGAATGGCGGCCCTATGAGAGATGCGATTCCTTGGAACAGCAGCAGAAGTCCAAATGCATTTGTCAGCCTTTCGAGGCCCAGGAGATCAACGAGCACCACAGATGTTAGGCCTACATAAGCACCAATCGTAAAGCCAAATGTGGTGGCATACATCGCCAAACCCCAAAACTCCCAACACAGCATAGCCATCGCTGTACCTGGAATATACATGTATACATATATTGTAATTGTTATTTAAAAAATGTAATTACTTTTTGAAATCTATAGTACTTACTTATGCCAGCTATAGTGAGACACACATTGTAAGCTAACAAGCGATTCACCCATGGCTTGTCGCTTATGTAACCTAAAATAATCCTTCCAACAAGATTAGCAGCTCCTATTATAGAAATTAAATATGGAGGATTTTCTATTCCCATTTTCTCACTCATAGGTACTATATAAACGTATGGTATATAAAAACCGATACTAGTTAAAAAGTTCGAGATTGCAAATAGTATAAATATAGGATCCACAAGCAAAGATAAATCCAACATTTCTGATAAAGCAGCCTTCGATTCCGCCGAACAAGGCAACCACTCGCATTGGATTTCACGCTCCTCCTTCGAAACTTGTACTCGTTCAGGAGACGGCGCTCTGAATTTAGCAAGGCTGGTCATACTTCCTTGGTACAAGACATCAGGCCTTTGCATAATTCCACTGCCGTGGCGAGAGTATGATTGTTGCTTTTGCTCGTGTGGTTTGTTCAAAGCAGGTTGCGAAAGAGTCAACCTTGCAATATCCCCTTCTTCTGTTTTTCCATTAGCTCTTACCACTTGTTCGGTACTTTGCGATCTTTTCAAAGGGGATGTGTTTGGTTTAGGCAGCATTGGTTCCGTAACTGGCGTTCTTGGGCGCTCTGGTACTGGTCGGAACATCAGTCCTAATGGTATGCAATTGAGAACGAAGGCACCGATTATAGCCATGGCTCCTCTCCATCCATATTCCGAAATTAGTGCTGACGTGATTGGTGCAAACAAAAACGTTCCCAGACCGGAACCACAAACAGCAATTCCTGGAAAAATAAACGAGTATAATGTTATAATAAATACAGTAATGACAATTCATATTTTGTTTTATTTCAATTCTTAATTCTCTGATCAATGAAATATTAATTAAGTCGCTTACGACTAAGCACATAGGGCTTTAATTGAAGCTCACCTGTAGCCAGACTTCTGTATCGTTCAAACCACACAGTGACGCTGACGATGGCCGGGAGGTAGATGAGGCCGAAGCCGAAGCCGGCGCCGACGCCGATGGTGAAGATGAGCGTGAGCACGTTGTTGGCGAAGGCAGAAGCTACTATGCAGACCGCAGACAGCAACGCACCAGCAATAGTCACTGTCCTGCAGCCCCAGCGGTTCACAAAAGAACTCGATATAGGACCTGGAAAAGACGAAACAAATTACTTAGTTTTTAGATTTAATACAAGTGTGAAATGTATCAATGGAAGTTTAATAATATACTGAAAACGTATTGTGACATTGTGAACCGAGAGAAAAATAATTTGCTATACTTGTCATAAATTAGCTTATTTCAGCCCAACAACCATATATACAAACTGCTGAGCACGCAATGCCTCATATACCTATAGAAAGTTTGATTGGGAGAGCTTATTGTAAAGTCCAATTGTATAATATTAACGTTGAAATCAATTATAAATGCTTATAAATTTGATTGAAACTCCAAGTGTAGTAAATAGCGATCATTATTCAAATTAGAGGTACACCAATTTTGAACAAAACTTTATCAGTTGGAAACCGCAAATGGAAACAATTCTGTGGTACGTCGGAAAACAGGCGGAACCGTTGTTGTCGGAAGTAGTTGGGAGGCAAATGTTGAGTTAAATTTGTAGCTCTACGGACAGCTCTTAACTTTCGCGATTCGGCTGACCACTAATCTGGAAAACTTCATCAACAGTCATTAGGTGGAATTGGCTCTTCTATTTACCTATTCAACGTTAACTGTTAAAAGTCTAAGCAAAATATACAAATAATAACATTGTTGTTAGTTTTTATCAGTAACACAAAATCATGTACTCCGTTGAAGTTATCTCCGCGAACAGTTGATTCATTGCACGGATGATTCATTTGACAGAAAATATTCCACTGCTGTAATGTAATAATCTAATTGACCTTTGCATGTTTAAGATCAGGTTGTTTTCTTTACAACAGTTTTGCCTGGCTATTATTAAATCTTGCTTTTAACATGTTCTCCATTTCCCATAAATATAGAGCAGTAATAAACAGCGCAAGGACACAATATAGAAGATAATTTTCGAACATCAGGCACGAATAGAAATAATTTATGAAGATTAGTGTCTAACATCGTAGCTTTCAATTTATTTGAAACGTCTGAAGGACTTTCATGTGTCGTAACTTTGGTAACAGTCTCGTAAAATTCAAGTGTGTGATTGCTTTTAGTGGTCAAACTAAAATTATTTTCGATTCTATTTACTTAAATGACAATTCTTTGATTATTTTTCCGTGTTTTGTATATAAGTAAACTTGATTTCAGTCATATCTGGGTGCAGAAATATTTATGTCTGGTTATCTTCAAACCGAACCAGCAACGATATTAAAACTATAAAAGACACGGTAAAAAACCCACAATGCTTAAACTACAAGCGTTTTTCACAGAAAATTGGAATGTTAAATACCTCGCTTAAACCAATTTGCTGAATTAATTGGACGCTGAAATCGACGCCAACGATCGCCCGATATATTGTATTCAAGTGTTTCATTTACAAGAAAATTGATTACCTGAGCTGAGGGTGACCCCGACTAGGATGGAGACGATCCAAGCCGTCTTGCCTTTGCCCTCTTCGAAATAGGTCAGGAACTCCGCATAGAACACGCCGAACGAATAGGTCATGCCATCGGCTGAAAAATTAATATTTATTTTTAACTAAGTGACTATGAAAGTTGTAGAGCTGAAAAGGTATTGTAAGGTTAAAATAATTAGCCGAAGTAATATTACTTCGTGCGCTATTTGGTCGTGAAAGTTTTCGAAAGGGATTTATGGGTAGTTAATTGTAGCACAGAATCTCACGCTAGGTTGGCATGATGAACTAATCATAGCCTCCATAATCCTAGAAGAGTGGACCTGTATCCTACAAGTCCATGTAGTGACCTTTTGATTAGAGTTAACAATTAATTTTTAATGCAATTTATTTCACTGGCTACGAACCATATAATAGTATACCAAATGTTATGTAAAATTGTTTAAATTTGCGTAAGATTCATTTGTGTTTTTATGTATAATTTTTATACAAGATTCAACTTTAAAATTAATAATTTAGTTTTAGACGGAGCTATAGTAATTTTATGCATCAATAATGACCGTTCTGATATTTTCTATTTGTAATTATTTTTGAATTCACCAAATCATTAACCTATGTAGGCTAAAGCTATGCTATACATTATACATATTCCATTTATAATTGCGATTAAATGGCACATATAAAAATCAAAACATAGTCGACATTCCCGCGATAACCTCACTTATCGCTCGCGAATAACGTCACACTTTTTATTAAAGTAGGTTAACATGACGGGCAGGGTGTATGCAGGTGGTGCTACAATATCGATGCATGGAACCGGACTGTCCCACAAACAAAAGCCTGTGCCGACAATGGAACTAGCGCCCACGTCAAAGACGCTTCCTCTCCCATTCATTTATATGCATAAGAAAAATGGTATTCACCGATAGAGAAACTGTTTTTTTCAGCTCCAATGACGTTTATATCGCGAATAGCATGCGGCATTTATAAACTGCCATCATGCTATGTATATCATTGTATCATCGTAATACTGTTTGATTTTTAGCAAGCAAATTCACAAAAGTTTACCGCCCGTTCATGTAGGGGTAACTCTAGACATAATTCAATATTAATCAACTAATTCATTAGAAGGGCTGTAATGTCAGCAAACATTAATAAATAAGCGTAACGACGGAATCAAATATTGTTATAATTTAATTATAAAAGTAAATATGACCATTAATTAATTAGTAGATGGAATTGGTTAGAACTTCACTGTGTTAACATGTTGTAAAATATAGAAATAAAAAAATGTACAGTATATTAAAATTGTTAATTATTCAAGTTAAAGATAATTGTAATTAATAATTTAACAAGATATTTATTATTGCGAACTCGCCCTTATCCTGTTTGTTTTGCGTCTCATTTTCAATATCGTAATTAATTGAATCACACAAACATTAATGCCTTTGTTTAATGAAGTCTCGTGTAAGAATTGCAATCGACATGAATCAATAAAATAGTTTATGTTATCAACATTAATCAACAGTATTCTATTGATTCATACAAGATCAAACGCGGATTATAACAGGATGAGAGAGGTTGAACTTTGGCAATTTACCCCACATTATTGTGATAAAAGCACATAACAGGATATTAACGTCCTCATAACTCCCAATGTTGGCAGAGGAGTTCTCTGTTCTGAACTTGTTTGCACCACAACTTTAATCTTGGGTTACGAAGAGAAATTCGATGCATAACAACTAGCTAAATATGTATAGGCTTTGTCTTATCGATTGATCATAAAATCTTATACTCCATATAGGAGTAAGATAGCCCAAATGTGTGTGCCATTTGCTACAATCATTAAGCAGTGCTTACCTAATGGAAACAAAATTTATCGCTGTCTCTGAGTGAATTCTCACAAAGATAGCGTTAGTGACTAAAGCAAAAGTTACATCAAACTGACGGGCATGTGTCCAGTTACGGCCGATATAAAGTTGTATAACAAAGATTTTCTGATCATAGAAAATGTTTCACACATTTTTTCCCCAATAAATCTCTTTCAAGCGGTTTGATGGATGTGTTTTCATAATGCGCATTTACATCATTGTGAGAAATAAGGTGCCAAGCCTAAGTATTTTTCTGTATTGGAAAGAAAAGATGGAAGCAAAAAAATATTTAAAATAACTTTTTATTACTTTATAGTTACTTAATACTGCCTCTGTGGCGCAGTTGTACTAGAATACGATTATAAAGTTGAGGCCTCAAGTTCGAATCCCGGGTGAGGCATAATGATATTGGATTTACCTATTATTACCAGCCCGGAGTCAGGAATTTGTGACGAAACTCACAATGCGAAACATAGGTGTTCAGATAGCACCTTTGCCTACCCCTTTCTGGGAAAAATGCGTGAGTATGTATGTACTTTATGATATAGCGTATACATACTAATAATGGAGGTTGAGGTCAGAGATCAATTATGCAGTGCGCGCATGTTTCATGTCCAAGACTGGGCTCGGAAAAACATAAATGCCGCTTTATGTTAATGTGCGGCGTGTTTTCCATACGCGGTTATGTAATGAAATGGCAGTATGTATGAGATTAGTGTCTATAGAATTCGCATTATGATATACGTTACGATAGATATATCGAATCCCGTATTGTGTGTTTTTAAGATAGTATAACAACAAAGTAAATATGTTCGTATTTATAAGTTATGGAGCATTAGTTATACATATATTAAAGGTTAAACATTCTTTTAAAATTGAAAGTCTGCCTCGGTGGCGTAGTGGTACTACGGTATGATTGCAAAGCTGAGGTCTCGGGTTCGAATCCCGGGTCGGGCAAAGTGATATTGGATTTTTCTATTCATTATCAGCCCGGAGTCAGGAATTTGTGCCCGAATGGCGATAGGCTCGCCCCCTATCACATCGTGGGACGGAATATACAAGGCGAAACGTGGGTGTTCTGGTAGCACCTCTGCCTACCCCTTCTGGGAAAAAGGCGTGTGTTTATGTATGTAAAATTGAAAGTTCTATAAACTTTGTTTTTTCTTTAATCGCTAAATCTTTTAGTAACGAAATATTAGATTTTGTTAAGTTATATAAAAACAGTGCATCATTATTAGATCTTTTACCGTATTGATCTAAGAATAGGTATTAAACATGCAGCTAAGTCCCGTCTATGAACAATATTTCGAATTCAATCATAAAACTTAGTGTAAAGGCGTTAAAAACTCCGAAAAAGATTTGTCCTACACCATTCAAATACGAGTACTATACCTTCAGGATTCAACATAGTCCGAATTGGATATAAAACACACTGTAGTATTATTTATAGCTGCATTTGTTTTAGGAATTGATACGTATCTAAGCACGCCCCAACGATTACTTTTACATTAGACGAACAATTTTCATTTTGATTATACCGAGCACGTATTTCAAAGTTCGCCGACCTGTTCACTATAAAAGTATTTTTAATTATTTACTAGCTTACATCGGCGACTTTTTATGTAGGCATGTGCTCCAAGTCTGTACCGAAACTATGCATTTTGTTATAGAGTTGTGCAACTCTTTGGTCCATAAACCATTTGTCGGAAACTCATGTCCTTGGCTAAGTCGCTGCGTAAAAGACAAACCAACAAAGACACTAACGTATTAAAGCGACACACTTGGTGGACCTTTGTGGTGATACATTACATTTCCATCACTGTGTTATATTTTTAACATTGTTATTTTCTGCAATACTACCAATTTAGTATAGAGGATATATCAAGACTGCGTCCGAAAACGAAGCCAGGTGGTAGTTTTAGTGATTACAGACACAATGCAACTAATAATTTCTCAAAAGAAGCGACAGGTATTTTTATTGCACATTTTAAAATATCATCGTGTTTGGGTGGGAAATCCCTAGCTTTGCTAAAATTATAATTTAAACTCTTGCGTACAATTGTATCTTTAAAAATAATTTACTACCCAAATACGACGATGAGTAAAAAAATCCAACAAAAAAATTGACGCTTTGTGCGAAAATTTTAGTTGCATTTTATCTGAAATCACTAGAACTACCACCTGGCTTCGTTTTCGATCGCAGTCTGGATATGCTCTATATAGTCTAGCGTAAGGATTGAACGATGACATACAGGCTTCTATTTCTATCTCTGACACAGTAATTAATGCAGGTTTTTATTGTTTTGAAATTTCACATGAGGTGTCCAGTATTGGAAATTATGCTCAGCATGGCGATAGCCTCTTTCCTATCTGATCATACTACAGAAACAAGCTCGGCGAATATGTAGCACATTTGGCACCTCTGCAAACCCCTTAGGGGACATAAGCATGAGGTTGTATATGTATATTTGTTTCGTTATAACCTACACACGTACCGAGACAGCGCTAACAGACGTGCCTTTGTGAATTCTCAGAGAATAAAGTAAGAAAGGAGCAGTGATACTCACTTGCTTGCCTTCGTTTAACTTTACATATATAAATAAGCACACGCCTTTTTCCCAGAAGGGGTAGGCAGAGGTGCTACTAGAACACCCACGTTTCGCCTTGTATATTCCGTCCCACGATGTGATAGGGGGCGAGCCTATCGCCATATCGGGCACAAATTCCTGACTCCGGGCTAATAATGAATAGAAAAATCCAATATCACTTTGCCCGACCCGGGATTCGAACCCGAGACCTCAGCTTTGCAATCATATCGTAGTACCACTACGCCACCGAGGCAGTCGTTTAACTTTTGTAAACAATCCAGGTGACACAGGTTTACTTTTATCATTGGTTTTCGTGCTGATAGTAATGTGTACTGTACTGTATCAGCCCATATACGTCCCACTGCAGGGCACAAGCCTCCCCTACAATCGAGAGTACGATTGAGAGTGGTGAGGCCATATAGTCCACCACTCTGGCGTTGTACGGGTTGGCAGTATAATAATGTGTATTTGTATTAAACAATGTTCCTAAATTCGTGTTGCTACTAAACGTCTTAATAAGGATGTATCATGTGACACTATGTAATGCTTAGTTAAACAATAAAGTTTTTAAAATTTAAATAAATATATCAATGTATTTGTAAGTTCTGTCTCTGCTTATATTAGTTTTATAATTACTCATAATTAAAATGGTATTATTAACGTATGGCCTGATATTTTTGTCAGTGTAGTTATAATATTTAAATATATTTAACGTAATATTTGTGGACTTTCAAAACGCGTTAAGCTTTAAGGTAAACATTATTCGAAATAAATTTTTGTTGATAAAGACATAAACATTGTAATTTAAACAACATAGTAACATTATAATCCTTAATTAAACATGCAAAAACGAAACACATTGCAATCTTATGACTGCGTAACGCGTATTTTCAAAAATCACGCGCATAGTCTTTACTCTGTAATTAAATTTCTATTTACGTAAATGATTATGTTGACAAGGACCTGGTATGTGTTATGATAAATTACTATAACATAGAGTTTATTTGTAAAGCCGTCACGTGCTCCTGAATCTTGTTTAATGTAAATATTTGCAATGAATAATATCGCAAACAGTTGATTCCTAAAAACCAGAATAATAATTAATTAATGGACAAAAGGACAAAGTTACTTTTGTTTTTCTTCGTAGAACGACTCGCTTCCAAATAGGTCAAGGTAATTGGTAAGTAAAATACATCACAAACTTGGGAAATGAATATTTGTTTTTGTGTTTACATTAATTTATTTCATAAGACTTTTTTGTTGTTTATTTATCTACTAGGAAGTTTGATTACGAAAATATCTCACACTATATTCCACGTATGAAACATGAATCACTTCTGAATTAATTGCCCTTTACGGGACACAAACGTGGGCCCTTTTTATTCTCGCTGTTATTAAGCAAATGAGTTTACAAACATATTTTAGGCCAAAATATAGTCATTTTTTATATGTTATATATTGCGATAAGCTTGACTAAAAACTCAGATTGGAGATCGTGGAAAACCCGTCGTGACTCATTGCTGTAATTAGCTTTTTGGCACTGGCATTCTTATTGTAATTGGATGATGAGTTTCAATATTGTTATTGTGTATAACGAATGCAATTCTAAGTGTGATGAATATCACTGTTATCAAAGCAATAAATTTTGATAAACTATGTAATACATAATAAAAATACATTTATTTTAAATATAATCAGTCCATTTCATTGTTTTCCCATGGGCTACTAATTCGAACTTCATATTTTTACCATACAGGAAAAGCAACAGTAAACAGACTAGTTGTTATCTCAGCGAAACGATTCGCTCTCCATTATCGGCGCGCCGATCGAGAATCCGACCTTGTTGCAGGTACCTTGTTAACATTGCAAGCAAAGATTTTCAATCAAACACGATATTCTGTAATTGGAGACTTCGCTAAAGAGCTAAGACTATGGATGGATTCGCTATTAAGTAAGTTTATATACTCTAAAATAGTGTTGAAGTTGCTCAATATAAATAGCGATGTGCGTTTAATCTTTTTAGATATCCAGAAACAATCAAACAAATCACGTTTACAGCAGGTTTATTTTATCTACGCGAGCTGTCCGATTGAGTAATATCATGTAACTTAGTTATACATAGAAAATTCTCAGCAACAGTAATCTGTACAATTATCGCCGTACTGATTGTGGAGTTAAACCTTGGTATTAGATATGTAATCGCTACTTATTCTTGATAGGCTACTGAAGCGATTAACGATTATTTGTTTACTGTTTATTGTAAGCTATATCATTAATATGGAATGCAATCGAATCATATGATATTCAAATTCCATAGCATTGGTATTTTGCAGAGTAATGTAAGTGCCAAAGAGGATGACTACTGATAGTAATACAAATTTTCATATTTTTACTTAGTAGTGGTCTTGGAAAGCCCTTGGTATTAGTGACGTAACGAGTGACGTGTGTCCACTCTTAGACAATCTTGGAGACGCATAAGCGGCGAGACTTTCTTAATTCGCTACTGACAATAAATAAATAAATACACCCAACAGTCACATATATAGTCCTGACCCCACACTAAGATCGAGTTTTGTGTCGTGGGTTCATACCCACGAGAGACTTTTCGGTCTCACAAACACCCAGACCCCGGCAAATATCTGTGCATCACATAAATGTTTGTCTCGGCGCGGGGATCGAACCCGCGGCCTCACGTTTCACAGCCGGCGTCTAACCAACTGCGCCACTGAGACTGTCTGAATACTTTGGAACTTTTAATGACGATACTAGCGATGTCAGAATTCGAGTAGTGCGGATATGGCTTATCATAGTAATTCTGCCCGTTACTAATCTGGTTCGTAGTTAACAATTAGTAACTCTTGTTAACGTTGCTAGTACTCGTAGTGCTGAGCTACTTCTTTGGCAACTTTTTGCTGCGACATTATTCATTAATAATATAATTTATGTGTACGTCAAGAATATAGGCGAAAATAAAAAATGGGATCAGCGTTGTCGCACGATTTAAATATAAAACAATAAAGTTGTCGATATAGGTCAATTATGCTACGAAGGCTTATGTTCGAAGCTTTATCGTTTAATCGGCTACTGTTGAAAGTCTGTAGGAAAATATACCGTATAAATTGCTCTGGGACACGCAATTTTACCGCAGAGTTTTGCGAACTGTTACAAAAAAACCCACAGAAGTTTCATTTTATGGATTAAATATTTTTTCGTAACAGACACACTATCTTTTTGCTTTATTTTTAAGTCGTTAATAAATATAACTATTTATAATTTGTATTACTTATTCTACACATATGAGGTGTCGGGACTGTATAGTTTTTGGCATGTAAAAGTTTGGTTTATGATTCTAACATTGAACGTCTGTTTAACTTCAACGTGTAGCGATACATAGTATAAATTACCAAGATTTATTTTGCCTGGTACCTTCATATCACGATCCCACCTTGCCCAATACATTGAAATAATAAGGTTTCAGACCCTGGTAATTATATTTATTTTTTATTAAGTTAATCACGAATACATTCTGAAACAGAGTTTTTGTAATAAAACGATTTGTTGCTTTTATAGATGAAAGACGTTAAAGCAATTATTTATACTGAGAGCCTTTCTTTGTAATGGTAATAGCCAATTAGTTACAGTCGAGTTTATCCATGTAAATACTAAGAAGAATCAATTTATTCACGAACAAAGTTATTCTATTAAAGATAATATTTAAATGGTTTTATATTATTTTTAACAATTACATAATTTTCACACAGTGTAGACCTTATAGGTAGTGAGATAAGTTTATGTTTTATCGTGCGTATCTGAAACTTCAAGCGGGTTTTGGTTCTCACAACACAGATCCGATATAAATATTTATTAGCGCCATAAACATTTGTTTCGACGTCGGGACCGAATCTGCGTACGTTTCATAGTCAAACCACACATTGTCCCATGAATACTGTTCATTTTATTATTTAGTACAGATAAAATTACATATATACATTATTTCTGACCAATAAATAACGTCGATATTGTAGGCAGGCGACTGAACTGCTTGTATTGATATTCTGGCTAACTAATAATCATTGCTTAAATTATATGATTATAGATATATTACTAGGATGTTTTTATAACAATTTAAGCCTTATAAAACATACTCGTGCTATGTAAATACACTGCGACATTCAAATACTGCAGACACACTGCGGAATTAAACATCTTGGGAACATAAAAAACAGTGTCAACAAATAAACTTTTATATACTGCAGACTTACACATTTTATTCTCGCTTTTAACTCCCATTTATATTGAGACAGGCTAAAACAGACATTTCCAAAGCGCTTTTGGGTCGGAGCCAAAACTGTAACCGAACTTTTCAGAGTTCTTATGAATATTGCACAAGGTGCGCTTTCCTAGGTTTCCACCCTTAAAACTTTACAACATTGCCCTTCCGTTGGTCTCAGCACTTACAACTGCCGTGGTGTTGACACCTCTTCTTGGTAACAAGTTATAGGCAACACAAGTTAATAAATATTCGTTTTATATAGCACAATTATCTCTACATATTGGTACAGACGAGAGGCCGACACTCCAATCATAAAGTAAATTGACAAAGAAGAAAACAAATTGTTCTTAAAGAATAAAGCTATCGAAAAAATAAAAAGGAGGAGTTGGAAATAACAATCCATTTCTTTCTGCAGCAAAAAGGAGAACACAAATGTCAAATTATATTAAACTCTTTCTTTCTACCTAGCGTTATTGCGGCTCGTGCCAGGTCCGTTTTCCTACTCAACCTTCGCCATTTTATATTGGCCTATATTGTATTAGCTTTTAATATTAAAACAAAAACAGTAGTTACTATGTATAAATGTTTTTACGATACTCATAGAGCCACCTACCAAAGGTTTTAATATAACTGAGGAAACCTGCATACCGTTTTAAAGATAATTTCTACAGTATGTTATGTCCTCCTAGGGCAGCGTGGTGAACTATATGGCCTAACCCCTCTCAATCATCCTTTCGATTTGATTCGAATCGATTGTACAGGAGGCTCGTGTCCTGCAGTGTGCAGCACTGTGACGTATATAGGCTGTTACAGACACATATATATTATTTGAAGTGTCAAAAAGACCGGAAAGTACAGAACTGATATTATAATCGCGCCATTTAATAGTGAATAATTAGGTTATTGTAATTTTTGCCAATTATTACGCAAAGGACAGTTTTTGCTATGTTTGTTTTGATAAACGCAACCGCGATACGCGGGTCGTCGGCCAATGTCTGGTCCGCTGATAACAACTGGGTCAGCGAGCAAGACCGAGAGGTCAAACTGAGACTGGGCAGTAGTCAGTACGAACACTATTATTGTACTTTACAATTAGATCCAGGCTATTTGCGGAATAATTGTTTTGAAGTGAATTTGCGATAATACCTACCTACTTACTCGTATAATTTCAATTCCAATCATGTCTGATGATAAGTTTAGAACGCTTGTGGTGAGTTTTGAATGGTTAAGAAGTTTCGTTTTGCGTCAGTGATTTTAGATTTGCTCCACGCTTGGGTAAATATTATGTATGAGGGTGGTCTACGACTCGACATAGTTGAGTTTTGGTATTTTCAAAGAAGTAACTTCTGTTCGTAAAACGCATATAAGTAATTTAGTCGAAATTGGGTGTCAATAAATTATTATACATTGTGTTCTAACATAATATGTCCTAGATAGGCGAATTAGATAACTCATGTGCATTAAAATTGAAAAACAAAAAAAATATTGTTTTGAGATTTTGATTGTAAGAGACAATGAAGCACAAAATTACTAAACCTAAAAATACAGACTGATTGGAAGATACTGCAGTTGGAAACAATATACATACATGATTCAATAACTCTCAAAATCTGGTCTGCAATATTGAAAATGTCGAGTGTTTCCAGCATAAATTATCATATTTTAACTAGCCTAAAATTTTGGGACACGAAAATTCAGTCATGTGCTCTTTAGAATATTTTAACGAACGTGTTCCGCAAATGTCGGAGATTCTCGTAATCAGCGATCAAATTAAATTTATAATATTACAGAATCCCAAAACTTGTTATAATTACTTTGGAGACTAGAAAAATTCGCAACCCATATTTTTACATTCCGGAATGTTTAATTGGAAAGTGCCAAAGGGGATGAATATTATTTTTATGACTCATTACCCAAAGCGAATGCCAAAAACTAGCTTTCATTGGAGCGTAGTATCTGGCTTACTGCCAATTCTATTATATTTATTGGTATATGTACATCTGTGCTATTATTTACATGGATTCAGCGGTATCACGCATTTATACTTTATAAAAAAGTCCGTGAATTTATTGGTTGACTGAATTTACCAGATACATTGATACGCGCTGAGGGACGTAGGTTTGAATCCATTTTTCGTGCGATAGATGACTAGAATGAATTAAGAAGCACGTTGAACGATCGGTAACCCCCATTAGCTTAGCAGCAATACGTATGATTTTGAAAGGGGTTGATAAAAAGAAAACCGATGAAAAAAGTGTCTGTGAAACTTTGGAGAGCAGGCAAGGATGGTAGAGACTTCTGAACTATAGCGTCTCGCATCTAGCTAAAGATAAGGACAGTGTGCTGTGGTGCCAACCTATATACCATACAGCACGGAGGCACTATTAAGAACATAAAGATAAGTGACCTTCGTTCTCCTTCATATACCTACACAATAATTGCAAAAATGTAATGTGATAACACAATAACTTCCTCGTAGCTTATGGAAAATTTAATAGAAACCATCTGTGTTGCACATTTTTATCGACGTAACGTATGGAATTTTTTCAACGTAAACTTTGTAGCGATGTATGCTTTTGTGTTATGTCGGAAAAGCGATTATGCTGGTATGGATGCCATACGTAAACCATCCAGATAGCAGGTATATCGACTGATGATATCTCTCCCGATTTGGATAATTATATAGTGTAGGATAAAAATACGCATATCATGTCTCGAAATAGGCGCGTAAAGAGTTTGAACCAAAAATAGATCCGAAATGAAAAAAGCTAGTTCATGTATGACGTCATATGCGTGTTGTGTACGTGATTAATGACGTGTCTGACGGCGCGAATATCTCACACTTATGGCAGGCTGGTACGAAAAATATATTGCGGTAGAATTACTGATTTACTAGCTTTTAGCGCGATTTCGTCGGGGTAGACTTGCGTTTTATATGTATTCTAAAGTATCTGGATATTTAAATTAATAAAATAACTCGTAATATTAAGCTATGTTTATACTAAAATCATAAATGTGAAAGTATAAAAAATTTGGAAACATACTCGCGTTTAACATGTATATATCTAAACTCATAATTGGTTCTCAAATGGCCGCATACATAAGCTTTTGTGGCTCTAATTGTAAGCCCGGAGTGGAACAATTCTCTTACAGTTTAGCCAATAACGGCCGTGCAATAAATCTAAAAAACTTTTCACGTTTCACATTTTTCACGCGCCGATAACTTTGTGCAAACATATTTCGTTTCAAACAATGTTTTACACGCCCTCTTTGAATAATTACAATACGTATATGTTCCACTGACGAATATTGCTATTCAAATATTGCTCAATTAAGTTAGTAAAATAGTGGAGTAATATTTTTATTGAGCGTTTCTACTGTTTCGATATTGGCATCGATACCTCCTACGGGTTAAGTGATATTGTTGGTTTCATCGATTCTTTGATGCGCTTCCAAAGCTGTAGGATGTCTGTTATATTGGTTGCCTGCGGAGAAATAACCCCGAGCTTGAATAATTATCAATCTTGGATATATGCCGCAATTTATGATAAGTGGAAGGACTGCCTCGGTGGCGTAGTGGTACTACGGTATGATTGCAAAGCTGAGGTCTTGGGCTCGAATCCCGGGTCGGGCAAAGTGATATTGAATTTTTTTATTCATTATCAGCCCGGAGTCAGGAATTTGTGCCCGATATGGCGATAGGCTCGCCCCCTATCACATCGTGGGACGAAATATACAAGGCGAAACGTGGGTGTTCTGGTAGCACCTCTGCCTACCACTTCTGGGAAAAAAGCGTGTGTTTATGTATGGAAGGACGTTGCATCTTTATATTCAAGAGTACATATTTGACTTAAAATAATATTATTCGATGCATTTCTTTTTTTTAATTTTTAGCAAGGTACCCCAAAGATAGACAATGAACCTACTTATTGTGTGGAACATGAAAGCGAGACACTGTTTAAAATTTCGATGAGTCATGATCACCTGAAACTAAATGGAGTTTGGCCCTCATTTAAAACGTGACACCGCCATTTTTAGAAAGCTAGACGCTTCGAATATCTCAAAGGACAATTCTAGGTACAAGGCACTAATACCTTACATTTATATTCCAGTTTTTTTGTCACTCGGGTCCAATAAAGATCAAGTTAACCACTGCATGACAAATGAAGTATCCCACAAATATAAAACGGTGTAATTTTGCTATAGTTCGTTAAAAGTGCAGCACCAATGAATTCGCTTCAACAGGGATTATGTCACGGTCTTATCAAAAACTGATATAAAATAACAGCCTGTTTGTTGCAATTCGTTTGGTAAGTGAGATTGCCGGAGATTCTATAGCTGGTGGTATGTTCAAAACCCATCATAGTGGCATACGCGATTCACGTTTTGCGTATATGTATATCAGGTTTCGAACCAACCAGCATAATAGAGTCTCGATTTAATGTTACCATTCTTCACCGTGTGCACTACCATAACCATGGTGAATTGTATTCCCTTGTCGTACCAGTATATAAAAAGAAAATATTTATGACGACATAATATCGAGTAGATAGTGCAGATAGATAGCGTATGGGGTTGCAGATACATTAAAGCTTTGATGAAAACGATAGGAAGGAATAGATGCTAGGAGTATGAGAATTCATTCAGATTTTGTCTAACACCGCTTTATCTTGCAATAAAGTAATGCTATAACAATATACGTGCTAATAATAACGCAGTTAATGGCCGATAAATCTTGCATGAATTCATAATGAATATTGCGGTGACCAATAGTTGGTTATTTGCGACAAACATTAATGGAAAATTTGGCCAAACGTAATCCTCTTCATCTGTTTACCTCTATCTCAATCTACACACTTCGGAATTTTTTACAGTTGGGCATTGGGTGTTGACTGTTTAGGATTTAGTTCAACTTACTAGACTATTGCCGCTGAATTGCAATCTTTGATTTTTTTCTTTTTTACCGATAGACAACAATTCACGTGATGATAATGGCAATTCAATCCAAATAAATTATCCATTTGTGAGACATGGTTAATGCTCACGGGACGATACAATTATGCCAAACAGGCAGTTTTGCCTATTGTCAACAATTAAATTGCGTCTTGTAAATTAGACGAAGCAGTCGTTATGGCAACATCGCGCCGGATTAGTGAAGAAAATAAATCTCGACACTCCTTTTAAGATAAAAGAACACAATGCCAGATTACGTTAATCCCATTCGTAGTAATGGCAATGAGACACTGCCAAAAAGCCGTATTTAAATTCGCAAATAAAAAAAAATCGGAGTAGGTCATGGTCGACGCGTCAATAATTTCGCGAATTATTTGAACGCATCGCTGATCTTGGTCAATGGATATTAAATTCATATTTAGGGTTTAAGTTACTGTCGTACTTAAACAAATTATTACGCGTATCGTCCATTTTGCATGAATTTAACAACTTCAAGTTGAGCAATTTAATTCATATGGACATCGGACAGTACCTAGCAAATCATGTGTCCTCTCTTCAATTTCATTCAATTATGGAACATTAACGTATCTGTAAGTTTTGTATAATGCAATATAACATATTGAGGAGCACTAAAACATAAATTATAAATTAGTCTAGGGGGTAGATCGCTTGTATGCAAAGGACGGGTTAAGCAGCTCACGCCACTTTGCTTATTACTCTCCCCAATATAATGTGTAAGCACTGTGAAGCGCTTTGAAAGATATGAGGATAGAAACTACTGGACTTCCTTAATGCCTATTCTCTCGCAGAAACAAACACAAAGCAGTGCCCTAAAGTTATTAATAATTTTAAAAAGGTTTGCTCCTGTTTATGGGCACGCGTGACGTTCTGTTTCAAAGCGAGGTCTACTTCTCTAGTCTTACTGGCTAATAAAAATAAAAATATCTTTTGATTTTACCAAATACCTTATATTTATAATGTCTAGAGAGAGTGAGGACATAATACGCAAAGTGTTTGTATACACATAATCCCACTATTTCTGATTACTAAGAAATTATTTTCACATTGTACAGCCATTTAAATTCCTTTAAGGTTACGATGGTTTTGCAATTATTCACACAAGCAGGTTCAAGTAAAGTATAACATATGTATAGGATTTAATGTCCGAATAATTTTAAATGAAAATGTGTGCTGTAACACCGCATTGTGCCACACGAGCCGGAATATGCTTCCAAAATTTGCCATTTAATTGTTCGTATAACAGGGAGTCTAACCATGCATATCCCAGTAATGCAGTCTCTTCATTTGAGTTATACGCTTATCTATTGCAACTGTGGTTTAAAAAACTGCATATACATACAAACTATTACGTCTACTCACAAAAAAAGTACGCAGAATGTAATCTTCTCCATATTCAGCCCTAACATTACTTTCACAACGATCCTACTTTCATCAATCTCTTTACGCAATCTCGTCGATTCTAGGTACTCGTGACCTAACCTTTTGATTAATATGCCCTTTATATTAGCATATTTATGACCTACTGCTGGCCACAGGGACCCTTTTAAGTACTACTGTCTTACGGAGTTTGTGAATTAGTCTTTCTTGTTGGGTCAAAGATGCTCGGTGAAAGTAATGACATTGCTCACCAATTACAAATGTTGAGTCGCTCATGGGATGTTTGACGCTGTTTAATGACGATCTAAAAGTAATGGAAATTCAATAACTCCAATGCCTTTAACAGTAATTGTCAGATTAACAGCCTGTTTAAAGTATTGGATGACCGACGTCCCTACATGATTCTAGAACTTAATACTAATGCAGCTTCTGTAAAAGATCTACGGCTTAGTCTAGATTTACGCGTTGTATTAGAATGATAAGGTGGTTTTCTGTTATTACAAACGCGAGATAAAGAGGAATATTTAATGTCTTTCGCCGTGATGTAACAATAATTAATCAAATTTTATGAACCCCATATTATTGCGCTATTATAAGTAAATATAATCCATTTCCTTTAGGCTCGATAAAATTCATCACGCAAGTCAGACGACTGAAAACTTTTGTTGTCATACTCGGTGGTATAACTTTATCGCTCCTCATATCGAAATGCAATCGTATGTCAGCAAGATAAATATTTAGAATCTTGCACCCGAGCTGATAAACTATCACAAATATATCACGTACCTATAAATAAAGTACAAATGCAATCTACAATACTATGATTTACCATTACAATCGGTAGGTGTAATATAATAAGTGGGCGTCTGCGCATACAAAATCATTTGGAAACAGCCCAGTCTTATTTCTGATACAACTTATCATTGATTAGAAATCACATTGTAATTATCACAACACGTGGTTACTAACTCGTTGTGTTCACTTTAAGTACAAAGTTCGAAATCTTCGTGTTACCAGAGTTGAGGAATTAAACCGTATTCTTCCAGCGCGAACAGGTTCAAATGTGCGAAGTTAGATAACAAATGGTTTCATTTACTCTGATAAGGAACATTATCGTCAATCCGCCGGGATGTGACGTCAAAACGACACTGACCCGAGTAATTCTGGCATCTATGTCACGCGAAATTCATTCACCATAATGGCACATATCACGCGTCGTGCAAGCTGCTTCTATTCGTACTCATTAATTATTTTTCTACGCTTTATTAACAACGAAAGAAGCTATCAGCGAGTATGAGTTAGATTTTGCAAATGAATGTTAAGTAAATGGGAAAAGTGATCGTGTGCTCTGTGAAAAATTAACGGGCATTAAGAATTCCATTATATCAAGTGTCTGCTAACGCCATTGGCGCTAAGCTTAAGTAATTGGAATTCTGTAATTTCGCTGCGTATAAGAGACGAATACCTACTCTTTCGTCTGGGTGTATTTGTCCGTTTGTGATTTCACGTCTATCTTATTTTCGCTATCGTGTCTCTATATTTACTTTACTCTTATCGCATACGTCAAATATCTTGAATTTCGTGTAAATATTGTTGTTACTCTGGAATAAAATTGTTTAAATTCAAATATTTTGTTCAAAAAACGCTATTTATGTTCAACGTCCTTCGTGAACTAAATCTATTAAAAATACATCATATATGTTGTTCAAGTGCAAAAGTCATTATCAGTAAGTGTTACAGATTTATATAAACGTAAACTCTAGCTTCAACACTAAATAAATCACTCGAGTTTATCTCGGCTTTTGTTGGGAGGTTTAAAAACTTAAAAGCCTTTATAAGAGAACCGCTATTTGATTCCATTTAAGATGCTGTTAGCGTAAGATACATCCGAGTCATTAAAAAGGTCTTAAAAGCCATTTTATTTCGCGCTGTTTATAAGAGCAACGATTCAATACTTACTATGATAAAAGTAAAAAATATCGTAAGAGAAATCGCGGTCTACAATTCTGATAATTGAAACGTTATTCAATAAAGATAATTTCATTGATATCAATATGTTTATTTCGCAATAAACAGTAGGTAATAAGAATGCAAAATACAGCAGGTCGTCGATTATCGCGTAATCTTTGTAAACAATAACATTACTTTTTGTTTATAATCGAAGTTTTGTGCATCGCATTTATATTTATACTTCATTGACGAGTGTTCTAGAAAGCTATTACTTTCCGATGCAAGTTTTGATGTAGCCCGTATATTAAGGGCGGACGACGTGAGATTGAGGAAGCTTAGCAAATTGATGTGTGCACGAGAGGAAAATAGCAGCGACAATTCGCGTTCCAAGAAATATTGTCGTTGCAATTTTCGATCACAATTTGTCGGCCTAGTTAGTTAGCGCGGGGGAAATTACACATGTCGCGAATAGATAGATGCCGGGTTCGATTCCCGGTGGGAAGTACCTACTGGTTTGACGCTATCGTAGATTACATATGAAATTCTAACTTAGGTACGTAAATGTAATTATTAATTATATTTAATGATGCTGTTGTTAACGCTAGTTTAGTAGTAGCTATAATGTAAATAAGAAAATATATATTTATGTTTTAAATGATAAATAAATAAAAATAAATGATCGACTGGTAATAACTGAGTACATTTATTTATGTATGTATTATGAGAGAGGCATGTACCAAGCAGTTGGACCATACAGGCTGTGGTTGACGCTTTTAATTAATTGAAGTTTTGAGAATATGTTTTATTAAATCATTAGCGAATTCAATGTAGCGATTTTGAGAGCTTCATTAAAGCTACTAACGTGGCTTTATTACAGTCACGCAAAATACAAGTGGTTAGATATACAGTCTAGACTCATTATTTCTTATGTACTTTGACTGTTGAATCCAAATTCATGATCAAAAATAGGTTCCAACATGTAATAAAAAAAATGTAAGATTCCCTATTTTGGACGCAATATGTCAATATTTTGATAACCGATAGCAAAAGAAACTGATGGATTAACGATATTTATTTTTTCAGTAACACGAAGTCCAATTCATAACAATCTCTTTAACGCACATTTTTCTCAAACAATTTTGTTTAATATAATTTCTCCGTGTACAAACGTTGTATTAACGTAAATATCCGAAGTTCGAATAACAATATCATCCTACAGGCTTACTACTAAGGCATAGACAATACCAGATTACTGAGCAACTTACATTGTCGGTGGTATAAAACGCGGAACGATTGTTGCGACACTTCGGCGGTTTTACGAGGCCGTTTTTGTTCGCGGGATGGCCATAAAGGAGAGGGTTCCGGTGAGCATCAATGCCTCGCACTTACATCTTTCCACCCGTCAGTCGTCAGTTAAGTTTCACTGATATCTATTTGACTTGATACTGGTTTGTTTAACTTTTTGTGAAGATAGGTACATACATACACAAAAAAAAATTTTTACTTTTAATATCCAAATAGAAAAAGTAAGTTTCCTTTCGCGTCTTAGTCTCATTTGTTAGTCCAAGGCTTTTTCAAATTGTAATAGAGGGGAAGTTTGTAAATTTTCGCTTACACATATTTATTATACAGGGAGTCTGTCAGGGACTAATGAGAGATGCTTATTTATTCCCGGTGGACACAATTATGCTATCCTGTTCCAACCCGGATATATCAGGGTAAATTCTACACAGGGCACATTTGCGTGTATCCCTATGGCGGTTATTCCACAATTAAACACAATGTTCGAAATTTATGTCAATGGCAATGATTTTGATTCTCCAACAACCTAACCTTGGTTACCTAATCAGTGGAATTTTTGTTTTGTATTGACTTCGAAATCAGCAATACCTTATCGCCCGCAAGTACGTGTGCGGTCTCGGCCCATTGAAATTTTAATTAAAGAGAGGTTTTGTTTATACCGGTTCGGTTAAGTGACTCGTTTCACCTTTGAGATGATTATATTATCTCGCTGTTCGACGCAATAATTCCGACCGTTGGAAATTGGATGTACACTGGATGAACCCGGAATATGATTTGTGTAGGTCGCCATAGCAGATTTGACAGGTCAACATGAGTAAGCAAATATTACGGTATAATTTGAATACAAAAGAATGAAGCTAGTAGTCATATTAGTCGTCTAACGGCCGGTCTTTATATCCTATCTATCTGTAACAAGAGGTTGAAATAGTTACCACTACTATGTGTATGTAGTTACAGTTCTATGACTCAATAAACATAGATAGACATATATATTTATCTCACCTACTTATACAATACATATATACCCCATATTTACATCTCTCTATCTTTGCTTACTGAAACATTAAATACATTAAAATATCTAAATAAATCTCTTGTTAAAGATAGAAAGACTATAGAAACCGGCTGTAATTGATTTACGGGATGTCTTATGGTCTTCGTAGCCTACACATCCTACCACTGCGAACTGATTTTGGTACCGGGTTTGAATCCCAGGCTGGATAAAAAATCATATAGTTTGTATGATTGAATCATACATAGTACTCGTATGTATGATTTTTTCAGAAAAACTGATTGAGAATTTGTGTCTCGTACGATTGTCGCCTTCTATCACACTTGGGAAGGAAAAAAATCGCCGATTTAAGGTTGGAACTCTTCTTACCTCTTAGGCACTTTAGCACTTCGAAATATCATTCTTGGTTAAAATTATACAATTCATATCTAACCTCGCATTGTATTTCGCGCGGAATATGTATAAATATGGCTGCGCAAAACAGATGACCTGCTTCACCCCGACGATAACAACGTGCTGTTATTGTTACGAACAATATTATGTTTGATTAACAAATATTATGCTACGCCCATGTATTCTTAATGTAAAACATAATTTACACAGATTTTGAGCTACTTGAAATCCGGAACCTTCCTTGATATATTTTATTTTGGAGAATAATTTTACATTTACCAAAAATCATCGCAGTCGTCAATGTGTACCTATGTATATTTAATATTTTGTCGCCGACAGCTTGCCGAGCTTATTTTCGTCCAATATGATAGGGGGTCTATTGCTATGGCGCACTAATGCAAGTATTAGAAAACTCACATGATTTTTTCAAATCGAAATTCACACACTGCTTGGATTGCGCAAGCTAAGAATAGAAATTAAGACCATACGGTCCATATCCTACAAAAGCGATCACTAGACCTATCTGTAATTCTATCTATGGATATCTTTCTTCTTCTTCTGAACATAGACTTCCCGCAAGGATCTCCATATCGACCTGTTGGAAGCGGTCTGCTTCAAGCGACTTCTTGCAACCTAAAACGACACTGCGCTTGGCTGCACGTGGCCTTTATTCCAGATCCTTCTATATACTCGTATACTTTGGTATCAAGAAGGAATGTATTTCTTGATAACAAGTAGATTCATTAGGCGCCAGAACGTGTAAAAGTTTACCATCAAGCACACATTATGCACGTATGTATAGCATTGATGACTTGTTTTGAAGAATCTGTTTATACTTGTTATACTTTATTCGTTAGTTATATTTATTGTTAGTGCGTGGTGGCCTGTTGGTAACGGACCAGACGCGGCTGCCTACATGTCTACGGTGGTCGCGGGTTCAAATCCCAGGGCACGCCTCTGACTTTTCGGAGTCATGTGTGTATTGATAGTCAATCACCACGCACTATAACGGTGAAGGAAAACATCGTGAGGAAACCTGCGTACCATAGCGATTTGTATAAATTTCTATGGTATGTGAAAGTCCGCCAACCCGCTCTAGGCCAGCGTGGTGGACTATATGGCTTAACTACTCTCAATCGTACTCTCGATTGTATAGGAGGCCCGTGCCCTGCAGTGGGTCGTATATGGGCTGACACAACAATACAATACTTTATTCACAGTTAATTATCCGAGTTGCTTCGTATTCTCACCGACATTTATTATTGAAGGTGCTTGTATTGACACGCTTTCTGTATGTTAACCTATGCAACGAATACATTATGGAATTGTTGATGCTCGGCTTGGTCAGTACTATTGATTTAATAAATTATTGTTAGTAATACATATAGTTCTGTTAAAAGGATGAAATAGGAGGGATAATAGTGCTTCCGGTAAATAAAGCTTTGAAACGGATCATATAAAGTATTTATATATTTTTTGTAATCTAAATGCCTCACTATATTTAAAATTGACTCTTTTGATCACTAGGACATGTCTTATAAATGTATTTATCAAATTCATGATCAGTATAGACTAGCATATCACTGATGAGAGTAATATGAATAAAATAACACTTTGAAATACGAGTATATAAAATGTCCTTAGTTTTAACGTCTCCGTCGATTCCCATGAGGTGTAGGATTTTGCGGAGTCTAAAGATTACGTTATACGAGATGGGAGGCGGGGAGTGGAAGGAATAAGTCGGAAATAAGACGCTTTCACTGACACGAGTCATATATTCTAACGTGGAATGTTGACAGAGTTGTATAATACGATATATTAAAGTTATAATAACTTGCGTTTGTACGCTGAGATCTCGGGTTCAAATCCCAGGTCGGGCAACGTGATATTGGATTTTGCTATTCATTATCAGCCCGAAGTCAGGCATTTGTGACCAATACGGCGATAGGCTCGCCCCCATCACATCATGAGACAGAACATATAAGGCGAAACGTGGGTGTCCTGGTAGCACCTCTGCCTACCCCTTCTGGGAAAAAGGAGTAATGTTTATGTATGTATGTATGTTAGTAAGCCATCTTATTGGGGATACATTTAATTGCAATGAAATAATTAAAACACAATTATTCCGGAAACGAAATCCTTGTAGAAAACAGTAGTGTTTTATTGTTTGTACTGTACTGTATCAGCCCATATACGTCCCACTGCATGGCACGGGCCTCCTCTACAATCGAGAGTACGATTGAACGCGGTTAGGCCGTATAGTCCACCATGCTGGCCTAGTCCAGGTTTGCGGACTTTACATACCATACAAATTCTTACAAATTGCTACGTTATGCAGCTTTCTTCACGATGTTTTCCTACACCGTTATAATTTGCTTATTGTCTATCAAAATTAAAATGTCTTTTAACGCTCAGTCGTACCTAAATGAATTTAGGTATAGAGCAAGAGGTTTGAAGGTATTAAATTCCAACGTAATCAGTGTTTTCTAAATTGAAAAGTTAAACATTTTTATATGAAGTAGCGGCCCGGCCGCAAAAATAAATTTCAACGCAGTACCTTGTGACAGAATACTTAATTGGATTTTATATTACTGTACTGTACTGTATCAGCCCACATACGTCTCACTGCAGGGCATAGGCCTTCTCTACAATCAAGAGTACGATTGAGAGTGGTTAGGCCATATAGTCCACCACGCTGGCCAAGTGCGGGTTGGCGGACTTTACATACCATATAAATTTATACAAATCGCTATGTTATGCAGGTTTCCTCACGATGTTTTCCTTCACCGTTATAGTGCGTGGCGATTGACTATCAATACACACATGACTCCGAAAAGTCAGAGGTGTCTCTTAGGATTTGAACCCGCGGCTACCGTGAACATGTAGGCAGCCGCGTCTGGTCCATTACCAACAGGCCACCACGCACTTCATATTCGATTTTATATTAGTGACGAAAATTTAAAGGAGATCTGTAAAACCGTATCATGAATAATTTCATATTTAATGCAATTATTCTTTGAATAATGTATCCATCATCTACCAAATAAAATAGAGATTGCAAACAATAACATTATCTTTTACGTACTTGTAATCACGCGTAGTTTTAACACAAACGTTTTGTATGTAAATATTTGATGAGAGTAATCGGTTTATAATAGCTATACTCGTTAGCGCGTTAAGAAATGAGCCTGTTTGTATATTTATTAAAATTTGGTCTTATATCCCTGTAATTTGCTACATATAAGAGTCGAAATCAATGTTAAATAATATCCCGCAACAGCAATATGCCCCAGCTTCGCCAGGGTTCAGTTATTTCACCTTACATTAACTTTTGAATAAATCTGACAAATTATTTTTCGCATTAAATAATTTGCCGTGGCCCCTTTTCTGTCTCGAGGAGTTCAATTTAATAATAAAAAGTAGCGGAAGTCCTAAGTGCATCTCCAGATCCCACGCCATTCTTGTAGCAAACTTCATTACGATCGGTTCTGTGAATTAGCCAAGTAAAGGTAATAGACAGTTTTTTTTGTATCAGTCCTCTTATCTGGATGAAAGTTTTCCTTTGTCCTTCTCTGTATCCTTGACAATTTTTATTGCATTTTTTATTAGTTACGTATTCATGGTTCCAAACCGTAATAAAAAATCTCATATCCGCATTTATAATTAGTTGGGATTTTTATAAGGAAATATAACACGTAAAAATTGCGATAATAATATTATTTTACGGAATGTTGATTCTTGTACTTTAAAAATCGTAAATAAAAATAAAGTCCACCTACTCAATTTGTATAAGTATTGAAAATAAATAAATAAAAATATACATACAAAATAAACAAACTGTTATTTTTTATTGCGATGTATGGCTAGACGAGCATGCCACGCGCGTGGTAAGCGATACGACATAAGGTGGTAAGTCATATTATACCCAGTAGTTACTTTGGCTACAATGTCCTTCAAACCGAAACACAACAGTGCATTTACACTGCTGTTTGACGGAAGAAATAGACATTGCAGCGGTACATACCCAGGCGGCCTCTCACATATTAAGAACCTACCACCAGTTTTATTCGCAATTCGGTTTTTGGAAATATCCTACACGTGCTATCTTGCTCGTATTTATTATTGAGCCAGTTGGGGTGACGAAAGAAATCAGTAATCACGCTTATTTAGTAATTAAGAAAACAGTGTCAATATTTTTATTAATGCAAAAGTATATTTTTTTCACACAGGAGCAGACGGAATGATGTTTAACTTTTATAGTCATTGACCAACAGGCTTGTTAACATTAAATAATTGTTGATCCCCGTGGATTATACTTACGGGACCTTATTAATAAACTCGGATGAGCGAAGGATTAACTTTTGTCCAAGGCTTTAGAATTCACTTGATTATTTTGAATAGCGAGGTATTCACGACTTTATTAATAAACACAGAGTTGTATAAAGGGCTAGGCAAGCATCCTATTGTAGTTGCATTATTCAAATATTATAGTCAAAATAATCGAGCCAAATCTAAAGCCTTGAACTAAAGTTAATCCTTCGCTCATCCGAGTTTATTAATAAGACCCACAGGGAATAACGCAAGCAAAACCTCTAGAAATAATTCCTTTTATATAAGCAGTAAAGTTTATTTTAGATAATTCAGAAAAAGTTTTAAATAAACTCATGTAGGTATTTTTACACCTACAAAGTGTTATTAATAGGTTTTTATTTATAAAAAGTTGTGAAGCAAATTTAATTAAAATTCTTATCAATCTTTTTTTGACGGTAGAGCCTTTCAGAATCTATTTTCGTTCGCCGGGAAGCCACACAACAGCGCAGGGACTGGAGCCCTCTTCTGCATAATATACTGGCTGTTATAAATATGTTGGGCTCAATTAAAAAAGGTCGACAATTTCACAAGAGATGTGAAACTCATGAGTGTTGTGAAGAAATTTGTGAAGTATTATTTGATTAATTTAATAACAATGAACTATTTAAATTACGTTAATTGATGAAAATATAATCAAAATTCAATTAAGACTACCTTTTTATTTACCCATATCATAGTGTTTCAGGTAATAGAGATTTTTCGAGTGTGGTATCATGGTCTTTTGTTAATTTAGAAAAGAAAAATTGTGACTTAAACAAAGATAGTTTGGGAAAGTCCAAGTATCTTTGTTAAAGTCATTGACTTAGATCAACTACTAACTAAAATTAAATTAATAAATAATAAATATAAAGCACTCACTGACAATGTGAATCATGAAGGAGGCGAAGACTACCATCCATCCCCAGCCACCATCGGGAGGCGGCGGCGGACTCTCCGAGCTCTCTCTCGAGGACTCCGGCGCGTGCGCTCCATTGCCGTTCTTAGCACTCTTCACACCACCGTGAGACATCTTACACAACTTCTTTGGCACCAACAACTTCGCACTTTATAAGGCAGTTGATATGATATCCACGTACTTACTAATGTATATAAAATATGCGCTTAAAATACTTTGTTATGCGAAGAATATTGTCGTAAGATATGTTATTGATTTAATAGCTTTGTTAGAATTTAGTGAACTGTTGAGGCACTGTTTAGCGGTATTGACTATTTATTATAATATTTAACGGGTAAACTTAACTGGAAGAACTATGAGGAAGGACTACGCGTAACATCAAAATAAATCTCTATTTGTGTTATCTGTGGTTGTAAACCATTATCTTTAGGTCTATCTGCGATTTAAAACCTCATTTAGTATAGACGCACTCCTTAAAATTCTGGACATTTTCTCTTCTCTTCCGAGTATCTGAAACAAGATAAGAATAATATACATTAATGTTGTAATAAATTTAACTACTGGGAAATTCAGGACGGGACTGATAATGTTGACTAGTAAGGCGAATTCTGGCATCAGTTTGAAAATATTTTGATCCCATCCTGAAGTGTATAACACTGGTAAGTATTCACTACATAAATTCTACAATTCATACATTTCAATGTAACAATTGAGATTGTATGTCCGTCAATAACAAAGGTGTTGTAATGTAATACCAATAACGTGGGTGTGAAATGAGATCGTGCATAATGCACAGATAAACATGTTGTTAGTCGATACTGTTGCCGCTTGTGATAGTGAACGAGGTTTTGATATCGCTTGACGTGACGATGAACGATAATAAAAATCCAGGAAAGTTTCGCAAAGGGAAAAAAACCGTTTCATTATAGCCCGGGGAGTTAGACACGGACGTCGCTTTAAAGCTAGGGATTTTGTCGTGTTATAGGATTAGTTTCAATAGCTTTAAATACATACCCGTTATTTATTTACGTAGTTTTCCGAAAAATATTTTGACAAGCTAATATGTTGCAAACGTAATTTGTTTTACATTATTTAATACTTTTAACATTTTTTTTCTAGATGTGTTGCTTTTTGTGGCTGTGGATAATGATAATTGTGTAAAGGTTGTTAAAATAATACTTCACCGTAACAACGATACTAGCAGATGTCTACGGACTCAAGGTTATACATTTTTCCTCAATTTTGAATTAAAATTCATTTTGTTTAATTTCCACACATAGGTGGAGCCAAATGTTAAATTGTCGTCAAATGGAGAGTTCTTAAAATTATGCCATAATTACATTATAATAAAGCAGCATTTACATTGTCTATAATCGTGATAGTGACCCATAAAACACAATGCCAAGAACCGAAATCATGCGTATCACATTAGCGGCCATGCAATCGAGCATGCGTTTCATTCAGGTAGCTTACGGCGATCATCTATTCACCATTACACGAATTACATCATATTGTAATTACTGATATGATAAGCCTTAAATCAAATTATTATATTAATCCAAAATTACGTTAAGCTGCTGGTCCGGGTGGGTGATTTAAAAAAATGACAATTATTGCTAAGTGGCGTCAGAAATTATGGGCAGCTAATGTGATTATGTGGTTGGATGCAGGCTGCCTCCAACAGGTCACTGTGGAAATCATTGGGGGAGACCTATATTCACTAGAGGACTTCCTTTGGCTGATGGATTGGACTGGATTGGAATGTGATTATGGCATTTATAAAACTTTGGCACTACAATACGTGCCGTGGGGTCGGAGCAAATGATTTTTGTACATATTTCAAAAAGATATTTTGTGTTACGATTTAGGGTCATCTTTTTATTAGACGTCAACCTAAAAGCTAGCAAATAGGATGACAAAATATGCCAGGCCAGTATGGTAGACTAAAGACTTAGACCCATACCTTACTATCTAGCGTATCTACTCGTATCAGTAGCCACAAGCCGCCCCCCACATTAGACGAATTGGCTAATACTTAGGTCACGGAATATCCTATGTAATATATTTAACAATATGACATACCTATATCAACAACGCGCATATAAATTTCGCACATGTCCGACTTTTCAATCGTTTTTATTAACGCAGGAATGAATGTTCATTACAAGAAAAATATACATGTAAAGTGTAAACACATACTATATGCCGGTGTTGTCAACAACTGCAGTACGCAGTTGCGAATAGCAATTTAATTAATATTACCCAAAAATAGGCAACAAGGCTTAAAAAATAACAAAGCCCTAGTAATTTATCCTCCAACAAAGAAGTAGGATCACGTTGGCAGTTTGGATTATGGGACGGATGGGCTGCCCAGTGTTACATTTGTCTGCTTAGTAATTAATATTTTTGTTTAATTAAAACATGGTGCGTTTTAGTTTTCAAGCTGTACTGTTTTTTTTATTGAATAAGTCCGACAAACCAACATGTCACCTGATGGTAAGTGATCTCTGCCCTCCCGAAACACCCACATCGCTGGATCATGGATGTGTTGCCGGCCCAAATGGGAGGGGAGCGGGGAGGAAAAAGGAAGGGAAGAGAAAAAGGATATTGGACATCCGCCAATCTCATTCACCGAACGAAACGCAACAGCTAAGCTGTCGCTGCACATCGATTTTCTGTGAGACAATGGTACCGCCCCGGATGAGCCTGCCCATTCATTCTGAGTCATAACTGACAACGGCGTGGCTCTACCACTACCAAAATTACAATCTATAAAGGGTACTGAGTTTTGTCCTGTTAGGGCCTACTCTAACAGGACAAAACTCAGTACCCTTTATAGTGTCGATGCCTATATCGACTGGTAGAAAATGATTTTGTCTTTCTGGCACACAGTAACGCTCGCGTGCTCAAAACTTGTTCTATTTTGAAACTAACTCGATTTAAAGTAGATATAGGCAAGTCGTGTAAATTAAATTTCATCGGAGCTGTGGTTATAAATAACTTTATAACTAAAGTTTAGAGATGGTTGAAATGGAGTAGAGCGTCAGAGTTAAAAACTAATGCCAGAATACAATGACTAGATATTATAGCTCCTTTATGATAAAATGTAAGGTGTAATTGTTACGCAAATGCCTCGATTGTGACATTGAGAATATAGTGGGAATAAAATGTGATCGATCGTTGATAACACTCCTCGTGAATCGATTGCAGCGGCTCTAGATGAGTGATTTCGTGATAAACATGATTTTTGGGTTATCTATTGCTTATCATGAATATTTCACTATTCAATACTATAAATCATCGTGTTTTTAAAGAAATATTAAACGTATAATACATTTTCATATGTAAATGTTTTTGGTACGTAGACTTTAGAATAATATTTATCAAGATTTTATTATGTTTTCAATGTGTATTACTTAGAATGTACGTGTAAGTGTTTTGGTCTATGTACTGGTAACTTGCATTTTAATTTGAATTATGAATGAAGTATAAATGAATTTTATTCAATATATGAATTAAACTTACATTTTTACAATGTTCAAAATTGAAAGGTTTGTTGTTTTCTTGAGAGAGGAAGCTAAATGTAAACAAACAGCTAACTAATAGCGTATTAGCGTAATTGTGTAAAACATAAACACGTTTACAATGACACACATTGCGATAAAGTACTATTTAACTAGTACTAGCATTATAGTACGACACAAATTTCAAAAATCCATACCTCGCAATTTTCAAAGCTGGTAATATTATTTCTTGCAGCTAATGGTTTGATTAATAGATTAATTAAATTAAATAATTATTATAAATGTAGAATATTATTCACTATTTATTTAATTAAACAGTTTATAGAATAATTTAAATTGCTAGAATATTGTTCCGAGCGCTGACGGACATGACAATCAACTTGTCATTATGTCATGACCGTTTGTGAATATCTTTGACTGGTTATCGCTGGCTGATAAGAGGTCGAAAGACCGCTCGGCACAACTTATTGTATAATGAGTTTCTTACATCATCGACTTTCTTGCTTTATTGTTATTCCATACCCATACATTGTTTATTTAATTTATAACGTAATACTGTTAGGTCGGGAAACCTTAGAAAATTGTAAGTATAAGTATTTGTAGGCAATCTAGAGAAATAGCTAGTAAATACTACAAACCCTGACATCTCATTCGCCGGGACGAGATAAAAACAACACGTAAAGAAAAACCAATTTTATTTAGAAGATGGAATAAATTATTGACATGAAGGAGCACTGTTCTTTAGTTGCGTAATTTGAAGTCCAATGTGAAGGCTATCTGGGACAAAATGTTGATTTTCTTCTTTTAAATAAATACGAGTAAATAGTAAACTTGTATTTATATACATGCATGCACAAACATAAACATCACGCCTTTTTCCCAGAAGGGGTAGGGGTAGGCAGAGATGCAACCAGGACACTCACGTTTCGCCTTATCTATTCCGTCCCACGATGTGACAGGAGGCGTATCGGGTACAAATTCCTGACTCCGGGCTGATAATGAATATAAATATCCAATATCAATTTGCCCGACCCGGTATTCGAACCCGAGACCTCAGTTTTGTAATCATAGCGTAGTACAATTTCGCTAGCGAGGCAGTGGTTTTATATAACTTATTTAATTTATACATTATAAGTGTAAACATTTCTCTAAAGTTCAATTCTAGTTACTAAGTCATTATTATGGAAATTTGTTTCCGTGCCCCGTAGAAAGAAAACCCCTTTACGTATTGTTAAATGACACGCAAAGAAATTGGCAAAGTTTTTATTTTATTTTGCGCCCGAATGTTAAGCAACCTTTTTATTATCGATACTGCGGCAATGTTACTGAATTCGTTTGTTTCGGCGAAAATTACTTCGGGCAAAATAAAAATACGGAGGCGAGCCGAAAAGGATTTTTGAAATACAGCCAACCAGATTCTTATGTGGGCTTCTGTCGTTTTTCTAAAAGGGACTGGAATTCGTGTCATTTTGCATGGATTTTGTACCCAAAAATTATTTTACATTTAGATTTTTATTTGTTATAGAATATACTGAAATCATACGAAAATTATACTAGATGAATCTTTAAATATCATTGACTACAAAAATATCACAATTTAACATTTAAATATTTCCAATATGTACATACCTATCTATCATTAAATTTCAAAATATTTTGTACAAAGTTTTGTCCGTGTACAAAAACAACATAACGCTTGTTTCAAAAACAAATTGCGTTTTTAAACTTGGTTTTCGTTTAGCAAGTTAATAAAAGTAATTAGCGAGTATTGTGTGCGCGGGTCAGAAAACAATTCGTTGTAATATACCTACGTCTAACGATGTTAATTATTCAAAACTTTCGAAGGGTATTTATCACGTGGGCTGATCCAGTTTATAACACAAACTACCGAGTAACAAAAACAAAGTAATAAGTTTGAAACAATACCGTCTATGTGTGGGATAAAAAGTTCGAGCTTTTCCTTTCAGGCAGTTCTAAATATATGACATATTAAATTAAAATATTTAAAGGACTTTATACAAAAGTTGTCGAATAATGGAATTTGACCACATTGGAACTGACGCAGTGATTCAAGAGACGTTTTCTAATAGCTATGATAGCTCTATAAAAACTATACAGAAAAAACCGCGCGATATTTAAAATTGGGCTACGATCGTATAATGGTTAAAGTTGGTTCCACGCCGCCTGTTTAATGTGAGGCTGCGGTTCGATCCCCGCACCGAAACGAATATTTGTGTGATCCACTGGAATTGTTTCGCGTCTGGGTATTTTTGAGACCTTAAAGTCTCTCGTAGTTCCAGATACTCACGACGCAAGAAGACCTAGTGTGGGAGTATGTGTGTGATTGTTGGGTGTATTTATTCATTTATATTTAAAATTCGTGTATCAAAGTCATGGAACCTTTCCCATAAAGTAACATTGCCCCAAGTAACAAATACATTGATTTCCGTTCCTCGAAAACGCTTGTAAAATCCCTCAAGCATCAGACTACCGATGTTATCCTTCAATATGTTATACAGATGAATAAACTTGCAACAGCTGTTCCAGTAGTGGGTTCGCCCACAGCTACGTTACTATTTACATAATGTATTTGTGCGTTTAAAATAAAGAGGAAAATTATGAAATTCATATTTTTTTGTATTTAAGGAAAATAGTACTTAGATTAAAATCGCTTAATTAATACAATCTAATTTAGTGGTATCCTTTAATTATAGGATACGTAACAAAAAATGAAATAATAAAAACGAGGAAGTTTGTAAGTAAATTATACTTATGTATTGTAAAGAAAAATAGCAATAAATTTAAGCAAAAAGGTAATTACATAAAATAAATAAACCATTTATTTTAAAAGTTGATATTAAATTTTAATATATTGCACAACATTAATTTTGATTACGCACTCGAGTAAGTTACACAAACCTATTTCTAAGATATATATACATATTTACACATGTATATATCTACTTAATATTCTTTTGTTACACTAACCCACATTATATCGTGACATCATTCGATACAGTAAATATGTCTGGAGTAAATACACATTACGAGTATATGTATGTTTACTTGAAGCTATTATTTCGACTGCTTTGTCATCCTGCAAATACGGTCTGTACTACGATAATAAACACTGAAAAGGAATGAATAAAAATCGACTTGTCAAAGTCAGAAGACGGCGAAAAACGTAAACATTGAAAATAATTTTAAATGTCACCCATTCGTCTCACCTGTATTGAATTAATCTAGTAAAGACCTATCAAAATGAGGCTTATGCACTTGACATATTGCTTATGTGCATAATATATAGGTATTTGTATATGGGCAGAGTTTTTGTAACAAATACCTACAATAAGTAATAATACCTAAGTCGCACATATGGTTGGTTTCATGTAATGGTTATCGTAACCTATGCAGAATTCTCAGTCCTACATAATATTAAACTGCGCCTGTTTAGAAAATTTTTGTAGAAATATATATAAGGCACGCAAATAATTGTCTCAGAGCAACGAATTTGCAGCTTGTCAATTAATTTTACCAATCTCCACGAAGTAACATTTTACTAAATAAAAGGAAAAGTTTTTTAAGGCTATTAATAAAAAGGACGGCCTTGATTAATTTGGAATAATCACAATGTAAACATTCGTTAGTAGGTAATTAGAAAACAATATTTGACATTCATAATCATTATTAATATCCGCGTGAAACAAAACAAAAGATACGAAACTAAATTCATAATTTAGCACATTTAAATGACTCAAAATACATTCAGATTGGTTTGCTCCCTAATTTGTGTTAAATTATTCACAATGAAAATTACGCGCAACAAATCGATGAATACCGACACGACGCGACGGTAAAAAACATAAACCCATATATTACCATTACAAATAAAAAATATTACGCGTGTTTACAAAATGAATTTATTTTTTAATTGTTACGATCAGCTGTTTTACAATGCCACGAGGCTTTGTTGTTCTTTGCATGTGGCAAAAGTATGACTAACCGCTCGATAAACCAAATGATTCTCCATAAAATATGACAAAGCTTCGGTTCAAAAACAATTACGTTCACATTAAATGCTTGCCACAAAGAATGACGAAAAAACTTTCTTTGTTGTCAAAGATGCATGTCAAAGATCTCGCGCCAAAAATAATATTTGGCGTCGTTTTGCCTTACTCGTGTTTTCTTGATACATCACTATGTTATTATATCATTCCGAATGAAAACATAGAATGTCATATTTCACCCAATAACACATGCTTGCAAAAACTAAATATAAAACGGCAAAATATGCGAGGTTAGCAAAATTATTATTTACCCACCTGATTTTCAATGCAACACTGTGATGAACATGTATAATTAAATCCTTGCCCGGTAACAATTTAAGACATCGACATGTTTCGTAGACGAACGTGGAATAGTCGCAAATGAGAAAATAAACGCGCACTGCTAACGACTCGGCACGCGTCCAATCGCGCGCGCTCCCGCCCTGCGACTGACCACGAAAATAGCAGATAATCGAGGAAACTGTACTGAAAGATAAATATTACTCGAGAAAACGAATAAAGACTATTGTTCAATAAGATGTACGATAAGTTTTAGATAGTGAGTTTTATTGAAGATGGGTTTATTGGAAAAGGAATATTTAATTTACTCGCGTATTTTGCGTGTACTTATTTGCGTGAAGATTAAGTGGGTATTTGTTGTAAGTGGTTTTCGTCACTTTGTAGTTATACTCGGCTCCAAATTAATTATCGAGAGGAATTGGGATCGTCAAAATATACGAGTGTTTATGCTATCAACGAAAACGTCTCGTTTCCTTTGAACTTATTATTTACAATGAATATCAAGGTCGCATTACAATTTCGTTGTTATTTGCTGGTGCAAACGTTGTTTCTTATAATTATTGTGAGTTTTAATTGATCGTTTCGACACCGAGTTTTTGTATAATACCTAATAATGTTTGTCCTAAAATAATTATAGCGTAGATGCAAAACCCTTCACCAAATATGGATACATACAAAAGTTTGTAATTCGCTTCGGAACATCCTGTCATGACGTAAATGCATAATCTTATCATATTTATTATTATACATGCAAACATACTCTCGCTTTATACGGGATTTCCTGCTTTACGTGCCAGTAATAATTATTCTAAGGGATGCGGTGTCATGGCAAAAGTATGTAATTATTAACAAAATGTGTAAAAATGAGACATCTATAGTATGTGTATCAGTATCAGTGAAATCTAATCTTAGAGTGCGCATAAGTTCTATAAGATTTTCACCATCTTTTTGTCATCTACATTTGGCTCGAGGCGGGAAGTGTATTTCAAACATAAAAAATTGAACAAGGTTTTGATTATACGAGTACTACCTGGTAATCGAACCCAAGGTTAAATGTTTAAAACGCACACACGATACCACTAGAGTCTAGACCAACGACACAATTTATGAAATTCTATTTATGACACTCATAAAAAAATCATATTGTTCCTGTCAACAGCAATATCGGTTCAATCAAAGATTAGATAAGCCCAAAATGGTGTCTCCCAAAATGGCCGTTACTAGGTCAGATAATAATAATCTAAAGGCAAGTCATACTGTTTTCAGATGATGGTTCACGTGAACAGCAATCAATTCTACTGATAACATGAATGTGAAAGTTTATGGGCATGCATGGATGTTTGTTGCTATGTCACAAAAAACGGCTGAATTGATTTTTATAAAAACATACATATAAAAGGCGTGTGGTTATGTATGTACTGTTATAGGCTATACATCAAAATAACGTAATATGGTAAATTTCATAAATATATTAACTCAATTGGATTAATTATATTATGTACGTTATATCAGTCGGAAAAGTATTTAGTTATACCAAAAAGCAATATCAGCGTGCAATGACAGCCTCCGTGGCGCAGTTAGTTGAACGCCGGTTGTAAAACGGGAGGCTGCGGGTTCGATCCCCGCATCGAAACAAATGTTTGTGTGAACTACAAATATTTGTTTCGAGTCTAGGTGTTTGTGAGACCGAAAAATCTCTTGTAGCTCCTGATACCCACGACACAAAACTCGATCTTAGTGTGGGGTCAAGACTATGTATGTGACTGTTGGGTGTATATATATTATATATATATTTAAATGCAAAAACTGCTTGAGTTCCAAGTACTCAATACGGAAAGTTTGTTTATCGGTCAGATTATTAATGTCAAACAGTTCCTTTTAAGATTTGATATTTATGATAATCCATGTTTGATGTTGTACTTTGTACCTCGGGGAGACGGCCCAGAAAGGATCGCTTAAAATGTATAAGCCGCTTCAATTTAATAACCTTTATATGTTTTATGAATTCAAAATCTATTTTATTCATGATTTCGGTACTTGGGGTATCAGGTAGGTTTCACGTTTTATGTCTCAAGCCTTTTTGGTCTAGCAATTTTATTTCACTATTGATTTATTATACTTTGAAAAGATACAATGTGAAATTAGGTTTAGTTTCAATCTAGTTGCTTTTGTTAGTGAAATAAAAAGTGTATCATTTAGCGTGAAAAAGAAATTTGGTAGACCGGCATAATAATGGAATGAGGAGAGAAAATTGTAGACAGTAATACTTATGACGGCACTGCACTGACTAGCGATCACTGTCAGAGTGGATACAAATATTCTACCACCAGGTACAGTATCTTCGGCCAGCTCATACAGCGAACGAACTGCTACAGCAAAACTGTTAGTTTACGTCGGCTCTGATAGAGTGGTACCACCACGCTCGACCTGATCCATTGGTGAGATATCTTTAACGAACTACAGCATGGCTCTGCCATTTAAAGTTTTATGTATAATAGATGAGTTCAGAATTATAAATCCCTTTTCTTCAACAAAACTTTTTAATTTTCTCATTAAAAGTTAGTTATTAGATGAGAAAATAACTGCTATCATTTTCTTTTGATAAGTTTAAAATTCATAATTTATATGTATATACGCTGTATAACAAATTTATTTACTTAGCTGCACGGTTTCATTTCGTAGAAATAAATTATTTCTACACCTTGAATTTAATTCTTCGCAATTTGCATACACCGTCTGTGACTAAAACATCGTAGTTTTCTCTAACTGAAATGTCCTTCAAAATTAGCATATCATTCTAGGTGCCGCGTTACTTCGAATTAAATTATTTTAATGAAGATGACACAGTAAGTCTCTTAATCATAAAAAACAGCATTACAACCCAGTATTATTAATATAAAAGCTGGAGGCAACATCTTACCATATTCTCCAATGCTTAAAAACAGGTCATTTATCGTATTAGTATTGAGTAATATGTCCTACTGCAGTTTCCTTGAATTAGCTTACCATTTGATTTGTCGTATTCCATTATAATACAGAATAATATTGCATTCTACCATACCTTAACGTAATGTTTTTCTATCTTTGTTATGTGTGATGAGCATAATTTAGTCATGCTAATATTATAAATGCGTACTTGTGCATCAGATCGACATGATTTTAATACACGAATTTGTATTAGCGGGAGCGTGATAAAGGCTGATTGTTGTGAAAAAAAAAAAAACAATAAATTTGTGGTCACGTATTGAACTAAAATTAATAACCGTAAACCCACCGGGAAACACTAGTTAATAACAATTGCAATCAGTATCCGTGAACCTAACTGATAACTAAATATTTATTTCTATATTTATTCCGCAATCGCTATTAAACACTATAAATATTTATAATTTTCCTGTTAATTACTAGTATATATTTTTTGTATATCTGTCGATGTTGAATCAAATAAAGACGATAATGATCAAAAATTATGATATGCTTATTGAATCGGTGACATACAAAATGCAAGGACAATGTCATGTCAATGGAAATCCATAGTTTTTACCAACACCAAACGGGACATATCGTTAGGACTTCAGTCGTTTTCTATGTTCTGAATCTAGATTATTTATTTTTTAGAGAAGAGCGAGAACCACGCTTTCATTTTGTTTTTCGATTTGCTCGTAGGACCATTTCCCATTATTGAAATCGTAAAATGCAATTAAACGACGACGAGATCAAGTGGGTTAAAACGATTCCACTGAATCTCGTAGCTGAGTTATTGTAATGTACAATTTTACCGTTTATAATTGGTACATATACACTAGTTAGTAGACCAATTATCCGGTAGAGATTTACTAGCACCAAGTATTCCCGAGGGAAGGCGACGCAAGGTAATTGGTTGTTCGTAAATTCAACTATAAACTTGGCTACATGCAAATATGTCGGACCAACAACACAAACGCGATTAAATCACATAAGCACATAAATTAGGATAAATACAAAATTACGATAATGACTCGTATTACCAAGAAATCGCTGCAATTGACCATTTTAGTACATTAAAGTAATTTAATAAAATACTTTTGTCAACTTGGTGAGTCAACTTAGGCATCGTCTTGCGAGCTCGGCCTCATTCCGAACGTTTGTCGATTGGATATTCGCGTCTCGGGTCGTTCGTGCGCCGATCGGTCGGAGGTCGTTCGGTCAGTAAACACTGCGTACGGGCAAGGCTAAGACGATCGACATTGATTGTTTGTAATGCAGTAATGTGTTTTGATTTAAGTGCTGACGTACTCACAGAATTAGATACAAAAACATTCTAATAATATCTAGTTTATGTGGCTGCGCAATTAATATCTTTCACGATTTGGGTTTTTTAACGTTGCCAAACATTAGAAATGTTGTGGGTGCTAGTAATTTTGCATACAACAATGCAAAACTCTAATGCAGAAAAATAACACTATCAATTCTGTGACAAGAAATCGTAGAAACAATATTATGCTCAAAAAGTCACATCTATATGTGTTGCGTTAATCGGTCGTCAGTTACGCAAAAAATATCATGATTATATAATTGTAACAGACATTAGATCGCACTGAAAGATAAGCTGTCCGATTGAGATTGCAGCGAAAATTGCTGTTGTATTGCACATTGTAGTATATTTTATGATACAAGAGTACGGCGAGTCAGACTGTGCTGTAAGCAACACTTACCGACATATGGCTCTACCACGGCTCTACCATTAATAAAATGTTTAAAGTAACAGTCGTGTCAAAAAAAATAATTAAGAAATATATCCCAATATACTTCATAATTTTTCTTTAACCAACCCGACGAAATATCCAACCCGCACCATGCCAGAGTGGTGGACTATATGGCGTAACCCTTCTCAATTGTACTTTCGATTGTAGAGGAGGTCAGTGCTCTGCAGTAGGATGTATATAGGCTGATAGATTCTAATATGTAATACCTGTTTAGGATGATGTTTGGGAATACGAGTATGCGCGAAAAACAAGTCATATATGCTTGATATTCTCTGTAACGATGGCGACAATGTTTTAATATCGTTAAAACATTAGCAAAGTTACATGAACAGCGGTTGGCACCTGGTAACATAATTCTAATTCGCTTGAGTCGCTTCAAGGTTCTGCAACTATGCAGTATTATCGATTATGTGATTTTAGAGGAAAAAGACACTATTGCAGGTATTCATTCAATTAGGGTTGGGGCTATTTTGGAGTAAATAGATTGCATTAATCTTTGGGGAAAGATTTTGTCTAGCATCGTTCTTCTTAAGTTAAGGATTTTGATGAAATAAATTGACTAATTTTTTTATCTGCTAGTAATATTAATGGTCTAGTAATTCTACAATTCCACAGAGGTATGCTCGATTGATTCTTAACGCTTCGCTTAAAGAAGTCGTGCTTAAGTATATTATAATAACGAATATGTTTTTTATAGGTTAATTCTATCTTTTGAATTGTTATATATTGATTTTAAACTAAAAACATTGTAACATGTGGTGCATGGAATAAAAGGCTTTTTTTATTTTAATTTATAATTCTATCAACACTGCATATTATATGATCGCGGCTCATCCTTTAAGTTTAACTGATCGGTCAATAACCTTTTAGTAGGTAAGGGCTACCGGCCATCTAATGGTGAAATCAAATTAATGCGAACATTACCTGTTAATTTAGTTAGCAGATATATCGACTCTCATATAATTACATATTACAGTTTATAAATTGCCTTATAAGGGTTTTGATAGGAATTAATAGATGAAGCGTTGACCAGACTGACCGAACCGAATACGATACCAAGCCTGTTTTTCCCACAGTTTTTTTGTAATATCGTGATATCACTCCAGTCGAGACGACCCTTACACATAATAACTGCGTTGTGAAGCTTATCTACAACTTTGAAATTACTTTTTACAAATATTCATAAATGATCTCTCCTAGAATTACACTATATACATAACGTTGTGTTAATAACTTATGATAAGATTAAGAAACGAGTTTACCATGATATAAACCGAGATAATTCCAGAAGTTTTGACTGCTTTGTATATTGCTTTCATATTGAATTTTTGTATTTATTTAGTAAGGTAACGCGTTATTTAATTTTGTACGTAAAATAGGATATTAAAATGGGAAAAGTTCGCGTGCGCTTCAGCCAAATAAGCGAACAGTGCAAGTTTTATGAAGGAAGATAGCTGCCCAGACATTATTATGGTATACTTTCCACATAAATTTGTATAAAGCATTCAGTGTTTTTCCTTACATATCATTACTGAAAGAGGATCTGACTATCAAAACCTCAAATTCACGTTAAAAGGAAATACATACATAATTAGAGTTTTCTACTTATGGCGCGTATTCTGTCAATGGTGTTATGCCAATGAATGGCCTTTCATTTCATGACTCTTCAAACGGTTCATACTAATTTTGAAACCGCATTCATATCCGAAATGGATGTGGAATATTTGCATATGTGCTGGTGATATTTGTCATGTCCGGACAGTGACCAATGTGCATATTGGTGCGAAACCCGTCACAGCGGTATCCAAGTGTGACGCGTTTGGGGTTAAGCCTATGTGTATTCGATTTCGTCTGCGCGTGCAGTAACGTATTATGAGAATTTCTCTCACCGGCGCATACTCTATCTTGACGGCACTCCAGTTTTCATACTAAATATCTATTACTGGTGGTAGGTCCCTCATATGTGAGAGACCGCCTGGGTAGGTACCACCGCAATGTATAGTTCTTCCGCCAAACAGCAGTTTAAACGCATTGTTGTGTGCCGGTTTGAAGGACTTTGTAGCCAGCGTGACTACTGGACGTAACGAGACTTAACATCTTATGTCTCAGTATGGCGAGCGCACTGGAATACCAAGCATTGCTTTCTAATTTATGGTGTTGTTTGGCTATGCTACTGTCCATGTGCGGTCGAATCGCTTACCTTCAGGCATATAGCATGTTCGTCTCGCCATTTATTGCAATAAAAAAACATCTATACTGTTTCCATTCGTTTATTTTATTTTTGACACATCGAGTACTGAATCAAATAGTGATGGCCTGATGCGTTATCGAATCAATTTTTTATAACAAACGATTTTATTTTTGAACAAGTTTTAATCGATTTAATACATATTTTATTTTTTGCTCCATGCATTGTTTTATAAAACTTCAGGGATATTTAAGTTACTTGATTTAATAATTATATTAAAATAAACCATTTACTCATGTTAAGTTAATATTCTTATCACTTCCGTCGGCAATAGTAATGTTGTTAAAAACAAATTGTGAAACGGCAACACTGGGCAGACAGGTGACGCGCGCCGCCATTTTGTGGTCACTCACAACGAGACGCCCGCGCCCGTGCTAGTGTTTTCCGTTCGCTGAATTTTAATTCACATTTTTCATACGTCGAGTTGAGTATTTATATTCCTCCGTATTGTTTTACCCGTGAATTCCTACATTTGGTTGAATTGAGAACATCGTACCTGCCTTCATCACTTTCAAAATGCCTAAAGGAAAGGTGCTTAAAGGACAAACAAGGGAGTTTGTGTTGCGACTTCATGAGTACTTTGAAAGGGAAAGCCGTAATGGTGGACCTCTTATACCAGTGACTCAAATCAGAGACCGTGTTTCAGCAGCATTAGGTATTACTGCTCCAACAGTTTCAAAAATAATTAAAGAAGGCTACGGCAGTAGTGGCATGGAACAAAACAAGCCATCTACACCTAAGAAAAAACGTCAGCCCTTTAAAGTGACAGCAATTGACAGTTTTGATGGTGATGCTATTCGTCGTCATATATACGATTATTACCAAAGAAAAGAGATTCCTACTTTACATAACCTAGTACAATCTCTGAAAACTAGTGGCTTGTTCCGTGGTCAAAAGTCTTCTTTGGCGAAGGTATTGAATAGGATTGGATTCCAATACAAAAAATGTGACAAAAGAAAAATATTGATGGAACGCAATGATGTTGCTTTGTATCGATGCGAATTTTTAAGACAAGCTAAAAAAATAGAAGACTGGTCGAATGTTGTTTTCACCGATGAAACTTGGCTCAATGCGAATCACACGGTATCAAAAACTTGGACTGACAACACTGCTAGCTCCTCGACCGCAGTGCCAATGGGAAAAGGTGAAAGAATTATAATTTGTTATGCAGGAACCGCAAAAGGATTTGTGCAAGATGCTATGTTAGCTTTTAAATCAAAGAAAACAGGGGATTACCACGAAGAAATGAATTCCGAAGTATATGAAAAATGGTTTCGGGAAATGTTATTGTCACTCGAACAGCCATCAACAATATTTATAGATAATGCGTCCTATCACTCTCGGCAAATTAACAAAATGCCAACGCAAGCCAGTAAAAAAAATGAAATAATAAACTGGCTCCGTAACAATGGCGAGGAGGTGGACGAGTCCCTATTAAAAGTAGAGTTACTTAAAATATTAAAAATGAGGAAGCAGCCTAAACGATACGTTATAGATGAAATGGCTGCAGAACATGGGCACACCGTCCTTAGAATTCCTCCATATCATTGCCAGTATAATGCCATAGAGCTAATATGGGCGCAAGTGAAAGGATATGCTGCGAGAATAAATACAACTCCTCCTTTCACCGCAAACAAAATGCTGGAGTTGCTTAAAAATGCGTGTGAAAATGTGACGCCTCATAACTGGGCGAGTGTCGTAGATAAGACGAAGAAAGAAATAATGTCTGATTGGGATCGCGATGTCGCATTTGACAACTTACCCATGCACTCATTAATAATTAGTGTTACTGGGGATACGAGTGACGACGACGCCGATTCCGACGAAACAGACGATTGTTTATAAATAAAAATATTAACAAATTACCTTTTAGTTGTTTTAATTATTTAATCCTTAAAGTACTATGAATTCCAACATGGTTTAACTGTTTATTACAAGTAGGTACTAAACATTTATTTTCGTTGTAATCATTGTAATTATTTTAAATTAAACTCTTATTAAAAGTCACTTCAATACGTATACCTTTATTCATATTAATTAATTTGCAGCAAATACATTCGATCCTAATATTGGGTACTATATTACGTTTAACTGTTTTCATTAGCATTTTAATGTAATTTTATTTCAAATGATTCCGATTGATTGATTCTATTCAAAATCGTTTTTGTTATCTGTGGTCATTCGTTACGAATGGCACAACTCTAAGTGGGCGTTACCCGTCAAGAAAGTATCTACTTTTATTTCAAAATATTGTTCTACTGTAATGTCGTACTTTATAGGCGTGAACTGTCAAAAATAAAATAAACGAATGGAAACAGTATAACAATTGATATTGTAGTTACATTTCGAGGCAAAATAAGATAATACTAAAACACGGTGCCAATTACGAATATCATTTAACCAATTAATCCTACTACTGGGAGTGAAAGCTCTTGATGGTTTTCATTACTCGAAAATTACAGAGAAATTGCGAATTAATTTGCGAGGTTAATATGAACAATCTTGTTCGAGTTATTTAATTTGTATGCGTTGCTAACGTAATGTATCGCCAATTTAGTTTGTGTGCGAAGTTTCACATTTTCATGGTCATATGAACATATTGTATAAATATATCAATATAATATATTGTATAATTTATGTATTGTATAATAAGTATTTTACTGAACAATAATATATCGGCAAGATAGGGTGGGAATTTTTGGAATCATTTACCTAAGTAAAGTTTTTACAACAGTGTGTTTAAATATTCAAAGATTGGTGAAAAAGTGGTTATTAGACTTGTAATCGCCAGTATAAACTTCACGTTTTTAGGATATCTACACGCAATCATTAAATATTGTACCGTAAAAGATATAAAAAAAATATTAATAATTTTAATATCAAGGCGTATATTTTCTTACCATTATATTTGTACACTGTAAAGAAAACTTAAAGAAAAACGGTAGTTTCAAGAACTCAGTCCAATTTGTCTAAACAAACAAGCGCTGAGACACTCGACGAATGGAAAGAAAAATGTGCTTTGTCTCAAATTTTCAGCTGAGAATACGTTTGAAACGTGCATTTCTCTTTTAGCCGTGCATTTGGTTTCGTTCCAGTTCGGGTTCACTTCCTTTATGCGATGCACATTGCTATTGAGGCGTTTCCAATTTTCCCCGACGACACGTGCATTCTTTGCGCGATGGGTGCACATTAATTGTTTGTTAAGCTATTATGATTAGCTAAATTTATAAAAAATGTATAAATTGCTAATTGTAATGTAACTTAAGTGTATTTAAATATATATATTTTTTTACTACTTTTATTTACTATACTTCTTCTTGTCTTCTATTCTTTACACTTTAGACAGCCCTCTATTTATCCTTTTCCTATATCCATCCCATGGTTGTCTGTGAGACATTGCCTTTGAGCGATAAGACCGCCAATTGTACTTTTTTTATGATTTCTGACTGTAATTATTTAATTTTTTGTGTGCAATAAAGTGCATAAATAAATAAATTGACTATTTTTACAATTCTTCTTTTAACCCACTAGTTATTTGTGAACTCGAAAAGTCTCGAAGTTTCTCATGCTCATGACACAACTAGATCTTAGTATGGGGACAGGACTATGTATGTGACTGTTGTGTGTTTTTATCGAGTCTGTCGAAGTTAAAATGTTACTCTGAAGGTAACCCTCACGTTTACACGTAGCAATACTCAAAACTAAATAATTACAAAGCACTGCGCTCGTCACCTCGACACATTAGGAGTTGAGCCTCATAATGCCCAGTAATTTAGCTGGCTACGATGTCCTTCAGCGGGATATAACTGCGCTTACTGCAGCTTGGCGGCAGAAATTAACTTAGCGGTAGTACCTAGCCAAATGGCTTCTCATATACAAGGGACCTGTAACATACTACTCGTACCTAGTGAAGATATTTATACAACTAAAGACATCATAAAAATGTTACTTATTATAAGTACAGTATATCTATAGGTTCTACAAAAAAGATAAGGCCTTATTACACTCGTAGGTCTTTGGAATCGGAATATCGTGCCTTCTCATTTTGTATGTATACGTATATATGTTACGAATTATTCGGTAAAGAAATTTCTTTGAAGATACCGTGACGTTAAATTAGTATTCATGTCAGACATACCCAAAGTAGAGACGTTTTACATATTCGTAGGCAGTTGCTAAGTGCAATATTAAATCAAAATATAAAAGAACAATAAATATTATGTATTTTTAGGTAGGTAGTTAGGTAAGGACATTGCAAAAGAGTTTATTATTAAAGAAAGATGGCCACTTAAAAAGCGACTGGATGTCACTACTTTCTTGTTAGTTTACTTCATGTAATATGTGGAAACGTCATTTCGTTCCAACTGAGTGAAAAAACTAAAATGTTGACCTTAAATAATAATTAATGTTATTATACTCGTAGTTTTTATTTGACTACCTCGGTGGCGTTGTTGTACTACGGTGTGATTACAAATCTGAGGTCTCGGGTTCGAATCCCGGGTCGGGCAAAGCGATATTGGATTTTTCTACTCATTATCAGCCCGTAGTCAGGAATTTGTGCCCGATATGGCGATAGGCTCGCCCCCTATCACATCGTGGGACGGAACATATAAGGCGACATCTATTCGTATCAAATGGACAGGCTGTTCCTTCGCACATATTCCGAATCCAAATGCAAGTTGGCTTGGTTACTAATCACAGTTCATTTGAATACAGCCCTGATCTACAAACAAGTTTGCGTACTCGCATCAAACCTAGGTTTTGCTAGTTTGTACAATGTGTTAAATTAAATCCAGTTACGCTGAGTCGTTTAGAAACGAAATATTTAAAATTCTTCTGGCTTAAGTTGAGACACTAATCGCATGCAATTTTAAATATCTGTAAATTACGTGTAACAATATTATGTGATTTAAAATATGTTTAATGTCTCCTAAATCTTCGTATGGTATTGGAAGAATTGAATTAATGATACTGGTTAGAAAAAAGAGAATATATTCTTTGAGGTAAATAGGCTGGAACACTTTTGGACAATAGATTTCATTTATTTCATAAATGTCCATGGCCCATAATTTTTTGGTTAGAAGAAGTAACAAAACTGGCTGTAGATAATATTTTATCTATGGCTCTTTTTAATATAAGTTAATAGGCTCTGTGTTTGTGATAACTGTATCCTTGTGTTTGGGTCAGTTCGAACTGCACTTGGTCGAGTTCCTTAAAATTTCATAATTTTAATATTTCTACTTCCGTGTCATATTAATTGATGACCGATTGGCACAGGAGGTATGTCAAAAGCTTTCAGGATCAAAAGTTGAGCATCGATCGTATTTTATTTAAACCTAAGGTTTTTGATCGACTCTGGTCATCGGTGCAAGTAGAATTTCATGTTTGTAAAAACGAATTCACGATACATGAGTAATCATAACAAACGGGGCAATGTTTTTTTCAAATGAAACACAAAGAAGTTGTTTTGTATTTGGTTGCCTTTATTTCAAAGATTTTTTGTCGTTGTTATAAACGCCCAAACGAGTCGAGTCGAAATACGCCACATTGATTTATTTAACTCATACGCACGAAGACGAAGGAAATCTCCAACTGACAGTTAAGGCTGTATGATATAAATTACCTTGGCCATTTCAGCGGGAAAACTTATTTATTGTGTTTCGGTGCGAATTGAATTGTGATTTCGGATAATATTTTATAGCAATAGCTTGTTGCCTACAATGGTCAAAAGTATCGTTTAACAAAGCTGGCTTGAATATTGTAGATAGTCTTCAAATAACATGCTATATAGTAAATATGTTTCTTAGTCTTTGATAAAAAAGAACCCTTATACAATACATTACTATGCATAAGCTCGTGTGGTTAGTTTGATCGTTTGGTACAATATGTAAATATAAATTTTACTTCATAATACCACTTTTATAATTATTAAATACATTCCTTTTTATATCAGCACAGGCAACAATTGTAAGAAAATAAGGAGCTTTTTATTAAAAAAAAAGTGAGTTCGATTGGTTACTTCAATAAAGACCGTACTCAAAAGGCTTAGAAAATAAATAAGAATAAAAGTTATTGTCTTATCACAGGATTATATAAATATAGTGACAACGTTTATAAGCCCATTACACGAGTTAACACCAGCTGGAATCAATATCTGCAGGCCTTATTGTATTCGTACGACTTGTTCGGTTATGGATGCTGATCTAACCTGAAAAGCTAAGCTAATATATCAAGAACAATATCTTGAAAATTAAATGAAATGAGAAAAAAATATTGAATCCATTAAAATGTACAACATTATTTAAATTCGTCATTTTTTAATCTATCACCCGGTTCGGAAAGCGGTTTTCTCTAGAGAAGAACGGGCAAGAAATTCTAGCTCTTAGCCTTATAATTTTGTGGCAGAGCCTCACTCAAGGCGCTAAAGAGGTTGCACCTATGCGGAAAGAGAACTGCGGATTGCTGTCCTTTGGTTCATTAGCTGCTTAAATGGATTGCGGGATTTTATTTACTGGTTTTCACCTCTTAATCTAGTATTGCTCTTTGTTGGAGGGTTTGTTTTTAATAAAGAATAAAGAAATATACTAGGGAAGGAAATATCCTTTCTTAGCCGTCAATCAAGGCTCAGTTTATAAAGGTAAAATCCTATCCTCGATTGTATCAACAAAGCTGTTTTTTTCTTTCTATGCTTCAAAGCTAAAATTGTGTTAAGATGTTATAAGTATTTCGTTTATACGTGTTTTATTTTATAAAGAAGTGTTCATTTCTCTTTCATGGAACATCAATCTAGTAGAGATTGAAGCAAAAACACAATGTTCATCCAAACAACGTCCAGGCAATTGAACCGCTGCTACTAAACACAATATCTCAATTTTATAGGGTTGTGCTCGTTGCCGCTCTTTATGGTGCGCCATAAAGTTTATTTATTATTGATTTATTTATGTATATTAGGGAAACATACAGAACTATTACAATTAATCATAGATATATAAATATGAAACATAATCCAACAAAGTTTCCACTGAAAGCTAATACATATTATTAGATAAAAGTGAACGGGAATATTACACTACACAATAAAAAAAAAAAAGTAAAAGTAAAAAGAAAAAAAAAAGTTAAGAATTAAATAACATGTGTACTTTTATAATAAAAACTTGGCAATTTTCTCAAATGTTACTGAAACGCGCACGTGGAGATCGTTTACATCTTTATATATAAAATGTCTCCGTGCTTGGTTCTTTAAGTGGCGGGCCAAAGTGCACGCGTAAAGAGTGTAAATAAAACACAGACATAAAACAAATATGTTTTTAAATGGATGCTAATTTAGATTTGCCAAAAAAAAAATACACAAGATTTTAAACAGTAGGTTATGAAGAGCGTAAAATTTCGTACTCATATTAAACGCCGTTGATATTATATGTACGTATTTGCACTAAGTGTGATTGGAACAAACATACCAAATCCTAAGTGATGATAAAAAATCAATTCAGGCGGCAACAGGTGCTACCGCGTTTATATACATTTAACTCTATGATTATATCGAAATCAATTAATTTCCTAAGTTACAGTCGCTTCCAATTTCCCGATTTAAAAACAATAAAGAAAATAAAAGAGGTAACGTGTGATTGAACGTCCATGTATGTTTCCCGCATCAAATAAATTGTGTGTCTGTAAGATATTGCCTGAAGCAATAAGACCGGTTTTTCTACCTTTTAATGAGTATAATTTCTCATTATTTTGTTTTCTTTATATGCGCAATATACAAACATAATAAAAATGTAAAGTACCTTCATTTTAGAAGTCCAGAATTGCGCATTGTTCAGCCCTGGGCGCTTAGACGCGCAGTGGCAAGTAACACGATTATAAGCGGCTGATTGAGTCCCGCCCAGTGTTACTGTATTATCGCCGTGTAATACAACAGGCTTGTCTCTACGGCTATTGGACTTGTATGCAGGCGTGGGAAGTGTGTCAACAGCTTTATTTAGCACTGCATTATTATAATATAATGATTTTATTTTTTTAAATAAAAGAAAATAAACAAAAGGTGTACGGTGTTAATTCTTTGCATGGGTCTGTTGATAGAAGGTGCTCACTGCACCTAGGTGTGTGGGCGAATATTGTTTTATTTATAATGTCAAACTTTTCACTGCCTCGGTGGCGTAGTTGTACTACAGTATGATTACAAAGCTGAGGTCTGCGGTTCGAATGCCGGGTCGGGCAAAATGATATTGCATTTTTCTGTTCATTATAAGCCCGGAATCAGGAATTTGTGCCCGATATGGCGATTGGCTCGCCCCCTATCACTTCGTGGGACGGAACAGACGCGGCGAACAGTGGGTGTCCTGGTTACTACCAGGAATACCTCTGCCTACCCCTTTTGGGAAAAAGGCGTGAGATTACGTATGTCTAACATTTCATAAACACACAAAATATATTTCAGATCCTATTTAAATGAACCACTCTGTCCCCTTGAAAAATAAATTCAACGCAAACTTCATTATAACAAGATGAGTTTATTGCCTCTTGTTGAATATTTGAAAACGGCGCCGTGAAATTCATATTCATGATTGTACGATTTCCTCTCTCGTGAATATATGCTTTTATATTTTGCACCAGTAGATTTTGTATTTGTTGATAAGAGAATACATACTTCGTTCATGATTACTTTAGCTAATAAAGGAATTTGATTTTTAGTGGTTAGGAAAGTACGTCAAATTTTCGCACCCCAGAGTCTAAACCGCAACGGGTGCAATGCCCGAGTCCGTGCATTCTGTTTGTGGCCTTCACATACATAACTACTAACTACCACAATATTGCAGTAAAACTGTACAAAGTTTATAAAAAACTTCCTAAACAGTCCATACACAATGTATTTGCATCATTAGCTTTGTATTACTGCATTAAGATTTGATATGGCGCGAGCTTATTATGGGAACGCAATAATATTGACGAAATGTATTTGCGTTTCTACGAACTCTAATTTACTTAAGAAAAAAACAGGTGACTCGACACTTGATTTAATTTAGGTTCATAAAAGGCCACCGCGATCAACTAAGATAAAAAATCGTGCTCTACCGTCGCGTTCAATATTACCAAAATGGCAAGATTTTGATCCTAATTCTAATTTCAAATGAATTTGAGTTGTAAGTATAAGACAACAGAATATGTTGTTAACATGCTCCGTAAACGTTTGATGTGTAAAATTGTGGACGTCCGTTCCTAAATATGTAAAGACAAATTACAAGGAACTGAAATGTGCCATTATAATGGTTATATTATGTATATTTTCCGCAGTTTTGTATTAATCGAATGTGAATATTGTTGAAGTTAAAATGCGTCATTAGTTGGTGGTGCTGAATGTCGGCTAGTGTGTCAAAGGTCGTCCATTGTACCAAAACACGAACACAATCATTCCACAACGTCATTGTTTCCGTAACATGAACACCCTCTACCCGACTTACAGGTTTTTCATGTTTCTTTTTTCGAGAATTTAATTTAGTGGTCCATTAGTGTAAAATGTTTGAAAGAGTACATTTTTTGTGTAATTGTGACGTCAGAATTTAGTTGTAGTATAACTGCGTGGGAAAAATATTAAAACAGATTTGAGCAAAAAACCCTAAGCTGTCTAGCCAAATCCAATATGTGCCCCGAGTATTTTTCTCAATGGTTCCTCTTATAGGTGACTTTAATACAATTAGAATGCCCCTGATACTTATGTATGGATGTTGCTTATTTTATTTTATAATATTTGTATCATTTTCTAATATATTAAAACATTAGAATTATGCAGATATAATTAAACTGTTATTGCAGCGCATATGTCGCGGAAAACAAGTCGTTGGTCAAGGCAAGTCATAATTAATCACAATTAACAAGCTCCGTAAACGTTTGATGTGCAAAATTAAATAAAGGACGAACGTTCTTAACGGTGTCATAACAAATAAGAAGGAACTCAAACGAGCAACGATAATCGTTTGTGGAATAACGCTTTTATTTTTAAATGTTATTCTATTTTTAAAAAAGGATTTGTTACTGACCAATTTAGCAGTTTTAATCCCAAACTGAATAATGAGTTGGGTTGTTCTAATTTTGTACGCTGTAAGCGGTCCCTTCAGAAAGTGAAGAATGAATGAAATAGGAAGTTATTAGCCTAATAATTCACGGATAATTACTTATTTTAACAACATCATCTGGAATTAGATAGCCTCAAAGACAGATATAGTTGGGATAGTTTTACGATGTATTTCTTCAAGAAAATGCTCGAGGAAAACGTGGATTGACCTCTTGATTACAATAATTTATGGTTTAACTAGCTTATATCAGTGAGCTATTGTATACTAGACAGAAGACCGGGTTATTAAGGCTGATGTTGCGGGTTCAATCCCATTGTTCCAACACACTTACAACTTTTCGGATAACATAAAATATTTGAATTGTTCTTCTTTATATTTTTTTCTATTACGAATGCGCTGATATAGGTCAAACCATTTTGGAACGACTATATAAATGATGGCGTGTAAATTTGTTTTAAGTGCAGGATGGAAGCAGGTGGCAGAAGAAAAAAATAATTATTGAGCTATATTTATAGCTTGTGTACATGTGTCGCAGACATGACAAACATGTGTTGTGCTGAATTATAAAAAAATATCTATCAGGCTTAAGTTTCAAAAAAGAGCAGAGGGATAATCTCAAATTAAGATACAGTCATAGATTAAACAAATCTGCCGCACTCACGACAATATTGTGTAGAATAAAAAAAATACGTACATCTTCCTTGAGCGACAGAAATATGAAGGCATAGAAAATCACGTGCGTTTAGTACAAGTGTAGCGAGTAAGCACGTGCTGTCGTCTGTCGTACTGCAGTTGTGTGGTTGTGTTGTAGCCTGCAGGGCCTAGCCACCCCCTTGACACGCCGTAATAAGCTAATGCGGCAATCTAAACTGCTTATTGTCACGTTCACAGCTTCCCTTTTTAATGCTTTTTTAATTCTTTTTCAAAAAAAATAATTAAATAAAAATGAAACATATAGGTCTGGTCTGTGAGTTTGAATATTTTTGTAATAGAAATAAGAATACTTTAAAAGGATTTTTAATTACGGTATTATATTAGTTGAATAATATATTTAAAAAATGTTTCATAACATAAAAAAAGTTTTGGTAACAATGTTTTTACTGCATTAAACACGTGCACTCTCCTTGAAACTTCAGAGGTGCAACATTGACGAAATATTTTTATTTCACTTATATTAATTTTTCACATCGACTAAAACACTCAAAATTAAATTCAAAGCACATTTTCATACATACCTAAGACAACTGCAAACGTCGAATCAATATACACCTTTGTTTTGATACGGTCGCCCTACTTGTATTGCCAAAATTTCGGATTGTTGGGTGTCCAAAAATTTTGGTATTGCGCTCACGTCTTCTGTACATGTCACGTGACAGTTTGCAGTGTACAGTACATATGTGTTAATAATACATGGTCGTGATTAATGTTGTTATTCCGAGTGAGGTTATGTTTAGTGCGAGGAGTAGCCGCGCGCGGCGCTCTCAGCGCGGCCGGCGGTGGGCGACTGAATGCGCGAAGGCGGGCGGCAAATATCCCTGCCGTACGATTACTTACTTACGAGTATAGCTAAGTCACGCTAGAGGAACTCTTTTGACAGATCATTAACGTTTTAATTTTGATTGACTACCCAAAAATGGGTAATGTTTTTAGGCTTCACACATGTTTCTATGTGTATAATATGTAAGTTTCTTTATACCAAAATTAATTTTTAATGTCTGAAACTCGCGAAAAGTTGTTTTTACACATATTAAAATAATAACCACTTTATTAATCCTCGGCATTTGAATTAAGCGTATAAATAAGTCAAGCGTAATTTGTGGCGCATTGAAAATTTGTCAGATTTCGTCGAATTGTCTAAGAAAGAACTCATTCTTTCTTCATGTTTTGTTATTAGGTAGTCTAAGGCGATCATATGCACCGTTATCTACAATTTACAAAATATAAAGCTGAAAACTATATTGGTATTGAGTTGGATGTGCGTGCATTTGATAGCCACGCTCAACCTGTCAAAATGTTCATGCTACGTTGTCCTCACTATACGCTTTAAGAAATGCCATCTCACGCTTTCATAGCACCGTGTTATGTGTGACAAAGACAGCTGTTTTAAATGTTAATGTAATCAAAGAGTGTTTATGTTTACGATATACGCGTTGTTGTTTCGTATTTAAACACAATTTTATTTTCGTGTAAAGCGCCGAAGACGCGCGATATAGTGGTCATTAACCCGCAATACAAAGTTGTGGAACACTTTTAGGACAGCTATTAATTGTCAATTAATGATTTGATTTTATATTAAGTGTCTTTTTTTCGGAACTTTTTTAAGTCGACAAAATAGTACAAAATAGTAACCGTTTGTTCAAAATAGAACAATTATTTTTTTTCGAAATACTATACCACGTTTTGCGTTTGATGCCTTCCTTTTTTTCTAAAAAGGCGTGAATATATCCCGACAGAACAAAATAAAAATGCAATGAAACAGCCAGTACTCGTTGATACATTCCAAGGCAGTTAAGACGAACATAAAAAAATAATCAGCTTAAAAGTTAATTGCCTGATGAATGGATTGCGTTTAACGCGCTTTTAATATTTAATTTATTAATCGCCGATATTCTGAGAATACGTGCTACTGAACAATGCATAGCCTGTGTGTTATACTCTTTTTAGAACTCATTGTTTGTTTTCGTGGAATCAGAAGTGAAAACTGCACAAAAGCTAAGCCAAAGACCCTTGAAGGATATATCGTAGGGGGCGAATTAGTGCCTATTGAAAAGTTTCCTTTCCAAGTGCAAATATTCAATTTTGGATCAATGTGTTCGGGCACCATTATCAATAGTTGGACGGTGCTCACTGCTGCGCATTGTTTTGATCTTAATTATGATACTCGTGAAATGCGGGTGCAAGCTGGTAAGTGGCGTAAGGTCGTCTACGAAGTTCTGTCGCCGACAGCGCTGCTGCCAAAATAATGTAGATAGTTTTGCTCTCTTCATATTTTATCATATTGGACATGCTTATATTATTAGATTATGCGTATAAATGCTAGTGTTTATATTTTACAAACAAATCAAAGTATGAGTTAAATATAGGTATGTAAATTTTTAAATTTTATTTGTAGTTTCAAATTTCGCCACACGCCAAGATTTTAGATTATCTATACTATAATTATACAGTCTCTATTTGGTTTGTATTCTTAACGGATAACTAGTGACAGCGAAACAGTTTTTCTGATCAGCATTAGCTTTATTTTCTATTAAACACAAACACTTAGCGTTGGCTATTTCTTCCAAACGCTCTGGTAATTATTAAGTCTAAATAATATTGATTACATGCCATAAATTGACCTCGAATTATTTCTAATGCCAACATTAATTTCTTGGCCTTAAAACGTATTATTAATTTAATTATACGCAATGCAGTTACTGTACAAAAATATCCCGAGAATCTACGGCTACATCAGGCTAAACATTAATCCGTCGTTATTATTCTATGACTCGGTTATTGTCTACAGGCGATGGTCGTTAAACCCGCTCGTTTGCTTTGATAGCATCAAAATGTTAGCTTTGATCATTGGTTTAACTTTGGCGAACTTGCATTGGATTAACGTGTTAAGCCGTGGTTATGTGTACATATACGATAATCGGCAGTTGCCTCACGGGAGTCATAGCATCATGTATCTACTGAATTTTCTTCAGTATTTATTGAATGCAGTGTATGTGGTTTCACACCTAGCTTCGGTTCTCTCGTTGTCCATAAAACCTGGGATCAAAAAGTGTTTATCTCCACATTGCATATTAGGTATTTGATATACCTTTGGCACTTGTTCACTCGTAAATTATTAAACCAATAATAATATATCAGCGCATATATATCCCACAGTAGGTCGCAGGTATCCTCCGGCCTCCAGGTTTAGTGTGAGTTGGCGGACTAAACCAATACTTCCAATCCATCGGCCAAAGGAAGTCCAGCTGAACATAGGCCTCTCCCAATTATTTCCACAGTGACCTGTTGGATGCAGCCTGCATCCAGCGACGTCCCGCGACCTTGACCAGGTCGTCTGACCACCTAGTTGGTGGACGTCCCACTCTCCGCTTTCCGCTTTGGGGCCTCTATTCGAGAACTTTTTCGCTCCATCGGCCATCAGTTCTCCGTGCTATGTGCCCCGCCCATTGCCATTTCAACTTGCTAATTCGCTGGGCTATGTCGGTTACTTAAAAACTAACCAAATGTAGTTTTGATCAGATATTTTTGTATCATAAATATTTTAATGATTAACCAATACTTTCTGTGACAAAATTGTTACATCACTTGTGTAGTAGATAAAACTTGATTTGTAAGGGTCAACAATGTAATGGCTGACATTTTACAATGCAGCATAAATAAAAGTAATAGAGGAGGTGTACAGGCGCGGCTGTATATTGCTTTCTGAGGTTGCCACAAAACAGAACGGACTACAAACAATCGAATTGAAATTCCGAACATCCGACCTAAACCGGTATCGAGAGAATGGGCATTTGATTCCCGAGATTTTTATTCGGCGCTGCATTGAGGAATATTTTCAACTACTAAATGTTTTTCAGATTGGATTTTAAAAAGTATGAATATATGCCGCCGTTTATTTCAATACTTCGGCACCCCAAACCTCTGCGCAGACTATATCCATGTTTTTTTCTTGGTTTCGAAACAATAAAAATATTTAGTTCTTGTAATCGTATAATACTTTCTTTTTATATATTTTTTTGAATATCCTTTTTACATTTACATCTCGTCTTATACATAAAAATCCCTACATTTCTCCCTTCTTCCGGTCCTTTCCACTTACATCTCCTCATCCATCCCTCCATCCATATTTAAAGACTTTCAAGTAGCAACACTTGCACGACTCCCAAAGTGTTTTTTTTAACGTTTTGAGTTGCACATTTTTATGTTTTAAAAACATAACATATTTGTAGATAACACTAAATGTTACTTTTGTACCGCAGAATAAATGAAAATCGGTTGTAAAGGAGTATACGATAGCTAGCTAAAGAATAGATTGATATGATTTATATCCAGATCGAGGCTTATGTGAACATTCTTCGTATATTCAAAGGCTATATTTTAAATTAAAATATAATACCTATCGGCTGGCGAGAAGCTTTGTTCGTTTACAAAAACGCCACTGTTCTTTTAGCTCGTGTTCAATCAAAAAAGTTGCGTTTTAATCTGAAGTGTACAGCGCTCGGGAATTGCTTTTTTAATTAACAGTTGCGTGGCTTGAAGACCTTATTAGCGTTGCAAGAAACGTCCTTGGAAAAACAGGCAGTAGTAAAATTAATAAAAATTTAAAAAGTAATTGCTTGCTGCAAATATACACATATATTTGTGATAACCTCATTCCGGTCTCTACTTTCAATAATAGTATAACGAATGCTGGATGACGAAGCCATAATTTCATGGTCTCTATTAGTTTTGAATATTAGAGTAAGCATTTATAATATAAGGGGAACGTTGGTACTTCACAAACGTAGATAAAAATGGTGGTGCCGGCCTACCTTTTTCTGCCCTCCTATTGGCTGACATTTGACGGATTGTCCAACATGCAAGAATTATTTGAAAAAGCAAAAAAAAAATGTTTAGGACTATTAAATTACACTCAAACTCGTTTTAAATGGATAATAATTAAATTTAATTTCGGTTACCAACGAAATTTATAGAAATTGGTTGTAAAATAATTGTGTACAAATATATGACAGCACTCCCTCTTTATTATAAATATCTACTATAAGTCCTGCATCTATATCGCACCATCCAGCTACAAAGCAGTATGTCAGACGACGTTTTCCTTTCTTATAACCGTACATCTTATGGGATACACATTAAGGTAACTTTCAGATCAGGTCTTGTGATATGGAATTTTACTTAGTGTATTTTGTGGTTGTATTTTATATATCTAATTTAATGGTGTAATATAGATATGTTCTTCATGGGAGGATGTATTTAATTATTTGCCTACATACCTTCTCACACGAAAGTAGGAGATGCTATTTAATATTAAAATATCCCACGATATTCGTCCACGGATGTTATTTAAACACGGCATACAGTAATGTGCAGTGTAGACAAATTGCTACTAAACTCAATAATTATAGCATCGTTTATTGTTAACTAACGAGTTCAGCAGCAAATTGACTTCTGAAAGTTCCCAACTTTTGTAATTTATTAATGGACATCGCAGCTAGTTACGTGTATCCGCTTGCAGTAGCAAATCGCCTTCCGGTCTATCGTGACGGAAATTGCTTACTTGCACTCTCGCCCTTTGGCCTCCTGTTGCTTGGTACGTCATAACGTCCGGCTATTTCTCAACAGTGAAATATTGGCTCCTTTTTCATATAATACCGGGGAATGAGGTGACAATGTTCGCCGTCGGTTCAGTTTTTATTTTATGATAATTTTATTGTGATGTCATTGTATTTTGTGTTAGATGCAGTTTATACGTTTAAATAGATGGTTATTTAAAGGGAAGGATGTATTTATTTCTTCGATCATATGGTCTGACATCTTTTTGTATCATTTATTTATGGAAATGTATTTGTTTATGGAAACATTCTTTCTGCATGAAATCTGCATTCGTAATTTTCACCTCTTTTTGTATCACGGATAATGGTATCTGACACTGTTCTTCAAAGAAGAAAAGTTTGAGTCGAAAAGGGAGCAGAAATTTAAAGTTCATTGATAATATATTTATACTGTTAATAGGTGTTTTTATGTTAAGAGTAAATCTGTCCAAAAGTTGTGTCTTTATTGATTCTGTTTTAGCCAATTACCCCAGTATTTTTTTTCCCTATTTCCTCACAAAGTAAACTGTTTGAGTCTTGAGTTTTAAAGAAAGAAATCCGAAAAGGTATTCATGCTCAGTAATCATCATCATCATCATCACCAGCCCGTTGCAGTCCACTGCTAGACATGGGCCGCACCCAAGGTACGCCACAGAGCCCGGTCTGCTGCTTTATGCATCCAGTCGCTACCGGCCCTCTTGTGCAAGTCGTCCCGCCATCTGAGGACGTCCCACGCTACATTTGCCAAGACGCGGTCTCCACTCCAGAACACGCTTACTCCAGCGGTTATCTGTTCTGCTTGGTAATATCATTTATCATTTACCAATGTCTATATTTACAGGCGCAAGATTCGTATATGACTTTAACGCCACAAGTTACGGCGTGGCCACCTTCATCATCCATAGGAACTACAACAGCACCGCTCAGTTTGTGAATGACATCGCCTTGCTGTTCGTCAACCAACCCTTTCAGTTCGGCAGCGTCACCAAGAAGGCCTTACTCGTGAACAACAACAAATGGATGTCGTCGAAGGAGACGAATTTTACTGTTACCGGGTGGGGGTGGACTACAGTAAGTAGAGAGTTTTAGTTTAATAAAGAGTGTTAATAGGACGAAAGATTAATATAATTATATATGTAGGTATGATTAGTGATTACACAAAATGTATGTAATCGAGAAAAAGCTGAGTAATTGTTTTCACATTATTGATGAAACTTCGTGTTTACGGTTCAGAATCAAAAAAAGGAAAACGGATCACTTAACAGTTCCCTGTGATTGTCTGTTAAGACCTTTATAATTATTATGAATGATTTACTACGACAATTTGTGAAAATAATCTTTTATTTTAATTTATTTTTGACCAGTAATAAGTGGGTAATTTTTTATATCCGAGATGTGTACGCTTTACATTGCGGTATTGAGGTATATAAAATTATTAACATCAAAGCAAATGGACGATCACTTTCAATCGTACTCTCGATTGCAGAGGACGCCCGTGCTCTGTAGTGGGACGTATATGGGCTGAAACAGAAATGGACGATGTTATCCGTTTAAGGTATTGCGATTTCCAATATACAAAAAAGACGAAAATAAGAATATGCTTAACTGTTTCATTAATAGTAAACGAAAACGTAGTACGGAACGAATTATGTATATGATGTATTTGATAAAGACGGGAAATAAATTAAAGTTAATTTAATTACCTGCGCAAAATACCTATTATATTGTTTCTTTGAACGCACTATTCCGAAATATTGTTAATCCTTGAAAAACTTGGTATTATACTATTCTTGCAGACCTTTAAAACAGTATAATACAAAAAATGCGTTAGCCTTCATAAAATGTAAATTCACGCCGAAAAATTATCATATCAATAGTCTTATGGTATTGTCGTGGTTATATATATTTCATGCGAGTTATTTCATTGTTATTTAAATTTTGTATTTTTTTCATATGTATCGATCCGTTGATATTTTGATATATGTATTTATAAAACATTGCGGATTTAACCATAAAGTGATGTTAAATGACCTTATTTTTAATACCGGCGTGGTACTTACTCCATTGTATAGTACGCGAGAGGTCGGTATGGCAATCGGGGTATGATGTGACGGGTGGGGGAGGGGACCCTTCGGAGACCGTCACACGCATTATGGGCCGCACCAAAAAGCGCCTCCATATACGTCCGCGTAACTGCCCGGACCAAAACCATTCCTGGTCCTTCCATCGTGGGAGCCTTAATTGTCCCACACTAACCAGTGGAGGAGGGGACGCCCCCCACACGGCACATCGCCTGCGCGATATAGTTTTTCTCATATATCTTTCCTGTGGTACCCACCCTTGCACCCATATCGCTTAAGTTGTTTTGCATTGGCTCTACTTCTTTAAGTAACATTCCAGTACGGAGGCTCGATGTCGGACCTGGGTCTAATGATGGCGCAACTGAAGTTCGTGCCTTCTCGGGAGTGCGGCCGACTTCACAACCTGAGGATCAGCGACGATATGTTCTGTCTGTACGGCGACGGAGCTCGGGACACCTGTAAAGGAGACTCGGGCGGTGGCGTTCTGTGGAACGGGTGAGGGACAAATTATACCATTTAAACATGATATGTAGTAGGTATATCAGTTATAGGATTTTAAGAGCAAAAGAATTTAAAAAGAAAAAATAGGTAAACTCAGGTTCGTACCCTGGACAGGGTGCGCAAAGGTGTCACTAATTTCACCCACAGCACGTGATGGTAACAGATTATAATGTAGATGTATCTTGTAATGATCCCTAAAATAATTTAGTTCATAGTACTCATATAGTAGATGCACTGTATGTATTCAGTTTAACCATTGTATAGCTAAGGCTGTCAAATAGAAAGGTTCTTTCGAAAGTAATCATGATTTTAGCATATTTCTAAATCTCATACAAGGTTTGTGGACAAGGACGCAGTGGATGTTTTATCAATTATCATTATATCCGCTATTTTCCAATAGTAGACACATTGGATTTCCCAGTGTAAATAAATATGACAGATAAAGTTAAGTACCTATTGACTAATACGGGACTTTACAGTAAAAATAATCGTTTAATTGTGTCTTGATAATATCATAATAACTGCTGACTATTGTTATATGCCGGCCATGGCACATACCTACCATAGATATATATATTACTTTATGACTTGGAAGACTAATACTGCAATTAATGTTTTCAAGTTAATAGTCTCGTCCCGTTTTACACTTCATGATTGTAACAGCTGTCTGTAACCACCAGCACTTTTGTCTTGGTGTACGGTTCATTCTTACCTAGATTGCTACCATTCCACTACAGTCTAGACGAAAGTAGAAAATAACCTGTCCCAGCCGTCACCTCCTCTGCCGCTTGTATATCATATATGTACATACCGAGTATATTTTTAGTTTTAGTTCTATATTATTCTCAATACACCTTGTTTTTTGGCCAAGAAGCAAAGCAATTAAGCTCCCCTTTGCTGCTTCATCTCTTACCAACCTAAGTTAGATTGTAAGAGAATGCCTTAGGCATTAAGTCTGCCTGTATACTAGTCAGTATATGAAGCTAAAAATAAAGAAATATGTCCAGACTGCGACCGAAAACGAAGCCAGGTGATAGTTTAAGTGATTACAGACATAATGCAACAAAAAATTTCGCAATAAAAGCGACGATGTTTTTCATTTTTAGGTATCATTGTGTTTGGGGGGTAAATACATAGTTTCTGCTAAAATATAATTTATACTCTTGCGTACCATTGTATATTTAAAAATTCGGGTGAACATTATTACTTTAGGAAAAACTGTATTTACCACCCAAACACAAAAATTACAAAAAAACGTCGCTTTTTTTTCCGAAATTTTCAGGTACATTGTGTCTGAATTCACTAAAAGTACCACCTGGCTTCGTTTTCGGTCGCAGTTTAGATATACCACAGGGTATATATAATATACAGATATTGCTACTTAGCACAGCCTGATAATTATGTTGCCCAGTAGACGAGACACTTCTCTTTTAAATATAAAATATTTTCAATCGTTCGATACTCTATCTGCATTGTAGGGTGCACAGCACTTATCACTTCCACTGTAGCTTGTCCTGCCAGTATACAAAAATCCCTTTATTTGTTTAATGTGCTGAAATAGGTAGAAACTCGATCTGTCATATCGTGATTATAGATTTATGAAGGCACGTGATTGTCCCCGTGGACGCTGGTAGCGAGACAAGGGTGAAAACGAATATAGGTCAGCGTGATGAGCTGTCACGTGCTGTTTGTACAATCTCTTTATAATGCGCAATGATAATAATTGAAAGGAATGTTTAATTGAATATTCACTTGTACTACTTATTGTTTTATTACTTTCTTTTCATTGTGGAATGTATTGGTATAAAAATATAATACTTCTAAATTTAAAATTCAATTTACTATCTGATAGCGAGACCTTGCCATCTGAGAATCGAAATATTCTTATAAATTGTATAGGTAATTATTATTAATTTAAAAATAATTTATTAATGTTTATTTTAGAAAGATGTCTTGGTATACTTAAATACCTTAAGTGTTACACGTACTTCCCAATTATCTTTATACCTCAAATGTTTAAATTAGATTACATTTAAGTCGGTTTATACAAGATGTTTCCAGACATTATTTTATATGTTTATTTCCTTATCAAGTAACTGCATGCGACGTAATTGGCCTTATAAAATGTTTTGACCGAAGTTACGAACCTACTTACACAGTATAAACTTATTAAATATTCTCAATGAAACAGAATCAGTTGCCAAAAAAACATTAATAAAAACATGTTATGGTATAAATAGAAATATTACACGTTTATCATATTTCTTACTTCACAATGAAAGTATTCAAACCTTATATTTATTTTACTGTTAATCAATATCAGATTTTTTTTTCGTATTATTCGAATAAAATATTTTTGCACAAAAAAGTATATGTTTCAGGTTGGTTGTTGGGATCACGTCGCACGGTGATGGCTGCGCCCAAATGCTCAAGCCGAGTGTGTACGCCAACGTGTGGCACTTCAGAAAATGGATAGAGCACAACGTGTACAGATTTTTCGACATCATGTGCCAAGGAAAAATGAAAATAAACGGTTTATCGTGAACAAAAATAAGAGTTAATTTATTTTATAGTCATCACGCGATGTCCTGCTGATGGTGTGTCTGTTGTAGGTGCTTGGGATCACTCGGCACGCAATATTTCTTCAGGAAACGAGAACTGTTCAGAATTATCCACCTGGCAACAGAGCTAATATTAAAACCACTGGTTCGAAAATATCTGCAGCGGAACAATTTTTCTTTGTTTGTTTTCCTTGTGACTGTTTGAGTTGAGATTTCACGCTCGCTCTTCCTATGTTAATATAAAAGACATTAATGTTTGGCCCGCTGACAAAAACAATAATTAGGTTTTATAAGATCGTTCTAATTGTTTCGAAAAAATCATTTGCGTTGTAAATCTTTATCTTTGTTAAAACATATATCTTATTTAATACTAGTAGTCTTATTTTTTTATGCATTTTGAGAAACGAATACGAAACACGTGACCGAATCTGCACGCTGATCAAGTCTTCCTCAACTTTGCTTGCCACGACGTGTTTTGTACTTTGTCTGCATGTAATTTCTCACAAAACTAATTAATTCACATACTTATTTTTGGAACAATGTTTTTAAATTTTTTAAAACAACAAAGTGATTACAATGGATCTGATAAATGGTGTATAATCCAGATAAATTATTCACTGGTATGTGACGATTTAAGATGTTTCGCCGGTCGTCAACATTATACTAGCCAACTTGAAACTGAATACACACAACCTGAATCAAATACGCAACACACTCGCTGTGTGGCCTATCCACTATCGCAGGAGTGGCCAACAAGTAGATCGCGATCGACCGGTCGATCGCGCGACCAATTTTTTAACCCATTAAATAAATATTCATGTATGTTGCTGGAACTCGCAAGAGTGCACGGCGGTATAAAAGCACATGGCATAAACGTCCCTCTTCTTACCTAAGAAATAGGTCGATCGCGACTCAATTTTAAAATAAAAAGTAGATCTTATGTGCACAAAAGTTGGCCACACCTGCACTATCGTATACGGTGGACGTTTTTCTGGCGGAACCAAATATCCTAGCACCTGCCTGTTGAATTTGTGGTAAGTACTGTGCTCTTTATGTTTGTACATTAATACTGATAAGTGATAACGGAAACAACATCGTGCGCCAAGGATTGTTTCCCTGATGACTCACCACCGCCCTCATTGGGGAATCGAAGGAGCAGGAAGTGATAACGGAGTTGACATGGTCCCCGGGAATTTACTTTATATCGTGTAAGTCTGAAAATAATTTATGACGGCCTATCTGTCCTTGACATTCGATTTCATTTGAAATTGTAAATTAGGATTGAAAGCTTGTAATGTTATTGCTTCTCAGCGTAACAGTAGCGCGTGATTTTACTTCGTTTTGCCTTATCACTATGGCTTTTAATGCAACTAAATATATCCGAGTGTGATGATTAGGCCAGATCTCCAAGATTGACACGGTCTTAAAGATATTTACAATCAGTGACAAGTAAAGTCTGGCGTAAGCATTGCACATTGATGCGTCGTGTCCAGCTAAATATAAGCGCATTTGGTTAGACGCCAGCTGTGAAACGAGAGGCCGCGGGTTCGATCCCCGCACCGATGCAAATATTTGTTTGATCCACAGGTATTTGTTTCGGGTCTGGGTGTTTGTGAGACTGAAAAGTCCCTCGTAGTTTCTGATACCCACGACACGAGACTCGATCGTAGTGTGGGGTCAGGGCTATGTATGTGACTGTCGGGTGTGTTTATTTATTATTCATTTATATAATATACACCACGCCTCACTGGTCTTGTAAAATGTAAAGACTGTTTTTTTTAGTTCAATGGACCGGCTAACGAGCAAACGGGTCACCTGATGGTAAGTGATCTCTGCCGCCCATGAACATCCACAATGCTGGAATTATAGATGTGTTGTCTGCCCATCAAATCGGGAGGGGAGCGGAAGGGTAAAAGCATGGGAAGAGTGAAGATCGAACTGGGGGACGCTGTTTTTTTAAAGCCGACTTTACGTCTAATGCAAGAGCAACCGAATTTAGATCGGATTATTTCATGATTTAGCGATAGCTTCTTATCATATCTAAAAACGATGGTTCCGTCACTTGCTGATAAATATGTGCATTTTTATATTCACGTGCTTATACTTATAAATTATAATATATATTTTTGTGTTTACATAACATAATGCAAAATGGTTGTCAGTTAATCTGTATTATTTTAGATTTAAATTACGTTGTTAATTTATCATATTGATTACATTAACCCTTGCATATCGTTTAGAAGGTATGTGTTTTTGGACACACATACAAACCTACCTATATGCATTGGTTGAAAATAAAGATATTGTATATAATTTATATGAAGACAAAACCGGTGGTGATATGTTTTTACCCGCTTTAATATAAAAGATAAAACCCGCTATTAGCTATGAAAATACGTGTGTTTTAAATTTAGTTAGTGCACATCCGATATTTAATTGGTCGGCGTAATCTCGAACGACGAGAAATTATTACCTTTCGCCGGGCGCTCATCTATCATACTCAATAATTGAAAGAAGCAGTAAAGCCAATTTTAAAATTGCTGTTGGACGTACATACCTACCTTATTGTAATACATAGAATATCAATTTTACATGACAAATTTACTTCTTGTTGTAATGTTTTCCTACTAGTGAAGGTTGGCAGGCACTTCAGAATACTTTAATTTGAGAATTTGAGAGACAAAATGGGCGACTAATTCCTACTCTAGTTGTGTCGAAATTTCAAATTGATCCGTGAGTATTAAAAAGGAAAATATATTGTAAGGAATATATATTAAATGGAGCTTATTATTCACGCATTAAATTATAACTTACTACATATATTGATTTGAAGATTAATAATAAACAAAAGATTCTTATCATTTCGTCCACCTTTGTGACGTAATTTGCGTTAATCCGACTGTAAAACAAGAGACAATGTGTTCGAGTGCCGTGCAATGTCTTTGAAAGTGGTAGAGTCATTGGTACTTTAAAACTATGCTGCATCGACCGGGGTTATATTAATGTATAATAAAAATCAGTTTCGTTCGATTAGATAGACTTACTGGACACTCTTTAGCTGATGGTACAATATTATTACCATACTGGACAAATATAATAACAACCCACACAAATTTAACACTGTGTTTAGCCTGTGTTGGTACCTAGGTCGCTTTTTGACCAGGTCGACTTAATAGAAAACCTGGCATCCTTCATTCAGACTACACTGTACTTAGCAGCTGACAACAGTATTGCAGTCACTGTATTACCAGTAAAATACAATAATCAGATGTGGTTGTTGTGGTATCGAACAACATACCGTAGTCTTTAATATAAACGACGTATTTTACTGTGGGTTTGGAACTAAACTTACCTATGAAAGTAAGACACATTCGTAAGTGCAAAAGCAGCATAGTAACGATAAAAATTACGTATTTCACTGGGTTGGAACTATAAATATAACTCTTTTATTTTACTATTATTTTTTTCTTACTTGTGAAAGTAAGACACGTTCGTAAGTACAGCAATATGCGGCTCCTTCTTGTCTGTACCTCCGAAAGAGACTAAACCAACGAGTAAATCTTTGAAGGTCGCTGGCCCTCCGTTGTCGCTCAATCGCCGGTCCTGATAGCAACAAAAATATTACTTTATAACAAGACAATTTTACATTTTGTAAACATAAATTCATAATGTTTTCACCTTGTCATTTACGACTTTATGTTCACGATCAAGGGAAGCGGTGGGCGGAGATGGCCAACCGACCAAATTAATCCTATTTTTATTACTTACCGGCTGATATTTGACACAAAAATTGGAAGGAGTCAACAGACGCTCGTAGTGTTTTTGGCAGTGCGTTTTGTTTAAAACAACCATTTCGGAACGTAGAAGCAAGTTTGTATATTTGGGAAGCAGATTCTGAAAACAAAGTTGGTAAAGAAAATTATCGCAGTTTTTGTATGCACCGCCATCTAGTTATTGGCATATGAACTTGAAATATTGCTCTCTTGGAAAATGTTCTCGCTATTTTTTCTCAGGTCACGTCTACGTCAATTTTCTACACTGCTACTAGATGGCGCTCTATGTACAAGAAAAATAATTTCCAATATTCCGAATATTACCTATAACATAATTCTATTATTTGCTACGTGTGCATTTAATTTCAATACTATGTAATGTTTTAATTAGATGGGATTTTTTTCATACCGGACCACCCCATCCCGTAACTTCTAGAGTAACTCCAATCCGCAATGCTACCTCTGGTTCCACGATTATGACTTTCTTGGCTTGCGGTCCTAACAACACGTCGTGCTGTAAATCGTCAAGAACATTAATATTAATAACAATGGGTTATTAGCATTTTTCTCTGAACGATAAACAATATTTCTGAGTTAGTTAATTTCTTGACTACTCGTTATTAGATAACACAGACAGTCATAATTAATTAGCATAATCTAAATATCGGCCAATAGTGTGTAGTTAAACCATTTACAAATTAAGCTATTGAAATTCAAACGTGACAAAAAAGACAAAAGGAAATTAATTTAAATGTTTAATTTAATAATTATTACTATACATTTTTCGTAGTTCTTATCACAAACACTCAACAGCCAAATAGTCAAAGCGTAGATACCTAATCTATTTAGAAGAAGGTTCGGCTAAAACCAGTTCAAATATAATTTTTAATGTAATCGGTTTTTAATTAATAGTTTCAAACTGCACCGAAATATTATACTTTTACTATCCTTTAACTGTAAAGTATCTAATAATCCACTGTAAAAGGGGCGAGTGTTGTGAAACACTACTTCACCGTTATGAAGTGCATTATTAAAACGACAGCTCACCCGACCTTACAGCTCTCACCTTCAAAGCTAACACCGCAATGTCATTGTCCAGGCTGCTTAGGTGTCTGAAGTACTCGTGGATTTTCACCTCTAACACCGGGATTATTTGCCTACAAAGTAATATTAAGGTTTTATTTAAATTGTTTCGTTTGTAAATCAAATTGTATAATTAAAATTCATATTTCGGTTTTTATTTCGAAGGAATTCTTAATTGAACTTAAAAAGTCGGGCAGAAATAGAGCTAAAATTTAACATTATGCAGATTTAATATTATAGCCATTCTTCTGAGAACGAATTTCATTCTATTTTATATATTAAGATTTATACATCAGGCTTTTCCAATAAAGGATGGTAGATATTTTTTATTAGAATCGCCAGTTTATTCTCATAATTTTATGATGACGGTACGTCGATCAAGATTATCTGCCAATCGAAATAAACCTAGACATTAATTGACACCTACCCGTAGCCCACAATAGTGTCGGAGCCGACCTTGACGACTGCGTCCCGGAGTTCCCTGAGCGCAACGCAGCTGGCCGCAGTGACCGCGACCTTACTGCGCACCAGCGCGCCCGAGCAGTACACATTGCTGTACACTACCAGCACGTGGTGGGGCACCTCCTCCGAGGACGCCACGTACTTGCGAGACGCGTCGTGAGTGGAGACGGGGGAATCAGCGGGTAAATATCTGTATGCCTTTGCTGTATGTAGGAGGGTGAGGTATAACCTGTGGTGAGAGACAAATATAATTTGAGATTTGTAATAAAATTAAAAATATCATCATCATCATCATCAGCCCGTCACAGTCCACTGCTGGACATAGGCCTCTCACAAGGTACGCCACAGAGCCCGGTCAAAAAAAAATGAAAGTAAAAATATCTCCCATAATAATTCTACTGCAACAACATTAGAGCTACGACGTATAAAGAAATTATACAAATGTTTTAAAAATTTATTCTTAAGCCCTAGAATCAAATCTTGTCACCTTCTGTTCGAGGAGATAGCTCATGACTATCGTACAGATTCCTCGGAATCTAGTTTATTCATCTGCTGTCTGTCTGGCTTCGCTCGGGTGCAGATAGTTTTCGAGTCCAGTCCAGTTCAAGTACAATTATAGTTTTCGCAGCGCACGCGATATAAAGAATATTTTAGGTAATTTTTTAACACTTTTGGTAACATTATTGGAGTTTTAGTAAGGATCCCCAATTTTTTGAAAATATTAAATAACCTATGTCATCCGGGGATAATGTAGCTTCCCAACAGTGAAAGAATTTTTCAAACCGGTTCAGCAGTTTCGAAGCCTATTCAATACAAAGAAACAAACAATCAAATGTCAAATCTTTCGTATTTATAATATTAAAAAAGAAAAATTGCTTGTGTAACCTTCGTTTACGAAATTATTTACGTGAAGCTGTACAAAAATCATTACAGAAAATATTTTTTTTATTATAAATAAACAACGCAGAGTCATATTATAATATAATAGAGTACAATTATCACAATACGGTGTTAAAAGAACAGATAGTGGACTTGAGACTATGCTCTTTTTTAAAGTTTCATAGCCGAAGATGTATTTAATATAGGTATCCAAATAATATAACAAAATACAAATGCACGGGACATTGTACATTACCTTGTGCACATGCAATTTTGACCAGAGCGGCACAATAGCGTACCTAAAATACCTAGAATAATCATTATATGCTAGTATGCATAGTAATTACTATGTAGTATCAGCTTTAAAAAAAAACAAACAATATGTCCATATTTTCATCCGTTTCCCGATTAATATTTTGTTATGGTAGGCTAAACTAGCTCCGCTGAATATTGTCCCGGCTGTTGTCAAATGATAATAGTTGTCAAACCACCTCGCCGAGCATGTGGTTTGGATAAAAGTTTGGCTCATTTGCCCATAATTCGCTTGGTATTTTCAATATCGCTCCTATATATATATATAAATATTTGTTATCAAATAATGAGATGTTATTGTATGTTATCATTTTATTAATAACACCTTTTTAGGCAAACCCAGTTATTTAACATGTAATTACTCATTAACTATTTCTATTTTGAAATACTTACGCAATTTTTAATTAGGTGTCACACGAAAACCAAATCATAAATTTTATATTATCTATACTATAATAATCCAACCAGTAAACACCTATCTAGTACCTACACCGCTGAATATAATTTAATGATTTTTGGTTTACATACTGCTGACGCGGTACCGTGTGTTTGGTTTCAATTTACGTCGTCCTGTCGCCAGCATGTTGTACATAACGACACTAAATGGTAACAAATATAGAGTATCTACTCGAGAGATAGCTAGTTACTTCATAACAATGCTGATTGGCTCTAGTTAAAAAAAGAATTGATCAAAAATATCATTTCGTTTGGAACAACGCGGCGTAAAATTGTAACTATGGAGCTTGAAAGATGGAAATTCCTTATGTACTCACACAATCATCTCGCTCTGATGGCACGAGAGTTAATTCGGATTCGCCCGCGGCTTCTACATTATTCAGAATATTTTCAAGAGCGTCGCTTGTTAGTGCGCAGATCTCGTCGAAACTCGAGTAATAAAGCCGACGAACGATAAACAAAGAGAGAATGGTAACAAACCGATAAAGCAGCCTCGTATTTGTAAGTACAATTCGCAATCATAGTTCGTCGGGCCGAACCGTCGACACCCAGTTATTACCGCTTTCGTAAAAGTATACGGCTTTTATGTATGGAACTATCGCTATTGAATATCGAATTTCGCTTTTATTCATATCATGATAGAATGTACATTTGCTTAACAATCGGTTATATTGCATACGTGAATGATAGACGCTGCAGTATTGTGTTCAGGTACAAAGCTATACATACCAGTCCAGCGTTAACAATTTTATTGCTCGACTTTAGAATTCCTATAACTTAGTTTCATGTACGTCGAAGTATGCCGTATGCGATATTAAATGAAGACTATACAGAGCGTGAGTCAAGCTAAATGGAAACTCGCGTTGAAGCTCCACTATAAACATTTGCGAGCCTTCTGGAGGTTAGTTGAGACACAAAGCCATCGATTACGTGACATAGAATGACACTAGCTTCTGTCCGCAACTCCGTTTGTCTGGTTAACTTTATAAATAAAATCTCATCCCGTCCCGTCCCGTTATATCCCGCCATGTACCGTCTCATTTTTACTCAAGATATGTAATTTATTCCCATCCTATCAATTTGAGTACAAAATTAAGCAAATATATTCCTCCCTCATCCCACGGGAATACTACATTTTACGGGATAAAAGGTAGCCTAAGTATTCATCCAGGGTGTCAGCTACCTCCATGTCCATACCAAATTTCATCGAAATCCGTTAAGCCGTTTCTGAGTTCATCGGGCACATCCGCACAGACAAACAGACAAAAATTCTAAAAATCATTGTTTAGGGTTTTATTAATGTCCCCCCATAATAGTTTTTATCATTTATCTTCCATGTACAGACATCGATCAGCTACAGCATTATTATATGTATAGATGATATGTTTCTGTGCTGGATTACCGTATAGAGGAAATACTTGCGAGTGCACACGCGTCACAGAACCGCGGGCAAATCTACCGTGCCTCGATCCATTTCGGCTGACAAATGATCCATTCCTCCCATCAATGGACAGCATTCCGCCTACTTTGAATTTATGAATTTAGGGAATGATGAATGGAAAACTCGGTGGATTCCACCCGCATTGGTTGATTTACATTGCTGTCACGTATCGAAGGAAGTCACGGGAATGGATTTGCCAACCTCTCCGTCTGCAACGAAAATTCCGAGTTTAAGCTTAATTCATAGGCTTTATATCGCCTCGGGCCGAGTTACTAACGGTAAATAAATTTTACAAATTTTAATATTTAATGCTTTCGCGAGGCTCGGGCTCATGTTTAAACCAGTTTCAAAAGAATAAAGTACATTGAAACGATGCAAAAATATTTATGCAGTACATTTTATATTAAAAAGAATTAATAGCTCCGCTTTAATTTTGGATGGGAAGCCATAACATATAACTGTAAAAATTATATTTTCGACAACGTTTTCGATGTAAATGATAAACATATTATCAATTTTAAATGTTTTTATGTTTGTGTATTTGTATCCAAGTGTGTAAGTTGGTCGACATTTCTATCAATGAAAGCTGTATTAGTCAACAACAAAACACACACAACTGCAAAAGACAGTGATTTGTGCCTTAAGGCCTGCGAAATATCAATCCACTTCCATTCGTTACAAAAACAATTCTTTAAATAAATTGATTTCCGACAACATCATAAAATGGAGCGCAATTTCTTTGTTTACTTTAAATACAACGTGTTTGCGAAATAAAACATCGTTTCCATTAGACGAAATAGGATCGCCAATCAAAGCTTTATACAATGGCGGCTCGAGTAACACTGGCGTTAAAGTTTCCTTTAAATGGATTACAATGTTGCCTTTTGAAGTAATTAGCGGAGGAACATGTTGGGTGTAGCTTTTAATAATATTTTAAACTGGATTTTGTTTCTTTTTAAGCGGAATATCTGCGATTGATTTAAGTGGTTACCTAGTGCCAGTTTTAGCAATACTGGCGCCCTGGAATACTCTCATATGGCACCCCCTACCTGTCATCGGAACGTATGCAAGAATAGTTATAATCATCAATAATGAAGCCTGTTGGGTCTATTTTATTGTATTTTGTCTTTCATTTTCTGATCTAAATATGCTTAACTCTAAGCCATGGCCGCAGCGGAGGATTATCCGTATCTTCAAAAGGGTAGTTATAGAAAAACATTCTTTTAGAAATTCCTTTACCAATCTACTGAATAAAAGTTAGGAGCATGGATATTCTACGTCAATATTTTATGAGACCGTAGCTCCGGTTGAAGCAGTTCCTTCAACTTTACAACTCTCAAAATGGTCTATGATGTGGCTACAGCTTAGAAATAATATATTTACCCATACCATGTTTTATAAAACAAGATGTAACCAATCCCTTAGTTTGATAGAAAAGAATAAAAAATCCTATGAACTCTACCCGCGAATTAAATAAACTTCTACTCTAACTTTAGTGTAGAAGTTTATATGATTCGCGGGTAGAGCTGTGTGTTTTGTTAGGTTATCAGCCAAGTGGCTAATAACATAACAAAACACACAAACTCAACTCGGATTAAGATTAATTTGTTTTGTAACTTCAAAGAATAAATTAGGGAACCGCCCACGGCGTTCGGGCAGAAATCTCGAGGCTATGTTAATCCTGTACGATCCGAGTTGCATGGAAGAGAGGCTAAGCCGCCATCGGCGTATCAAGAGATATCTTCCAAGAGCCTTAGCCCAAGATATCCCGATAATTAAGGCTAAGCAGTGAGGCCTATAATTAAATGAATGAAGCCGAGGCCCAATTTACTTAATACACGTAATTTCTAAGTTAGTTTTACAGAATAAAAAATGGGATTATAATAATTGGCAAGTAGATTTTTATGATTTTTGTAGACGGCTTCAAAGTGTTTTTGTGTAAAATTTTGCAACACACCTAAGATATTTGGATGGGTATTTTAACATCGTAAGGTAGACACAATTAAATTTTGAGTGGGCGTAGTTAATTGGCCCTTTATAAATGTCAATTTAAACCGCCTCAAAATCCCTACGGGTGGATTAAAAGACTCTGGCGCAACACTGGCAAAGACTTTAATCCTACTCACTTACCTAAGTAAGCCAAGATTTGTGAACTAAGGTTTCACATCGCAGTTCTTTATTACAAGAGGGCATCATTTTCTTTCAATTCAAACAGCCTCCATGGCCCAGTTGGTTTGGCGCCGGCTGTGCAACGAGAGGCCGCGGGTTAGATCACCAAAACAAATATTTGTGTGATCTACAGACATTTATTTCGGGTTTGGATGTTTGTGAGACCGAAAAGTCTCTCGTAGTTTCTGACACCCACCACCCAAGACTCGACCTTAGTGTGGGGTCAGGACTACGTATGTGACTGTTAGCTGTAGTAACTTATTTTATTTCATGCAGGATGATAATAACTATAAAATGACTACCAGACTAACAATGGTTTAAGACGAAATAAATTGCTTTCAATGAAACTATTTACTGCCTCGGTGGCGTAGTGGTACTATGGTATGATTGCAAAGCCGAGGTCTCGGGTTCGAATCCCGGGTCGGGGAAAGTGATATTGGATTTTTCTATTCAATATCAGCCCGGAGTCAGGAATTTGTGCCTGATATGGCGATAGGCTCGCCTCCTATCACATCGCAGGACGGAATATACAAGGCGAAACGTGGGTGTTCTGGTAGCACCTCTGCCTACCCCTTCTGGGAAAAAGGCGTGTGTTTATGTATGTATGTATGTATGAAACTATTTACCCTTGTACATATTTCGTAGTCTACATAAACCTAACATAACCGAAGTTGTAAGCGATTGTATCACATTATTCTCCTTTTAAGGCACATAAGGCGGTTGTAACGCGTGCCGTGAAACATTTTGCTCATCCTCATTATTAATACATGCGCCAACCAACCCTTTGTTACAAATAATGTTCGGTATCCCCGATAGAAAACCATACATCAATATTGTATGTTTCCTTGAGATACCGTTATGAATAAATTGTTTTATATTTGGAGGAAACGTGGAGTTATTTGTCGAATCGGACGTAAGCCAGCACGTCTGTGCAAACGAAGCTGACCTGAAATATTTGGTATTTTTAGAAACGACCTTTGTAGTGGAGCTATCTGGGATTTAGGGGCAACAACTGAGCATGACCTAATACGCGATTTCTGAGTTACAACCAGTTTGAAAATGAAACTTAATAAAAGATTGTAATTGATTTTAGCGATGATAGAGCTGCTTTAAATCATATAATATGGGCAATCCTCGGCACAATTATAAAGTTTATATAGCCTTAAATAAACCATTCATACGATGATTTATCAGCGACCCGAAATGCCCGTGTATAATCAAATAAACGTACAAAGGTACACTTTAATTAACACAAGTTAACGCACCAAATGGACAGTTTTTACTCAACGTCTAAATAATTAAAGAGCATGAAAGCTTTTTGTTTGTCTAGTTCCGTGTATTCGTGTGTAACCATCTTTTACAATTTACGCAATTTTAAAAAGAGATTTATAATGCCGCGAACAGGCATCCGTTTGCGAGAGGATTTTTGGACTCGAGCTTAGTAATCTGAACCGGAATTAAATAAATAATTATATTTTGCTTTGTGAAATGATTGTGGCGGATTTTAAAAAGATCTTTTATTTTAATTGCCTATTATAACGGTTAAGGAAAACATCAAGAGGAAACCGGCATATCATAGCGATTTGTAAAAAAGTTTGGTGTGTAAATTGTGTCAACCCACACTAGGCCAGCGTGGTGAACTATATGGCTTAACTCCTCTCAGTCGTACCGTCGATTGTAAAGAAGGCCCTTGCTCTGCAGTGAGACGTACATATATGGGCTGATACAATCTAATACAATTTTAATTGTCAAGGTATTAATTTGTAGATAAGGACGTATTTACATTACGTATTAATATGCACGTCGATACCAATTCAAAAAAACTTGTTGCAGTATTAATTGTGAAACTGTGTATACTGTCTATAGTTAACACAATGGCGTGGTGAAACTGAACAAACTGCAGCGCCGCCGAGATGGCTCCGTTTACACTGGGAAACTAGCTTCTCTCATTAGTTTTATCAACAATTTGCTTGTGGCATTGAAAATACTAAAACTAAACTATGTTTATCCTCTGTTCATCCTTTAGCCTTCTGTTTATCCGTTTACTTAAATCCATCCTATGGTTGTCTGTAAGACATTGCCTTTGAGCGATAAGACCGCAATTGTACTTTTTATGTTTGTGATTCCTCATTGCATTTGTGTTTTTTATGTGCAATTAAGCGTAAATAAATAAATAAAACTAAAACAAAAAATGCATTAAAATAAGTTTCAATGTGATATTGTTGATGAATGTATTGCAGTGCAACTTATTTCTTAGTACATAGGGCTATAGCGTTGTCAAAAGAGTACTGAGTAGAAAAATGTTTAAGACTTATATTTTCATAATCCTTACACGTTTCAATTACTGTCTAGAGGCAACTTATACGGTGAACCGTGGCGTTCCAAATTTGATTCTCAAGTCACCGGCAATTTATGTCGGTTTTTCAATTTGTGAAAAAATTATTGCCCTGGTTTGGTTATACCCAGGGGGGCTCCATCAGGCGGCCGGTCAAATATTGCGCCGTCCCCACTTTAATGTGGAACGAGGGCAGATAAAAAATATCCTCTACGGGTCATAATTTTATAAATCATATTTTATTATACTTAATGCTTGGTTGCGGCTAATCATTATGGAATATTTAGTGATTTTGGCGGATCCGTTTAGATTATTTTTAAACACTTTTCTATTGAAAATTATAGAATGAATCGGATTAACATTATGAGTCCTCAATATTCTCATAATATTAATAACCCGAAGATTCTACGAGTATAATCGATAAAATTACCCTTAATATTATTTTATTTTAAAAATAACTATGTTGTTGATGTCCTATCAGAATTATAAATTAATGAAAGACCAATTTTAACAAAAGGCTTTTTTTCACTAGAAACAGTTCAGCAAGTCTCATTACTGTCATATCATTAAATACGAATACCTACATGTAAGGCATTGAATCTAATAACTTACATACAAAATACATTTTCAATATTCTATACAAGGAGTAATAACTTAGACAGTTAATTGGCTTTTAGTGCTCTCTATGTGTAATTGCTTTTAAAATAAATGTCAATATTGGATTTCCCATGTGCTTCAAGTAATTACATTGTGTCAAGGTAATCGCAATGTTAGCCCCACCCTCTAGGAGGATAAATGAGCTGATGAAGGCCAAGTGGTGGCTAGAAACAGGTCGTTTCTAATTAAACACGTCATTGTTATTTAGGAAACTTGTGAGGAGACCTATGTTTGACAGTGGTCATCCTATAGCTGACGTTTTATTTATTTTTTATTGTACTAGCGGCCCGTCCCAGCTTCGCTTGAGTGCAGATGTTTTTTGATTCCACTCCACACCAGATACATGTTATTTTTCATAAAAGCTGGGATACCCTGTATATGTATTCTACGTATAAACCTTCCTCTTGAATCACCTTACTACAAAAACCCACATCAAAATCTGTTGCGTAGTTTTAAAGATCTAAGCATATGTATAGGGACAGACAGACAGCGGGAAGCGAACAGTGCAAGCAGTTTCTTTTATATAGGCTGGAACTGATCGGAGACGACATTTTATTTTGCGTATTACAATAACGGGTATAAAGTTAGTGACGATGACTTTTCAAAATTATATTTCTCCACCAAACAGCAGTGTAAATGCATTGTTGTGTTCCGATTTGAAGGATATTTTAGCCAGCGTAACTACTGGACACCATAAGACTTAACATCTTATGTCTCCAAATGGCGAGCGCAGTGGAATGCCAAGTATTGTTTTGTAATTCATAGCGTTGTTTGGTTTTGCTACTGTCCATGAGCGGTCTAATCGACTAACATCAGGCGAATGGCATACCCGTCACACCATTCATTGCAAAAAAAGAAAAAAATAGAGTAACATTTACTACGCGACGCGATATATATTAATTGCGCCATCTTTCTCAGACACGATCGTAGAACAAGGCGACCAACAAATTGCTCCACAGCTTACAAGTTACTCTAAAAACTACAATCCCACAAAGTTTTAATTACACACATATCTCAAGCGCTCTCCTACAAGAGTGAGTGCGATACACGCACAGCAAAGCGTCAATTTGTCAAATTACTCAGAGTGTTACGCATAACCGAGGGTCGGAGATGAAGGTTACTCATTACTTATTTGAACTTAAACCTTATGTACTCACCTCTTATATCACAGGACGTCAGTGGATAGTTTTACTGCCGCTGTAAAATCATGGATGGACTCAGGACCGCAATTAAAATACCAATGTGGAATTTTCACTATTTTATCCCTTTAATTTTGTGACCATAGACAGGGATTTCTACGCCGGTTGTAGAATAGGTGTAGGAAGGTTATGTTTTTGATATTTTATAATAGGACTCGTGCTGACTGGTATGATAACCGGATAATAATTACCAAAACAGTGTAGTGAAATGACTTTTCTGCGCGATTATGACAAACTAGTGTGGTTTAAGCGTATTGACAAAACCTACACCAGTAAAGAAATAAATACACCCAACAGGCACATTCTAACCCCATATTAAGATTTATTAAGTCTTGTTTCGTGAGTGTCAGAAGCTACGAGAGACTTTTTGTCCTCACAAGAAAGACCAGACCCGAGATCAATACTTTTGGGCCTAACAAACATTCGTCTCAGTGTGGGGATCGAACTCGTGACCTCTCGTTTCACAGCCGGCGCCGCCTTACCAACTGCGCCACGGAGGATGTCAAAGTACAAATATAATTGGAGTGAAAATGAAAATGATTTTGAATGTAATATGAGCACTGTACTGGACAACGTAAACAGTAACAATGAATATAATTAACAGGAGATTATGGTATGAGATAAACACGTCGTGGCTCACGTTTCATTCATGATATAAATTAAGTAATTTAAATTAATAGATTTGCATTCGCGTAAAATTGTATTCATTAATTATGTTTAAATATGAATCATAACATAAAATGTACAATTATTATAAAATCGAACCAAATTTTAAATAAACACAAACGTGTACGAATTCGATTTTAAAAATGGCAAATGAGTAATCAAGACCCAATTAGTAAACAGAATTATATTACACTGTAAAAGAGCAAAGATAAACATTGAAAATAATTTCGAATTCAAATTTTGTAAAAAAGTTATCTCAATTCTTAAAAAGATAACGTTTTAAATTTGGAATAAGCACTGGGTGCTCGGGCGGTACGTCAGCCTCGCTTCGTGCCTGATAAGCGATAGCCCGCCACCCGGCTTCGCCTGTCACCCAATGAAACGTGACCCTTCGCTTTATCACTGGCTCGACGTGACGTTGATGCGAGCATCTCCCGTCAACTAGCCAAGTTTATACGAGGGACACGTCGGTACTCGCCCGGCCTTTATTAATAATATTCCTCCAATAACAGATTTCGTATAAGAATTTTGCTTCCGTTATTTTTTTCAAGGGTTTTTTGTAGGAATATTTTTATCTATGTGGTTCTCTTATTGACCTTTCGTATTAAGAGCATGCGTGCCTAGTTATTTTTATTATACGTTATTAAATTGGCATTATTTATTACCAGGCATTAGTGTCTCACAAATGCATAAAGTCCTACTCCAAATTTTCTAGTTTTTGCGACATCTTCGATTTGGATGAATCCGTGACTTTATCAACTTCTATTTTCTTTTTTATAAACTAGCATTAATTTATTAAAGTACTGTACCGGGTTTATTGTTTAAAACATATCGAAGTTCATCTAATAATGGGTTTAAATAATAAATTATTATTTTACGTGTATTTTACATTATACTGTTCATGGTTTTCCCAAAGGAAAAGGCATGCATTTCGTGCCTGTATTCCACTAAGGATACACTGTGATGTATCGCGGGTAGATAAAACTTATACATACTTTTTATAAACTACTGTGACCCATTTTTTAATATCTCTTTGTAATAATTGGATTACTAAAACTATTTCGGTGAAAAAATAATAGTATATTTTTTTGCGTAAACATATACAGGTATTAAGAGATTCAATAGATTTTACAATTGTTTACATCCGTCTGCCTTGACCCGCAGTAAACAATTCTATGTAAACAAGAAGGTCGATCGTTATACCATGGCTTCGGATACTTTGTTTACATAATGTACGACTAAGGTCCGAGTATCGAGGTCGCGCCGCACGCTACTAGATCCGTAGACGGGTCTACCCGTAGCGGTTTCGTAGCTTGCGGCAGTCACGCTATTGCGGCCGGGTGCTACGGTCGCCGCTACGTCGCCCCGAGCAGTCAGCTACGCGACGTAATGTTGTGCACGGTGGCTTTCTTGGCAATGTTTGCCTTGGTCCAAGGACGCGCGGTAAGAATAGCCTAATTACATTATGCACTATTTCATTTTAATTTATTTGCAATTTATTACGTTTATTTATGTGTTTATATTGCTACTTGAATTTGGAACACTCATTAATGCCCTATTAGATTTATAAAGTGGAAAAATTATCAATAACTTTCGCAAAGTTGAAACGTATGTTTTTAAATAAATTACAACCGGTGCCGAAGAGATTATTGGCTCAATTCATACACGGCGTAACATTGTTTTTCCCGCTCCATAAATTTTCTGATTTACGTTTATTTAACGTAAGCCCAAACGTTATTCGATGCTATTACTTTCAATAAAGATAATAATATTCAATTTACCTTTCTCTGTTCACTGTTTATTACATTCTTTGACATTTTTATATACAAAAAAGATTTTGGAGGACGTAAGCAATTATTTTCGTTGACATTGTATTACATTTAATGTATTTGTAATATTGTATGATTATCTTTTTTATTTTATGGTGACAAATTTTAGTGAAATCATTTTTTTGCTGATATATAGATACTTAATACCTATTTTGCAGTCTTACAATATTTACCAAAGAAAATATTGCCACTTATTCAGGTTGTGCATGAATTATTTTAATTAATTACTTTTATACATGTATTGACAATTTAATTGATTTCGGTTTAAGAACAAATATATTTTCTTTTTTAACATGTCATAATATTGTGTAATTATCGCCATTCTAGAAAGTAACTAATATATATTTCCGCGCACGATATCAACTTTAATTATGAATAATTCAGTAATATTAAAATAACAAAGAAAAAATAAAAAGCCAACATTAATACGCCACAAGAACACATAAATATGTCGCGTCAAATCTTAATGTAATTACATGCCGTCATGTATGAATTCAGTTGAATATGAAAAACATTCGCGTCACGCCACGCGCCGCGGCCGCAAAGAAATTATTAATCAAGGAAAATTTATTAATTAAGCAGAATTAATACGACGCATTATATGCTTTTACTATTAGCTAGGGGCTGTTTTACCCCTGGGGTTAATTCTAACACTCCCCGTTACGTTATGTTGGGTCCGCATACAACCGTCTTAAATGTCCAACTACACGCATTAACTATCAACTTACTGCATCTGTGACAGTTTAATGGCAAAGTAATTTATGTATTTTTATGATTTGCTCTAGTTTTGGGTCTTCATTAATCATTATACTACCTCCGTGGCATAGTTGGTTAGTACGCTGCTTGTACGAGAACCGCCGATTCGATTCCCATACTGAGAAAAGGTTTATGAGATCCATACATTTTTCATCGTTTGAGCCCTGACACCGAAAAATCTCTCGTACAAGCAGAATTAATACGACACATTAAATGCTTTTGCTATTAGCTAGGGGCTGTTTCACCTCGGGGGTTAATTCTAACACTCCTTGTTACGTTATGTTCGGGTCCGATATAACCGTCTTAAATGTTCAACTACACGCATTAACTATGAACTTGCCCTCGTATCTGTGACATTCATGGTCTAGTAATTTGTGGATTTTTACGAGTATGTTATGGTCTAGTTTTGTCTCCTCATTACACAGGTACAGCACAATTGTTTGATACGTGTATGTGAAATGAGACGCTACGGGTTCGATCCTTACACAGTTACATATAACTATTTGGGATCCATATTCATTATTCATTCATATAAATTTGGATTCATTTGGATCCATGGGGTCTGGATGTCTACCTAAAAGAAACAATGAATTTGAATTTTATCTGGTTGAATATATTTATTATCCTAAAATATTTTCTATAAAAAAAACAACAAACACGAACGCGTATTATAACATGTGATCATTGAAGAATATAGTTTACATTTTTTATGGTAATCCGTAATATTTCGATTACGAAGATTTCCCTATTTAACCCGCCATCACAAAAATAATCCCTGAATAAACTTCTGATATCAAAGTTTATAGTTTAGCCAAATCTAGTGTTTCTGACGCGTGAAGTTACCGCCCAGGTGGCTGTCAGGCCGCAGAACTTGTTAAGTAGTTTCAGCTCCAAAGGTCTGTCATAGGCCTTTTATTCTTCCCTAGGAATTCTCACTAGTCCAACTAAAGTATTTCAGTGTAATTTGAGATAGTTTGCGAACTATGACGTTTAACACTGAATGCGAGTTCCAAAGTGGAGACTTGTTGTAAGTAGTTTGTTATCCACCCACCCTTGCTTAGTATGTAATATGTATCCATCTCTTGTAGAAATAACATTTATTAAGATTATGTATTCCGTGGCGCAGTTGGTTAGACGCCGGCTGTGAAACGAGAGACCGCGAATTCGATCTCCGATCAGAGACAAATGGGTGTGTGAAGCATAGGTATTTGTGTCGGGTCTGGGTGTTTCTGAAACCAAAAAGTTTTGTATCTTAGTTTGGGATCAGGACTATATACTTGACTATTGGATGTATTTATTTATTATATATGTCTTTGAGCGTTATAAAGATAAAAATATCCATGCACACACACGCTGCGTGGTGGGTTGGTGAGCGCAGTGAATGAGTTCACTTTTACCGTGGCGCTGCTGCCCACCAGTAAGCCCTATTAATGATATCAATTACGTAATTATTTTTTTTATCCCGCATTGTAAAAAAGCCTCTTGCAAATTACCTGCATTCAGTGATATCCTTCATCTTTCATAGGTGATTAGTCCATATTATCGGTGGACGACTCTGAGGTATCTGGTACGTACTACGTACTATCCACTCAAAAACCTATCGGATCCGTATACCATCAGTCCTTCACGCCCAACTTATTGTCAATAACAAATAAATAAAAACTATATAATAACTGAACTGAATAATAACTGAATCCAAAAGCTGAAATAACACAAAACCGAGGCAAAATGTAACAATGTCACTGAGCCTTGAACATGAACACGCGTTTTGTTGAATAAAAGGGATGTGCGAGTTGCGACGGGTATGATAAAAAATATATGACATCTTTATGATTTGTTCATCCCGTGACGTTGTCAAACGCAGCCCGCATCCGTTACAAGAATAAAAGATCATGTCACGCACCTACTGTCACGGGAAATATTAGTCAATTACAAAGGACACAATGTATTATTTTTTTACTTGGACATATCATGTTATATAAACAATATTTTTTTGACTGATATAAAAAATATTTTTTTGTTCGTCTCGTCCGCTGTTATTGATTAGTTTTTGGCCGTTGGCTGTTTTATTGTGATGTACAAGTTCGCAAAAACAGTAAACAAATAAAAAAGATTTCGGTACTTTTGGAGATATCATTTTGTGATGGTATATTTAAATTTTGTGCTTTGACTTATGAATAGGTGAATTGAATCATCTTCTGATGTTCCATGAAGCTTTTGTCCGCTTTTCTGCTTTATCTTTTTCACTTTGCTCGATCTTAGGTCTCCGTTATTTTAAGATCTTGACTCATATCTCCATTGACAACATAAAGGCAACGCTTTTTTGACCATCGTCGGGGTCTTGACGTCACTGTGTTTAAGCTTAAGGATACATGACGATGTACTCTAGTGACTTTTTGTATCCTGGGGTATCAGCTCTATATTAAGGAGTATAACATGAACGTTTTATAAACGTATCAAACAAGATAGCAAGATGTGGTATGCCAAACATTTTGAACATTGCTAATAGTATGTAACTATTTAAGCAGAATTGTAACCACAACGATTTACTTATCGGCTGTCACTCTATATTCTCCATTTGCCGAATAATTTCTACACTTACAGGGGATTAACAGATTTTTTACATATTATACAATAAAATTAGTTACCAGAAGTAGTGTTTCATGAAAATTGCAAAATATTCATAGCTTCCTCACTTAGTAAACGACATGTGCAATAAAATTTGCGAATCGCGTCGTGTTTTTTGGCGACTAGCTCCACACATGCACTCCAATAACAGTACCGCGGCTGCAGTTTACTACGCTTTTTCAACGGAAACTTTAATCATAGGGCTGTAAATTTACTGACACGAACGATGGAACAACGTATTTTTATAAAATACGCCCACAATTGCAATAAAGTTACACCTAGGCGTCAGCAAATGTTGTCAGTTGTAGGTATCAGAAACTGTCAAAGACTTTTCTATTTATATCGCTTGATGTTATTAGAATTGCGTGGTGGCCTGTTGGTAAACGGACCAGACGCACCTGTCAATATATTTATGGTCGCGGGTTCAAATCTAAGGGCACAACTCTGACTTTTCGGTCTCATGTGTGTATTGATAGTCAATCACCACGCACTATAGTGAAGGAAAACATCGTGGGGATACCTGCAAACCATAGCGATATGTAATAATTTATATGGTATGTAAAGTCCGTCAACCCGCACTAGGCCAGCGTGGTGGACTAAATGGCCTAACCCCTCTCAATCGTACTGTCGATTGTAGAGGAGGCCCGTACCCTACAATGGGACGTATGTGGGCCGATAAAGTTACAGTTGATGTAATAAGAAATGATTAATATTAATTGTTGATCGCTTAAATATCAGTCTTGATACCGGTATTGACCTTGCTTTTTCTCGTACTATAACTGGTTTCTTTTAACCCACGCAACAAACAATGTCAATAATTTATAAGTTAAACTAAAGATGTCAAGATTACATACATACATAAACATCACGTCTTTTTCTCAGAAGGGGTGGGCAGAGGTGCAAACAGGACACCCACGTTTCGCCCTATGTGTTCCGTCCCATGATGTGATAGGGGGCGAGCCTATCGCCATATCCGTCACAGATTCCTGATTAATAATAATAATAAATTAATTAATTATTGTTTAGATTAATTATAGTGTAAACTGACAATGTAATCCGTCGTTAAGACTGAGCTAAGTGGCTTCGTTCAAAGAGGGCCTAATAATTAGTGGACTTGAACTACCTTCAGCCCGAACTAATAGAGAAATAACCTAGCAAAGGTCGTCGGTCGTTGACCTTAAACATTTACTCTAAGTTCAACAGCCAGCATTTGCAAATCAAATCATTTTGATAGCAAGAACACGATGTATTCCAACCCGTATCGTCATTTCCACACGCGTACTATCATTACCATAACAAAATATTGTTTATAGCGCATGTTATTTCCATATATATTTATTCCATTGCCGATTCCTGACGAGTGTTATTGGAAAACAGGAGAGGTAACACATCGATGAAAACGTTATTAATAATTCGCACAAACAAGCCGGGGGCGGGCGATTGTTTACGTTACAAAGTCAAATGGAGGACTTGAGAATTCAGCATGTTAATTAAGTTATCGGAGAACAGCTTGTTCGGGTGAGCCGTGAGTCGGACGCGGGGCGGACTGAATGCGAATACCAATTAGACTAATTTTCAGCGAAATAATGTACGTGACTTGCTGCACTCAATTTCATATCTCAAATAGAATGTAATCAACCTAAAAGTTCATTAACTACGAGTATTGGCGCAGCGGGTATCAAGTTTGGTTTATTAGCAAGTGTTCGGGGATTCGATATCTGCGCTAATATTAAGAAAATGATAAGTTTGTTTGAGGACGGTAAAGTCTGCAATTTGAAAAGTTGTTCTTGCACTCAATAGTACATTTTGAGAAAGGTTAATATCATGCTACTCTGTATCACAGTAGAGTAAAAAGTTCAGTAACTTAATATGGGATATTTTTTTAGCGATGAGTAGCGAGACGAGCATGCCATTGACCTGATGGTCAGCGATACGACCGCCCATGGTCAGTAGCAAAACCAAACAACACCATTAATTACAAAGCAATGCTTGGCATTGCACTGCGCTCGCCACCCCGAGACATAAGATATTAAGTCTCATTATGTCCAGTTAGTCTGGCTACGAAGTCCTTCAAACCGGAACACAACAGTGCATTTACACTGCTGTTAGGCGGGAGAAATAGACATTGCGGTGGTAACTACCCAGGCAGTCTCTCACAAATGAGAGACCTTCCACCAGTTATTCGATATGCAACAATATGCCGTGCGATTATAAAAAATCCGTTAATTCTTAACTCATTAAGAATGAGTATAAAATTCATATGAGTATGAAAAAGAATGGATTATTGTAAAGAAGCAAGGCTAGTCGGACGCGCTAGTCACGAATAAATATAGTACATATTTACTGGTCTTTGGAATACGAGTCATTTGTGAATACGAAAATTGCGTTTTTTCATTAATTTACTATACAAAAGGTGTTGTACTGCGTAGCAACGATTAAAAGGCCTTTGTACTTTCAATATTATTATTTCCAAGGGATAATTCGATCAGGTGTAATTTTATTGAAATCATTTCGCTTTGCCGCGGTTTCATTGAAGCTCTCCATTCAAATATAAATAAATGAAGGCTTAATTTCAGTAGTCGTTTGCCATTGTTTGTCTGCACATACCTACTATTTGATCGTTGTTAAATAGGCACGCGGTTCTGCAATACACTTTATTACTCATTTATTTAATATTAAAACAAACAAAGACTTGTTAGTACAAGTCTTTGTACTGTAAACTACAGTGGGACTACAGCGCTAAGGTATTGGGTTCGAATCCCGGGTCGAGCAAAGCGATTTTTTTTTTTCAAAACCAGCCCGTAGACAGGAATTTATGTGCGATATGGCGTTAGGGTTGCTCCTTTTCGCGGGACGGAACACACAAGACGAAACGCGGGTGTTTTGTTAGCACTTCTGCCCACCCTTTCTGGGGAAGAGACGTGAGTCTATGTATATATGTAACACAAATAAAGTATAGCAACATTATTCTTTTGAAGAGCATTAATTATCAACTAACTTGTTTACCGGCCACATCAGGGCCACTGCAGGCGGACAGATGGTCGTTGGAGCAGACAAATGTTGGAGTAGAGAACACGTTTAGATAAACGTAGTTTAGGACATCCTGCTGCACAGTGGACACCACACATGGAGACTTAACACCTTATGTCTCATGATGGCGAGCGCTGTGGAATGCCAAGCATGTAATGCTTCGTAATTCATGGTGTTGTTTGGTTTTGCTACTGTCCATCAGCGGTCGTGTCGCTTACTATCAGGCGAATGGCATGCTCGTGTCGTCAACCAATGCAATAATAAAAAAAGATGAACCGACGACTTGCAAAGAGCGGCGGGTAGTGAATGGATGCAGGCTCAACACCGAGATTGTTGGCTCTTTCTTGAGGAGGCCCATCTACCAGAGCACGGCGATAGGCTTAGTATATTATTAGGGGGAAAGAAAAAAAACATCAATAGCTTTATTAAAATTGGGCGTAGTCACGCAAAAAAGGACCAATTACCAATGTACCTGTTGACTTAACTACGTAACTTTTATAAATCGTTATTATACCAACCAGAACAAAATTGCCAGGCAAAACAGCCTTATTAAACGCGAAATTTACTGAAAATTTAGCGAAAAAATATATATCGAAAAGCGATTTTTCTAGATTGAATATTAGGGGCGTATCTCTAGCCTAGATCTTTTTACTAGCCTACCGCTACGGTCTTACGGACACTATTGCGGTAGAAACTAGTCAGGAGTGTTGGTGAAATTAAGGCATTTTTTAGCTTTATTAACGTGGAACTTTTTATATACTGGTTTCTTAGATTTGCGCGAATGTTACACATTCAAATAAAACTATATTTTACGAATTTTATGGCGGATTTCGATTGCTTTTACATTTATTAATTTCCCGACGTGTCAATCACTTTACAGCTTTCATGGTCACGGGGCGGACTGAGGTATTAGTCGTCCGCTCAGTTTCTGTTACAATTTAACTACCCTTATTTTACAATTGTTACGTTAAAAAAACTTTTTTTTTCTTTGTTTTTGCCATTGATCTACTGTTTTTATTGCAATTTAGAACTATTTATCTAATGGAAAAGGTAGTTCCATTGATTTTATTTTTAAAAATTGTCATGGAAATCCATAGATAGAATCGTTTTCGGATAGTCATGCGATTTTTCAAATTAAGTCAATTTGGACGGCGAGGCGTGGCAACTTGCACGGGTACTTAAAAGTTCTGATATCACAGGAAGGCATTGCAGTCTACGAGACGTATCTTCAGCTTGATTAAAATATATTTTTGTAAATGTACTATTCCTGATTTTTTTTACAGCCTAAGACTTATGAAACTATTCATTGAATATATGTTACTATTTATCATATAGTCTACTTTTGTTTTAAAATAATAACACTATCACTCAGATAAACCATCCTTAAGGAAAATAATGCAAATAACAAGTAAATTATCAAAGATACTGGTGCATTTGTAACATAATAATGTTTAATATTTTCAATTATTGTACAGTCCATAAATATTTATCAAACTATTAAAAATAAATAGTAAATCAAATGACGTCATTCTTTCAAGATATCTATTTATCCGTCGACCCTCGTCGGCGCTCATGACAATATGATTACTATTTACTGCCCAGGTGAGCATCAGCGTACATACATGACATTGATATATATCATAGACTGCCCTTACTCTCTCCTTTTTTATATCCATCCCATGGTTGTCTAATGTCTGTTAGATATTGCCTAGATTCCTAGAGTGAAAAGTTATTGTAGTAGAGTCACGCTGGCGTCAATCATGACTGAGCATGAATGGGCAGGCTCATCTGGGGTGGCACCGCTGTCTCACAGAAGACCAACGTGAAGCGAAACCGCTGCTGTGGCATTTCGTTCGGTGTGTGAGATTGTCGGGTGCTCTATACCTTATTCTCTTTCCATCCTATTTCCTTCCTGTCCCTTCCCGATTTAATCAACCTGCAACATATTTATAAACCAAGGGTTGTGGATGTTCATTGCAGTGATCATTTACCATCAGATGACCTGTTTACTCGTTTGCCGGTATCTATGCAATAAAAAAAAGAAGACACAGTTTTAGTATTAGTGTATCCCTGGTGTGCATAAAGGATAAATAAATAAATGATATGATGTCTATCCAGGTGAACATCAGCAACACATGGGTGCTCCCGGAGGAGGGGTTCCCGGTGTTCTACCGCTACTTCAGGGACCGCATCTCGTGGTACGAGGCGGACGCCGTCTGCCAGTTCCATCACGCTAATCTGGTTACAGGTATGTAATTAGTCTTCTATCTTTTGTTTTTTAGTTGAATTGTGTAAAATACATGTGCAAAATATTACATTAGTAATTTCCAGAGTGGATTTATGATACATTTTATTGTACACAGATTTAAAACTTATTCTAGTTATCGAATGTTTTGACCCTTTCGAACGACTTTAGAATTCAGTTTGAGCGAAGAAGACAAAAGATTCGATTACTAAAATAGGTTTTAAATCCTCATATGAATAAGGCCGAGAGACACCGTTTTTGGTGGTTTGTATGGTCATATTACCACATAAGGAAAGGTTATATCATGGTAGCTGGTCAAATGACTATGTTCTAGATTATGCGAGTCACAGTTACTTTGGTAAACAGATAAAAAAAAAAGGAAAATCATGACTATGGCAGGATATTTTTTTAATGTTTTTGTTTCGACTATCTCATTCTTTGTAGCAAGTATTGAAGAAACGTTTTTATGACATAAAGATATCATATTAATTTTATCGGATATGTTTCATTGCGTAAATTAGATGGATTCTTGCTTCTCGTTCCTTCTTTTTAGTTGAATAAATTATTTGAGTGCTCCCAGTCGCAGCCCGCAGGTTAATAAACTCAGACACGTCTAACCTAATTTAAACCTTATCTATCTGAAAGTGCAGCATCCATTTTAGATGAGCCATGATCGGGGTTAATCCGCTCCCATTTTTATTTAAAACTTTATTCATCGTTAGAAATAATTTTCTACTCGGGAGTGGCCAGAGCTGAAATTAAGGAAAGTTTAATGGCTTTTGCAACTTAGTTACTTAGGTAAATCAGGGGCCCGTGATTATTTTTCGTCTTAAACAAAACAAACTTTTGAAGGGTAACAATACAAACGAAACTGAATTAGCCCAGTTCCATATAATTGCGTTCCGAGTTTTTAAATTAACATCACGGATTCATAACAAAAAACTAAAAGTTGTTAACAAATCAAACAGACTATCTTTGAATAACTTTTTTGATTAAATAACTCAAAGAATTTCCTTTGTAATGGAGAAAAAATGTGTGTAAGATAGGGATTTCAATATTCCAGCGCGTTAAGTGTAATCGTGAGCTATCCAGAGGAGGCCTCCATTACCGTTGATAGCGCCCTCGACCCGCGCAGACACCGGCCTATCACAAATAATGTACCTGCCGATAAGAAAATGCAAATACACGTATTTACATTTTCCCCACGCGACAACAACGTGTGTGGGTTGTGTAAACACCGTCTATAGACCTACGCCTACATTGTCTGCAGGTGTTTCATTATTCAGAATTTTATTGTATATTAGAATATTGTATTTGTGATTGTTTATTACGCCAATTACCCTACCACGAATGGGTATAAACTGAACTCCACGATCGAAATTATGATTTTATTTCAAGGGTTTTTTGTTTCTTTCAATGAACAATTTTTTATATTGGATAAGTTTCGTAAGGAATGTAGCGTATATAACGTTAAAGTAGATATATTAGGTACATATACTCTATACATTACATCTTTTAAAAATATCTTCGCATATTTATAGCAAGTAAGAGCTATCAAGCATATTATTTTATGTATAAGTATATAGTACCTATAGTAGGTTAAAGGTTTCCTATAAAGCTAAAATTAGTACGGGGCCTTCAGCTATTATAGTCAGTTTGTCCTTGCTAAGCAGTAATTTAATGTCGGTCAGCGACTAATTATTGCGCGCACGTTATCATGTCTAAATCAGTATTTAAAACTAACCTACTTTTGAAAATATGCTACAATTGAGAGCACTGAATATTGTTGATTGGGCCGATTTTCATTCAACCAATAATGTTACATTTGTAATAAAAAATATCCCGCAAAATATTTAAGCGCTATTTACACGGGGAGAGTTTCTCGCGGCGAGAATCGTATGCGATTATCGCATGACATAACCGCCATAGATTATCGTGTTCTGACAAACGTTTACACAATGCAACTATTTTATAGCCTTACGATAATCGTATCTACGAGGTAAGAAACACTCCCCTTGTAAATGGGGCTTTACGCATTCAGTCTTGGTTGTGTTATCAAATCAAAAAACATGAGTGAACGGCTAATAATATAAACTAGATAAGAAAATAGTTCAAATATATCTCACTTGCTACACCACATAACCTCGCGTGACGGAATAGGGCTTGAACCCCTCTGTCTAACATGCGATAAAGCACGCATTTAGTTTATTTCCCATCCGATTCATTAACATGATAATATTGAGAAACATTGTCTATATAAATGTATCATGCGACAGTAAAATGGTCATAAATAAAAACCTAATCAAATTATACGTAAGTACTGGGAAACAGCGTTTTCCTTGTACACAAAAGCTCTGTAAAGATTACCAGTGTCGCTGTAACAATAAAATACAGCGAACATTTTGTTTATTACCTACATTAATGGTAATAACGTGTGCATTATACGAGTACTAGTTAGTAATGAGCGGAGTACCAAGCTAATGTACACGGGCACGATACAGTATGTAATTATCATATGCGGCGACAAAAGTCGACTGCGCTGCTGATCTTAATTGAGTGCTTCTGTGCACGATATTATGTGTTTATAAATTGTAATTGGTTGGAAAAGCGTGCGATATAAAGTACATTTGGACTGAAAACTGTGAGGTATCGGGTTCATTGTCCAGTTCTATTTTTTATAATAAACATCTTTAAATAAATAGAATCTTTATTTAGCTTTGTTACATTTTTTTTTAAACACGGTGATACTCACATATGGCTTTGCCTGTTTCGTGGCTTCAAGGTATAATGACAGGACAAAATGTTTGTCTACGATTACATGTAAACCATGCATTTAAATAAATAATAAAAATTATTTACCCAATTTTTTTAAATATAAATGTAATTACCTAAACGATTGTAAGGGTAGCTGATCATTGGCATCATCCACATTTCATGGAGCTCATGGCTATCCGAAGATATAATAGGAGACAACCCTATCGGGATCCCGGTCTCAAACTCTAATCTCAGACAATTCACACGAAAATTATCTGAAAAAATCGCACATAGTAGGTTAACATACATACATAGCAACCGCACCTAGGGCCACAGTAGTCAACCTACTCATACTGCCTCCTACAAATATTTTAGTATCCAAAACTTCCGACGTATTTAAATATACAAACACAGCATGTTTAATGTAGCGTGAGAGATAACGCGAATGTCTCGCAACAAAAATATAAAGAACATGTACATGCAGGGTATATCAAGACTGCTACCGAAAACAAAGCCAGGTGATAGTTTTAGTGACTACCGACACGATGCAACTAAAAAAAAATTCAAAAAAACGCGAAGATTTTTTTGTAATGTTTTAAATATCACTGTGTTAGGGTAGTATATCCATAGTTTTTGCTAAAATTATAATTTAAAGCTTACATTATTTTTTTAGGAAAATGTATGGATTTACCACCCAAATACGATGGTAGGAAAAAAACGTCGCTTTTTTTTGCAAATATTTTAGGTGCATTGAGTTTAATGTCACTAAAATTACCACCTAGCTGCGTTTTCGGTAGCAGTCTTGGTATACACATACAACACACCCTGTATAAAGAACATGTGCATACATATTAATAGGTATGTTGTATAGTGCACATTTGTAGCGGCTCATTAGCAAACTGAAGTGGTTATGGGCAACTATAGCTGCCTTTGATGTGAGAAGTGACTTTCGAGTGGTTTTACGCTTCAAGATGATAGGATTACCTAAAAATACACTTGAAGACAATCTAATACGTCATATAAATAAAAATCCTGTCGAAAAAATGCTCATATTTAAAGAGTAGCAGCGTGTACAATTGCTAATTTTGGCTACTTGTTTATTTAGGGCGATAAAATTACTTTATATGTGTTAAAATGTTAAAGAATGGCTGTAACAATAATAATTGAAGAGAGGTGAGAGTTACACCTCATGCCTTTATCAATTAATCGTTAAAAGGTAAATAATAGATTCAGGGTCGAAATAACCATAGGTGCAATAAAATTAGTTTTGTATCCCAATACGAGTATACCATAGGCGGCTTATTAGATTTTATTGATTTTATCCCAGTCGATAAGGCCTACACGAAAATAGAGATCTGTACTTAAAACACCTTAGTAGAAATAGCAACAATGGACCGATGTTTAATATTCAATTACAAACTTAAACACGTCTACTGTTATCTAAGCGTAGAGTCATTACGTTTTCATAAGCAACGGGTCGGTTCGCCCATAATGGTAACGAGGGCGAGTTCCGACTGATTCCTCCATTACATTTCGACCCGTCAATTTATTCCCCAATATCAGAGTCCCAAATGAAAATGGAAATTAAAGCTGTTTTTGATTGTAAACCTATGACTCCCATATATGTTTCGCCCTTTAATTTGTTTGTGTTGGTGATGTTTTCGAAATTCCACGTTCGTGTTACTGTTTTCATTTGGAGAATATTTTCCGATGCTACGTTTTACGTTTGAAATGTACTCGGTTGCAATATGAAATGTAAGGTCGTTGCTCTATGCAATATATATTTTTTACTGACACGGCAGAGTTATTTCAATGTACTTCAAATATTATGTCATTATCTGTAGTGTAACGTAATTCATGTAGACTCGAGACAATGTTGCTTAGTCGACATATAAAGGTGTCGAATAGGCAAGACTACGCTGAACCCGAAACGCGACACAAGTTTGATGCAATGACGGGTTTACCAACATCGTTTCAGTTTATCAATTTCCGGATTGATACTAATATATCGCACCGCCAGATTTAGAGTTGTAAGGAACCTTTAATTCCGGTATACAAATCTTTCTAATAATAAAAGCCTTAAGAACATAACAAAGGGTCCTCCAACTTGCTTCCGAAATCTGAGAAACACTCCACTTGACGTGCTTAAATACACAAATTAACTCAAAATAATATAATTTTAGTAGTGAACACACAACAGAGAGATGTCATTATTTGTCTCGCGTCTCATTTATTTCGGAGGGCGTAGTTGAAAACAAAACAATACCTACTTATTCGTCTTTGTCTCGAACAAGTCTGAGGCGTCATTGTAGGCCTCGCCAAAGATCTCGTCGAACAAATCCTTTGTAACACAACGCGCCTTATCCACTAAATGAAAACTTAAATTAGTTTCGAAATACGCACACAAATATATTTCAATTTATTTGGATTTTTGCTCTTCAAGGCTCATTCACTGTCTACTAATCTTTTTCTTGTAAATTTCATTAAATGGGACGTAACTTGATTTAAAGTTACTATGGATACATTATTTCCAATCTTATTACTTTTTTAATATTGGATACTTGAAGATAAATTGTTCAAATAAATTTGAATTTACATTAATAAAATGTACGATAGACAACAAGACCGTGCTTCATAACAAGATTTATTAAAGTGGGGTCAGACTGCGTTTTCACTGAAGCGGAGATATGAAAGAGTGCGCCAATCATACTTTTTTATACTGGTACGCCATAATGACTGCACTGCACCTGATGGTAAGCGCATATGCCATCCCGACAGAATATCGAATGGCATCAGACGACGTTCCCATGCCATTCGATACAATTATGCCGGCCTGCTAAGATGGTTCTTCACACTACGGTAGAAGGACCCAAGATTATACGAAGGAGGGAACACGAGTGACGGCAAACAATTCTACAGCTTGACGTTGCGGCACAAAAAAGAATTTGCGAACCTTTTGCCGAGATGCCTTTTGCCTAGGCCTAGATGGTTTGGACAATCAAGCTATGGCATCGCAAGACAGCACGCGTGGTTCTGATAAGGAAAGGAGAGGAAGGGATCAAATTGAACAATTGCTCAGAGTATACACCGTGATACAGATGGAAGAACACGCTTATAGAGTCAACATCCCACCGTAACTGTAGCGACTCTAAGTTGCTGTTAGGTCGTAACGTCTGCGTCATTTACGATGCGGATGGTCCCCGCAGTGTATATTGGAGATCTACATAATATGTCGTTATAGATATATTGTATGTGATCGGGCGATTTCTAAATGCATCTGCTCCGGCTCAGTGGAGGCACAGGCTAATACTCGCGCTCGTTTGAGTCATGCAGTCAGAGTAATAAGCCAGGGTCATTTCGCAAAGTATGTACGGTGATAGCAGAAGGTGATGTGACAGATCTTAAAAGAGATGCGGTGACAATTTGAACACTAAATCAGGAAAGAGATGGCTATAGCAGAGGATTGGAACTAATTAAATGTTTTACGAACAAAATATTTCTTAGCATTTGGATTTGCAAAATATTTCTATCCATTTATACATGGATAAAAATACTATATTCCCGCAGTAAATTTTGATATAAATATAAAATGCGAATATTTCATTCACACAAAGAGTTCAACATCGGTAGCCGAAACTCATTATAGAAACAACAAACACAAAGTAAAATCAAAGCGAATTATACAAAGATCTATTACATTCAGGGAATAGGCACCGAAACTGTTGTTCTAAAAGTTATTTTATCAGTGGGAAACGAAGGCTGGAATTACAAGATCCGTAATTCCTCGTTCCTGTTTAAAGTTATAGTGGAGTTGACATCGGTATTCCCAGGCGGATATAAAATTACCAAGTTCGATCTCTGTTACACGGGTTGGAGGGTTAGTGTACGTATAAATGGGATTAAATGTTCTTATAAAAACCTAGTAGAGCTTTCTTCAGTATTGTTCCTGATTGTTTTTTACTATTGGTAGGTCTCTTATATGTGAGAGGCCACCTGGGTAGGAATAACGTCTATTTCTCCCGCCATACAGCAGTGTAAATGCACTGTTGTATTCCGGTTTGAAGGACATTGCAGCCAGAGTAACTACTGGACATAATGACACTTAACATCTTAAGTCTCAGGATGGCGAGCGCAGTGGAATGGCAAGCATTGCTTTGTAATGCATTGTAATTGGTGTTGTTTGGTTTTGCTAATGTCCATGAGCGGTCGTATCGCTTACCATCAGACGAATGACGTGCTTGTCTCGCCATCCATAAAAAAAAACGTAACGTAAAGTTAGACTATGCCGGTTTCCATTAGTCACATTGTCTTCACATATATTTGCCATTTAATAATTTGAGGCATACTTTTAGTCATAAACTTATCGCACAATTTTAAAAAGTCTTCTACAAATTATCTAAATCGATATTTTTTTGGCTTCTCGAAGTTTCAGCGTTAGTTTCCTTTTTCTTGGAGAGTTTGCTGAAAGGTGAAGAGCTGCTTGCGCCGATCTATTCGTAGAAATTTGCATATCATATTCTGTTTGGATGCTACGCGATATATGACCTTCCAAAATAACTATTTTATTTAAAAAGTTACTTGAGTTTGAAGGTATTACACTAGTGGGCAAAATTTCGATTTCCTGATTTTCGTGTATTTATGCACCTGTATTTGATGGAAAATCAACCATTGGAAAGGCGTGTTCTTGTACAGTGCACTTTAATGCAAAAGCCTAATCATAATCAAACAAATATTCTACACTTCAATTTTTAGAAAACTTGATGCAGGTTCTTTCGAAGAGGTCCTCATATATTCTGTACTGTTGGCTCATTTTATCATCAACAAGATTCAGAAGAAGATCTTCGTGCCTCACAGCTTTAAGCCAATCATGTTGCCTAAAACAAAACTAAAATTACAATGCAAAACAAATACGATTATACAAAAGACATACATATATTTTGAAGACTCGTGAGGAGACAACCCTGTTTGCAGCAGCAGGTTGGGGTGAAGATCATGTTTAGCCAACAAAATTAAATTTAAATACGAAGCTTCGGTTCCGCGTGGTTCCCGGCAAAGAATAGAACCTAATCCTGTCCGACTCATGGATATCGTAAGTGGCGACTAAAAGGGGAGTTTTAGTCGGAATGGGAATTCCGAGGTTGGGCCAGCAGCGTACCCCCATGTAGCCCATCATACTGCACTCGACAACCCGCTGGCCAAGGGTGGCAAGTGTGGCAAATCCCTAAACGGGAGACCTATGTCCTGCAGTAGACGTTTTTTGGTTGAGATGATGATGATAATGAGATAGTTTCGAGTTAAATCAATTTTCATTATTACGGCGAGGGGTCCCTCAGATATCGAATTTGAGAACAATCGGAACGATAGCTAAAAAGTTCAAAATGGCGGCCACAATTTCAATTCTGTCCGTCGACATACTTCTAGAAGTGCAACTGATTTGTGCGGTTTGTATGAAGCTTTGTCTGTCTCTGTTCCGTTTATTTACTCATGTGCCTATCCGTCGCCCCCTGACGTCTACTCTTTAATTAAATTATATAATATCGGATCTCGGGTATCTGAATCGGTTTGCAGTCTTGACGATCATTATATTAATAGTGCAGCAATCTCCATTAGATTGTAATTTGTAGGTTTGTTGTATACCCGCATTGAGCAAGGATGTTGTAATGTAAACCCTTCTAAATGGGAAGGCCATACGCAACAATACACAGTGTATAAGCCGGCCAGATCCACACAAATATACACAAATAGTTATAGGTAGGTAAAGTAACTCGATACCGTTACCTGAGGCAAATTCCGTGAATCCTTCTCTAAAGGATATTGGATTTAATATGGATACTAGTCTGATAGTAACCTTGGCAACAAAAGTAATCGATTGTAGAGATATTTGTTTGTCTGTAGGGGATATCCTTCGAAATATTGAATTGATTTTCAAATCTATTTAAATTATTGAAAAGAACATTATAACTAAGTGGTACTTTAGATTTTGGAAATTATTTTTGCAATAGTAATCTAAAAAACGGGAAAATAGTGTACTTATATAAATGCAGTAATAGATAAAACAATGGAGATTATATACCTTAAATTGTAGAGCCGGTTCGCTGTTAATTTGTTGACAGGCAAACGCAAAAGATAGGTTTATAAATTTGTTTTTGTTTGGGGCTATTATAATATAGGTTACAAAGGTATGTAGGTAAAAGCTATGATGGATTTTGACAAAAGTTTAACGGCGACTGTTTCTCCTTGTAAAATGACTTCGAAGTGTAGCCGAGACTCGAAACTTCGGTACAATGGAATATATTTTAAAACTTGTATCTGAACTGTGTTGAACAGGACGACATTCTCGGCGAGTGCGGCGCGAACCAAAACACAACTTGGAGGAAAGTAGGTAATCTTGAGTGACGTCGACGTCCAAAAACACTTTGCCACTTCAATCACTGTGGTAACGCGTTGTGCTTAGAATATTGTCTCTGAGATCGCTTGCTTTCTTACACTTTCTCTATCTCGCTCTCTCTTGCTCTTTTTCTCTCTCCCTCGTCAAACAAAGGAAGACCACCACTGAACATACGGTTTGCATCGGGAACTATCGAGATGTCAAATGTCTAGTGGCCGCGTATTTATTAAATAAATACACCCAACAGTCACATACACAGTCCTGAACTCACACTAAGATCGAGTCTTGTGTCGTGGGAGTCAGAAACTACGAGAGACTTTTCGGTCTCACAAACACCCAGACCCGTAAGAAATACCTGTGGATCACACAAATATTTGTTTTGGTGCTGGGATCGCACCCGCGGTCTTACGTTTCACAGGCGGCGTCTAGCTACTGCGCCACGGAGGCTATGGGTTGTCAACTTATTTTTATTTATTATTTATTTATTATTAACTATAGAGTACTTTAATTGGTCTTTGACTGGATTTTAATGTAAAAAAAAGTATAATTCTTGAAAATGTTTTAATCGAAAACAGCTATTGTAAAATAATTTTCAATACACCTTAGATGTCCGATAAATAGTATGTACGTACTAATGAGATATTTTTATTGATGCATGACACATTTCGTATATTAATTTAGTATAACTAATGTTTTATCGCCACCTATCACATCCTGTGACGGAACACACAAGGCGAAACGTCGGTGTCCAGGTTGCACCTCTACCCACCCCTTTTGGGAAAAAGACGTGAGTTTATGTATGTATTGGTTTCTATTTAAAAAATACACTTTAATAAATGTTTGAGCCTCATATAACTCCTGGCTATATTTACTGTATATTTTGACAACATTTAGGACGCGGCTTATGCGCTTCTCGGAAATTTCCGCATTTTTGGCATCTAGCCTCGCCAACGAACCAAGTGCAAGAGATGCCTGATGATAAGCTGGGCTCATAATATCTTGCTAGAAATATTGCAAAGCACTACACACATTCTGCTCAGAAACAGAGTATTTTTCCTTTTTGTTGTATTTTTAACAATGTATACAATTGGGGCACATAGCACGGAGAAGTGATGGCCGATGGGGCCAAAAAGTTCTCGAATGGAGGCCACGAAGCGGAAAGCGCAGCGTGGGGCGTCCACCCACTAGGTGGTCAGACGACCTGGTAAAGGTCGCGGGACGTCGCTGGATGCAGGCTGCCTCCAACATGTCACTGTGGAAATCATTGGGAGAGGCCTATGTTCAGCAGTGGACTTCCTTTGGCTGATGGATGGATACAATTTGTTCTGAAAAATTGATGAATACGGTCATTAAAAGAAGATTTGCATTGTGCGGGTCCAAACAGTTATGTTTCGAGGAAAAAGAAGTTGTTTCTTATTGTTGCAGTTATACAATATAATTAAAAAAGTGATCTTATGTATTATGCTATTAGTGTCCATTTAAAATAAATAATTATGGGCAGCATTTTTCCCTGAACGAAAATATCCGTTTTGTGAAAGTGAAAGCTTTACGTGAGGCTTTCCGTTGCGATAGTACCTAAGAAGTTAATATCACGCGTACACACAATAGGCATAAACAAAAAAATTCCCAACATTTATATGCATTATGTCTCTCACAATACGTTTCCTCAAAACATTCCTCAAAGCTTTAGTCATAATGAGAAAAAAGGGACTGAGTATTTACTTCCCTTTGTCTTGTTTATTTATCGCCCTCGATTCTTTTAATAAGACTTAAGAAGTGCCCCCTCAGAAGTACTTCTCCGTTTACATTATTCAAGCAGCTAGTTAACAGTTGGGCTTTTCAGATGGAATCCTTGTGTAAATTGCCACTCCAACTTTGAACTTCTGGCATCAGTTCGATGAGGTCGCCTGTGAAAGTTTGTGGACAATGATACAAAATAAATTTACACCGGTAATTTAATGCGACCTAAAGGAAAAATAATGGATTCACAAATAGTATCAAACATATTGCGAGAATATAAATTAACATACATACATACATAAAGCCACGCCTTTTTTCCAGAAGGGGTAGGCAGAGGTGCAACCAGGACACCCACGTTTCGTTTTATATGTTCCATCCTATGGTGTGATAGGTGGCGAGATTATCGTCATATCGGTCACAAAGTCCTGACTCCGGGCTGGTAATGAATAGGAAAATCCAAGTCACTGCCCGACCTGGCATTCGAGCCCAAGACCTCTCCCAATGATTTCCACAGTGAACTGTTGGAGGCAGCCTGCATTCAGCGACGTTTCGCGACTTTTACCAGGTCGTCTGACCACCTTGATATGCCCATTAAGGTCATGAAAAGAAAATTCAAAAGTAAATTGCAGAGGATCTTAATTACAAGAAAATAAAGCTTGATATTCCATGTCGATTTTACGGAATAGAGATCTTTACTCAAGTTTTTAACTATCTCAAAATATCATCGTATCGAAAATACAAAGGTGACTTCAAAGGCACTTATTGAATGAACAAATACACAAAAGAAAATCCTATAAATGATAACGAAATTGATGATTACATATAAGCTTGTTAGTAAAGATAGTTAATAAGATTTTTCTTATACAAGAGAAGACTTACACAATCCGCTCGGGGCTATACGAGTATTGAAAAATAAAATGATTTTGTTTCGCAGATAATATTAATAATGTTGAATCCTCCTAAAATCGTATTATGTTTTAAAAATTCAATTAAACGGCGTAAACAAGCTTTATCGCTTATTTTTCCAGGCCGTGTAACAAACGAATTAAACATTAATATCGAAATGTGAAATGCGTTCGCTGTATGCTTTGTTAAATATTAATCACTGTGGCACAGGCTTCCCTACGTATAAATCCCTTAGTAAGTTTCTCCTCTTCCGTGATTAAAACAACATGAATCATTCTCTAGAGGATTTACTTTTATATCGAAAGATACAATCTTTCGGTATTTTTTGTACTCATACTGACAATGGCATTATTTAATTTTTTCTGCTAGAGTTCTTGGATTTTAATTTTGAGTATGCAGAATCGCTACTGAATAATATAGTCAACTTTATTACATTATATACAGTAAGCTGATTCCTTTGATTTAAAAAACTACTTCAAATATCCCTGAAAATTTCAAGATAATAAATATATTGTATGTATTTGCTCTTTTTTTAAAACATACGCCACGTTAGACGAGACAGCAGAACGAAGAACAACCCCATTTACTTACACAAATATAAAAAGGAATGTATCATAAATCTGGGACAAAATGAAGTTTTTATTTGAGTAATATCGTAGTGTGCTTTATAGTGCATGCGCCAGCCGGGCTCCTCGACAGCTGACCCTCCACGTATATCACGAAACAACGTCGACAAGTGAAGATTCCAGCCTTTTTTTAACCGCCATATATATCGTTTTTATTGCGTTCATTTCCGTTCTGTTCTATATTTCACACCCGTTCAATAAACCTCTCTGACGTTGAAGTTGCTTTCTTTTAAAAGGTAAAATGTATGATGCATTGCGGTATTTGTAGTTTTGATTTATAATTCGTTTTCAACAAAAACATGTACGTGTTTTTCAGTTTTGATACATTGTTGTTGGTTGAATCGAATACGTAAAATTTTATTTCAAAACGTTTTTAAGTTGTAAAAACAAGTATAGTTGTTTTTTTTTTACTTTTTAAGATTTTATAATAATGTGTGATCATGTTTACAACACATCGAGCAGATTTCTCTGTACAGTATAGTATGGCAAATGTCTGCATCTGATGGCAAAGAGAGGGAGTGAAAGGCGTGATCTCTCCATGGTCGCCATAATTATGGCAGCTTGCTAATTGCCTCTTTACACTCAGTAAGGAGCTCGTATTGTAAGAGGGAGTACGTGGCCAGGCTGAATTGTTTCGCGCCTTATAAGCTAGGAAAACCAGAAGTGTTCGTGTCATCAAAAAGTTAGATACTCAAACTAAACATTTTTTCTTGTAATGACACAAAAACGGTTTCCTTTCTTTTTTTTAATAATATTTTTGATGGTCTAATGACAGATTAGTTAGCCTTTAATTACTGCGGTATTAATTTTAATTTATTGACCGAAAAAATATATTTAAAAAAATTGCGACGAACAACAAATATTTCTATAGGAGTCTAGGTGTTATAAAACCCAAAGTTCTAGATTATTCTTTCACGCAACACTTGATATCTTAATGTCGGGTTAGGATAATATATATAACTGTTGGATGTATTTATTACTTCTTATTAATAAAGAGGATAAAATAAACAACACTACTTCTAGTTAATAAGAGTGAATAGTGATTGATATGTGTGGCGAAGTAGGCGAGAGTAAGCAGGGCGGCGGTTGCCGGGGGCGTCACGTGCGGCGCCTACGATCATGTTCGCTGCGAGCCGCACGCAAACCTATGTGACTTGAATGGAAATACTTCGTAAATAAAGCCTCTTCTGTTTTTGACGTTTGTAATCAACTTACTGTTTGGAAAGTGACGTTTTTGGGGTAGATAGACTTTTTGTACATTAACCCGAAAAACGATCTAGCGGGTTGAAAGTTAATGATATGATGCCTTGAAAATCTTTAAATTGTGATGTAGGAGAGGAAGATAAAAGGTGGTGAGGGAAAACATATTGATCATTTTATTTTCCGATCGCAACGCTGCAGTAGTTACATATTTGAAGTTAAATTTATCTGAGTGGTGTTACCAATTAGTAAATTATAAGTGGGACGAGTAATTATCTGACATAATATATTGCAATTGTTCAAGAGGGTTACTCTACGATCCGAAACGAAACTCGAATTTTTACACCACGCACGTAAAACTATACAAATGTGCCTAGGTACTCCACAATATGATCGGGTCCTCTATTGTACGTTCTAACCATTGACTTACTTCGAAGTGAATAATAGGCATAATAAAGAATAGTGTTGATATTTAGTTGTGGAAAACTTATAACTTACTTCAGATGTCGAACGTCCGAATATTTTCGAGTTTCCACCACGTTTCATGAATTTAGCCATTGTAAGTGAAAAAAAAAAATATAACTTTTTAGATCGTTACTTGCATTTTTGTTGCTGTGTTCACTATTCTACCTAAGATAGTTTTAGAATTGTATTTTTCTCCAATTCAGTTCGAAGGATCTTTATAACGATCTCGTTCAAGTAATGTGCAAATATTTTTGTTTGTTTTTCATATGTAGTTTCCGAGTGCGTTCATAACATGTGGAGTTATTGAATACAATAGTTGCATTGTCTATGGTCGAGTATCGAGTGAAATAGAGAAATATACTATTGTTCAGTTTTCCCTGTACAGCGGTAATTGAAAGCAGCACTGACATGTATTCAGCTTTTCCCTATTGTCTTATATAGTAACAACCTACCAATTATCTTCGGAACAATTGACAGTGAAGTACTCTCAATGATCATACAAGATTTTTTTCTACATTTGTTCTACGCATTCGAGATGTATCTATCTCAATCCAACTTCAACGTTCAATATACTGAGATAAGAGCGTAGACAAAAGACTCGATATCGAACAATGCACAAACAGAATCAGTTACAGTGAGAGTACCGAGTGGAACACAGCAAGGACGATGAACAATATTTTACTGGGAAGCAACATCGAAGCTAGAATTTTAAATGTAATCCCGTTCAATGAAGAATATTTAAAAAAACCAAAGCAAACCTTTGTTTTGTGAAACCTCCACACGCCCCATGGCGCAGAATCTTAGAAAGGCCTATTACAACGTAATTTCTGCACATCTTCGTGCTCACAATGATAGTTACTGCATCTGTGTCAACTATCAATCCACATTTGTCCCACTACAGTGCACGGGCCTTCTCTACAGTCGAAAGTACGATTAAGAAGGGTTACGCCACATAGTCTTAAGTCCACCACGCTGGCCTAGTGCGGATTGGCGGACTATACATACCGTAGATTTTTTTTAAATCGCTACGGTATGCAGGTTTCCTCACGATGTTTTCCTTCACCGTTATACGGTTAGTTACTGCATAATGCATGTCAAATTTGGAAATGGGTTACGACTGGCTTCAGCATATATGCATACCAAATGTATCGGTTGTTATCACAAGGAGAATAGATGTAGATGTGATGGAATGCCCAATGCCGGCGACCTTCCTTACATTTGTATGTAATTGGGTTGAGGCTGTTAGCTTGAAGGAGGAGCCATAATTCTCAATCACATTGGTATTCAAGGAAGATAGACGAAATTGTGTTTAGGTGTAAAAGTTCTTAGAGTTATTTCTTGCTGAGAATAACTAGGTTTGTGTTCATTACGGTACAATTAGTGAATCGATCGTTATTTTACTTGGGCGATGCGGAATATAGGAATGGGAAATAAATAGATTTATAGATTAAATAAAAATTAATATAAATAGATACAATAAATAAATAAATACACCCAACAATCACATTCATAGTCCTGACCCCACATTAAGATCAATTAAGTCTTGTGTCGTGAGTATCAGAAGCTACGAGAGACTTTTCGGTCTCACAAACACCCAGACTCGAAACAAATACTTGTGGGCTTCACAAATATTTGTCTCGGTGCGGGGACCGAACCCGCGGCCAAATATGACAATCTATTTTAAACTTAAGGCATACCGCGACGATTATGTAAATATTAATAAAAGTATACCCTTGCTAATAGCTGCAGTAATTTTAAACAGCGTTTAAAATGTCACGAGAAACATCGCATGACCGAAAATTCATTTCTTTTACCGCCAATTATGTATGTGAGGCCTCCAAAATTGTTGAACCATTTCCGTTTTCCAACGATCGTAACCTTCGGCTTAACGAGCTCTGAGGGCGCAGGTGGTCGCAAGTTTTTTGTTCTTATGCCAAAGAGCCGGGACACACCACTTAACGTATTTGAATTACACCATTGCCCTTAAACGTCAGCTTAGCTTTCTTCATCCATGGTTTTTCGTCCAAAATGTTTAATCAAAGTTATCTTTTCATTTTGTTTGGTAAAAAATACTTTAACTTCAACATTAAATACGGAGTTTACAAGACATCATTCATTATTAAATTCTCCTTACATCTGTTATTCTCGACCTCTAAAGTACTAACTACCCTTTGCATTATTCAGCAAGTCATAACTCGCGAAGTTGCAAAGAACCATTCATCTACCCGGAAAAAATTCAAATTATATTTCTTTGGCCAATTTTTTTGAACATAATTGACAGTTAAGATGAAATATAAGCACAGCCGTTAGGTTATTTCATTTCCAAAATTTGTAAGAAGGCGTTTGATTAATTCGCCAGCTTTATTGCTGATAGATCTAATTTGGAATTAAATTTGCAGAAAGATTCCAGTTTGAGGGTAGAATTTTGTTTTGTGTCGGGTCAGAATTTAATTAATACTTCGCATTGTTTCATATTTCATATTACTTTGATAGCCGACCGTATTGTTTGGATAACTTGTAAATAGTTTATTCCAATTTGATTCATCCTTTTTGATTGGAAAAGGGTTGTTTGCAAGCTTGTTGTTATAATTTAAATTTCTCATTTTAGAATGTTATGAAAGTAATTACCTTCAGCTGTGTCTATAAACAAATTAAAACACATAAGCTCGGCATTGGATAACGTCCCAAAAGAGTTGACTTCTTAATATAAAATCTTAAGCCAAACCTTTCTCGAGCTAGCATAAGCGTGGTGTTGCGCTGACCTCGCATAATAAAAGCAAATAGGTCATTGTTATTGTGACTAAACGTGTGCTTGGGGAGATACCATCCAAGTTTCATATTTTAAAATCGAAATCCGTTAATTGACGAATTAAAAAAAATCTATCCTAAGTTAACGTCACGTAGGTATAGATTTTTTCAAAATTGAATGCTCCTAGACCAATGGGTTTAATCTTTGTGTGTTGGTTTTTAATTTAGATTGTATTAAATAGATTATTTACACTTAGTGCTTTTGCAGCAATTGTTAATACATGACAAGTCCTACACTTGAGATTTTTTTATTAAATAACATATTATGCACAGGTTCCATAATAATAAATAAATAATCAGGAACAACAGCATTGCACTGAAACTATATAAAATCATCCTTTAAAACAACATCACAAACAACGTATATTCTTCGACAGTATAAAAGAACGTTTGCTATTTGCAGCGACATCCGTTCTGTTTCGCAAAACGCTGACGTTGATAAATATATGTGTACATTGCGCGCAATATAAAGTCTGTTGCCTCGTCTAATCTTTACATTAAATCATGAATAGTCGCTCCAGTCTCGCGGGCTTTAGGTATAATCATAATACTCATTTTGCAGCATTAGCGTGGTATATGAGCCAGGGACTTGCGTAAGGAAAATGATCATCCTTATCCCTGAATATGCACAAAACATGGTGAATCCAAAGTGCGTTATTACTCTTGGAAGAATGAGGAAGTAACGAGGGTGATGTATTCGGGAGTAGACTTTTAACAGACTTAACAAATTGATTTTTTATAGCTATATTGTACTGCCTCGGTGGCGTAGTGGTACTACGGTACGATTGCAAAGCTGAGGTCTCGGGTTCGAATCCCGGGTCGGGCAAAGTGATATTGGATTTTTCTATTCATTATCAGCCCGGAGTCAGGAATTTGTGCCCGATATGGCGATAGGCTCGCCCCCCATCACATCGTGGGACGGAATATACAAGGCGAAACGTGGGTGTTCTGGAAGCACCTCTGCCTATCCCTTCTGGGAAAAAGGCGTGTGTTTATGTATGTATGTATATTGTTTAGGTCCCGCAAACGAGTAAACCGTTGATAGTAAGTGATTACTGCCGCCCATGATCATCTATAACGCTTGGATCGTGCATGTGTTGCCGGCACATCAATCCGGGTGGGGTGCGGGAAGGAAAAAGGACGGAAAGAGGGAAGGGGTATTGGGCATTCGGCAATCTCACACACTCGAAACGCGACAGCAATGCTGTCGCTTCGCGTCGATCTCCTGTAAAATGATTTGAGCATGACTGATGATTCTATCACTCGAGCTTATCTGACAACTCACAAGGTAACTAATTCTGAGTCACAGTCAGCAATACTGCACCCTAGTCCCTTTCTCAACCACGTAGTCTCTCAATATCATATCCTCAATGTACTTAATTCATATCTCGTCTGATGAAAGGCGTGATAGAGATTGTACCACCTGAGCTATGCTTACTCGCCAGTTTGACCTCATAATTTTCATCACTTAATGTTAATGACGCGATCTTTTGGGTTCAAAATTGTAGCACTAAGCCGGCCTTTATTTAATCTCATCAATTATTTTGGGTAAGGGTAGAAAATGTCCCAAATGCCTTTCAATCTGAAAAAGGATTAATCCTCAGCGTTGAGATTTATGGACCCACTTTAATGATACTAATATCCATAATTCACCAAATCTTCGCATGGGTGTCGCGTATCTAGGAGATAATAAATTTTTCAATACTCGTACTAATAATTGTAGCTTTGTCTCGGCTTTGTCAATATTTGAATTACCTCTTAGATTATTTATATAAATTTTTCAGGATCCCTGGAGATAAATTATTGTGATAATAGTAATTAGGTTTCGATTAATTACAGATGAACATGACTTGTCGTCTAAAATAATGCAATGGCAACAAAAACAGGTAAAATTTATCACTTAAAAATGTAGTTTATCTCATATATGGGATAAGGGCAGAATAAGATTACGATTAATAATGAAACCCATTAAACATTTAATTAACGCATTAATACACATAAATGTATTTACAGAGTGTACATAATATACGTGGAGTTTAGTTGACAAGGCGCCGCGTGCGGTCGCCGCGGTCGAGCCAACATTGGCTGCTTCTTGTGCAGAGGTTTAGCCAGAGGGGCTTAGAGGGGAATGTTAATTCAAACCACTTTGTACACGATTGGAGGTTGTATACACCAGTGGCGTGCCTAGGGTTTTGGGGTAGGGCAAGCCCAATATTTTGATTTATGTTTAATGCATATTGATTTAGAAGGAAAATATACTAAGAACAAAGAAAACGAATGTACGTCAGCAGACTTAACACATAATCTATACAATATTAGGATTAATACAAATATAGATTAGTTGTGGAAATGCAACCGTAATTGTTTATTGCAATAACTGCTGAGCACTTCATTTTTAATACCCGACATTCCGCTAGCACAACGATAGCTACTATGGTGCCGTGTTTGACTTCGCAGTTATCCGAAAATGCGGCATAAATTATTATTATTATTAATTCATTAACGTTAAATTTTTAAGAATTACAAGTAATAACATGTTTTTTGAAAGAGCCACCTAATTTATTGCAATGTTTATATTTTATCAAACTATTCTAATACACAAGTGTCGTTTGAAAAACATAATATGAAACATAATTATTTAATATCCTATACAAAGGGGAGCATGTAGAAATCAAATTACGTAGTTTATTTAACTGAACTGATCAAATACCTCTCGTGATTTACCACGAATATAAGAAATACACAAACGCGGCGTTGTTTTCGCTCTAGTTTCTAATTCAATATAATTGAATTAAATTACCTTTATACCGGCAACGAACACTTTCATCATCACACTAAAACCATCACAGGAAACAATACAACTCATTTTAGTATAAAAAAGCTTCAATAACATAAAAAAAACTAATAATTAACCTATATTAGAACTATTTACAATAATTACACAATGTCAAAATACTTATGAAGTTAGTACGAATTCGTTCAGAATTGCGAAACGAAACGTAAATATAAACATTACTATAAATTACAAACTGCAATTATAATTTATTAAAAAGTACCGACATTACAGGCACATTTTTAATCATTTAATTAAAAATATTTTTAAATGAGAAACAAATTAATTTAATAACAATAAATATATTTACTAAACAACAATAACAAATAATAACGTGACAACCGTGAAATGTTCACCACGAAGCCGGGCATTTCGTCTCGTACTGAGAGCTATACAAAAATAGCCATACCTATACATTCGTAGCGTCTTGTACACCATTTCACCCATACGTGGGCCGCGTTGCCAAAAGCCTCGTAAAAGCACACGAGAGAGAAAAAGATAGATATATGTGCGTTGTGCCGCCTTTTTAAGGGAGCGCGTGGAGCCACCGTTTTTTGAGTTTTAATATCATTGCCTATGGTATGAATTTCGCGCGGCGCTTTGGCGCTCCGTCTCAAGCGCTGTATTTAGACGCGCCGCGACAGGACGCGGTAAATTCAAAAATTGTAGATGTTTTCTAATAAATGAATGTATTGTATTTATTGTAATGGTTTATGTTCAGTATCGAGTATGTACGTATTAAATAGGGCAAGCCGGGCTTTTGGGCTTGTATGGAAGTACCGCCACTGGTATACACACTAATGTAAAGAGATTATATTAATGAACGGAAATAAATTTTGCAAACGTGTGCTACCAAATTCGGAATATAAATCAAATCAAAATTATGTATTACTAGCGGCACGGCCCGGCTTCGCCCGGGTGCAGATATTTTTTGAGGCCAGTTCACATCAGACATATATTATTTCGCGTTCTGTTTTATATTTAAACTAAACGTTACTACCGTCCTTTTTACTACATTTCCCGTCCCGTCCCGTCACATCCCGTTCTGTCCCATATAATTCTATTCCATGACTCAAGTATGCAAATCTGTCCCGGTACGTCCCATTTCACCCCCTTAAATTCTATCCAATCCCATCCCTTTGACTTGAAAGAGTAACAAATATACGAATTTTAATTCCTTTCTCATACTACTAGAACACTCCACTTTTCGAGATAAAAAGTAGCCTGTGTGTTAATCCAGGGTGTCTGCTATCTCCATACCAATTTTCATCAAAATTAGTCCAGCCGTTTGATCGTGAATAAGTAACAAACACACAAACGTTCGCCTTTCTAATATTAGTAGGATGTATTCTTTCCTCAAATAGTATTGTACGAGATCTTTTAAATCGTCAATTTATGCTATTCCTCAGGATATGAAGATAATGTAAAGAAGAAAATATATTGGCCAAGTCCGTTAAATCGAGATTTTTGCTGAGCAATTTTTTTTATCGCTCAGTTGGATAGATAAATCATTTGGGATAAACACTTTACTTTATAAAAACGGGGATTTATTCGTAGTACGGTATTAGGAGCACTTGATCATGTTTTAGATAACACGATCCACAAACAAATGCCGCTACCAGACAGTTAATCAAATAGCACGATATTGGAAGCTATATAAGCCGTGTAGAGCATATCGACCAACTGAAATTGTCCCGTAGATATCCATACATCCTGTTAGTAACGCAATAAAAATAAATGTATGCGATACATAAGTGCGTGGTGGCCTGCTGGTAAACGTACTAGACGCGGCTGCCAACATGTTCACAGTGGTCGCGGGTTCACATCCAAGGGCTTACCTCGGATTTTTCAGAGTTATGTGTGTATTGATAGTCAATCACCACGCCCTATAACGGTGAAGGGAAACATGGCGACGAAACCTGCATACCATAGCGATTTGCAAAAAAATCTATGGTATGTAAAGTTCGCCGACCCGCACTAGGCCAGCGTGGTGAACTATATGGCCTAACCCCTCTCAATAGCACTCTCTATTATAGAGGATGCTCGCGCCCTGCAGTGGGACGTATCTGGGCTGATACAATGTATTATTATGAGCCCGTAACGTCCCACTGCAGGCCAAAGGCCCCTCTTATCGCTTTCCGTACATCTCTCAAGAGCTTTATATTATGACCAATCTTTCCAATAGGTATCCAATTGGTCTCGCCATTTAAGTCGAGGTTGTCCACGTGGTCATCGGCTCTTTGGTCTGTGTTCACCGCAAAAAGGGTCACATAGAAAAGTTATTTAAGGATAAAAACAATTGTAAATAAATAAATACAGCCAACAGTTACATACATAGTCCTGACCCCACACTAAGATAATATAAGTCTTGTGTCGTGGGTATCATGAGCTACAAGAGACTTTTCTCACACACACCCAGCAACTAACTGTATTGACTGGTATTATCACTTTTTGCACAATTTACATTGTGGGCTTAAAAAATAACGATAACAGAAATGTTATGTGTAATGGAATGATTATTGTTTTCCGTTACATTATTACTATTTTTGCTTCGGTAAAATGTGCCGTATATGCCAATAACATAGCATTGTTGTGGCTGTAAAGTCCGAGATATGAAATGCCCTGGTTGGCTTGCCAAATCGTTTACAGCCTTTCAACACGACACAATGTTCTTGATAGCGGGTCATAATCTATTAATCCCCTCGTAAAGGCACCAAGAGTCGATTAAAAGTAAGTAATCATTGCCGAAGTTTCACACCTCGTCGAATTTATTTCTATTTTGGAATCAATTAGTTGAATTGACACAGCACCGGGCGCGTCATTTGTTTAATAGCTTCTAGACATTATTATATCGATTGTGGAATCATTTTATTGAGACACGCGTCGCGACAATCGATTTAATGAAATTTTAAACTGTTGTATGACTGCCTTGGTGACACAGGCGTACTACGGTACAATTATAACGCCGAGGTCACGGGTTTGTATCATGGGTTGGTATAAGTGATATTGGACTATTGTATTCATTGGCAGCCTGGAGTCAGGTGCCCGATATGGCGACAGGCTCCCCTTTATCATATCGTGGGACGGAACGCACAAGGCTAAAGGTGGGTATCCTAGTAGCATCTCTGGGAAAGAGGCGTGATATTTATGTAAGTATGTTGTGTTCACATACTAATTTAGAAAAAAAAGTAAAGACTACTTTATGAACAGGCTTTGTCAAAACTTAATGCATTATAGGAAAAATAAACTAGTTTTAGCCTTTATTTTGATTAGTAATGAATAAATTACACGATCGACGTTTACCGGGAAACTTCGCAGTCCACCATAGTATTGCAAAACGCTTTCATTTATTATTTAAACCCAGCTGGACTAAGAACTGTAATCCGTTTATGTAAATCGATGCTAATGCTCTTTGTAGTCGTCGGTTCACACTCGAAGCTTTCTCCGATTTGGCACAATGTTATTTACTGGAATAACTGACTTTTTGTATAGGAAAAAGTATCGGTTATTTTCCCTAATTAATCTTGCTTGAATACATCACTGATTCAGGGTATATCGAAACCTGGTTCGGTTTTAAAACTAAGGTTTAAGTGAATTTATTAATTAAAAACCTATGATTCAACTATGCTTCGATGTTCTCTATATTTTAATGAGGCTAATGATAAATAAATAAATACACCCAATAGTCAAATTCATTGTCTTCACGCCACGCTAAGACCATGTCCTGTATAATAGGTGTATATAGGTATATAAAACTACGAGAGACTTTTCGGTCTCACAAACAGTTGAATTTTTTATTATACGCAATAATAGGTTGCAAATTCGTACACCTCTTATTAACAGTTTCAATTTTCGATCAATTTTATTTACTTTTACGTCGCTGTGGGAACGTACGAACGTGTTAAGCTTGTATAAGATAAAGGCGAAGTTGTGGTAATTACGTTAATTTGAAGTAACATCTTCTTACAAGATCAAAGGTTTGTAAGAGTCGCAAACAATTACTGAAGTACCTTGAAAGCGTGAGTAGAATTGAGAGTAATCTAATATTGTTCATTGTCATTAGACGCGAATCTATATACGTATACAGATACAAGCTATACGTCAACTATCTTCTGTTGGCATGTGGCGGAATTTGGAACTAAAAATAATATTGAAAAATATGTATACAGGTGACCGAAAAATCTGTCCGATCGATATGTGTGTTAGTAGGCATCACTAATGTGTCTATTTAACAGATTCGTTTCACATATTATGATAAAAAATATTCTTAATAAAATAAATAAAAAATTGGGAAAACCACATTATGATTCAAAATTGTCGGAATGGTGTTGTTGTTGTCAGAATTTAAAACTTTGGTAGACTTAAGGGTAAAATTGATATTGAAATATGTATTCTGACTTACGATAATTGTGTTATCCCTCATTATATTTTTTTCGTTGTTATTTTAATACAACCGAGTTACCAAAATGCGCGTCTTGGATCGGACAAGGTTTTTTTGTCTTATTGTATAACGCAATGGTTTGGTGGTTCAAACAACAAACATTTATACTCGTAATTTAATAGTATTAATATGTCATGAGAGAGAAAAACTATTCTCAATATTTTGAGAACAACTCTTTCGGCAACAGAAGACAGTTGACGACTTATATATCTAAAGTTGTACATGCAATATTATTACGCGATGCTTCCTATCATACTGCAGACTACAAACATGGCAGCTGTTTAAAGTTAAGTATAAATTTGTGTGCCTTATAAATATTGCGCCGCAAGATTGTAGGTTGAACGAAAACACGAACTTCAAATTTAGGATGCATGGTATTTTACGATCCATAAAAGGAACGTATACCTTTTTTCTTCCAAGAAAATTCACTTACCTCTAAATATTTGAAAGGGTTTGTTACTCTGACAAAAACGTGATACAACACGGCACAACTTACGTCGCCGCGTAATTTCTTTAAAAGACTTTAGTGTATTTTTTTTATAAAATTTACAACGGCGTGGCTTGCTGTAAAAAAATATACATTTCTGCATTCGCGTGTTATACCTGTGCGGGGAAAACAATCTGCAATATCATTTCATTGATCAGTGCCGATGCGAAAATAGGATTGCGCGATAGGCCCGGAAAGCTTTTTCACTGTAGTCCCGCAGTCAGCGTGCTGATGTTTTCATGGTATTTGTTGTGCGCGTCCATTACGCGTATTTCGTTTTTTATTAAACACTATTTACTTTCCGTAATGGAGATACAGTTTTTTATCACGCCGCCTCATACAGCCGTTGTATTTCACGTAAAAAGAGCTGTTATTCAAGTGAGAAAGGTCGTGTCATGTTGCTGACATTTTTTGGTTTTTGTAACAAATTGCAGTCCCCATACGTATTGTCCTTTATGTATTGTCGTACAGAATATTGTGTATGGCTCTCGGCTCTTAGCTAATGGATCTCTATTCTACGCGTATTTTGGACAACAAAACTATATTATCTCATAACTTTATTAAAAGTGCTGAGTGTCCATTACGGTGAATATCTAAATACTTTTTCCTTAAAAAATGCGATATAAAAATACGCACCTAATTTGGGAAAGTATATTTAAGTATATATGGGTGTCTGATAGGTTGAATCAGTTTCCTTGATTATATTATTTACTTCGTTTCTTCATTGCACAGCGATATTGTCTTCAATATAAGATTAATTTTGTATGTTATGGGTGTAGTAAGTTTTCAAAAGTAGTAGAGACTCATTAGGATCATGTTATTATTAATGCCAACTCTAACACGATAAGCCTTGATACAATCCATCTTGAAGATCTGACACGAACTTCTTACCTTGGTGTTGCTTGAGGGCAGTAATATAAGCTTTAAAAGCTTAAAGTGCGTATTCACCACGTGGCAAGTCTGCTTGCCTATACCGCTCACCACGTGGGCTGATACATCTCCCTACGTATCAATAAAAAAATGTGTTGTGAAGCAGAACAGCGGTGTTTGCAGTGTAACCAGTGTATACGAGCACTCAGTGGGGCGTAATCTCGTTTATTAGCGGACATAAGTCGAGGTGGGGCTTTATTAAGGTTATGTATGGGCTGTCCACTCGGCTGTAAGGTGTGTCCGTTATTGATCGGTCGGTCTATTTTTGTCTGCTTCTTTCATTAAAGCAAATAGCACTGTACCGAACGTGTGTCGGTGTTTTGACAACGCTCCAAATATTGCTTTTCACGGGGTTTTGGTTTTTAAACCGATTTTTAGGGTTGTAATCTTGCTGCTGACAATTTGTGATATAATCTCTGGCAGTTTGATGAATTTGTATTTTGTACTTATTGATATTTTTGTACTTTATTCCAATATTCACTGAGAGCAGTTTCATCTTATGACTGCGTGTAATGTTTGAACCCAAAAATGAGCGCGAACTTTTAACACCCAAATTTATCAATGACACAAATATTTTGAACCTTATTTTGTGTGATATTGCGTGGGAATCAGAACCTACCAGAGTATTTTCGGTCTCTCGCCCAAAACAAATATTTGTGGAGCACACATAATATATCTCGGTGCGGGTATCCAGGCCACAGCCTGTTTTTCATGAACGGATTCTCGGTCGAAGCACCAGATCAGCTGTAAAAACAAATATAATTGTCTAAAGAAATGGCAAAATATTCGAATGAATTATTTTTTACTTTTGTCCATATTTTACGTCTATGTCGAACGTTTAGTGGGGTGCTTCCCTCCTCATTTGGGAAATGCTGAGTGTTAAGTACCTCGTAAGGTAATAAAAAGTACCGTTAAACTCTCACGCGAACCCATTTCGACACTCACTTTGTATAATTGTCTATTCTGGTCATTAAAATCAATTTTGTACGCCTCCAAAAATGTTTTTTTTAGTATCTTTGTTCATTAAAATGTTGTGAAGTAATAATTCTGTTTTGACGCATTTTTAGTAATCGACAGACCTTTTTTCAAAATTGTTCTTTAGCCTAATACATCAGGAAACAAATATTTACAACCCACGCAAACAGAAAGGTTTTATAAGTTTTACAATAAAGTTATAAACAAAGGCTTCCATGTAATAATGTGGGATTTTAATGTCAGCCCTCATAAGCCCCTTGCTGTGCATAATATTCCTTCATAATGGAAACTATCATTGAAAGAGCTTAGGCCAGAGGCCGGCCGGCATGATGCAAGTAAGCGAACATCAAATACAATAGTAATTAATGTAGCACCCTATGGTATGCAGGTTTCCCCAGATTTTCAAGAAGTGGTTGAAATATCTGACCAAATATGTACCTCTACATCAACTATTTTGTATTATTATAATCATAATGTTTTCGTTTCCTAAGATAAAATATCAAAGCGGGCAACGTAACATAACAAGCAACGATACGTAAGTCATTTATATCGATCAACAAGAAACGTTTCGTTATGAAACACCTTCACGTCTTTAAGAAAATGTAACCTGGTTTCATTTACGTCGGTACTTTGTAGATCCATCATTATCTAACTGGATACTTCTGCTGCACGTATACCATATTAATTTGAGTTCTTATTTTTTTAAATTTGAGTACTCCGCATGGGGTTGCCGATACATGAATGAATACAATGGCGAGACGAGTATGCCATACGCCTGATGTTGAGCGAAACGACCGCTGGGCAGTAGCAAAACCAAACAATACCATGAATTACAAAGCAATGCTTGGCATTCCACTGCGATCGCCATCCTGAGACATAAGACGTTAAGTCTCATTATATCCAGAAGTTACTCTGGCTACAATGCCCTTTAAATCGAGACACAACAGTGTATTTACACTGCTGTTTGGTGGGAGAAATAGACATTGCGGTGGTAGCTTTTCACTAATAAGAGATCTATAACCAGTAAATGTGACGGCACTTCTTCTGGGAATTATGCATATTATTATGTCAGCCGGCGATATCATATCGGTGACTAGTCGATCTAGATTGCTCTGCATTCACTATCACGAGTATTATAGCCTCTTCGCGGGTTAAAAACAACACAGACCGGGTTCGAAATCGAACCTTCATCTTACGATTGACGGGCCATACTCGCAACTGCATAAACTCACGTCTTTTCCAAGGGGTAGGCAGAGGTGCTACCAGAACACCCAAGTTTCGTCTTGGGTGTTGCGTCCCACGATGTGATAGGGGGCGAGCCTATCGCCATGTCGTGCAGAAACTGACTCCGGGCTGATAATGAATAGAAAAATCCAATATCACTTAGCCCGACCCGGGATTCGAACCTGAGATCTCGGCTTTGTAATCGTTCCATAGTACAACTACACCACCGATGCAGTCGCAACTAATGAGGCGTTAAAACGAATTCGATTACTTTAATTATCTTTTCCGGCTCACTTCCAATACACATTTCATTAAACATTACACGTCATTAATTCAAAGGTAAGAAACTCCAGACAGTTTTAACGATACGCTCACAGTTTAAGAAGCAATTTGGAGGCAAATGAGCTTTTAAAAATCGACCCGAAACGACTCGCTGATGTCGATTTGAACACTTTTTTATACCGACTTATATTTGTAGAATCCTTGGGGATATTACGTAGGGACGTGGAATATAGTTATTTTCTTTTACGTAAGAAAATAGGTTATGAAAATTGAGTTGTGTTGTACTGTCAAGTTTCGATCGAAAAGTATGTTACCCTTTTAGCCAAGAAGGCGTCTTAAAGTCAAGGCGATTGGTTCTGCAACACGCACACGTCATGTTGTCTCTCCAACTGGTAGCTTGTCGAGGGATTATCATCTGTCATCGATCGATGTTCCATCTTGACGGCACCATACTTACCATCAAGCGCAGTATAGTCTACTACGAGTATTACTATGTCATGTCAGAATACTTAACTATAACTTATTAAGGGCCAGTTGCACAAACTAACTTTGCCCGTAACTTTAGCTTTGAAAACGTCAATCCCATACACTAGTAATGTCAATACGTCTCAAATGTATGGCGATGACGTTGTCAAAGTCAAAGTTATAGGCAAAGTTAGATGGGCAATTAAGCCTAAATCTTCCGATACATATGTACCGTCTTTATTATACACATAACAGCCTCTGTACACTTCACTATGAGGAGAAACCACCTCTGTGATTGAGAGAAGCTAAAACCTAGTCCACTTGCGTGGTGATCAACTTCTTTAATTTACAAAGGAGGTTTCCAATATCTCAACAAAATACAAAAGCAAAAACATACAGCCTCCGTTGCGCAATTGGTTGGCGCCGGCTTTGAAACGAGAGGCCGCGCGTTCGATTCCCGCACTGACACAAATGTTTGTGTGAACCTGGGTGCTTGTGAAACCGAAAAGTCTCTCGTAGTTCCTGACACCCACGAAACAAGACTCGATGTTAGTGTGGGGTCGAGACTGTGTTTGTTGGGTGTATTTTTTTAATTTATTTATATCATAACACGAAGTTATACACGAATAGTATCGAACTTGATTACGCTATTTGTGTATAAAATATGTATGGGCCCAACAGCAATCTGAAACTATTCGACTCAAGTGTTTCATTGGCCGTGCGAAATTACCACCAGTCGGCAAAATTTCCCTCGTAAAATCTTATAACTGCCGCGGTCTACATGCACTGCGCGTGAAATACGTTTATTTTACACCGGCAGCCTGAAATCACTTACTGTACAACGCTTTTTTAGTATAGGAGACAAGAGAAAAGTTGTGTTTAAAAGCGGCAATGAAAGCAGTAACAATAATTTTCGAAATGTGTTTTATTTTCCCCCAAAAAATAGTCATACTACATAATAAGTACATGTATTAAATGGCTTAAAAATATGTGTATAGTACATCGTTTTTCATTGCCGATTTCGGTAGCGAAATCGAGCCAAGTGTTATCAATGGTACCTCGTTGTTCACTAGCTTTTTAGAACTCATATAAGAATGGTTCAATGGCCTTACTAGCTACTGTAGCTACTGTCTTGAATGCGTTTCTCAATCAATTCTAAAAGCATAATTTTCCGTGACTACGTTTTCTCAATATAATCGACAAGCATGCGGCCAGTCATAATATTGTGAGATAAACGGTTTTACGATTTGAATAAAGTTATTTTGCATATCTACGTAACAGAACAAAGGCAAATATAATAAGCTTACACTAAACATTGTTGGTATTTGGTAATAGTAGTTAAGCCGCAAAAACTATGCCTAAAATAATACAAAATTATGAAACAATGTGGTAGAGACATGATACTCGTAACTATTAAAACCACGTAGTCTCGCTTCAGCAGTTCGCATACTGTTATCTATTAAATTATATTTCACAGTATAATCACTACTTTTACTATAAATTTTAACAGGATAAATTATTTAATCTTAATGAAAGTGGAAGAACCTTTATGGAAGTGGTAAAGCCACGCTGTTGTCTGTCATGACACAGCATGAATAGGCAGGCTCATCCGAGGCGATACCACAGTCTCCCAGAAAATCGATGTAAAGCGACAGCTTAGCTGTCGCGTTTCTTTGATGAGTGAAGTTGCCGGATGCCTAATACCCCTTTCCTCCTCCCATGCTGTTTCCTTCCCGATCTCCTCCCAATTAAGCCGGCAACACATCTATAAACAGCGTTGTGGATGTTCATGAGCGGCAGTGATCACTTACTATCAAATACCTGTTTACCCGTTTGCCAGACTTCTGCAATAAAAAAATTTAAACTATTGATAATTTAACTGATGCGTAATAAAAATTTAGGCAAAGGCGACCTAATTAAGTTTACAGGACGGAACTTTAATTTGAATTCGAATAGGTAGCTATGGCGATTCCTGAGGGCATTTTATGTATTAATAGACTCCCTGTGACATAATACACACAGCCATCATAAGATGATGATTTTGACTGACTGAATTCGTGGTTAAAACCGTCATATTTACACACATACATAAACTCACGCCTTTTTCCCAGAAGGGGTAGGCAGAGGTTCTCCTGATAGTAACCAGGTCACCCGCGTTTCGCCTTGTTTGTTCTGTCCCATGATGTGATAGGGGGCGAGCTTATCCCCATATCAGGCATAAATTCCTGACTCCGAACTGCTAACGGATAGAAAAATCCAATATCACGTTGCCTGGCCCGGCACTCGAACCCGAGACCTCAACATTGTAACCATACCGAAGTACAACTATGCCACCGAGGCAGTTATATTTCAACCGCCCTTTACGTTATCATCACTACCCATGCAAACAAATCCAATTATTCTATTTCAAAGCGGCGCTACAAAGTGTATGTTTTTGTCGGCCGGCAATCCATCACGCGACTTTGTAGTGTTTATAGTTCGCTAAAGAGAATAATATGGGATGGAATACATAAATTCCCTCATCCATCACAGCACACATTGGTTAGAAAACAAACTGAGCGCAAGTTATTTATGAAGCCGCTGTTTGTTTTACTATGTAAATCATATCAACTTATGAGAACAAAACCCTTTGTTATTGTATTAATAAAATAATAGCTTATATATAGAAATTATAGATATGAGATAAATCAAACAGAAGTGTTGATGGCATGATCTGAAATAAAGATAAAATTAGTATGGGTATTACTGTCTGAATGTCAAGAAATTATTGGATGCAACCAGCTTTGGATTTCAGGAAGAAAGTCTGTATTTAATTATAAATAAATACACCCAACAGTCACATACATAGTCCTGTAGGGTAATTCACGTAATTAAATAAGTTCAGTTGTAGTGCAGTTGCAGTTAAGTTTCGATCAAAACAGACCTTTTCGTATTCTCGTAATTTTGACAACCGCTGTCAGATACGCTCGCGTCAAGTCCGCGTCACGCGAGCGGTTTAGCGTATTCTACTGCTGCGTGTTTTATGTGCGTGATTCAGATCGTAACTTGATCGGTATTTACATGTAAGCTTCTTGCATACGACTGACGTATAGTTGACGCGCAGTTTACGCATAGCTTAGGTGCAGTTCACGCGCAGCTAAACAATTACAAGAATACCATTTTGCACTAAAACGTAAACTTCATTGCAACTGCACCGCAACTTGATCGGCACGTCAAAAAATTACGTGAATTAGCCCGCTGATCCCACACTAAGACCGAGTCTTGTGTCTTAGGTATCAGGAACTACGAGAGACTCTTCGGTCTCACAAACACCCAGACCCGAAATAAATACCTGTGGCTCACACACATATATATCTTGGTGCGAGGATCGAATCCGCGGCTCCTCGTTTCACAGCCGGCGTCTAACAAACTGCGCTACGGGGGCTGTCAAAAGTGTAATAATAATAATACATCCAGAGGTCACATACATAGCCTTGACACACAAGTACGAGTTTTTTTTCGTAGGTATAAAAGTAGACTAATTACTTTGGTTCAAAGCTTTAATTTAACTCATAACTCGTTAAGCGATTACTAAAATTTTGCTTCTTAAAATAAATAATTATTACTTAAGATTGTAATTTCCACACTCGGTGTTCTATTTCAGTAAAATTGTTAAGTATATTTCGCGGAATGTTGTTAACTCACAATAATGTTTAAGTGCCTCTTTTAGACTCCATACGAGCTTCATAAATTTGATTTAATGTTATGAGGTTACTGTTTAATGGGGATTTGAGACATAAGCGTGGAAGACAAGAATATTCTGTCAATTATTCTTATACCTACCTTTATTTTACACTGAAACAGGATATAAGCATTATTATATTTTATAACTGGTGAAAAAATGTTTTACACATGCGTATTGTATCTAATTTCCAGAGGGGATTAGCAGAGATGCCACTTGTGCTATCTCCGTTTTCCCCAATTGATTTCTGCCAAAATGTATGTACATCTCCAAACTGTGTTGGAGAGTGAGCCATTGCCAGGCTGGGTTGAAATTTAATATCCAGAAAACTCTTAATAAATTTCTTAAAATGATTAACTCATACAAAGTGGAATGCCCAATTTAGGAATCGAAACCAAGACCCAGATTTACAGACCATACACGCTGCTTCATCGATAATGAGGCTTAAATCTATACTAATTGTATCATCAACCGTATAATAATTTACATCTAGATTGTATCAAAGGACAGATTATTCAACACCTACTATTCTATTGAAACCCGTTTTACTAACTAATCCAACTAGTCTGTCAAAAGGCACGTATTAATATTATTCACACAGGCTATAGAAAATTATGTTATACATTGAATCAGTGGTCGTGTATGTTCTGACCAATGCTCTCCGACGTCCGCTCTCGATAGCCACGTCGCGGCTAACAATGTTATTACGGGAATATAAATAGCTCCTAATTAGAGTGTCGGACATGTATGATGTACTACGTATTAGGACGTTGAAATACTGTTGACTTGCACTATTTAGAGGAGAATTTATAGCGTATATGTGTATAAGATAGAGACTTGACGACTTAAAAATGGTGAAGGTGTTTTGTATAGATTGGTGTAAGGAAAATCTCTCGCCATTTGTCATGATTATATTATATGTGGGCTTCCTTAATTGTATTTTTAAGACAAGCTGGAAGGACTGAAAATAAGGATAAACCACTTTTTGTGGGCCTTAATGTTAAATACTGTATAACAATCGATGCGACAATGTCCCATAAAATCAACATTGGCGATTTGAATATATACGCCTAGACATGGATAAATTAGTAAAAAGAAGGAATTTATTTCATGTGGAACATTTAGTTACACTGTTACACTATGGTTGAATCTTGTAAAGTGCACGAATACTGTCCCAACTTTCCAGAGATTGTCAGACTCCAACAAGAAACTAACTTACACTTCATGCATCACTTAAAATGTGGAAACTTCCCATATTAATCTTACTCTATCGTTATTCCATACTTTAATAGGTGTATTATGTTTGTGTTTTGACATCAGAGTTGGAACTCCGCACTTAGACAAATATTTATCTGTCTGTCTGTATCAGCTCATATATGTCCCACTGCAAGGCACGGGCCTCCTCTACAATCGAAAGCTACTCTACGATTGTTTGTGGTTAGGCCATATAATCCACCACTCTGATCTAGTATTAAATATATGACTAGTGGATTGGTGGACTTTACATACCGTACATAATACATAGTACCTACAGATTAGAAAAAAACATTTTAATTGATTACTATGAAACACTGCCTTCTAGACTACGCTGGCCTAGTGCGGGTTGGCGGACTTTACCGTTGTTTTTCTTCACCGTTATTTATCTGTCCTACAAATATTTGTTTCGGGTCTAAGGCCTGTGAAAGTAAAAAAGTCTTTTGTGGTTTCTGTTGCCCACGACACAAATGCTGTATCTTAGTGGTAAATCGGGCGTATGTGCATGACTATACAACGTATTTATTGCTTAATGTTATTTGGATTTCAATAATACTTTTAAGCTCCAAAATTCCAATTGAGACAATATATTTTTCTTGATGGTTTTGAAAACGATTGTCTACTAGAACTGAAATAATGTATTAAGTGAGATGAGACTTCTTAAATTTAATAGTTATTCGTTTTTATATTTACGCAAGCAGTCATCTGAATTTTATTCAAATCTTTCAATTTATATTTTTCATTGAAAATTCTTTTAGTATCAATTTATATTTCAATTCAATCCGTTTTTTGTGTTGCATCTGTACCAGAGCTTTGAATAATTACTTTCTTTTATACTTTTTGAAATAAAACCTCGATGTATTTTTATTAATATATATTCAATTCGCCATTTAATTTTGGATAGTGTACAGCAGTACAAAGATTTTACTTACAAGGGTCTCTTGTCTTGTTAGTTGAGTTCAAAATGAAGTCAACATACTCAATATAAAATAAACTGACTTCAAAATGTTAATAAAAAGAGAGAAATAAAACTAATCTTTTAATAAATCTAAAATACTTGAATATGCAAACAATATTTTTGAGGTTGCTGCCAGCCAACCAGCTATGCCTCGCGATTTTACGCGCATAGTTCGTAGCGTGATATAGCTTAAAGTCTGCCAGCTGGTATAGACGAACATATAAAAAATTCGTGTAATTCTGACAAAATTACACACATACACATCGAATTGATAATCTCCTTTTTTTGAAGTCGATTAATAAATGGACAGTATATCATGAGGCTGATCAATTATGCTGACGTAGGTGATTGGGTCAGTTGCCATCAGCCGCTACCCGGTCCGGATTTTTCCCTCAGCGCGGCGTTGTCCCCTATATTCACCTTTGTGACACGGGATGACAACTTTGCCATGAGATTTCACAGCGTTATTTCACTTTTATTAACTTGAAAATCGATGAACAACATTTTTTTCTATATTTCGGGTTTATGGCATGTAAAAAGCATAGCGAGGTATGCCACTTTGATAACACCTAAGTATTTTGATAAGATCAAAAAACTAGACGGTATTGACCAAGGATAAAATAAGACTCCTTATGTAAATAACTTTCAACAGCGTGCTAAAGCTGCTACCATATTGATATAACCGTGATATTGTTAATTTTAAAACTATATCTACTCAAAAACAGAAAAAGTTCATTTCATATATCAATATATTTTATTACACAATTTCCGTCTAATTTGAATAGAAGGGAATCGTTCGACAAGCAATAAATGGCCCAGGCCAATCCGCGCGTGACATGTCGTGTAATGTCGGACACTTGACAACGGACACCGGACACCGGACATCTGACACCGGACGCCCATGCCGGACGCAAACAACAAGCGCCCCTTAATTGCCGTCAACTTAAACACACACATGAATATTGATATATTACGCCGAAGCGATTCTAATTAAAATGTATGCTGGAATTCATTTAAAATCTAATATGTTGCGAATAAAGCAAGTGTTTGTATAGCTAGTTTGTGTTTTAGGAGTCCTACATTTTTTATGAGTTTTCTATTTTATACGAGTATGCAATTTAAAAAAAAATTATACTCACGGACAATGTTACTCTCTAAATACAATACAATTAGGCCGGCATAATTGTGTCGATCGGCAAGAGATATCCATCTCTAGTCGGTAAATAATCTATCTGAACTGCACTGCACATATAATAACAATACATGCTATAAAAAAATATTTTTCATTTTTTTCACTTGAATATCCTTTCAACATTATTCATAGATTAATTTCCAATGACTCTCCGCTTCGATTTCCGAACCTTAACGCAAAAACCGATGTCGAAAGTCGTTCATCATTCTGGATCATAATAAAACAACACACAACATTCGATCAGGATTGGAACTTAGATTGGATAGCGCACCGTATCTGATTTTATCACAAAAAGGATATTCACCGAGATCGCAAAAAAATATGCTACGAAGAGCGAGCTTATTTTATACATAAATATTATAAGAATCCCTTTAACAATATAGTCTTGAGACCGATCTCAGCTTAAGGATGTATCGTGATAAAGGTAATCCTACCAATTTACATAATACGTATTTCACGAGGGAAGGTGAAACGCCTCTTTACATCCTAATCTTCTGGATTAGCTTATATCTACAGACAACGCTTAATAACGATCTTATATAATGTATAAATACCTTTAAGAATCATGGCAGGGCTTGGTATTAGTGAAATTGGTATTCCGTGAAGTAAAATGTCTACTTTTCCCGTATTGGCCAACTTCAGAGCGTTTAGAGCGCAAACTTCGTGAATTTCGTTACGAGTTTGTCGTCTCTTCGCTTCACATCAGAGTTTTCTTATCCATATAGGTGTCTTCTTTCTAATCTTTTATTTAAATCTCAATTTTATATTCATAATTTCTATAACATGCTACATTAATATATATGTATATATTAATAAATTCCTTCACAGGGAAAGTTATATCAGTAATATTTCTTGCTTCACTGTAATGTGTCTTCTTTATTTTTTAAGTATTATTAATGAGTTTGTTGTTGAGCGTGACGCAAAACAATTTGTCATCTTGCCTGTACTTTGTTGGGAGAATTCATCTACTTATCACGAGTCCCGACATCATTCCACCCATAATGGGTTTATTTACCTGATGCCTCGCATTTGTGAATGCTAAGTAATACATTATTATCATTTCTTATATAAATATGTCAGTTTGTCAGAGACTGCTTCGGTAAATATTTTTTGTGCTGATGTGTTATTGTAAATACAATATTTATTATGTACATTCGCTTTCTACAAAACTTATATGATGTGAATAAGTTATTGGATAATCACATTTTGGTATCTAGGAAGTGTCATGAGGATAAGTGAAAACAAAATCTCACACTTCATAAATTATTGAGAATGCCAATAATTAGCTATAGTTAGAAAGTCAGCAATTCTATTAATTTGATTCTGAAGCCCTTATATCTTTTAATAATTCTAATTCTAGACTTGCTACAGAATTATCGATCGTCTAAAATAGGTTAGTTGGAAAGTAAGGTCAACAATAGACCGTTTACACACGTATAACGTAATTAATTGGTACCGTCTATTCCCTCGGAATACTGTTCTATCGATGTAACTATTTGCGTGCTATTTGAGTCGTCACTTAATTAAATTCAATGGCATTCGATGGCCATCCACGCCTGTTTAACTGCTGTCTGCTAATTTCGTCGAGTTCGCTCGTCTGCAGTGACCTCCGGAACTAGTAAGGGAATCATTTAATTAATACATCCAGGTTGTGCGGTTTTTGAATTGTGAATTGCACGGTCCGGCGTGTCGATGTTTCTGAGAGTTTAATAAAACTGTTGTATTACCGAATTATATTGACGATTCTTTATATGAATGGTAGTTTTCTGAATCATATTCTGAATTTACTTAGTGGAAGCAATAAAATATAACGCACTAAACTAATTTGCTGGAGCTAATTCTATCTTCATTACGTTCACCATTCAATGAAAATCTTGCTTGATTGCTTTCTGGATTTTTTTTTATTTATTCCAAATGCTTAGTTTAGACGACACGCGGCTAGAAATTCGAAATTCTACATTAGGTCTCATAACTCTATATTAAATTGCTTATTCTACTTTTTTTCTTAATTAAAGATACTATTCCTATAATACCGTCTAACTCTTCCTTTAATACAGTCAATATTTTACTCCCTCAAATCATAACTCCGTGATTTATATGAAAAAACTTGACGCTGCACTAGTTAATAGCAAATGAAGTCACTTATCTTGCACTCTGCATGAGTGGAAAGGAATAGACACTGAAGGGTTAACATATTCAGTTTGAATAAAGCACGCGATAAAGCATACACGTCGCCCCGCCATAAACACGAACGTGCCAAAGTGTTGCTCGCAGTACAAAGAACTTTAAACATATCTCTGGGTATAAAATACCCAATCGACGCATAGTGGGAACGCGTACGTGACGTTCAAAGAGGGTTGCTGATCTAAGGATTTAGCTCGTTACACGGCGAAATGCATCGGTTCCTTGTATTCTTGTGTGGTATAGCTGCGGCACATGAAATCCGTGCCCGGGGCTTAATCTACCGCTTATTTATGGAATATACTCGGTGTAGTGCACATTGTCTATTCCGGGTTGAATCGGATCTGTACGTACTCCTAAAATGTAGGATTTGTGAATATTATATTGCGAGCGGGGTATATTGTAGCCGATTTTGATGTTTCAAACGGTTTAGTTTAACATTGTTTGAATAAAGAATGTTGCTACATTTGTTTGATAGTGTTTTACGATACGAGACACGCATTGTAGTAATAAAATAAATTATGGCGGAAAAATATTTTTCTAATTAGACTAATTGCTACTTTTTATTTCCAGTCGATAATTAAACTGGCATGTACGCATTTATATTTAGTAACGTTTGAATCTTGTAAATATGACCCTGAATGTTTTGTCCCTTTCGAACGACTTTAGAATTCAGTTTGAGTGAAGAAGATAAAACGTTCGATAACTAAAATAGGTTTTAAATCTGTCTATGAATACGGCCGTTAATTTCTGCCAATTTTCAAAATAGAAACCCATAGTTATTACTGTCTAGACTCTTGATTAACTTAATTTCTATAATTTATAAACATTTCAAATGCCAAGTTTTGAACACAAACAAAAAGTAATTAATATTTATACCGCCATACCTATCACACAATACCTGAGAAAACAAAACACCGCCACTCCGATTTGTAATTAACAATTACAAATTAAACTAAAAACTACTGGACACACTACCTAATATTAATGTGAACATAATAAACAAAGAGAAAAATAACTGTTTATTATTATTATTCAAGTCATTGATCAAGTGTTTAAATGAATACACATTAAATTGCGAAATCCTACGTTCCCAGGTCTGGCGATACTTTGTTAGTTTTTCGGATAAAAAATAATGTGAATTGACCTGGAAATTTGTGCCCGGCATGGTGTTTATAGCCACGCTCCCTATCTCATACTCAGACGTAAATGAAGTCAGCAGATTATGAATTTCACAAGTTGCCAATAGTCTTTCCACCTACCCCATCGAGGATGATGGTTTGAGCTTATATTTATTTTTATTTAATTCAATTCCACGTGAAATAACTTCATTTTTTTTTTGCATAGCTCCGGCAAACGAGCAAACATATCACCTGATGGTAAGTGCTCACTGCCGCCCATGAGCATCCACAATGCTAGATCATGCATGTGTTGCCGACCCAATTGGGAGGAGAGCGGGAAGGAAAAAGTAATCACAAAGAAAAAAGTAATTTCAATCGCGAAACAAAAATATTGTTTGCTACAATAATGTAGAGTTCATTTTGTATATCGACTGGTGACCATCTCGCGCCGGCCGACAAAATTATTCCTCGCTCGAAGCCGGACGTACGCTGACTGATCCCGGAACACGACGCAGATTGAGTCACTATGGTGGCTTTTATTATCTTATACTCAGCAGATTTCATTTATTCACTTTTTAATTTTGATCACTAAAACAGTTATTAATAGCGATATAATATTGAAATCGTCTCTACTAATCTGTACAATATGAACATAAAAACTAATACGACGTAATTCTAACACACAACATTTTTTTAAATATTTATTACAGTTCGTCCGTAATCCGAATTGTTCTAAGAAGGGTGTTTTTAAAACAAGAGGAATTAAAAGTATGCAGCTAAAATTTAATAAGGCGTGCGAATCCACGGCCAACAATAGCTCATTAATTATATTGGCCACGGAGATCAAAAGATCCGTTGTCTATTATGTCCGACCTAAAATTACAGGCCCGGGAAAATTTTATTACAAGTAAAACAATGTTTTTATTCACGCAGAAATGAATACAAAAAATAGCGAATTAACGTAGGGACAGTGAACCAGAATTATCATTGTGTTAGAGTTTGTCCTGTAGTAACTGCTTTCTATTTCTACAGACAGTGAATAGGCTAACTAGTGTTCTCAATTTTTTTTTTTTATATCGAAAGGTTTCGTTACGCATAATCATTATCAGGAAAAAAACATTTAATCCGTTTAGTATTAAGCAAGTTACAAATATATAAAAGTTGCTGATAGGAGTAATAGAAACGGATGCAACATGCGCGACGTGACGTCATCCGCCAAAAGCTGCGTGCGTGCGAAAGAGAAAGCAAGTGTCCCCACGGCACCATTAAAATAATTAATAACTCAGTCATTTTACAACCAATTGTAATACTGTTTTCGAATTAATTTTCTTATAAGCGATATTTTTAGGAAACATTAAATACTGCTCAAAATCAAACCTTGGATACATCCCTATTGTCCCTATCCCATGTCCCCTCTCTTTCTTAAATAAAATATCTCTTTCTAAAATATTGGAGAAAACCTTCATTGTGCATATGTAAAATCACAGTAGTGTATAAACCTTTTTCCTTATTCTACGAGTGAAATTATGGTAGCCATTAATAGATCGCGTTGCGAATATATGTATGTGGAATTCAGCCAAGAATATACCATTAATTCCGCATGGAAAATCAGGAATATATTCTAGAACTTTCCGAAGAAATAGATTTTATAAAAAGCGTACATTTATACATACTGTTGTAGTGGTTATACAATGAGGTATAGTTGAGAAAAAAACAGAATCTTAAGTTGGGAATTTGATCACTAAGTAGTTGTTTAAAATTAGATTAATGCAAATACGATTGTATTCTATACTAACACTTTAATATTGGTAAACGGTCGAAGAGTTGTTCCGGCTAGCCATGGACAAGGAGAGTCAGTTTAAGGAACTGACTGCCAACCGTCAGTAATGGAGAGGCACCTACAGAAGATGAAGATTGGCAAAGACTTGTCCTCAGCATCATGAAGTACATAGTAAATTCATAGTTTAAACATAAATACTCACTACGGTACTAGAAAACCCCAAAAAGTATTGCCTCATCTGGGAATCAAATGCAAAACTGACTTTAAGAATCATTCAACTATATATGTTACAACACCAAGACAAAACATTTCAATCAACTCAAAAAGCTCAAATCTATTCAACTAAAATGGGGTTAAACGTGAAGAATATCAAAGTTCAGAAACACATAGACAGTCACAAACACAGCGCCGGTCGATTTGTCACGCGCCCAACTGGATTTAGATAAAGGTGGCTATTTACATATCCGCTTACATCAGCCAAGTGATAAAATTTTCACGTTGCCTACGATGGATGTTCGCGGCACGTTCGCTAAAATAGAGGTTTATCGGGACTCGTGTTGCCTACATAGGTACAGGCGGTAGAATAAATATCCCTGATATGTTCGGTGTACCTCCAAATGGCGTCAAATGTAGTTATTGAGATCCCCGGGGGTAAATTGCGGCTGGCGCGGTGCTTCACAATCTAATATAAATTTCCTGATTTCGTATATCCTTCAGCCGGCGTTATTATTTTGAAGGGACGTGTCAAGGGTAAATCTTTTGAGGCGTAAAGACGTCTGTGATAAAAATATATTGTGATTTTTAGAGGATTTGTTTACACATAAATAATATGATGGTAATATTTGCTAAGTTCGAAATGTAGCAAATAAGTAAATTTTATTTATAAACAAGCAAAAATAATGATAGAAGTTTATTTAGTATTTTATTTATGAACAAGCTTCATAATATTTACTTCAAACATAATACATTTTTATTAAATCAAATATCATATGGAGATCCTTGGGGGAGGCCTGTGTTCAGCAATGGACTGTGGCTGAAGAGAGGGAGAAAGAAATAAAATCGGGTAATTACAGAAAACATTAAACATATAGTATAATTAAACATTAATTACTTTTCATACCAGCATGTGTAAATAATTCATCATGCCAATAAAATGATTGCCTTTTACTCCTTATTATTTTTCATATCATACGAGTTGTTATACTAAGTATTAAACCGAAGGCCACACGTTAGGCACACAAGCACCGCGAACGCGCGAAGTTATCAAGTATAAAGTGCTTCTACGATTTCCTAATTTGATTGAAGTTTAATCGATTCCAAACTTAGTTGGAGATAAGCAGGCAATAAAATATCGTAAGTAGCGGGCGGCGGAACAGTTAAATGGCATCACAAATATTGACTTGGCGGTTCCCCGGAGCTTTGCCGGCGCTGCGAGTTCGGCGCGACGGCTGGCGCTGCGCCAGACAACCCCGGTACCCACTACTGACACAACACTTACGTGTTATAGATTTTTAAACCAGCGACACCGATATAGACACATTTTAATACAAAGGCAAATTGCTTTCTGCACAGCTGCGAATGATCAATGCAGCAACTTCCACTGCCTGCCTCGACTGCCTCGGTGGCGTAGTGGTACTACGGTATGATTGCAAAGCTGAGGTCTCGGGTTCGAATCCCGGGTCGGGCAAAGTGATATTGGATTTTTCTATTCATTATTAGCCCGGAGTCAGGAATTTGTGCCCGATATGGCGATAGGCTCGCCCCCTATCACATCGTGGGACGGAATATACAAGGCGAAACGTGGGTGTTCTAGTAGCACCTCTGCCTACCCCTTCTGGGAAAAAGGCGTGTGGTTATGTATGTATGTATGCAACTTCCACTGAAATACGTAACTTTCATTACAAGTTAATGGAAAAGAAAATAAACGTGAAAACGTAGCGCTGTTCTACATTTTTTTCTAATAAGAAACGTGATAGGGCGGTAGTTTAAGGTATTGAGTTATTTGGTAACGGCTTGAGCTTCATTAACTCAAATTGTGGGGTGGTCGGGTAATAGATATAAATTACACCAAAGCTGAAGTTCAATAACGGAGAAACAGTTGAAAGCCGGTGAAATATGACAAGAATACGTATTAATTAAAAGTTCCGTTCGGCATTCGCCATAAGAAATTGCTTCCAAGTAAAAAGAGGTTCCGCAAACCTATAAAGCCACAATGTGTTATTACAGAGCGGCTTAATCCGCTTTTGTTATGAGTTCTGAAAGGATTTATCTGGTTTTATTTCTTTTCTTTCATACGCCGTCTCAATAGCGTTATTATCGGGAGCCAATCAATCTGACAATGATTGTACATTATAAAGATCCAATATGACCTGCGATTCATCTTTTATACTACTCCTCCATTTTTAATTATAGACTTCAGTACTTAATGAATACAGCTCAGTACTTTAGTTGATATTAATAGCGCCGCTGAGCCCATTAATTAATCAGTAATTAGAACTAACAAGCCGGCACACCGACGTTCTTACATTCGCAAGGTTTCCTTCAGGTACATAGTCTAAGTAAATTTTATTTATGAAAGCGTTCGCCTTAGCTCGTGTGCCTGACTTAATGATGTCAATTTGAATACGACCGCCTTGTCGGTTTCACGCCTCTCCGCGGTAATGTAAATTTCCTGCTTGTGCCAGCTTCAACGCCATAGTTCCCAATGTTATTTGACACTTGAAATGGGCTGTCAATCAGCTCCGATTGTATCGAGCTCAGCTGAATGGGTAATTTAGCGATTCACCTAATCGAACGAGCGTGAATAACGTTTGCCTCTGTGAAAGAGTTGACGTCGATTTAGGGAGTTTGTTTCCAAGGCAAAACCTTTGTATAATTTGTTAGTGAGTGCCTAAGAATATGCAGGCAAATACGACAAGGGTTTTAGTTAATACATTATTAAATACATTATGTAAATCAGTTTTAAATCCTATTAGCAAAAAACTCATTAATGCTATAGTAGCCTTTGTAGGTTAGGATTATTTTTAACTGTTTAAGTACTGTTACGAGCAATAATAAATACAAGAAAAAGTAAGTTCAGTTGTTCAACAAAAAAACGAGAGTTATTTTCAGTCCAAACCAAAATTGCACATCAAAGATGTCAATGAACAATGACAACTAATCCAATGTGTTCCACTTTCTTGAAAGGAATATTGAGCAAGTTTTGGTAATATGAAAAGTTTTCGTATAAATGAATATGAAATAAGAAAAGCAACGTGACTGCTGTTTATAACATAACGGATTTCAATTCTATCCGTGACTCCAAGAGACTACTTTGACCTTTTTATAGAAGTAAAACGACTCAACAATAAACATTCTTGAAAACTTTCAAGACTTATGTCACTTCAGGGACCCATATCTCCGGACAATATTATTTAATTAAAAACTTTTCTTTTAATGCCATAATTGAAACCGACCCAAAAGGTCTTTTGCTTGACTTCATAAAGTACTTTTAAAAAGACCTTATATCCAAAGTTCGCGAAGTTTTACTTTTTATTTGACGTCCAAAATTGTTCATCTCTCTCAGCTTAACATTGTCAATATTAGGCAGATACTACGTAGCCGGACCATCAAATCGCACTTTAATGGTTCCCCAGCCTGGTCATTTGAGAAATTTAGCGTTTGCTAGCAGCAACACGAGGCAAAGCAATATAATCGTATCATACCTGCACTACGTGAGCATCCGTCGGACATGAATTACGTTTTTCCATTTGCTTTTTATGGAATTTCTTTCTTGCTGTTTGAGGAAATTGGGAAGGAACGTCCAACAATTTTCGTTCAACCACGTCTGCTACGTGCGATACGCTATAAATCTAGCCGCAACTTTTATGGCTGAGTTACGAGGTTAAATGTTGTATTAAAAAGGAAATTTATAACAGAATTTATGTCATTTCGATGATATACGCTATTAATACTTCGCAAATACGATACAATTTAGTTTCTAGTGTTTGTTTGTTTGGGATTGCATTTGAACGTTAACAATTTGTACAGTATCGGCAACATTGTGGGTGACACCTAAATTATCAGTTCAGTTATTTATAACAAATATTCTATTTCGTCGAATAAATTAATTTAATAACATTTTAGTGCTTTATCTACACAGTGCAATAACATTTTATCATTTAAAACATGGTTTTGTCCACGGCGTGATGTACACGGCACATGTTAATAATTGTTGTTTTCGAAGAAACACTTATCCTTTCTTAAAATTTTATTGAATAAATAATTCGATATTCATTATTCCTTCTTAATAGTGATGTAACAATTGTCAACAAAATATTCTAAGTGTCCAAAAAAGCGAGTAGCACTTACGCGTTTAACTACTTTTTCTTGCACCCCCATTATATCTGAATTCACGGATGTTTTAGTCTACATCTCAACCAATACCTAACCGTATCGTCGAGATCAAAATTTATTGTGTAAATGCTTCTCTTATGAACCGAGGCACGTCTTCTTACTGCGTCTTCCCAGGCATTAATTTATGATGTCGTTTAAATGGAACATTATGGACGAAGCGGTAATTTATGCGGCCATATTACTAAGACCAGAGTACATGCCAATTTAACCTATGTAGGAGATAGCTTGTTTTATGCGATTAGTGACGATGGGCTGCTTCAAATTTAATAACACTACATTACGGTAATCATTTTGTTGCAAGTGACATATCGAATTTTATCGAGCTAAGCGCGTTGTGTCCGATAATTGTTATTTGAATTACTCAACCACATTTTGAGGTTGCTGTCGGTTCGTTCATCTATAATTTTAATTGAAAACTCAATTGTAACAAATGCTGGTGCATTTTGAAAATTTGGTAGTTTTTTAATAATATTTACAACTATCTACATATCTTCAGCCACATGAAATCTACTGCTGAACATAAAGCCAACTATATCTATATCTAGTCATAGACGTCTAAATGTGAACATGGGCTTTTCTTCGATTAAGAAAGTTTATTCAACCACGCTCAGCCAATGCGGGTTGTTCAACTTCTCATGCCTTTGATTTTTTTAAAGAACTCTTAGATATACAGGTTTCTTGATGTTATTCTTCCCTTTTAAGGTTAAAGCTCATTTCTTTCAGCATTTAGGTGTTAATAGAAATAGATGTGGAATAAAGTGTTATTGTTCTAGTGGACACTACAGCTCAGTACGACGCAGTGAGAGCCTACCTGAAGGAGCTGGACATCTCTAGCGCTGTGTGGGTCGGCCTCATTCGCAGCAACCCTGACGGAGATTTTACTTGGACGTATGTATTTCTTCTCTTCTATAGTCTTGACTTTTTTATTACTCATTTTGTGCGGTACATCCACAGGGTACGTCTCAGTGTTATGTGAGATGTGTGTGAAATTGCTGCTGGTACAACTAGCCGTATAGAACGACATCGAGGGCTTTTAATGATCGTCGATAGCGACGAGCTTAGATATATGCCCCTGCTCGTTAACTTGCTTTTGCTCTACAGAAATAGTTTACAAGCAAAACATAATGAACAGACCACCTCAATCAATATAGAAAGTACAATAAGTGTTTAACTTTCAGTGATTATCGTGGACTAAGCGGCGACGGATATTGGAGTTCTGCTCCGGACGGCGGCACGGCTCCTTTGTGCGCTGCTGCTGACCCCGCCGCCGACTACCGTTGGGAGGCCAGGGCCTGTGGTGGACCCACTGTGGCCTCGTTTATATGCGAACTGCCTGGTATGTATATTGAGCCAAAAATATCTATTTTTTTCTGCGAGTGAGTATAGACTTCACCAATTTCGACCCCATTGGAAATAAGCTTGTTCCAACATTTTCCAATTATGTGACTAACATATTTTTACTGAATTATTTATTGTCGAAACTATATTATAGTATCGTTAACAGTTTTTATTTGTAAAATGCTAAATATTAATCTCCATATTTCTTTGTTCCTAGTACCTCAATGGGCGCTAGGCAATGAAGGATGCATGGTGCGAGCTCTGCCGGCGCTGACAATTTTATACTTGCCAGAAAGCGCTGCTGTTCAACTTACCGCAGATTGCGGCCTCGCCGGAGTGAAACGAGTTCAATGTACCGGAAACGTGGTATGTAATTACACCTTATGAATTATTATGCGCTGTGTGAATAAAAGTTTCCTAATTCTAAGTTTTTTTACAGAAACGCGAAGATTTGTTAAGAGATTTATCATGTACGCAAGAAGAAGATCCATCAAGCACTCCTAATTTGATGTCTACTACCACCAACTGGCCAGTAACCACCGATGCCATATTTAATGACGAAGATTCGAATAAAGAAGCTAGCACTGAGGAAAACATCACGACTGAACATGAAGATGATATCAATCAACCGAACCTAATGACAAGAACTACCACATCTCCTGATGTTTCAACAATTTACAACTTCCCCCTAAAATTGAATAGTAATAAACTCAACGGAGTAATTTTGATGAAAAATGCCAATTTAAACATCAACCCTAATAACAATTTACAGAGCAATTATATTCCAAAAATAGCTGCTGAAGATAATATGCTAAGTAACGCACAGTTGGAAAAACTAGAAGACGAAAAACACATGCAGCATAAAATGTTACATGAAGAAATCGCACGCCTTGGCAACTTGGACAATATATTCACACAGCCTACGGACCATTTCGTACCACCACTCGTTATGGCGAAGGCTAAAATAAGTGACGACATGATTGTTTTGTCTTTAGCAGAGAAACATGCACAACAAATTGCTGAACAACAATTTACTAAACATAATCAAATGAAAGATTCTGATTCTGAAAACTCAGACTTTTATAGACAAACCACAAATGGTTTAACTAAAGAAACATCTCCAGAATCGCACGTAACGTCAACAGAATCTTTTACACTTAAAGAAAATGCCAAAAAAGATTTTAACAAACATATTGTACCCAAGAAATATCATGAAAAAATTTATGATATCAAAACCAAAATGCTTAAGTCTATGGATTTAAAATTAGCGATAACTCAAAAAACGACTGAGCCGTATTCTACTTCCACTTCAACTGAAAATACAATCAAAGAAAATGAAATTTCGACATTAACCAATAATCAGTCACAAAATGATAATAGGCAACTAGACGAAGGTCCATCTATAGATCTTACTGTATTAATCAAGGATGACATGGAAAAAGAAGATGATAGAATATTTTTTGCCAATTTCACTGGAGACGTGCCAAAACTTGAAAGCATCCGGAATGGTTCCTCAATCTATAATAATGACAATCAACAAACGACGTCAGAAAAAACAAACCCAACCATGCCAGCAATAACGGAAATCTTGCCAACGAGTACAAAAGACATTACAAATATTACGCTCAATCATGAAATAATAAAAATTACTATAATGGCAGACGACAGCTCCAGCGTCACACCGACAGTGTTTGAAGTTGCTACAGTTGTTCCAATATTTCACAATGATTCCTACAATTCTACTTCACCCATTAACCATGATGCGCCTACTATCAATAATACTAGCTATGACAACATGAAACCAGATGATGATGGATTACATATACAATATTCTGAAGTACCCAAAGATGTTTCAGAGACAACACAGACGACTGAAGCGCCAATTACAACGGTCAAGACAACTTTAACCAACTTGACCCTTGTTCACGAACCACAAACAACGTTGGGTCAATCTGAATCTACATCCACTACGATTCTTCCAATCACTACTATTGCACCACAAAACGTTACCGAGAAGGAAAAGATTGATGATACAATTGTTGAAGATACATATCCCGCTAAAGAGAAGTTGGATGCTTTCAACATTACGGATATTCATGATGGTTTCGAAAACAATTCCACTGAATTATCCGATGGTATAGACGACTTCCAATCACCGCTGTTGTCTGGAGCTAATGAACCAGTGGCACGACCAAACAGATCGAGGCGACCGCAGACTCCCCCCAATCGGAATAAATTCAACCCATTCCGTATACTAGGTTAAACATTACGTGAGCGTTATCAATTCGACTGCCACATTATGAATTTTAGAGATGACTGAAGAATATCTACAAGTTTTACTAGGACTAGTTCACGGTCACTTTGAAATGTGACAGCACGGTGCACTTAGTTAATCTCATATATTACTTTATCAGTGTTAGCATAACGCGTAGGGTTTACTAGAAAGCTGCTTTACGAACAATAATTTTACATACGCATATTTAGACATCTAACGCTTTTTAATTCAGCTTCACATATAGTTTAGTGATGACTTAGTCAATTCACGTATTTTGTATAGCATAGCTATGCCCTTAAGCTATCATGAAAACTAGAACGATTAGATACATTTGCCAAAGACATACATTGAGGGACGAGTTTCAATAGAAATTACTGTACTTAACAGTACTTATTTTAAATATCTTTTACCATATTAGGTAAGTTATCTCTTTATGTAAGCACGAGAAGTGCACTGATTTAAACATAAAAATCTGTGGTAATTTATCAATATTCCAAAGTCTATTTGGTATCAAATGTTGAATAATTAGCACAGGTAATTGCACCCTCATAAGAACATTAAGACACGAACATAAATTAACGAAATTATCAAACCATATCATATTAGAATAAGATCTTACATCTAGTCTAATGTATTTTTATTGTATAACGTTTATAATAATTTTATCGTGCACAATAATAGTATTTGTAATAATTCTATTAATATAACATGTTTTTTTATCCATAATAAAAATACGACATGATTGCAACGTGACGAAATATATATAGCCATTAATTTTGTGTTCATGTTTTTGAAATTCAATAATTATATTATTATACCATAGACAATGTAGATACTTAGTCATTTTAGAATATGTAAGATTTTTTAAAATAAATTTGAATAAATCATTAATGTTTGTTTCAATGAAATTTAATTGAAAAATCACGATATTTAAACTCAACATAATAAATTGCAGTTACGGAAAATTTAATACAGATTCAATTCATTTTATACCCAGGCAAACATATTTTAGATCAAAATACAAGTTGCATATCATTTGTAGGTATCCGAACCTGTCAACCATTTTGTCGACACTAACAAAAACACAGAGACCGTCTCAGGTTTCTATTTTTTACGCAGTCTCGTTTCACAGCCAGCACATCGAACACCCCGGTAAGGAGAACATTGATTGTGAACAGGACAAGATAACAAAGTTGTATTTTTATTCTTTGCTCCTACATTTTAATCTAATCAGCAATCAAACCCGTAACGCAATTGTAAATCTACATCGCACAAAGATAAAATATTTAACGTGCCACAAATAGACATGGCAGTGAATAATTTATTTCCTGTCCCAACTGACCTAAGCTTGTAACTTCCGAACCGTCCCAAGAGGAAGGTCTTACGAAGCCACCTGGCTAAACGCTAGTCAATTAAAAGTTTCCACCTCCTTCGAAGCCATTAATATGGAAGTTGTATGTTATAAGGCGGGGGAAAATTCGTAAGTTTTCCAGACACACGACCGCAGTCAATATTTGCGAAGCTCTATCGAGCCACCTTACTCAACTCGCTCGCGCGCCACGTCCAACTCAACTTACTCCTTAGCACCGCTTATCAATATTACTTATATCAACTTTCATAAAATTTGCCGCTTCCACGCGGTTTCAACACGAGCACATAAATTAGCTGAGTAAACGTCTGCTCCTTGAGCGATCGTACCAACGCATCTTGCCTACATTACTTGCAGCAATGTATCAAATAACCATTAAATTTTATATAATATATTCCTCATCTTTACAACTTACATCTTTATTCTACGCTTTAGATAAACTTTTTTATGCCTCATTAAAGCTGGCCTTAAAAGGTAAAGTTGGTTTTGCCATTTAGAAATAATAAGGTTTATGTTGTATAAAATTGAATTAACATAAAATTTTCTTCAGTTTATTAGCTTTTTACTGCTGTACCTACATTAATAGTAGGTTGATGGAATGTTTATTAATACGAAAATATTGCTTACAAAAGGCACTTTACTGGGTTGTAATAATTAAGTCCAAAAAGTAATCAACGCGTACAGTTTAACTATCTATTAAATATTGCATTATATTCAAGTATACAGTTTCTATATGGCATTATAGAACATAGAGCATAAATACAACATGCACACAAATCACCTCGCTTTCAAATAAAAAAAGAGCAAAGGTGAAATCTCATTACGAGTCCGTATATCCCAATTATCGTAAATAAGATATGTGCGAGCCTTATTAAATTCGTCGTACATGGAAAAGCCATAAAGGGAGCGGACAGAGACCCGGATAAAATTATGGACATTTAGCACGCCGCAAATGAACCTGTTGTTTTGGCTTTTAGTGCCGTATCACTTACACGTATTAATTTGTAGGTTATATAATTCATTCATTTAACTAATATGAAAATTGTTATTAATCAATTTTATTTTATATCCTTTATTGTAAAGTACACACTAATTAAACGAAGGAAAAATAATTAAAATACATCGCGCCTAAAAGTTAAAACACATATTAGAGTCAGTCGTTTCATTGTAAATGATTGACGAGAAGTATGGATAAAAAATGTACAAACTGCAATTTCGCTGTAAATTTATACATAAATTATGTTGAAATAAAAAATCTGTTAAAGAAACAATATTTGTACTGCACAAGATGGAAAGCCACGTACAAACCCGAATTATCGGCCACATGTTACCGTACCGAGTTTTGGAGGTGATATTTTTATTTCTCCGCTAGCGGACACCAGACTACCAAAATATCGAAGATGTGGCACGCGTCTCGGCCCGTCTGTTCCATTATTTACAATTATTGTTGGCGCAGCCATTGGCGTGTAACTCGATTTTCTTAATGGAGATTAAGTGTTTATTGACATTTACTTCCTGCTCGCTTTGACACCGGGAATTTGTGAAAGGATTTTTTACATTGTCACCCTTGTATTCCCCATACAAGGGTGACATGACATGGTATAATGTTTTAAAGTATTATTCCCATATAATATTACAATTAGAAAGGTTTTTCTGACATTTTTGATCAATTCATTCAAGCAACCTTATAGAATTTATTGTATATTATTAATTGTAAAATAAATTGCACATTTCTCGTATAACACTTTTTTTACAATGACAAACCAAAAGTCAGTCCATACATGTATTATTTTTCAGTAGCCGTAGAGTGGCAAGAAACACAACAGATTTTGTTCCATGAGACGTCACATAATACGATAAGAATGCAGTTGTAAGTTTTTATACGATTTACGTTATATTTTTTTAAAGGGATAAAAATTACAGATTTTCTTAAAATAATATACTGTTATTCTTTCTTTGGTACAATGAATAGTCTCTCAACTTTCAAAAGAGAAACTGTGGCAGATAAACTACAAGCACTCGTTTCAGTTTTCCCGCTATTTATATTTAAATGCAGGCCACGCTTTTTAATATCAACTGGGTTAAACGCACATGTAAAAATGAATGTACTGTTAAATGAACTTCAGAAACAGGTTAACTGGTGGTTTCTTTATAATTAAATTGTTTTCACCATTCAAACGAAAAATGGTTCCGTGGAAAACGAACATGTATTTTTTACGATAGATACATATGGGTGAAAAAATCAGCTAGTTAGAGTGGGCATTAATATGTAAGCACATTTTGCGTTTTGAACCTTAGAAATTCGTGGGACACTAAAAAAAGTGGAAGAGATTTCAATGTCAAAGAATTATGTAAAAGGAAACTCCACTAGTTCCTTGCCAGTTTAAGTTTAGTTTTAGTTTAGTAATTCAAAACCATAAATTGACAGCCTCTGTTGCGCATTGGGTTAGAGACCGCCTGTGAAGCGAGAAGCCACGGGTTCGATCCCTGCAACGAGACAAATGTTTGTAAGGCCCACAAATGTTTGTCTCAGGACTGGGTGTTTATGTCTAGGTGATTTATATAAAAAATAATTAAATCAATACTACATTCCAATTCATATTATTGAAAAACAGTTTCCTAAAAAATGATCATATTGCTTGAGAAGTTTTAAGCTATATTTGATTTATAAAAGCAAGTAATTAATCAAATAAACCATTTATTGTATTTTTCGTACATCTGCGCGAGCAAAGGCACTAAACTGTAGAAATGTTCTATTTTATTGGGACACATAGGTATTTAGTATTTAAATTTAAATACATAAACAGGGCAAGCTAAATAAACCGTTTAAAAAACGCTCCCAAAGCTGTAGTCTATGCCTTTGATCGCCCCAGCTTTTTATTTAATTAAATATTTGCAAAAACAATTGCCAACACGAATGACGTCACATATAATTTGATGTAGCAATAAGTGGCGTCCATCGATAGCAACGCGACGTGCATTTGCATCGCAAATTATCAGGCATCGATACGGACAATAACAGTTATTCCGCAATTTGCAGTTACCGTGCGAATCTGTCGTACAAATTGTGATTACGACATAGTGAGATGATATTTTCAGAGGGTATAGAGCAACGGGGCGGCGTTCCGAGCTCGCATTATGTAAATTGCTGCGATTACCCGATGGCAACCAACCTGTACCGCGCCGGGCCGTGTTAAGCACAAATCACTTTACGTTACCTCCCGGCCGGATTACGTACGAGCCAACCTTGTTACCGGATTAATCCCAACTTAAATATCTAAATACCAGAGACGAATTGTTACGCGCAAACACTCCGATCAAAAGGATAAGATCGCGCACCAAGCGGAGACGAGGCGAAATTTAATTGGATTTAAAGGAATCTTACCCCGTTCAAGTTCTGTGTTCTATATCAAAATTCTATGAACAAAGTTCTCGGAATCTCAGTCTGCATTCGAGCATTGTACTGCGTATTACAAAACGAACTTTTACAAACGAAGTGGAATTCTAAAAGTTTTACTAAAATGTTTTAATGAAAACAGACGGACTGCTAATATTAATAAAGTGAATGGAAACTGTACACGCTTTGCTGCTCTTTTAAAAACTGCAATAGCTCTTTTCATTCTTTTAATATTTTTAATCATTTATAATTAAAACTACTAGAATAAAAAACGCTGTTAATATGCGATGTAACATTGGTACAATGTTTGCCAATTGAATTTAATATCACAATATTAAAATTGTAAATAAACCGTCCATTTAAACCGAACAACTATCATCCACAATACCGACAGAGTGGATGAATCACACGGAGCACGAATGCCGCAGTGAGCCACACTCGAGAATTTATCGAGTTGTGGAATGCAGAGTAAGTGAGCCAATAATTGGGTTGGCGCTTCGTCGTGTATCGCTATCGATGCGGGTTAGACAACGCGGCTGAGTGCTCCAAATGAGATTGAGGCCCGAGACGAAGGCATTACAGGGTTATCTCTAGATACTCTCATCATAGACCCTCCCCCTTAAGGCTTAGACAGACCTTGCTCTGTCTGGGTGTAGTTTTGTTTTGTGGGAAATTACTGGTGTGTTTGTCTGGATGATTGTCGCTGTGTGTAATTTAGAATGTGGTACAGCGAGTAGTGACCCTTGTATCCTTCGTGTTGTTGTAGATTAAAAAGGTTATTTCAAAAATGCATAGTTTAGTTTAGCTTTAATCGGTTTAACTTAGTTTTTCTGGGATAAAGGTAACAATAGAGGAAGTAACGAAATATTGATTCAAATAATATACCAAAATAATTGTTTTGATACTTAGCTACGCAATTTTTTTTATGATGTATCAATTATTTTTAATCAAATTTTAACACACATGCAGTAGAATAGATAAGGTTCTACACTGCCCCTTTAAACAGAAAAGGCTTAATAAATAAGTAACAACGTTAAAACCTGAAAAGATAATGAAAATGCCAGACGACTAATAAAAACAAGATATTTTAAATAAGTTCGTTTTAAATTACTCTTCGTTTCCATAGTGGAATTGTAATAAATACGAAGCCGTAATAAAAAATTTAAAACAAAGAAAAAGCCAAAGAAAGATTTAATTAGACGCGAGCTTTGAGTTCCCGCTGCAAATATCATTAGAGAGATTTCACAGCTTTGCCGGCCAGACTGAAGGATATATCCGAGTACGAGTATATTATTAAAAAATAAAAATGTTTTCCTAGAACCCTTATTAGGGAAACAAATTGCCTGTAGTATCTTCGCATTCGCTTGGATGGCATATTTTTCTATTCATTGTTAAGTTATATCAGATGGATCATGGATTATCTACAAGACATCGACCTCTCAGATAATGAGACAAGATTTACGTTTTATACCCTCAATTTTATAATAGTGTAAATATTTAAGTTCGTGGTGGCCTGTTGGTAACGGACCAGACTCGACTTCCAACATTCTCGCGGTGGTCGCAGGTTCAAATCCTAGGGCACACCTCTTATTTTATTAAGTTATGTCTGTAGTGATATTTGATAGTCAATCACCACGCACTATAAAGGTGAAGGAAAACATCCTGAAGAAACCTGCATGCCGTACCGATTTTAAAGATCTTCTACGGTATGTAAAATTCCGCCAACCCGCATTAGAGCAGCGTGGTGGACTGTATAGCCTAACCCCTCTCAATCGTATTCTCGATGGTAAAGTGGGCCCGTGCTCTGCAGTGGGACGTATGTATATGGACTGATAAACAAAATTTTAATTAGTCTTCTGGTGCATATTGTATCATACCTACTATTTATATTAACTAAAATCAAAAAGCGAATTAAGAAAGTCTAAAGATCCTATTTACCAAAGAAATAATGCTTTCCAACGTTCGCTTTTCTTGCATATTTACCGACAACTCATAAACGAAAGCTCCTTTTACAACTATCAAAAGCAAATTACACAAATATACGGAACCGAGTCAAGGCATCGTAGCAATAAGCCTCACGGTATTTCCGCAAATAAGCATTCGGGGAATATCTGCAGAGCGGATGTCAATCGGCGAAAGGAAATGGCTCCTAAATGCATTTATCGAAAGTATGAAAAGGATCTGCATACGAGAAATATTTTGTTTTTGGAAATTTTATGAATGAAGTTTGTTTTGGCTTTCGTTTTGTTGGTTTACTAATTAGGAGATTGGTGCGGGGCGGAGGCGAATGAATACATGGGTAAAAAAACAACGAGTACCGTCTTTGCAGTCGCTTTTATTTCTTTCTCGGTTGCAAAAGACAGCCATAAGTTTGTATGGGGTTAGTACCACCTCTCTCCACCTCCTTTAAAGACAAGATTCGTATTTTTCAAACACAATAAAACATCATTATACTTATGAAAATAAACTTTATTACATACTCTTAGAGTAAGATAAGATAAATTACCAAAACATATATATATCCAATTCTGAATATTTATTTCTAAAAATTTGCCAAAATCAAATCCATTATTACATAATCAACTGTTCTAAAAATAACATTCCATATCATTTCCAAAGATTTCACACGAAAAAGAAACAGATAAACATTAATGATATTCGGAATGAAACGAAGCAATCATATCGTGAACGCTTCACAAATTCTCGTGTCATCCGTTTTCTTTGGATGAATGTAAATAATTTTCACGACCCGCCTGAGACTTCCACAAATGGCTTAGCTGTTATTACTTATTACATTTCAGTTTACACGCTTTTATAATTGTTCCTCTCTGTATTTATAAATACATTATTTTTACTGGAAAGCACATTCATTAATGGTTAATTTAATTTATCATTGATGATCTTCGACGAAAAGGTTATACATTTATATTTTAATATACATGCATATAATAGCAAATACACAATTTTACTGGTGGTATCTCATATGTGAAAGTCGCCTGGATAGGTAACTCCGTAATGTGTATTTCCACCGCGAAACAGCAATGTAAATGCACAGTTGTGTTACGGTTTGAAGGACGTTGTAACCAGAGTAACTACTGGACATAATGAGACTTAACATCTTATGTCTCAGGATGGCGAGCGCAGTAGAATGCCAAGCATTGCTTTGTAATTCATGGTAATGTTCGGTTTTGCTACTGTCCATGAGCGGTCATATCGTTTACCATCAGGCGAATAGCATGCTCGTCTCGCCATTCGTCGCAATAAAAAAACACAGTCTACAGTCTACAGTCTACAAAATTACACGATTTAATGTGGAAACTATATAAATTCTAGGGACGTTTTGGTGATTTGTAACATTATATAAGATAGCTACAGTTATCGGAAAACGATATACTGGGTCTGTAATATACTTTTTCTGCGTACCTGGTGAAATTGAGTTGGGTAATAGTTAGTAATTTTGTCTCACGTTAGAACTTGAAACGCCTTTATGTACACCAAAAGACAGTCTAACGTTATGTGTTAAAACATATATTTGATTGACCTTTTGTTCTCCAAAATTCAGTGATAATAAAATAAGTTAATAAAGGCGTTATATTCTGTTCAATCGAGCATACATTATCATATTTTGTACAAAGAATATTTATTAAAAATGCCCGCGATCAGCAATGCGTTTAATTTCATAAAGCGATTTAATTGACCCCGGCTCTTTTACATGCAAATATTGTGAAGAAAAAGCTACATTGTACGTTTTATTAAATTTCTTTTCGAATAAAGGAACAAAACTGTAATTCATCGGCGTAATTAAAGATTAAAATCAGCCTTCAAGGGACCCTCGTCAAGACCTTTGTCCAATGCAAGGCCGCGGGCAGAGGCTTCCAGGTAGAAGGTAACAGGTATCAGGTAGACGGAGGAAGGTAGATTGTGGGCCATGAAGTGTAAGATTTAGATAATTATTTACAGCTGCGTAAACTTGCTCTGTTGCCATTCCGAACGATTCATGAATAATAATAACCCATTACCGAATCAATATTCGGTCAACAAGAAGCGGATTTACTTCCAAACTTCATAAGATGCTAAATTATTTAAAGCTTAAACGATTTTGGAATTATTGATCTGTTTGAAATTTTCCTTTAACATATTGTTTGTTTATTACTTACGATTTCTTCGGCGCAAAAATATTTTATTTTGACATTTAATTTTAAAGTCATCTAATTTTTGTAAATGGTACACGGGGAGAGTTTCTCGTCTCGAACATACGATTATCGTAAGGATATAGAAAAAGTTGCATCGTGTAAACATTTGTCAGAACACGATAATCTATGGCGGTTATGTCATGTGATAATCGCCTACAATTTTCGCCACGAAAAACTCTCCCGTGTAAATGGCGCTTTCTAGTATTAGACGACCTGATAAAAGACCAAGAGTTGTCTTCCAACAGGTAACTACAAATTACATAATGAGTTATGGGTTATGTATAAGGGATAAGGACATTTAATAAAATCAACTAATAAATAAATTTTAATATAACTTTACAAAAATACGAACTGCAATGAGTGAAATTAACACTGAAATTAACTGATTTAGCGATAACCAGCAAAATCACCGTGCACCTAGTAAACGCAGAATTTTTATGTTCCACTACAGAATTATAAATTATTAAGTAAATAAAGAATAACGCAGTACGGAGACGAAGTTCAAAGGCGAAATCACTGTTGTATTCCGTCTGTGATACCACGATCTGGACTGACAACTTGAAACTTCAAAGTATTAAATATTGGGTATTTGCTATTCCCTCACTTTAGAACTTACGGGTAATTAAACTTAGCACATGTTCCGAACTGTCTAAATGTTTGTAGGACGTTCACACCTAGTCTAGACTAGACTCAAACTCAAACCGAAATCATTAACTGAAACTTGGCCTTTTGATTGAGGTTTAACTAACTGTGAAGTTCGAAACTTTGTTGTCTTTGGAGTTTTAAAAAAAACCTGTATTTATATGAGCCAATATATGTTCCACTACAAGGCACAAGTCTCCTCTACAGTTGAGAGAACCATTGAGAGAAGTGAGGCCATATAGTCCACAACACGGGCCTTGTGCGGGTTAGCGGACATAACATTCCATAGAATTTCTTACAAATCGCTATGGTATGCAGATTTCCTCACGATGGTTTCCTCCGCTGTTATAATGCGTGGTGATTGACTAATGCACATATGACTCTGAAAAATCAGAGGTGTACTCTGGGATTTGAAAATGCGCCCACCACGAGCATGGTGGCTGCGTCTGGTCTGTTACCAACAGGCCACCACGCGCAATATTGATTTACCTGAAAATGAGTGATGTGCATACTATATTTAATTACAATAATAAAATGATAGTCGTTCAATTTATTATGACAGTTACAAGAAGAAGTTGCAATAGGCCGCTGCCATTCGGTTTCTACGAAAATTCCTGGGACAGGATTATATTCCCCTATGTTAACCATTAAACTTGCGCTTAGTGGCATAATATATTACATCAATAAACTATTACAACTCTAGCATTTATTCAAATATATTTAGAAAATATGTGCAGTACTTTAAATTAAATTGCTTCTCTGTAATGCGCTTATGACAAATGCTCTCGTAAAGCGTATTGTTAGATTTAAAGGGGTTACAATTAGAATTAACTTAATAGATGTAAAGATTTAATCAAAAATTCCTATTACGATAAATATTTTAATGCTGAAGGAAATTGAAAACAAACTTATCTGCTGTCTTATGTTATTTATTGTTAATTTTTATTCTTATTTCGAAGTGTTTAGCGGTAGTTTACTCTAATTAGACATGTATTACCACGGAGTGGTATGTGGGACAAGAACATAAATTTTCGTAAAGCCTTTTGTTAGACAGACAATTGTAATATTTAATTTAAATATTAAATTAAATATTTAAATCAAATAATGAGTAAGAGATGTTCGTACAATATTATTAGTTAGTACCTCTGTGTAACGATAGGTAGGGCTAGTCCACATCTACTACCACTAGTTTGTGAGTAGTTGTTAGTAGTCACGCTCGGCCGTGGGTAGTTGTGATTTACCAACTGGTACTGGGGTATAAAAGGCTGTCAGTAGAGTGATTTCATTCAGTTGATACAGAGCCATCGACTGCGCCGGTTGTGCTCACTGCCACGCGCGTAATTATCTAAAGTGGGTGTAGTGTTTTATCCGGAGAACTCGCTGATTTCAGAAGTGAAACCAGCCTGAGCTTTTCATCAAGCCTCGCATATGCCACCTAGGGTGAGTTGGCATGGTTGTATATTATATTTTGTATTTACATTATAAATAGACGTGTTTTATAAGCGGACTTAATGCCTAAGAGCCCTAAGGCATTCTCTTACAGTCGAACCTAAGGTAATGCCGATATGAGAAGCGGTATATATGTAGGTGCGTAAACAAAAGAACAGTGAAGTAAAATAACATAATTATACCTACATATCTATATGTCGAAAATAACACTATGTGTTGATTATTTTGAATCAGACCAGTGATAACGGCACCGGTCTGTATTCATTAATTATTGCTATCACGGATAAACGGATTTAACGGATAAACGACTTATCCGCATATCTTCTACAAATTGTCACTTAACGGAGACACACGAACGCCAATGTTTTACTGCCGACTACTGTATGTAGAATGCCGCGTCTTCGGTCCGGAGGCGGTTTATATTGCAAACTGTCATACTCCCACCTAGTGTATTAACTACGCTCTCAACCTTACTCTAACTCTGGTTAGTGAAACACAACACTCAGCAGCGACTCTAATCACGCCTCTACATGAGAGAACAGAGAGAATAGAGAAAAAAAACTATGGGTTGTGAAATAGAACCACAACCGGGTCTACTTTAATAAAATTACTTCCACAACTACCCATAGATGGCTTAGGCATATTTACATTTGTTTTAACAATACTCTTGTTTAACATTTCGACTTTACATACAGTCGCCTGACATCAAAATATAAACTATATAATAACGTTTTACTAACACTCTGTATGTGTTAGTATACTTCCGAAAACTTCAACAGCAGATACTACTAATGTCATCTGACTAACGCTGCACTTTTCTTTTAAAATACATACCGAAACTAGTTTGACTGTTTTTTAAACTTTTAATATTAAAATACATTCTTTTTAGTCCTTCAACTTTAAAAAGCGTAATGAAGAGTTCTTAAATTAAGTTGCTCAGACTTAATTTTGGGTCGGGAGCAGTTTTATCTGTAACTTAATTACAGCACACAGGTCTGTATTCAGGGGATCGATTCGAAAGATCGAGAAAAGTATATATTGATCTACTTTAAGTATTGTGTGAAAAATCTGGGAGTTCCAATTACGTCTCATATAATTTTGTACCTATACCATAAATATCAATTTCGATTTCCTTTGTCGGTAACTGCTATGAATACAAAAAAGCTGCAGCAACTAGACCGAACTTGCTCAACAATTTATGCAATAAATGCTTATTTAAACGTACCATAGTTGTTAAAACCTTGTTTAACACAAGACCGGAGCGTGCACCTACATATCGAGAACACGTTAAATTAAGCCACACGCCGGAATGTATTTTGCATTCGTTTAATAGTATGCAAATGTTATTACCTTTTAGTACAAATGCGACCACGATTTAACAAGCTGTTACGTAAATGAGCTGAAACATATAACTGCAAACTCGTGTTAACTTTGCTAATGAAAACATTATTTATTCTTGAAAGGTTTTTTCGTAGGCGATACTTTTTTGTACTGATATGATAGTCGCCTCAATGTACATGATTTGCTATGTGAATCAATTTTGCCTGAGTCACTTTGTTAATGATTTGAGCGCCATACTATGGTGACCACTGGAAATCGTTTTAGAAATATAAACATTTAGAACTACCATAAAAATATCCTATATCTTAAATAGTTATGATTACTTAAGAAACTCCAAGTTTCCGCTTAAGTTTGAAAAATTATGCAAATTTTAATGTAACAGTATAATATTTTGTCATTTAAGTGCATGACAAAAGGTCGTCGTTGGTCGCGCCATTGAGTCTGAATTTCGTCCCGTCTCGTTCAATTACTCCCAGACACCCTTTATGTCCATCTGGTTAGATTCACTCAACTACATTAAATTATAATATTGATGATTATCATCATGTCTTAATTTATTATATACCTACTGTTCATAAAATACGAAGTTAAAACTAAAGGAAAAGTATTTGCAAGAATTACTTCATATAAAAGTCTGTTTCAAATTCAACCTTTAAAAATCAAAGTATAAAAGTTCAAATGTATAAAAATTTACAACTAAACCAGAATTGGTCATGCAGATGACTAAATAAAATCAAAAATGAATTTAAAAATATCACAAATAGAAGTGTTTAAACCATCAACGAAAGACCTTATAACGCGTTTGCTTCCTTTATGCTGAAACTAGAATAACAACGCAGCTTAAGTCAGTTACAGCAAAATGTCTTTGTCTGAAAAGTATATATGAAAGTTACGAAGCATCAAAGTAAAACGGGGCCCTTGGGAAACACCAGTTGAAATAGGATTGCAGGATTATATTGCACCGAGTTAGTATAATACTGGGGAAATGCTTTGCAGCGTCGGCGACTGGATTTTGTCTCGCATTTCCATTTGTGATAAATAAGTGTGTATTTATATAAATAGCTGTTATCAAGATAATTTATTGCTTTAATAAATAAATACACCCAACAGTCGCATACATAGTCCTAACCCCACACTAAGATCGACTCTTGTGTCGTAAGTATCAGGAACTAAGAAATTTTTCGGTCTCACAAACGCCCAGACCGCCACAAATACCTGCGGATCAAATAAATATTTGTTTTGGTGGTGAGATCGAACCCGCGGACCCACGTTTCACAGCCGGCGTCTAACCAATTGTGCCACGGAGGCTGTATTTTAGATATATAACTTGGCCGCTACATTAAAAATAATTGATAGGTATTATGTTGCTCTTTCAAAAGTACACCCAACCAACGATCCAGTAAAAGTTGCGGAAAAACGCTAACAGCAGGCTGGTTCCTAGGTTACTATGGGAATCCGGGGGACTACCTATATTTGAAAACTCCTGTGGTTAAAAATGGATTTTGTAATGTAATTTTGAAAATATCGCTTAAAATATTCATAAGTTATTTTGCAGTTGCCTCATTTCATTATTCTAAAACGAACATGTAGATTCCGAAATGAAAACAGTTTCATATTGTAGACAACATTCAGTTTAGAAGGTATCTGTCTTTGTGTTTTCGGCAAAGTTTTATATCGGTAAATAAAATTTTAGTAGGATAAATGTTTAGGAGATCCACAACATAGAGGTAACCGACATAGCCCTTAGCATTAAGTTCAAGTGGTAGTGGCCCGGGCACAAAGTACATAGAGCTGATGGCCGTTGGGGACGAATGGTTCCGGAGTTAAGGCCACGTACAGGCAAGCGCTGTGTCGGACGCCCACTCACAAGGTGGACGGACGATCTGGTTAAGGTCGCAGGAAGTCGCTGGATGCAGGCCGCTTTCAAGAGGTCTATGCGGCGATCCATGGGAGAGCCCTATGTTCAGCAGTGGACTTCTTGTGGCTGAAAAGGGAAGGTAAAATTAAGAAAAATTTAAAATTGCAGATATATGATAAGGCAATTGTCCCAATTGTTTCACTGATATATTCCCTCAATTCACAATTTATTTAATGGCAATAAAAACTTATCAGACGTTTGAAAAAAGAACCCTTGAAGAAATAAATCTTTTACTTTAATTAAACAGGCGTAGGCATTAAAAAACGACATATCTAGGCGCAATCCAAGTTTGCAAACGAAACAATTAAGCTAGCGCATAAAATTACCAACTTTGCGCAGAAGACAAACTGAAGACACCCAACATTCGAGACTTCAAATATTTTATTAACAAGGCAAATTTAAGATACTTCGTGTTTTACTTTACATTTCCTAGAAATGAATGCAGATATCTTACCAAGTATCTTGTATAAAATATTTTTATAAGTAAAGTGTAAGTAGCTCAACAGTTGGAGCTCAAATTGTAAGATCAAATATTGATGCCATTAATGTAAATGCAATGCTTTTTGATGTCATCAAATTTTACATTAATAAGACTCGTCAAACTTGGCAATACAATATAAAGGCTTTAGAGGTTCAATCGATCTTGGCAAAAATATAAAAAGGTTTACGAAATATGATTATTAATTACGTTTGTCTAAATTTACATTATATTTAATAAGATTACCGGACACAATTGCCATTCGTACCATTTCTCGTTCTACCTATCTTATATTATTGAACCCAAACAACGTACATACATATCTATAAGTCCTCAAGCGTCACTGTTAGGCCCAAAAAAATATACACCACAAGCAAAGAAGCTTGTGTAAATAAGTATACCTTTTCAATAATTCCTCATATTCTTTATTTATATAAAAATATTAGTAATAATAAATATTTGATGCCTTATTACGAACTTCAAAGCGCCGGCCATTTCGCCGTTCACGCCTACCCACCCGCAATAGAAGGAAAATTTATTTTCACTCGAAATAAGACGAGTCTTTTCACTTCGCAAATTTCGTAAATACATTTCTTTGTAAACATAAAAAAATTGATTACGGGCTGCCTCAGAAAACGTATTCGAAAGTAAATTAATGGTTTTGCTCTGAGTAAACAAGCATGGTTGTTACCGCAGATTCGCTTCACAGCCCACCTGTCTTTGAGAGCATTTAACACCGTGATTGAATTACGTAGATAATTAATTTGACTTAGCTACTAATTGAATATGCATGTACATAGTCATCCTCGCTACACATTTGCATAACGTCGTGAAACGTGTGACTTATGAGCCACTATTATACAACAAACGCAAAATACATTATATCACGTAATGCATTACTAAGGTCATGTCTTGCACCGTGAGAAAAAGATTTCATGATTTTCGAATGTCGAGTGATTGCCGATTGGTCCAATGACAACTGGCATAGACCGAGAGTCGTAATGCTCAAGCTTACTTTACATGTCTGGAAATTCTCTTTTGAAACATATAGTATGCCGACACTGTAATTTATGCCCTATATGACGATAAGATAAGCACGCTTTTTGTCACCTCTTAGTTTAATAATGTCTGTGAACTGTATGTCGCCGTATTGAAATGTTTGTCATTCCCTTCGGGGAAATACATGCGTGAGCTTTACATACTACATATGAACAGATGTAAGTAATTAGTGCTATAATTAGTTGACTAATTGGCCCTACAATCATGTGACAATTGAACCATCGATCAAGATTTCATTATAGGATATTGAACTGTGACTATAACCTGAGTAAATCGCCTATGTAGGTATAGATCTCGATACATATTTTTTTTATAATAGCATAGTTAGTTTACAATAGTCTCCAAAGCCGCCGCAAGCCTGCATAAAACCCTACACGGGGATCACACTCTTATAATCACCACAATACACCGTTATACAAAAAAAAAAAGATTTTTGCTAACATTAGTTTTCGCATTAGACTTTCAACTTTATTTGCACTATAAAGTTATTATATAAAGTCCGGCAACCCGCACTAGGCCAGAGTAGTGGACTATATGGCCTAACCACTCTCAATAGTACTCTCGATTGTAGAGAAAGCCCGTGCCCTACAGTGGGAAGTATACGGGCTGATACAACACAATACAATTAAAATAAGATTACATTTATATTTCACATACTTGTCGCTGTGAATATAATTATCATAATGCGGATACGTCAAGAAACAAACCTATTTGCCCTTTACTACACGCCTCTTAACACAACTAAGAAGTTTACTGAACTCCTTAGAAGTTACCTCTATGTTTTGAAAGTCCCATAATTATCCCGAGGAGCACTTTCATCTCATAATTATGTCCCTAGTTGAGCGAACATCCGGAGTGAATAACGCTTGAAGCGCGTGTCGCCTACTGTCCCCTTTTTCGACTGCTACAAAGCCGTGACCCACCTCCCCAATTCTGTACTCGCTGGCTTTTGTACGACAAAGTGACAGCGTCTGATGGAAAGTAAAGTGCAATGGTAATAGCCATCGATGGGATTGTTCTGTTGCTGGTTGATATAATTATGCCGCCCTGGATGAAACTGCATGTAGCTATAATGGCTGAACCCGAAATGTGACAATTGTGTGGTACGCTATGACTTTAAACCATTACAGTTTTCGGTGGTCACCGTCTGAGCTTACAAGAAGATCCGTAATTGATAAAACATTTTCAACAAAATGATTAAACCTTTTTCCAAGAAAAATAAAAGCCGGCTAATAAATATAAAAACTCGATACTTTATACCTGAATGAAATAATTAATTTCGCCGTTACCTGAGGATCGCGTTAATTCCGAAAGCTTCCACAAAGGTATTCATTCATTAATGAAATAATAAAAGAAACAGTATACTGAACGAAACTCGGATCCCTAATAATCTCTGTACAGAGGCTGAATGGGCCCTTTCAAATTGATTATATGGAGGGAGTATATGAATTAAACTACGTCTGCTTTTTGGGCTGTCCGACAATTAGAGCCATTAAAAAGGCTTTGAATACGGCCTGGACGTTAATTAGTATTTTAAAACCACGATGTTCATAAAGATGAAGATATTTGAAAACGCTTTTGCATGTTTAAGATTCTCAACTTTTGTATTCGATAGTCTACCTAACTCTGAGTGTTAATCTCTCCTTTTTAGCCTAATTTATAGGATTAATTTGATATTTAAAGGGGACTATATCCCCTTAAATACAAGATCGGGGTTCCGCTACGGGATAAAGTAACCTAATAAAGGGTGAGGAAGGTATTAGATGCAAATCGTCTGGAGTTCTCTAAAGCAAACCTATCTTGTAGATATCATGCGAGTAGTTGTGATTTTAAAAATGTCAGAGTGTTTCACCAACTTGGTCGATAGGTAGCGATTATGTGCTATCAAACGTGAAGTCCTGGGTTCGGTTTGCAGCTCGAAATGTCCACTTTGTATGCGTTTGTACTTTAAATAACTATCTTATATCTTACTATTATCTATAAACATCTTACTATTCTATATTTTATGACTTGCTTCAAGTTTGGAATGTTGAATCCAGCATGGCGATCTCATTATTGGACTGAAATAAGCTCAGCGATGTATTGGTAACATCAGTTACACCTCTGCCTATGTTATTGGGAATACAAACGTGAACTTATGTACTGTTTATGAAGTAGTATTTTTAGTTCCTTCATCAATGAATAGGCAACCTACATCAGAGTATTGAAGCCGACTGCAGGGCTTCTAGCTCCACTTTATGATTTATGCCGTTGGCAACGAACGGTTCCTTCCAATTAGCATCCATTTCGGGGCGCGGAAGTAATCGAATTTTTCGTAGTTAAAATTGACGTTCAAGATTGGGCCTCGTTCCTGTCTGCTTTGCACGCCTATTTCACTTATAATGAATGTAAACTAACCGACGTTAAGCTTATTTATAAATAAAAAATATGAAGATCATCGGATATCGAGCAACTTATACTATACGTATTGCAAGGTTCTGCTATTTGAGATTGAGAACTATGGCTTCGCAGGCTTATATGAATACGTCCCATTCACGTTTCTAAGAACCGAAATTGATCCTTTAGCAATGTGGACAGTCGTTCAGACCAGACTAGATATTAACGGGTGATTTTCCGCGACATACTTTCCAAAGTCTACATACGTACCTAATACCTATGCATACATATTACATATGCTCATGTCTGTACACCCAAACGGGAAGGTAGAGTTGCCGTTAGTGTATGCTGTGATAACAGGCAAGCTCAGGGCAATACAGGAACTGAATTCCAATCTCAACATCTCGCTTGATTTAGGAACGGAAAGGGCCACACAAAGTGGATTATACGAGGTGTATTCATTGTCCAAGCCGCTAGTTTAGCAGCCGCACAGGAGCCTCGCAGCTACAGACGTGTTTAGTCGTTGCGAGCAATTTAGCGAAGCACTTAGCCCGTGCTACTCCGTCACGCCACGTTTGCTTCGCCTGATGCTCTGTCTACCGTGAACGTGAATAAAATCCACCAACCTGCCATACATCTATACATGGCGGTATTATCCGTCATTTTATTATTCGCATTTCTATCGCTTCTTTGAAATTCAACGGGAGCTTTCGATTTGAACAGGCGTAGGTATCAGTGTCTCGGTTTTGTCTATTTCTTTTCCGCGTGGATTTTTAAAGTGCATTCCATTAATAAAAATTATATAGATATACTTTCTTGAAATCGACACTCCCCAATGAGCTTCAAAAAGACTTGACTTAGGTTGGGTCTGGCGATTTGCCACAATTTTGGATTTAAATATTATTGTTAAATATCGTCAAATTATAAAATTTGTATTACGTTTTTTCATAAATGCAATAATCATCAATCATTTGCAGAGCCCGCATATTACCTAATCTCTTTATAACTTTAAAAATAGTTGTCAAATCCATATTAGAGAAGTTACCACCAAGAAATCTTTACCTAACATACAATACAATATGTTCGGATTTATTCGAGTGTCTGTCGAGATGACGCGTGACGCATTACATAATCGATTCAATGTATAAGCAGCGCGGGTCGGTGGGAAGCTTGTTTGCGGGCCCGCCCGCTGTTTGCTTCATGGCCACAAATATTTACACAACACCGACTTACGCGCCCCAATCGACTTAGCCTCTCCAATATTGTTTATTATTTCTTGTTTGCTTCCAGAGGCCGTGGCTTTTTAATTTATAGGACGGTGAATGACGTTGATGTTTTCATTTGGATTTTCAACACTGTTTTTCAAGACTGTTTTTCACATTGGCACGACAGAATGGGTAACGCAGTATACACCTTATGATGAATACAGCGCGTTCAAATAGAGTAACACTGGGCAATAAATGGTATGGTCATGATTAGGAGTAATAATTTCCGGTGGTATTATAATGGGCCCTTACATATTAACCTGCCAAAACAAGTTTGCATAAACACCGCGATCTCTAATTTTTTATTTTTAATATAATTCATGTGCATTTCGCAGTACCACATTTATGTCCATTGACGGTAATGTAAATACGGTCTACAATTTTTTTCTCTTTTATTTTTTCGGAGGCTAGACATTAAAACTTATCAAAAAAGTATTCCTGTGCTATTCATAAATCTCTCATATTTGAAGAGACTATGCACCATGACATGTGTACTCTCAACAGTAAACAGACTGAGCAGCTTAAGCAACTGCTTAAAAAGGACATTGTTCATACAAAACAGTAAGATGACAGCGCGACGCTCCTTTCTAACGGCAGTCGTCTTAAGGAGCTAAAACGCTACGGTAATTATGTCGGCACCATGTACACGTACAATTTCATGAGTCTCTTTTATGACGATTATAATACACGCTTGTATTCATGTTCGCTCATTAGTCTAAAGTCTAGATCCATCCGGGCTGTGTACCTTGAAGTAGCATGTTCAAATCCCAGGTTGAATTAAATTAGATTGACTTTAGCTTAGTCTGTATTTTTTTCCGGATGAGCTTGTTTCAAGAGGACAAAGCAGTCGGACGTAGAACTATAACCCACGCCTTTTTTCCAACAATTAATTAGTTTTATAATTAACATTTTACGCTGACTTTCCTGTCCAAGTGAAATAAGAACAGGTAATTAAAAAGACACTTTAATCTTAGTTTTACTCTAGTAATTAATTTTAGCAAGCCAAGATGTACGTCTTTCAAAATGCCTTTAAAACAATAGATTAATAATACAATTATAAGCAGGAGAAATACAAATCCAATCTAAGTTCTTAGAAACCAATATTAAACTCGCAGAAGCCACTCGGCTTGAAAACGGCTGTTCTTTACCAGTTTTTAAGACATTTATAACCATAAAACAGTGAGGTATCTTAATACGATCCGATAATAAAAACCACCATTTTCCCATTTATGACGCTTAAAAAACTTATTATTATTTAACAATATACATACATAATAAACAATCAATAGTATAAGTGGCGGTCTTATCGCTATAGGCGATTTGTACCAGGCAACCATGGGATGAACCATGGGAACCACTCAATCGTACTCTCGATTGTAGAGGAGGCCCATGCCCTGCAGTGGGTCGTATATGGGCTGATACAATATAATACAACCATGGGATGGATAGAACCGAAGGAAAAATCCTCAAAAATAATCTGTCTTTCATCGGTCTTCGTGTTATGTCTGACTCCACTCGATTTTAAAAGATATTCATGTTTTTTTTTAGTTCGAAGTACCATATGCGTATCCGTAAAAATTTTCATTTCAAGAAATGTAGCCCAGTGAAATACTTTTAGGAAAAATTTAAAACTAGTCAAAATTTAAAATCATAAGCGTTATACCTTGCACAGTGAAAGTGAACTTAAAATTCTTTATTCCAACAGTACAATTACACAAACACAAAGGAAAACTAGGAAAGAAAGTTCAAAACATAATAATATGCATTTAATTAGACTTTCAAACAAAACCTGTTAAGTTTAATGAAACTTGCAGTACAAATACGGAGACGGTGTACATTGCGTTTTTTATATGTTTACTCAGACGCAGTATCCGTGTGGAGGCGGCGTGGGTGTTTGCTGCTGAAATTCACCCATTTCCTCATGTAAACACAGGTCTCACGCCGCCGCGTCGAGCCGCACATGTGTCCCCACCTTGTACACACTCGGCGACAAACATATGCATTTTGCTACAGAAAATGCATAAGCTCACGCCCTGAACCGAAGGCGTAGGCGGTGGGGGCAATAAAGGGACCGACAATTTTCCGACCTATAGTCCGTTTTTAATGTCATAGAAGGAAAGTCTTACATGTATGTGATTTTACAAGTAAAAAGTGGTAGATAAAATGAGCGCCCAATTTGAAAAACCTAGGATTTGAACCAAGGAACTCTCGGTTCACATCCCGTACGCGCAGCCACTAAATCAGTGAGGCAACCAGCAAAAGAATGTAATTAAAAATCTCAAGAAATCACTGATTATTCAAATTTTGCTAATGATGCCTTGGGGGTTCTTAATTTATTCTGTTTCTAATAGCTCTTTGGGGGCTACGTAATTAATTATCATAAATTGTAAAGATAATACAGAGATTTGCGAAGATTTTTTTATTTATAAACTACAAAAGGAAGACTGGATTATTCTGTCTTCGTGTAGATATTATCTTACAGTTCCTTTAACCTTTTAACGAGATTTTTAATGAACATGGACTAAACATGTTAAAAATATTCAGTTCTGCACAAACACGAGGGCCGGCACGTCGGGCAGCAAGACGGAAAAATTCTCGCCTTTTCACACGCTCTAAATGCATTCTATTTTCTCATCTGTAAAACGAATGAAACTATTTTCCTTCTTTGCTAAGCGATATTTTTTCCATTGTACGTGACCGCTCGGCGTAACAATCCAGACTTTAAAATAACCGACTTTCAATTTATTTCGTGGAACGGTTTGAAATTTTCTTCTTATTAGAGCAAGCTTATCTTTGATCATTGGTTTAATTTTTGTATTTGTAGACACATTATATACGAGGCTTCCTAACTTAGTGTGTACCGATTTGGAAACTCTCCTGTTGCGAGTTGAACGGGACTGCAACACAAGCCCGATATAGCAATAGGAGGGTTACACTATAATCCGAAACGAAACTCGAATGTTCGGACGTGTCACGTAAAACTGCGAATGTGCCTAAGTACTCCACAAATTGTTCGAATCCTCTATCGTACGTTCTAACTAGACTAAGTTCGTAGTGACTGATAAGTATCATAGAGAATAGTGATGATTTTTAGAAGAGGTAAACTTATAACTTACTTCAGATGTTGAACGTCCGAACATTCGAGTTTCGTTTCGAATCATAGAGTAACCCCCCAGGTTTGTTTCTTTCCCATATTGGGACGAAAATAAGCTGGTCGTACGTTGTGTGGCTATAGTAGTACCTCTATCTCCACTTTGTATGCAAGCGTAAGCTTATGTGTGCATGAAAGTTAAGCAAAGCCTAAGTCTCTAGTTTCCATTATCGCTGGTTAATGAGATCAAAATTCAATTACGCGCCTTAAGGAACAGATTTGCCTTAATCCACTATGAAAATATTTTCAACTTGTTATATTTTATGATAAATTATGTAAGAGTAAATAGTATTCATGTTATATTACTTTGAAAACGTAATAGCAAGATCTTAATTCTTAGTTTTATTTCCAAAAATATTTTTAAACAAAATCTACAAATATACAAAAAAATCATGTCATGTAAAACACAGAGAAAAATAGACAAAAAAATCATGTCATTAAAACAAAGTGAAACAATAACATTCATTGGCCACGTTTCGTAAAATTTCCGAGCATTACAAAGGCACAGTGTGACGTCACAATGAAATCATTATTGTGATCATAAATCCGCGGGCGATATCACGCGGAATTCTATTCAGTTCGAGTGTTCTCGATTTTGTATGGAAACGCTTCCATTAGGTTTTAATGAGTTATTTTATATTGAAGTGTTTTCGTGGCGTTTATTGACGTTCTTAGGTTCTGTTTTCACTAGGCGGAATTGTTAAAAATATAAATTCTTTTTATTCCTGTTATCTCAGCAATATGCCCTAAAATATTCTTTTCCAATCAGCTGCAAGTTATCTGATCTTTACGTACATACATGTATACATAAACATTACGCCTTTTACCAGAAGGGGTAGGCAGATGTGCTACCAGGACACCCACGTTTAGCCGTGCGTTTTCCGTCCCACGACGTGATATGGGATCTTATCGCCATATGTAAAAGTAATTGATGAAAATATTGGTTACATATCAAAGTATTTATGAAAAGCTATCACGAAGAGTTTGAGAACGTACAAGCATTAGCCATAAATTCAGAAAAATCACTTCTAGCCGCTTATCTGATATCTATTCTATTGGGATATGTACGTTTAGGATGAAAAATCTGATCAATTTTTAGTTTAAAATAAAACTTATCTTTCCTTCGCCCGATGCTGGTTTGTTTCGGAGTTTCGTTCCAAAACAATATATCTCCGGGATGTCTGCATCGGAAAACTTACATTTCGCTTAAATGTGTTAACGTGCAGTTGAAAGAAATAAACGATTTTATTCTTTAGCTGTAAATAATACATCTTTGTGATTTTGAAAATGCAATACCGACAAATTTCATCCAAGTTACATTAGCCACTAATCTATTTTGGATACCGATTTATTAAATATATTGTGTACACATGTCGAGTGCCGTAAAATTATATTTTTTCGGTGTTGTGATTAAAATAAAAAATAATAACATTTGTAATTATTTTCTCCCCTGCTTTTCTTTTCCGCGAATTTATTTATTTATTTGTACTTTATATACAGAGTATAAAGGCAGACTTAATGCCTAAGGCATTCTCTGCCAGTCGACCTTTCTCATGACTATAAATAACGACTTTTATACTACAGTCGCATATGCATACAAATATGACTAAGATAATTAACCTGCATAATAACAGACCGTTGCAATTTAATGCTCTGCATCAGACATCATCATCACCAACGTCATCATTCATTGTCACCATTATAATATAATTTATTGTTTGTAAGCTTTTTAACACGGACTTCACTTAAGTCAATGATAAAAAAAAATTACATTGTACTGTATCAGTCAAGATACGCCCCACTGCAGGGAACGAGCCTCCTCTACAATCGAGAGTGGTTAGGCAATATAGTCCACCACGCTGGCCTAGTGCTGGTTGGCATTACATTGTTCTCAGTAGAATTTTGAACCTGCATGCCTATGAATGTTTGTTGTTTAACTATTCAACGCGTGAGACCAGCTAAAATTAGCCGCCGTAGTCAGTTAGCGTGTATGCAAACGTGAGCAAACGCGGTGCGTTCTATTTCTTTCCCTCGCTTTGATTAGTAGTCAGCCCAGTTCTTTCTACATGAATTATCGCAGTAAGACTGATGGATGATATGCAGCCATGTCTAATTGTGGATTGTAATTGTAGTTGCAATTTTTAATAAGACTCCACACTCCTGGTCAAAGCCATTTTTCTCTCTCTAAAGTTTGGCCCTTTTCAAGAATTAAATAATCTCGCAAACTATTGCTAGGCTTTAATTTTAACTTAAATCAATAATAATACACACTCACTCCTATAACCCACAGGGGTAAGCAGAGACAGACTATCGCAGATCACACAAGCTACGATTCTGCACATCTTCTTCGCCTGTGACTCATTAGAATTTAATAGATAAATCGTAAAATTTTTATGAGCATTTATAATGTGTATTGTGAATATTCGTTCAATAACTAAAATAATAACTCGACCTAATTTAAGACAAAACAACAACACCTAAGCACGGTTTGTTTAACGCTTCCTTTCGCGTAACTCCCCAATGGGAACGTTTCTTCCAACAATATTGATACAATACCACAGTATCGTTTCGATGAGCCACACAGCTGCGTCAATAGCAATTAACCTCTCTTTATCGACCTACAATAGCTGTATCTTCATTTATATCCATGTTTTCTACGATATTCATACATTCAGCTATTCAAACTAGAAATTTACCTACCATTTTAAAAGTATTATAATTAATAGTATTATTAAAAGTGATGTTTAGAATTGATTGATTAAGTTTGTATTTATGGAAGTACTTTTGCTGTTCCGTTTTGCTCGGTTAGTGATATCTATAAGTCTTTATTGCTGGTAGTAAGATGTTCGTTTCCACCCAGATCGTGATCACTGAACACAAGGTGGAAAACATTTTATAGTATCGTATTTCGGGTCTAAACCCAGTAGACATACATTATATTGGACCGGTGGTGTCCTACTTATTCGTATTTCACTAGAAAAGTAAGATATAAAAGTTCATATTCTTAATGCCTTTTTAGTTATCTATTAAAATATTAAATATGAATCCGAAAGGTTAGTTATTAGCATGTTAATAGCAAAACACAGCAACACAAAATGTAAAACTTTGCTTGCGTAAAGTTCTCCTACAAGTTAATAAACCTAAAACAATGCTTTATAAAAATGCATAAACTAACTTGAACAACTAACTAACTTAACTTTAACTTTTTTAACTTGAATATAAAAAAAAAAATTGAACATAACTCAAAATCGTAACAAATAGATACCATGGAATCATTTCATCACCAACAAACTTCACATTCATACAATTCACCGATGACCCAACGTAATGTGCTAATCCCGCACGTTCTTAGTCCATTAAAGCTAAAACTTCCTTCATAGTGCCTAAAATAATTGTAAAGCAAAACAATTGCTTTAGTTCTATAACAGCGTGGGCATTGTTAGCAGGCATTCTTTATGCAGCGGGTCGACCCGAGGAACCATAAATAGCATCGCGTCGACGTTCTGCTCGCTAATGACAAGGAATGACACTAACTAGAATTTCATGTACGCACGTGCATGTCCACAGCTAGGTTTTATTAAAATCTGGTTTGCTCACGTCCTTTGTTTTGCTGAATTCAAAGTTCTGAAATGTTTTTTAAAGGATTAAAACAAAGTGCGATGAAGTTACGAGGCTAATTAACGAGTTAATTATGCGATGCCTGGAAAGATTGGAAACAAAAGCTTTTTACAATTTTTTCCACTGATTTATGAAGTAGGTTTATACATACATATTAACTATTTCCTAGAAATTGCAGAGCAAGATACAACGAGCAGATGAGATAATATCTTCGAAAGAATAGAAAGTTACATATATAACGAATGCATTCATAATAATTATTGAGATTAAGTTATGGTAACAAATTGTTTCTTTTTCCAGGACTATTCTAGAATATTCTTGCTTACACTGTCTTTATAATCAAATGGCATTCTCCCACATAGTTTCCTCTTCGTTATCTCTACAGTCAAATTAATAATTGCAACTATGAGTTAACCTTCCCAAAAAATCAATACCTAAATCTTATTATCAATTATCCTTAAAATACTTAGCGAAATACCTTGTACTGTCGAGTTACGTATTTCCATAATACGTGTAGGTATTATGTTAAATAAATTTCAACTTGTATGGTTAGAGTTGAAAGTTTCAAGTCTTGGCGCAAACTTCTCAGTGCACAACAGTCACAAAGTTTTAAGCTTGTAAGCTTTCTGGTTGGTTTATATATTGTAATACAAATACCCTCGGGTATATACAATTTATTTGCTACTAATATCTACACGTTACAGGTAGAAAGCGTCATAATTCATCTAGAATATTCCATCATACAGCTTAGGATCATGCAAGCGACAACTCCGAGTAATGGTGGTAGGTCTCTCATGTGTGAGAGACCGCCTGGGTAGGTAACGCCAAACTGCAGTGTAAATGCACTGTTGCGATCCGGTTTGAAGGACATTGTAGCCAGAGTAACTACTGGACATAATGAGACTTAACATCTTATGTCTCAGGATGGCGAGCGCCGTGGGATGCCAAGCTTTGCTTTAAAATTCATGGTGTTTGGTTTTGCTACTGTCCATGAGCGGTCGTATCGCTTATTATCAGGTGAATGGCACGCTCGTCTTGCTATTCATCGCAATAAAAAAAAACACCTTAACATTTGGAATTTGTTTTTTTTTTCTAGCAAGGCCAAATGATAGCACTGCACATCTTGGCAAACGGAGTGCTCTCGAGTTAAAGCATACCTTGAGATCTCTCGTCACTCTATGCAACCATGTACATATATCGGGTCGTAACCGAATTTACATTGGTATCGGAACACTACAAACTAGAGTGGTCCTCTCTAAAGGCTTTGACTTTGTGTATTTGCAATCCGATCTTGCTAGAATATCCTATCAACGAGATTAATTTACTCTTTAATGTTTACTTAACCTGTTATCAAAGCTGTTCTGATTAGTACCAGATAGATTTGATAGGGTTCAAATATTCTACCGATTATGAAGCACTAATTGGTCAATTTCGATCCGTGCGTAGTTAGGTTGTCTCTCCTCCCCTAATAACTATCACACAGCTGGAAATTTCGCCACAACTCATGTATTTAACATTATACTGCTTCTTACACTCATCAAAGGTTAAGTTTATAATCCTGACCGCACTAACGGCTATGATGCAATTAGGAGCTAATGACCAGTTCTCCAGTTACCTATTACCTCGGAGAGCAAGTTAAATTATCTACCTCGGTTGTTTTCTGTACCCGAGCCAGTAGAATATTGGTATAATCTCTGATATTACATAAGCCAGGCGAAAATTTGAATGACATAAAATACCTATTATGAATAAATTAAATTAAGTTTTAAAATTAGCCAGAGGCCAAGTCCTTAAACTCCAAAGAGAATATAAGGCTAAATTAGTCCAATGAACGGGCCGGCATAATTGAGTAGCAAAGGACCTGTCACCTCTCGATAGGTGCTCTATCTGGGCCACGCTGAAATTACCGATCAAGTGCAGTATAGTCCGCTTACTGTTCTAGCATAAGATATTACAATGTTAAATACCATTAGTGCATGGTGGCTTGTTGGTAACGGACCAGACTCGGTTGCCTACATGTTCATGGTGGTCGCGGGTTCAAATCCCAGGGCACACCTCTTACTTTTCGGAGTTATGTGTGTATTGATAGTCAATCACCACGCACTTTAACGGTAAGGGGAAAACATCGTGAGGAAACCTGCATACCGTAGCGATTTTAAAGAATTTCTACGGTATGTAAGTACGCCAACCCGCACTAGGCCAGCGTGGTGGACTATATGGCCTAACCACTTTCAATCGATTCTCTCGATTGTAGAGTAGGTCCGTGCCCTGCAGTGGGACGTGTATGGGATGATAAAATACCATAACTTTCAGGACAGTTGCAGGATTTAGTTCCTTAGGATTTAGTAGTTATTCCGTATAAATGTTATGTTATATATTAATGTTATATTATATTTGTATGTTAAACTTCCGTAATCTAGGAAACCAATGACCTATCGAATGATGTACTTATTTTTAACAGTTATAATATTCCAGCTCTAGATCAATTAAGCGGTCTGTATTTTATTGAATACTGTTTGATTAACTTTGTAAAATAACGTGGAAATAGTGCATTTTAAATTCATGTTCGTTTTCGATTCAGTTTTAGGCAATACGTCACGGCCAGCTCACTATAAATATTTTGAATGTTCGTTCAAAGTGATTGTAGTGACAACGCAGCGGCCGTTCAGAGACCGTTTTCACAACACTTATTTTATTTGCTTACAATAGAACATCTGCGATTTGAATTTTCAGTAAAGCTTGATGTAGATTGAAATTGCAACATTTTTTATTTTTCCGACAATACGGAATAATTACATGAATTGTGAGGATTTGCGAAATGTCACTGGCAGATACTGGATGCGACAAGCGAAGACAAGGTGAAATGGCGTAACTTGGTGGAGTCCTATGTCCAGCAGTGGACAATAAATGGCTGATGATGATGATGACACGCTGACGCTTTGAACTATTAAAAATAATAATTCTAAAATTGTGTGGCCCGATAAATTGATACTCGTAGTAGGTGCCATATTTTGTCTTGCATGCATATTGTGTAAAACATACAATGTGTATTTAATACACATAATTTAAAGACTTACAAATATTTCATCATATTCAATAAAGCAATAAATATGGTTTACTGTAAAGTTGACTCTGAAACTAGAGCACAGTTTAAAAGTTTCATAAATATAAATAAACTACTTATATCAGTTAAACAATGATGTTTAAGGTATTCCTGGAACGTTAATCTATTTAGGGTTTTAATAAAATCCAGAGATAAACATGTACTTGTATTATAATCAGCGAAACCTGAAGGAGCTACCTTATCTATTGAATTTGTTCAATTTAACTGTAATTTCAAATGAATCACTGTATAGTAGATTAGCAATATTAATATCACAAAACATTTTAGACTCAAAAATTAACTACAACAGAGTTGTTTTCGCCTATACCGGAAAATAGTCCAATAAGAAAATACTTTTTCACAAACTATAATATAAAATAGACATAGCTCCTGTAAATCATACTTATTTTATAAAAGATAACCGACGATTTTTGATGTCAAATGATTTTTTTTGTATCTGCCCATATACGTCCCACTGCTGAACACGGGCCTACTCTACAATTGAGAGATTTGATTGAGAGTGGTTAGGCCATATAGTCCACCACGCTGGCCTAGTGCGGGTTGGCGGACTTACATACCGTAGAAATTCTTTTTTTTTTTTTAATCGCTACGTTATGCAGGTTTCCTCACGATGTTTTCCTTCACCGTTAAAGTGCGTGGTGATTGACTATCAATACACACATAACTCCGAAAAGTCAGAGGTGTGCCCTGGGATTTGAACCCGCGACCACCGTGAACATGTAGGCAGCCGCGTATGAAATGATATTACCGTAATTTATTTTAATTGTCCATCATTATTTTCCCCCAAACTTGATATACCGATATAAAAATATGTTTACGTAATAACAATTTATCCGAAGAGAAAAATGTTAAGGGCTATAGTACGTTTCTACATTCGTCATAAAGTTTTATCGCAGGCCGTAAATTAGAAATACCTTTAAGAAATGACTTACGAATTCAAAGCATACAGGGAAACATCTGGAGCCTAAAGACAGGTCTATAAAACTTGGGTTCTTTATCTACGAGCCATGTGGAGTTGAAGATGATCATAACTATTTACCATCAGGTGATATTGCACCTGGGTGTGGTGTAAAAAATCTTCAATATCACTTCGTAGGTTTAGATATGATTACTATGAAAGTCCATTTCTTTTGGCAGACGGCTAACGGCTAAGTTCGATCTTTAAATAAAGATTAGGATTGATTATACATTGCCTATGTTATCCCACGCTTATCCTATAAATGGGATATATCATATTAGTTCACAATATGGCGAAATATTTGCTACATAATTTTATGAAGGACCATCAAACTCACGTAAGATGTTTTAATCCTAAGTGTTTCTTGTAAGCTTTTACAAAGTAAAAAAGAAAGACCAATTAAATCACCGTTTACATAAATAAAATGTTATCGATTTTTCATTATAAAAGCCTAAAACTTAATGTAAGATATGCATAAATCTAAAGCTATTAACAATGTCAGCATCATTCAGTGCGTTCCATTGTCTTCGTCATTACCTCTTCGCGTCCCCTCTGTGTCGCCTCTCTGGCCATCAGGAACTGACGGGGACAAATTGAAACGTCAACTTGGCGTAGATTGACTGCGGAATAATCAAATAATACCGTTTGTTTCATATTTATAAGCTATTTATGGTTAATTTATGAGTATATGTCTCCCACTTCTCTTTGTAAAAGATTTTATTTTTAAACAATAATCATACAAGTTAATATATCTTACTTGTAGTCGTGACTCTGTGTATTGTAACGTATCTATAATTTCTAATGGAAACATGCAATCAATCATTTGAATAAATTAATTTAATCCTATGAATTCTTAAGTAAATATGTTTAATTTCATCACTAACCATGTTTAATTTAATTTCATGTTTAATCTCATGACAAACCGTAATGAAACTTAGCAGGTAGCTAGAAACCAAGGGGATACTTTTCATTACTAAATTCCAACCTTATGAAGACAAAGGGAACAAAGCTACTACCTGAATAATATCACGTTTCTAGTTAAACTTAATCGAAACTTCAAATTAATATCTGCCCGTAATTGGTATTGCTGTTTGGTCACTTTTGCTTTATTAAAATTTCACCACGAAGTAATACATTTATCGTCAAATATCTTGGCCTAACCCCTCTCCAATGATCTCTCGATTGTTGAGGAGTCCCATGCCCCGCAGTTAAATACGCAAGTGAACTGGTATTGTAATTAAATGAGGTTAGAAAAAATGGAATTAAAAAAATATTTGTTCCCAGGCAAATCCAAGACAAGACTCTAGTAAAAAAATATATACAAAGTTGCTCAGTCACCGCCTCTTCCTCCGGGACGATTCAAACCTATAAAATTATGTGACCTCATTTATTACTTAGTCGTGTTCGTCGGAGCTTTGCGTGAGAAATTACTAAAAGCCCCTCAACGCATTTATTTCTGCCTCTCTTCAATAAATCTTGCTAAAAATCGGTCAAGTTAGTCCTGAAGATCGAGGTGCGGCCGAACTTACTTATACTTAGTTCTCAATTAGAATTATGCGCATAGTTTTTCGTCTGGCTATTAGATTTATAGCGACAGTACCTAAAACTTAAAGAGATAGAGAACATAAAACCTAGTAACCTCAAGTAAAAAGCCTGGAGAAATCTTCGTAATGTGAGATGGAATTTTCTCTACAATTTGTTTTAGAATTAAAAAAGAACATCGCTAAGACTTATAATTGACTTAAAATTTTACGACGTCTAAAATAGATAACTACATAATATTTTCTTAGGTAAAATTTATAATATTATTTCGTTTATTTTTTGTTTCAATCCCTACATGTATTACGTATAAAGGAAATTCGTGTCATAAAATATTTTCAGTTGCAGATGTACGCTACCAATTTCTACAACTATTTGTCAAAGTCGGACCTGCGGCAGTAGCAGCTAGTTTCTGTACGAGGCACCTGCAGGCTGCAACTACCAATTTTTAAGACGCAAATAAATATACGCGGTATACACGTGTGAAGTATTCTGTATATATAGTAAACATGTATAATACAACTACGGGGTCACCTTGCAGTCTTCAAATAAAACTAGTTCGTAGGATAACTTTAATAAATGAAATATTGACAGTTGCATTCAAATTGTCCATAATGTGTGACTTTTTTATTCCGTTACCTTGTAACTTATTTGACAGATAAATGTTATTTTTTTTGGCGATGAATGGCGAGACGAGCATTCCATTCGCCTGATGGTAAGCGATACGACCGCTCATGAGAAGCAAAACCAATCAAAACCATGACTCACAAGGCATTTTTGGCATTCTGCTACGCTCGTTACCCTGAGATAAGATGTTAAGTTTCATTATGTCCAGTAGTTAAACTGGCTATAATGCCATTCAAACCGGAACACAACGGTGCATTTACACTGCTGTTTGGCGGAAGAAATAGACATTGCAGTGGTACCTACCTAGGTGGTCTCTCACACATGAGAGACCTTGACAGGAGCCGTAACAATAAAAAAAAATCCAAACATCATTACTTTGTTCGCTCCTTGAACTTACGTAGTTTTTTAAATTCGTTCAAATTATATCAATAACAGGTAAGCATTTTCTCCTTCACTGTAAAAGTTAATTTATTTTTATTTCTTTAATTTATAATCGTATATGTAAGCCTTCAATCAGCGGGCTGTAAGCTCGAACAGACTTCTATGTAAGATTGGGGAAGGATTAACTCCAGATGAATATTCAAGAGTAATTCGGCATCAGGTAGTGGTGTATTTAATTTGGTTGCGACGCACCGAGACGGGCATAAATTAAAACGGCGCGACGTCTTATCCCGATACGGTTTCCATCTGCGTGACTTGCGGTTTACCATTAACTCGGGAAAATTATAACATCGCGCTGCAATATATTGTATATTAATTGAAGTGGCTGTTTGAACAACATTTTCAAATGGTTATATGTGAATTCTTCAATCAATTTTGACTGATTATTTCTCCTTCCGAATTCTAAAGACCACAAGTTAAATTATTTATGGGCATAAAATCATATTGATCTGTTGCCACGTATAAAAAGTTGTATAAAACATACGTCGACAGAACCCGGGTCTCGCCATCCGTTTTACAAAAGTTATATCAAAACCTAAAATAACCATACAGCATCTAGAAATAAACGAATGCGAGTAGCAGTTAAATAAACCACTCAAACACGACGTATGATTACAAAACTCTAACTTTAGCAATCCAAAGTTGCTTTTAATGAATTAATTACATTTTTACATGCAGCAATTCAACTGCTTTTAAAAAATAAACGCGAAAACTGCCGGTACAGCGAATGGAAGTCAAGTTGGGTTAGAAACAAAAGTTCCAGTTTTATTGTATAAAAAATACAAGTTGCCAACCGCTTTGTTTTACAATAGCTGGACCAAAAACTCGAATTCGCAAAAACGCCGACCGCATTTCGTTAGCAAGTAAACAATCGAAATGCATTGTGAAAAAAAAATCACTTTACTGGATATTTACTTGGAAAAATACACTCGTATTTGGGGCTCCAGGCATGACCCGGAATACGGATTCGATTCAGCCGTACAAAGGAGAACATCGCATATCTAAAAGGTCCGATCGTGTCTCTGTTACCTTTGCGTATAATGTACATATTTTCCAATAAACTAAACTTGTAGGTACATCCTGTTTAGTTCAACCCGTAATCCTACTTATTTAATTGCGCTGTTAAACCCTGAACTGGCATTTGTGACCGACATGGCTATAGGCTCACCTGTCTCATTTGGAACGGAAACAAGCGAGACAATGTTGGTGGCACTATAGACATATCAGTCTGTCCTTTTGGAGATTAATACATGTTAATGTTTTATATCCAATCTTATTAGTCTGATTTTTTATCCAGTCAAAGTGGTTCTGACGCAGCACATTGACTGCTGCTGTCAAATTCCCAAAATCAAGAACCGACGAGTTAACATGCTCCCCGATGGCAACACAAAGCACTATTTCGTAGAAAAATATTCGCATCCTACCATGGTTTCTATTTCACTTCATTCCACCACAGCGATGTCACACTTCCATAGTATCACAATAGAGTTACGGCGTCGATATTTTACTGTAAAGTTGCACAATAATATCGTGTTATTGGAATTAATGAAACCATGTAGAACTTCACATGGTCACTGTACATGGTTTCTTTAAATCAATTACATCACTCTATCAGATGATAAAGCGACCTTCAGACTGTCTCCATTTAAACTTCTTGCAAACAGACCAATACATTCCCGTCCCAATTAAAAGTAAATATTCGAGGTAGTTTAGCAAACACGGACAGTATATTAGGTTCGTTTATAGGATTGTGTGTCGTACGAGTGACACTATCGCCATCAATTTTGCCGGCCCTCCAGTGACATGGACAAATTGACATGTCCTACCTTCCACGCCCTTACTCAAATATCGGTGTTGCGCCGGACATAGCAGCCGACTTGTTAATTTACTTGGGAAATATTTCGGTGTTATGTGCTGACAGGGAGTTACATGATGTTTGATATTGTTATTTTTTATCGTACCGTTAATAAAAGCTGTAAAATAATGTTTATTGTTTTTTTCATTTATAAAATCCATTAAAAACCAAATTAATTTTCGCATTCTTTAGTTTTTATTTTTGCCTATAAAATTAACAAGCTTAAAGAATGACCTGAGAGGAATTACAAAGATTACTATATTCCTAAGAAAGTTCTTACCGTACGATTTATATAACGGGTTATATTACAAAATAATATATTTAGAAATGTATTAGACATCAAATATTGGGAATCGTGTATTTATCATAAAATCTAATTTCGTTTTTTATTAAAATATTTGATTTACTTCAGAGTTAAACAATCGGCCGTAATCGCTTCAAACACGTGACCTTCAATTTATCAATTAGTACAACTCTTATCGGAATAGCACGTTTATTGTGCGTCCGGCGCACAGATAAGTTTGGGCGAAACCTTTATTTTGCATAATAAATCAATGTCTGACACCCACGCCGTCATCCGACTTGCCCATCTATATTCCGGAGACGCGAATATTATTGTATTTTGATGGAATAAGCCATCGCGGTAGAAAATTGAGATTTCGGGATCAGTGAGCCCGAAATAGCTATCGTGTTGATAATAAATATCCGGTTTATATTTCTTATTTTGGCCGCCATTATTATCGTAGTTTAGTTTGTATAACTGTATATATCTTCAAACAATTCACTTTTAAGGAAAAATTACATTTAAAAAGTATATGTGAAATGTTTTCGAATGTTTAAATAAACAATAAATACATACAAAAAAATCAAGATTTCTTAGATGATTAAATTTAAATTATTAGCCATAAAAAATATGATTAATAAATTAGCTAATATGTATAATATAATTACAACCTTAGTAGGTGTCAGGTGACTCACATTATTACATTTTTAAAGATATGTTTTAACGAGTATATGAAAACAATTCTGCGCAAACTATTTTGATATATCATTTTAATGGCATTGTATTAGTTATTTATTTTATTAAAAAATGGAGCCGACACTAACTAAAAGCAAAAAGTGAATTTGGGCTCGTCCGGGATTTGAACCCGGGACCTCTCGCACCCTAAGCGAAAATCATACCCCTAGACCAACGAGCCGGTGACAAAATTGTCGAAATACAGCATCTATTAGCGTATACATATTAAATAACACATACGCAACATAATATAAAGTGAAAGGCGTTTGACCACTTTCAACAAATGTGATTTTACCGTTTTGTATACTAATATCGAAGTATATGTTCGTATTTAGCTGTTGCACTACCTAAAGCCAGCATCTGTACATAAATAATATTATTTTTATACATATATTATTGTAATATTGTTCGCTACATGCGTTGTAATACTGCAATTAATAATTATTAACGACCTTATTCATAGACAGATTTTAAACCTATCTTAGTTATCGAATGTTTTGTCCCTTTCGAACGACTTTTGGATTCAGTTTGAGTGAAGAAGACAAAACATGTAACTAAATAAAATAGGTTTTTAAACTGTCTATGAATAAGGCCGTTAAAGTTTTACGCTAAAATATTTTATGAGTTGTACATACATTAAATCTCATTATTAAATAAAATACTAATAACTTTACTGTGGGCTGCTATAATGGGTGATTTATTTTTATTGCTCTAAAGAAATTGCGAGTCGCCATCTTTTTATATCACATATCGTTAAAACTTAGTTTTACTTATTTATTAAATAATTCATTACAATGTTTTGAATATCCTATTATTGTTAAAAACCATACAATTCAAAATTCTACATAATATACGAGTAATGTAATATATAAAAAAATATTAAATTATATTCTAAAAAAATAATAATAATTAATTAATTAATTAATTGATAGGTCCAACAAGATTTACACGATTGTAAACAATCTTCAAAAAAGGAATTGGGCTCGTCCGGGATTTGAACCCGGGACCTCTCGCACCCAAAGCGAGAATCATACCCCTAGACCAACGAGCCGGATGACGAGTAAGATAAAATATCCATTTACAATCTAACAATTCTGTATATAAATTGAATGATTTCATCATACGATGTGTAATACCGTTAGTTAAACGAAGCCACAACTCGCGACATTGTTATAGGTAATGTGAGTAACGTAATAAATAAATAAAAGGTAATAAAAGGCTGATGGTGATAATGATAGTAAAGTTATTGATTTTTACAAAAATAAAGACGGATATAAATGTAACAAAATTGGGACGTCCCCATTAATAATAAGGACCGAATCGAAATATTTTATGAACTAACACGAAATTGTGTCATGATAAAAATTGCAGGTTCAAAAAATTATTGATAAGTACTGCAGTGCCGTCATATTTTGTTTTGTTTCCAAAGTCTCGGCAACAAATGACATAGTTAGGAGAAACAGTGATGATACTTATAAATTGCACACGATCGAGAATTTTACAAGATGTTCTATAATCTAAAGTATCGTAATAACATACAAGACATACAAGGACTATAGCGCCAACTCTACGTGGAAACATAATTTCCATTCTCATTATGAATTTAATTTTTATCCGCAATACGTCTGGAAACTATTTGTAATTTGAAAAAATTTATTTAAATATTTCAGGGACCGCGTGCTTTGAATATCAAATTTATTTTAGTACAACTTAGTCGACATTTTTCAAGCTTATGCATACGAAATGTCTATGCAATATGCGGTGAATTTCACCTCGCCAAGCGCCGTCTGCCATTGGCGTTTTAGGGTTCTGTATGTAATTATTCTATACATTTCTTGTTTTTTTTTTTTAATTTAATGCGGATTAAAGTGTATAAAAGAAAATAAACAAGTGGGCAAATATATCCTATCTTTCAATAAACGTTTCTTGTTTTTTTCTTATAATTTTCATTTGTTCCTTGTCAAAATCAGACGAAAAGTCTACCCGTACGAAGAGACATAGCTGGTAGACTTACATAATCATCATCATCATTATCAGCCTGTTGCAGTCCACTGCTGGACATAGGCTTCTTGCAAGGTACGCCACAGAGGCCGGTTTCTTGCTTGCATCATATAGAAGGTAAAATGTAGGTATATATTAGATAAAAGTGCACAGTGCAATAAGTAGGTCTACCCAAAAATATTAAAATAAATTATTGTAATATTCCAAAGCCAGCTTGGGACTTGGAAAGTATCCAATATTAAATAAGTTGTGGAATGTATCTACGCAGAAAAATAAAGATATAAAAATATGTAGACACACAAAATAGAGATGCGCGTCATTTGAGTTATTCACGATTGGCTTTATAAATTGGACGTAAATTGAATTAAGTCGCGCATCGTGGACTCGGAATCCTATTAATGAGAGCTCGTAACGCTTTTAGTCCGTATTTTTTATATTACAAACTTGCGATGCAGTAAATTGATGTTATTTTTATGGATATATTAGTGGTATATTTGTAATGGATGTAAAATAAGCGTATTCAGGTTAATTTCAATATTTAAATGTAAAAAATATAGGCACCGTGTATATTTTTTTCATAAAAGATATTTTGTAAGAGCTAAAAGTTTCATCTATTGTGAGAGGCCCAAGAATCCTTAGCTTTGTACGACTTTTCCTCTTCTTATTCCGAAAAAGTATTTGAAAGTGGTAGAGCCACGCTGTTGTCAGTCATGACTCAGCATGAATGAGCAAGCTTGTCCCACCACAGGCCACCATCAGGTGGCCAGTTTGCTCTTTTGCTGGACATATGCAATAAAAAAGGTAATTTTATTAAGGTTTTTGATGTTATTATTAGCGGTGATTAGTTACTACGTACCTAACGTTTATTTATTTATCGTAACTAATTAAAAGAAATATACTAAAATAATAACTTTGGACTTTTGGTGGACTTTATGGCCTAACCTCTCTCAATCGCACTCTCGATTGTAGAGGAGGCTCGTACCTTGCAGTGGGACTTATATGGACTGGTACAGAATAACTTTGTAATATTAAAAAAGGCTATTAAGCTATTCCTTTAAATATTTATATTAAACAGAGTTAACACTAGCTCTAAAATGCAGACAAGCACGGAATACGAAAATACGATGCACTCCGGAATATTTACGTCAAACGGCAAGTCATAAAAATCGGCTGGCGCGCCCCTATTATCTGCTCATGCGTTATTTTAAAATTCCTGACGCGACGTGACAAGAATTATATGTTGCATTTCCAACTGATGTTCGCAATATTCCTTGATAAATATTGAGTTTAATTTTTACTTGTCACATGGCCAATTTATAGATACGGCTTTTGTGTGTTTCAGAGACGCGGTCGTTCGCAAAAATCCGTCATTATTTTTATTGTATCGCGCTTTACGGCGACATATCGCTAACAAGTTATTTTGAAAGAAGTAATTTATGTTTGTAATTCATTTTTGAATACATTATATTTTAGATTATGTGTGCATTTAACATATGTGACATTGGTAACCTTTAATTGTGTAGCTAGTTATGCTGAAACAAATGTCGACGAGATGCTATTAATTTAACAATTAGTATATATAGACATATATTTTTAACGTACACTTTGTGATAATTCTTTACTTAACAGTGGAGACCTTTACTTGGCTTTCTGTTACTTAAATCCATGTGATTATTTATTTATTTATTTATGCTTTATATACAAAGTATAAAGGCGGACTTAATGCCTGAGGCATTCTCTGCCAGTCGACCTTTGGATGGTGCAGAGAGAAAATTAGTAGGCGCACAAATTCAAGAAACTTGATTATCAAAAGTTTATAAGTGAATAACACATATAGATATATATACACAAATACATACATATATACAAACATACACAAATACATACATATATACATTATACCTAAAATATATATTATAATAAATATATAACAATAAAATGATAACAGGAAAATAACATTAATGTGACTCTGCCAATTTTTCGAGTAAGTGTTGACGAACCTTCACCTTGAATGCTAAACGAGAACCAGACGTCCTGATGTCGAGGGGGAGTGCGTTCCAGAGAAGAATAGATTGGATAGAAAAGGAAGAGTGTATATAGTCTGAGCTATGAATAGGACAATGAAGAAGGAGGTTGTTATTGGACCGAAGATTCTTATTATGATTACTACCTAAGTATTGAAATTGAGAAGTTAAATAAGAAGGTGGAGTAGGAGATGTAAGAATTGAAAAAAGTGTAGTAAGTGCATGCATAGAACGACGCTGGCGAATAGGTAACCATTTTAATTGGGAGCGGAATGAAGAAACGTGGTCATATTTACGAAGATTAAAAATGAATCGAATGCAGTTATTGAGAAGTCGGTCAAGTTTGTTGAGGTGCTCTGCATTCAGGTCAAAATAGCACACATCACCATAGTCGATTAAAGGGAAAATTAAGGCTTGCACAAGCATGGTTTTAGTCTTAATAGGGAGGAAATTCTTCAGGCGATAGAGGACACGTAGGGTACCTGTAACCTTTTGGCAAACTGAAGCAACCTGAGCTCGCCAGTTTAAGGAGGAGTCAACATATATACCTAAGTCTTTGACCGCAGGGCACCAAGCGATGACCGTTCCGTCATAAGTAACAGGCGGTATATGTGCTGTATTTAATCTGCAGATCATCCTTGGACTGCCGACAAGAATGGCCTGACATTTAGTAGGGTTGACAGACAGACCAAAAGAATCTGACCAGTGTTTAATATGAGCCAAGCCCCTATTCACTTTGTCAATCGCTGTGGTCACGCAATCCACACTCGCTTGGGAATAAATCTGCAAGTCATCGGCATACAGATGATACGCACATTGAAGATCTTGGGTTATTAGGTTAATAAAAATAGAAAATAACAAAGGAGAAAGTATACCGCCTTGAGGAACGCCAGAAATAAGATCACACCAGTTAGATGATGAGTCATCAAGGCGGACTGACTGCTGACGCCCCTGAAGATATGAAGAGAACCATTCCAAGGCCTCGGACGAGATCATAAAGTGGGAAAGGATGGATAAATGGATGTCGTGACTGACGGTATTGAAAGCATTTGAGAAGTCCACCAAAGCCAGCACGGTGACCTTGGAGGTCTCCATGCCCTGCCTAATATCGCCAGTCACTTTGAGGAGCGCAGAAATAGTGCTGTGTCCAGGTCTGAATCCAGACTGCAGTGGATCTAATAGGTTGTTGGTGTATACAAACCTGGACAGTTGCTTGTGTGCACAAGACTCAAGCACCTTGGATAGGAAGGGTAGGATAGATATAGGACGGAAATTATTCACAAGGGTTGGATTAGGGATTTTAGGAAGAGGAATTACATAAGCTTTCCGCCATAAAGACGGAAATATGCCAGTATCGAGGGAAGTATTAACAATATGGGTAATTATTGGGAGGAGCAGGTCAAATATTGGGATAATCATGCGACGGCTGACATCATCGTAGCCAATGGCATTTGATTTAATGGAAAGGATAATCTTTTCGACTTCGTCCGACGCCACTGGAGAAAAGTGAAAAGGGTCTATATTGCGACGAGGAAGGCTGTCGAGACAATTCAGGGTACGCCTCTTGGTTTGTCGATCAAGGGCAATAACGTTACTGAAGTGTTGATTAATGTCGTCCAAACCAATCGTACTCGGAAACTCAAAATCTTTCCCCTTACCAATACCAAGGGTTCCAAGGAACTTCCAGATATTAGCAGGGGTAGACGAGGAAATGTTATGGAGGATGTGTCGGCGTTTAGCATTACGTATCATCTGGTTACACCGATTCCTTGCAGACTTAAACATACACCAATTATCTTCCGTGCGATCCTTCTTGAACTTCCGAAAGGCACGGTCCCTACGCCTCATCGCCATCCGAACACCTTCAGACATCCATGGAGCTGGGGGACGTTTGAGCTTGATAAGCCTGACAGGCGCGTGAATGTCATACAGAGCAAGCACAGTAGTGGTAAAAATGTGGACTTTTTCGTCCACTGTAGTCGCTGATATCAGACCATCCCAACCCAAACTCCCAGCATCCCTACGCAACCTATCCACATTCATATGGACGAAACAACGCCTGCGCAAAACCTTGGTAGTAGGTCGGCTGGGTTTTAGGGCGTAAGACAGGAAGAGGAGATCATGGCGAGAAAACCCGGGGGCCGGATACTGGCCATGACAGGAGACAAGGGAAGGAGCAGAGGTGAGGATAAGGTCAAGCCAGGTGTCATCCCCCTCGGTGTTGTGGTGAGTGGCTTGTAGGGGCAGGACAACCAGGTTGACGGACTGAAGGATGTCGAGGAGTTTACGGGAACGAGAGGAGTGTTGGGCAAGGAGATTGGTGTTAAAATCTCCCATGATGATTTGATGTGCATATTCTGACCCTAAAGATTCCAGAATCGATTCGATACTGGAGAAATAGTCTGTTGAAGGAGAACAATAAATGACACCAAGCAAGGTTTTCACTCCCCTGACCCAAACCTCAAGGAAAAGAAACTCAGCGAAAGCTGAGTTATGTGAGGGCGAGGCCGCTATAATTTTATAACGAAAGTTGCTTCGTAGGTAAATGGCAACACCACCCCCTCTCATATTGACTCGATCATTCCTAATAAGTACAAAGCCAGGAAGAGGGTAAGCAGCAGAAAGTAGATGAGGTTTGAGCCAACTCTCAGAAATCAGGACGCCGTGAACATTAGCATCAGTGAAGGTCGCCAACAGGTCACTATAGTGGCTTGGTACACTTTGTGCGTTAATATGACACACGTTAAATGTGTCAGTTTGACAATCAAAGTTTTGTCGCACCAAGTCACACAGTCCATCATTTAGAGAAATAAAACTGTTATCACTTGACAGGGAAGAAGTATCTATGGCAGAATGAAAAGACTCACTATCCGATGTTATCATTATAAAATAAATACAATCAATATATATATATATAAAATTCAAACTTTACGTATATGAAACAAAAAAAAATACAATAAAATAAATTTATCTAACACAAATCGAACGAGGGTGGTACAATAATACGATCTCTGCACCACCCGCCAGCCCAAATACACACTACATATAACAATCTGAGTGAAAATAACAAATATATTAATTAAAAGCAAAAAGAAAAACAAAGTCATTAATATTAAATAAAAAGAAAAAGAGAAAATAATATTTAAAAGATAACGTTAATAAAAATAAGCATTCAGTTTTTGAACGAACGTGATGTGTCACCTCCTACACGTCAAGTTGAGATTTTATGAATAACACAAATTTAATAACAACACGTGCGGGTAGGTCAACACAACAATAACAAAACACGGAATCAAACTAAAGTGAAAAAGTGAAAGTGTAAGAAAAATAAATATTAAGTACAAAACTAAAATTAAACAAGACATTAGGTGAATAAATAAAAAAGAAAATTACCGCGATGAGACATTAATTGAGGCCTAACCGAGGACAATATGTTTCGTGGTAATAAAGTCGAAACTCAGGACGCCACTGATCTGCCTCTTCGAACCACCGAAGATGTTTCCGTCGCCCGCGGATACTTCGCCGTTAATGGAATGAGGTCCTCCATGGTTGTGACCTTAGTGCGGCTTCCATCCGGGACCTTTACGAAGATCGTGCCATCCTGAGTCCAACACGCTCTAACGCCAAAATGCTGCCGGGCTTTTGTGAAGACCTGTTGACGGGATTTCGTCAGGAACTCCTTAACAGTAATGGACGAGCCCTTCAGCTTTGCCTTAGTCCTCCAAACTGAAGCGCGGTGATCAGCATCAGAAAACCACACGAGAATGGGTCGGTTATGATCATTCGTGGGGGTGCCGATTCTATGGCATGCTGTGATGTTGGCCGCAGACAGATTCTTCAAAGCCAACATATTGTTCACCGTGTTGAGGACTACAGCACTGCAATCCTCTTTGGTATTTTCCGGGACACCCATGAAAAGGATTATAATAGTGTTAATGCTGTTGGTCTACTTAAAAATAATTAAGTAAATAAATAAATGAATAATAAAATATATTTAAATCGACTGATGGCATTCTTTATGTCGTGATTAATACAGACATTTCTATAACCTAACGGCTGTTCTACTCTTTTATCATATCTACGGTTCTAATGGAAATATCACGTTCATAATTATTTATCCTATCTTGCACATGGCTCTGTGAATGCACATTTACAGAAAGTGTCCATAATACAAATTTTTATACAAATGTTGTATGAACAATCCAACCGTTTTAACAAGTCTTTATTCCAACCACCCCATAAACTTTGCCTAGATCGCGTCGATACAGTTTAATTATTCCAATAAAAATAAATTACTCGATTAAATATCCATTTTATCTCGAACGCTTTCAGTGATAGTTCGGCCGTAAAGTTTGTGTGCCTGGGTCTGGGCCCCAATGTATCGTTGCAATGTATTCATGCTGCTAACCAAACCGAATGCGGCACTCAGATCGAATCTTGATTGCTGAGTGCCTATCTACATACGTAATGCTGAGTACACATTTAAGTATTAAACTATTCTCGTTGGGCAATTGTGGTTCTCAATTTTGGTATGTGTTGGGTACTTACTTTATTGAAAAAGTTGCAATTGCTTGTATTTCTGTTTACAGTATTTACAATGAGATTTTGTGAAGTAGAGTCAAGTAGAATAGGTATGACTCTACCGGATCGGCACCATTGGCTCACATAAAATTATTAATAGTGATAGAACCACGATGTTGTCAGCCATGACTCCGCATGAATGGGCAGGCTCGACCGGGGTGGTACTGTCTCACAGAAGGTCGACGTGAAGCGACAGGTATGCTGTCCCGTTTCGTTCGGTGAGTGAGCCTGCCGGATGGCCAATACCCCTTTACTATTACCATCCTTTTTTCCTTCCCGGTCCCCTCCAAATCTGATGGGCCGGCAACACATCCATGATCCAAGCGTTGTGGATATTCATGGGCGCCAATGATCACTTACCATCAGGTGACCTGCTTGCTCGTTTGCCGGACCTATGCTATAAAAAAAACGTAAAACGAAGAATTCCATATGGTGTTTCTCATCCCATCTCTGTCTTCTCTCGTTATAAGAAGCCGACAAGACATTTATGGTCTTATTATCTAAGATATTCACGGGTGGCGGTAACCACTTACCATCAGGTGAGCTGTTTGCAATAAAAAATTACGTAAATTCATGGTCTATATCAAAATAACGTTTATATGTATTTACTTTTAAGCTTGTTCGAAATACTTTCGCCAATTTACATACACATAAAGGGCTCTAGCTATAACCTTGTTGACCAAGAAGTACCTATTAAAAAGACCGCTTATTTAGAATATGATATCAATATCACATAGAAAAATGAAGATTTAACTACACTGACCATCAATCAGGCCTGTAAAAGCCTTAATTACTGGCTTCGATCAGTAATGATCGAAGATTACACGTAATGTTTAAGAATAATAGTGGCGATGTAAAGCCCAGGCTTCTGCGTCCATTAACAAGGCTTAAGTCGTCGCCTGCCAAGTTGACTCAGTGCAGGCCGGCAGGATAAAAGCCATATCTATTTGTTACAAGTCACATTTTGAACTCTAAATAACTCAGTATTTTTTTATGTCCATCTAAAGATTATTTGACCTACAGCAATGAGATTGTCATCTATACTTTTTATTCATCGTTTTTATTATTATGTCCTCGACATTATACACATTTTGATTTCTAAGCTAAAATAAAACTTTCTGAATACCTAAACGAATATTCCGGGCAACATAAAATACATTAAAAAACTAAACTGCGAGTTTAATTCAAACTTCGAACAACTTCGACTACGTGATACGAAAAGCAAGATTCAACAATGCCGGCTTATAAGTGGCACTATTAAAGGAGTGAGGGCGAAATATTCTAAACTCGCTATGTAAATTACGTGAGATATTTGTGATATGAACTCTCGAAACTTTGTTAGGTATGCACTTGTACATCTTAATGGGGATTTGGTCGGTATTCGGAACGCACTCGGGGCCAGAATATCCTCTCGCTTTGTGTCGTATTGGCGCAAAGGATAACTTCGCTGAGAGGTTAATTTCATAACTGAATGTTGGATCTAAGCTTATTTACTAACTTGAATCTAAACACGACTTGACTTATGCTAATAACGCTTTTGGATGTCGCTAGTATTGATAACGAGTTTTGATGTTATTATTGAAACAATGAATCCCCCTTTTTAGTACACGCTGGCGTTTTATAAAATATGTGTTACTAATCATAAACATAAGCGCGAACTATGGAGAGAGAGGGGAGAGACCTTTGCCCAGCTGTGGGATGATATAAGTTAAATAAAAAAAAATCATAAACATAATAAATTGCGAGTTTTTGCCGTAGAAAGTAAAAGTTTAACAGAGTATGCATTTTAATATAGATTCTTGTAATATGGGTGTAAATTGGACATGAAGAATATATCATTATGTTCTAGACACGAGTCAAAATTAAAAATAGCAAGCGAATTTCACTTTAGAATCGATGAAATATACATTAAGTGTGTGTTTTTTCTGCCTCATTCATTTTGTTGATACTATACCATTGCCGCCTATTCCATATTCAAAAATATACTATTCCGACCAAAAAGCCACTGCGCATTTGCATATTAAATAACAAAACGCCGAAACGCCAATGTGTCAACACATCAATTAAGCTAGGATTTAAAAGCCGGAATGATTTCAATTTGGTTGTTTTAATGAGTGAGGCAATTAGAGGAACATTTATAATATTATGTAGAGACCGCAGACGGCACTTAGTCAAACGTTTAAAACGGCAATGGTCATTATTCAAGCCATTTGTCGCAGAGTCACCGCGGCTAATGACCCGACTCTTGACAACTCACTCCGCTTCCCTATGGCGCTAATTTTATTTCTCCATTTAAATCTACGGCCCAATGAATGTTAAATGTTGATTTGAGGCTTGATTTTTTGTTGGTAATTTGTTTATATAAATCCTCTTATGTTCATTTTGGTAGAGGTGCTATTAATATTGGCACCTACCTATGTATGGGTACTTAGGCCTTACTCCACATATAGGCAGGTGGGTACATATTATAGGTATTTAAAATGTTAGATACTACGTAGTTGCCATTTTTCAGAACTTAATAATGCAACAGTTTATTTATTATATCAGTAATATTTATGAAAAGAAAGTTCTTTAGAAAGAATACAAAACTAGGACAAGATATAATTACTACCATGGGATATAGAAAGAGAAGAACTTTAATATGCTGATGTTACATAACATTATAATATTATTTATTTATTTTATTTTATTCTGTAAGAAAAATTAACAGCTAGAAAGTACATAAAACAAACACTTAAGTGGTAAAAAGCCAATAACAAGTTTTCACTCATAAAATAAAAACGATCATATTTGGCGATATTTTTGATTTTAGAAGTCATCAAACATATGTATTTTTTAAATGCGTCTATCAATTTATTCCAAAATTCGCATGAAAAAAAATCGTAGTTACAAATATTTTTGTGTATTAAAAATGTTTGTAGAGCAGACTCGCTACACTCATTACGAAGAACACAGCAATTCGTGTAAAAATATGAGTAGATCCGTTTTTGGTTTCCTTACAAATGAATTTCACACTGATACGAAGTATAATGTTGAACTTCTGACATATTCTGATATACATTAACAATAGCTAAAAAGATAATTTAACTAAAACTGCCCTAAATTCTATACATATATGGATCACAATATGTGCTAAATAATATAAGAGGAATTAATACATCATGCATTTTAAATTATTTTGAATAAAACAGTTGTTAAGTTATCTCTCTTTTTCGAAACAGAAAAGTATTTTTTTATTTTTTGTACACCAACGATATATTGTCACTAAATTACTTATAAAAAGAAAGTACAAAAGGCGGCCTTATTGCACTAGGCAATTTAATATAAAAAATCTTCTGACAACCCAAAATAGAAGCCTGTAAAAATGTCAGTATACCAAAACACATTTCATAGTTTCAATTCTTGCATTTTATATTTAATTATTTACAAAACAAATATGCAAGAGGAATAAAATTACTCAAGCGAGGTTTTCTTTCTTCGAATTTTCACGACGGCTGTAAATCTTGCTTTATCTCGTGACGCGGAGGATAGTACGTACTGCGGACTCCGCACATCAAAGTCTAGATTAAATAAAATTTACATTTAAATTTTATACAATAGAACTAAAACTGTAGCACCAGAAATTCAAGATAAAATTGAACCAGATAACACAATATGTACTCTTTTATTCAACGTTATTAAAATAATATATCTGAATCACTTTGTCTCTTTCTTAGAATAGCCTAAAACTTAGAACTGGAAAGTCTTAAATTCGAATCTTCGGACTCACAATCCACATTACAAAAACATTGACGTATTTAAATTTCTGTGCAATACGTTATCAGATCACGCGACATAAATTTAATGTTTTGAATCTCTGCACATCTGCCCACCTTTTCCGATATACATACGTAAATGTACATCGAAAACATTAAAAAATTAAATCAACAAAATAGTTTAAAGCCCACATGTAGTTGCTGTAGGAAATTCAAACGGATAAGCACTCGAAACAAGAGCCCTCGTGCGTATAGCGCGCATCGCTTTCTCATAATATTGCGGAAATATCCACTCGAATTATATTCATTTCCATTCATTAAAATTACAGAAACTGCTTGAATCAGCTATGAAATTCAACAAATATATTTTAACGCATATTAATCCGTAGAGGGATAAATATACGAGTAAGGCAGGGTGAAATTTAATAATCCTTGCATTTACCTAGCATAATTTTCAGCTGTAAATTGTCGAGTGGCCTGCGCTTTGGGAGCTCTTCATGGCCCGCAAATGAAATAAACCCACAAACCCACTAAATGTGCGTGCTTGTAATACCAATTCATTCAACGTTGCTATTACTGAAGGCGCGTGTTACAATAAAATAACGCTCAATTATGCGTAACTTTGTTGCATTTGAATTATTGAATTGCAACATTTCTCGTTATATAATTTTTAATTTTATAATTTAATGCCTCCATATACAGATTTTCTTTTATCTATGTGTTTGTATCATTTATTATAATAATTTTATTACCTCCAAAGAATAGATGTGTGGATTAGGTATATGAAAGCTTTATATGAACCCGAGCCAGGAAAGTTCCCTTTGTTGTGAAGTACTTCCGTTACGGTAACCAAATACGCTGTGTAATTGTATATTCCACACGACCGAGATATAACAGTAATCAACATCTAACTAGATTCCATTTATTTTATTCCCGTGACTCATATTTTTAAAATGAAAATTATACTAAAATATATATGTATGTATGACTAAGGAGTAAGGATTTCCACAGCGATCTGTTAAATCCACCTCTACCAGTAAGAATTCCAATGCACAAGCTAACATGTCAACTTTTAGCACCGAAATTAGCCCAAAGATATTCAACACAATTTATTTTAATTGCCAAAAGAGCGCGCGCACCCGCAAGAAAATCGAGTGAAGAAATTTTCAAGGTGATGCAAAAGTTTACGGATTGAATTATTCAAACGGAATTTCTAAAAACTCAAAGCTCGCATGACGTTATCCGCGAAAAGCCATTATATCTGTCGGGAAATCTCATTTCCGGTCGGAGAAAAACGGACTCGCCTGTCGGGCGGTTAGGAAGTGGGTCGAGACTCGAGACGAACATTGAGCACACTACACCCCTATACGTCAATGCCAACGAGATTTTACGTGATATCAACCGGCAGCCTCGCCACCTCGCCAACTCTATAAACATTCAACATATTATCATAAAACCGCGAACACATAGCCCTGTGGGATGTGATTTAAAAAATATCGATTTTGTGCTATTTTGTAGCCTCAGCCTAAGTTTCAAAATAAGGTTATATTTTTTAATGGAAAGTTGATTCCATTTCATATTCTCAGGAGTATGCTCATCAGGTAGTCGCTAATTCCCGCCGCTTGTTCTCCAAGGAAAACTTTAGAGAATGAATTGTATTCAAATTTGAGTTTAATTTTAATGAGATTGTTTCGCGTAGACAATTAGACGTTTTTATTTATCTATGGGCGTGTTCCAGACAAAGCTGAATTTTATAAATAAAGGTCTAACATTACTTAAATTAAAAATAATAAAGACCCCGAGTTCATTAGCCAAATTAAATTCTAAATAATTTGAAGAACGGGATTAAGTAGGCTGAGATCTGAGAGTTTTTCGGCGGCGCAAATTTATTGAAACGCTCATAGCAATTTGGTGAAGCACTTATTCATTTTATGTGAATAAATTTGGCATTTGAAAACCATTACATTTCCGCAATTTGCACTTAAGCCTCACCTGGCTGTTGCCGTCAGAGATCTCGAATAATCCGACTTAGTTTTTTCTCCTCCTCGCTGCAGCGGAAATGGAAGCCAGAAAATATTCTACTATTTTTCTTACTGATTAGGTCTGTTATGATCGCAACTAGCTTATTCTTTGGGAAAGTTGATAAATGGGCTTCGTTTATATTATGTTGTTTTAGTTATATAGGTATATAAAACTGGGGATCTTAATCTGGGAATCTGGGGATTACTAGCATCAATTAAAATGAAAAACATCATATACAATTCCGATAATATGTTCGTGTGTGGACTTTGATTTTTCGAAGGTGCGTTTAGTTAAATTACATTTAATAGGCAGCATAAAAAAATTCAAATTTTCAAAAATTATGAAGTTACCCTACCCAAAATATACACGTTTACAATAAATATGATATGTCCGTTTCACTGACGACACCAGCATAGTTGACTAGGACTAAACTCGGTCAATAGAAAGCCGATTTAAAAGGTGAACAATAATATAGATAGATAACGAATTGGTACTCGTATTTACTTTAAAATAGGAGGACCGCTTCTTTATTCTAATGAAGGTTCGTAATCCATGTGACCATTATCTGATGAAATAAACAATTGCATCATTAAGGGCAAAATGCAAATCACTGTTAAAAAACAACGGATTTATCAATGTATACGCTTAATAAAACATAATTATAAGCACTAAAATGCTACAAAACACATTAATTCCATGGTTTAACCGTAGGTCGTATAGCACTCGTAAAACCTTCTGCCAATTTCACGTATTCCGTATTTACTAACACATTTTAAACTTTAGAAATTGAATTGTTTTCAGCGTTTCAATGGGAATTTGGGTAAATAAATTGTGTCATGTCCCGCTGTGGTTGAGGCAGGTGGATGCCGTATTTGCAAAACAAGGAAGGTTTCTGTCCTCACTCCGTTCAACACGAAATACAATTCAGTACAGTTTTTGTTTGTACTCGTATAAAACTTTTTATTCACTCAACGGGCGCATTGTACCGCAAAATATAATATTTACAAGACAAATATATTGTTCGCCGGTTATAAATGTAATTATTTGATTGCTTCAAATTATGAGCTCGAGTGAATTTGGAGTGTTCAGTAAACAATTAATTGTTGTGAATTTTATTAATGTTCGTTTAATTTATTGAGGTATTTTTGTCGAGATTGTATTTAATAAGGTTCATTATTATAATGCTGCTCTATTTACATATTTTTATACAATGTTCCGTATTTAAGAGCTCGTAGAAGTTGTTGGTTAGATAGATAGTATATAGAGTCTGGTATCTTGTTAGTTTCCATGTACTTAAATATATTTAGTTTTTAAAATTTTGTTTGGAAAATGGCATACTATTTTAAAAAACGTGAAGTCTACTTTTTCTACTATCAAATATAATACGGAGCGGATGTCCAAAGCTACAAATGGAATATTCATAGCGGGGCTATATCTCGTATGATAAACAAGCGACACATTAATATCACCATAAAATGTAAGTAAAACAATAGTATTCTTTCGTTTATCCAAGATCTTTCTCTACCCATAGTTGAAAAGATTTTTAATGCTTCGGCAAAACTATAAATTTTTGCTACGGTACTACGGTGCGATACGAGATAAACAAAGACGTCCATTTTATTCCCAGTAGTGAAATTAGATTGCGCATCTTAGCTCTTTGTATATGAACTTGAAATATAAGTGTTATTTTTAAAATTATTAAGATAACAATATTGTGCAATAAAATTATATATTTTTTAATCGAGCGAAGTAAAAATCTCTATCTATCGATCTTTTTTGGTAGTTCGTATCCAGTTCGTCCACTAACAGGCCACAGAAGAATTTATATATTTAATTGGAAGTAAATAAATCTACTATGTTATTTCTATCTCATCAGCCATAGGAAATCCACTGTTGAATTAGCAAACTAATTATGTCATATTTAAAATGTTATGAAAATCTTAAGTTGGAGATAAAGGAAGCCAAAATATTAAAACGAATGTATACAACTATGAAATAAGCCATTTTGTATTAAAACATAGGCATTAATCACCTAACCGTACAATATCTTCATCAGCTAAAATTCCGCGGCTAAATCACTAATTATACTAAGTCGTGTCAAGGAATTCTGCTTAAGAGAGCACTCGACGACACAAAGATATCTCGGCCGTATTCACAGCGCTAATTACGCGACTGGCGTTCTCTTAAGCCATTATTATATTCTTAGGCTTCTTATCAGAGTGTATCCTGTGCGGGTCGCCACTAATTACAGCCGTCGACATAGATAATTGCCTTGAAATCCGTACTGTTCTCCCCAATTTTTGTGTCGGCTTCCCGTCGCCGCGTTCGCCTTACAAACATTTCAATAGTACACGCCTTAAACACTCTTAAGACGCCTCATTATTTTTAAAGACCACACATTTAAGATAAGAGTTCGTTTCAGCGCCCGTACATTTTGCCGGATTAACTTTTAACCGAGCCTTACAAATATTACATAAAAGAAAATTGAAGTGTATACCAAAAATTTTGTACGCTAAATGGAACGGATGTCGTAACTGAAAGCCATTTTAAAGATCTACGATTAGTACCACTTAAACATGTAATTTAAAGGCCAATGGGCTATATGTAAGTACCTATTTATGCAGAATGACATACAACTTTAGAGTAAATATTCGTGGAAAAAATAATACATACTCGTAGGTACCTATATAAAGTCATACTAAGTACCTATCTCCTTTTTGAAGCTGTTTAAATACTACAACTTTTTATTCAAAAAATTTCCTTATAAATATAAAAGCTATTTTTCTACATTTCTATTTTATTTGAAGGGATAACTTTTCCTTTTTATTTCTATTACGTTTTCAAGTTTTACATAGACAAAAGTTTAAAAAATCAAAGCGTAATTTTCTGTTACCGTTTTTTAAACTTATTTGTAGCGTGCATCTCAATTTAACTTGTGATGTCGAATAAAACGTGAGGTGTTGCTGTGCAATCAAGATTTTAGTGTTAATTTGCCCGTTTCAGGGCGAACTCTTGGTGTCTCCCATCAAAACAACTCGGGAAAGAAGTCCACCGTAAATAGAACCTATCTAACTTGCGTAAACTTTATGTAGTGTAACTTTATGGAGATAAGGAAAAAAGAAAATTGTGTCTATATAAATAGCACGCTTGTTTGCATAAACAACAGCGTTTAGAGTTTACGACAAACACAGCTGAGTTTGTTGTAGTTTAATTAATTCTTGATCAAACTATTGCAGTAGTTGTTTTTTTATAAAACGTTAGTCTTAGGAACTTGTACTACATTTTCATGATGCTTAGATTGGTCATTCAAAAAGTTAGCTTTTTCTAAAGAACTGCTATTTATGTCTTCTGAGTTATGTTCTTTTTTATTTCGTAGTCAGATAAAGCAGTTTAAAATACGTAAGTTAACCAGAATTCTTAAAAGTTTTTTCAACATTTTCTGTATATACATTTTCGATATCAGAATTAGAAAAGCCATTAAAATAATCAAAAACATCCATTGCTTCCGTTCTCCAGTAATCACGGAACAAAAATCTCTCTACACCATCTCTAGAAATAAATCAAGCGCAAAAAGCGCTTTAAATACAGAAAAGCAGTAAAAATCATTCACATTCGGGCAGCGACACCGAACTTCCCGTCTAATGAACGAGACGTGCTGACGCAGCAACACGTGTTCGATTCATCATGGCGTCAGCAATACTCGCGCCGCGCAATTTTTCCGATGACGAACACTTTCGCGCAACCTCGTGTACTTAGTGCCGACTTAGCTGACTCAGTTAGCAGTTATTACGGTGACGCTGAAAACCTTCGTGCTCTTTTATTGCTGTAACGCGACTTTTACTGGATTCACACTTTTATAGTTAGATAATGATAAAGAGTATTATGTGTCGAAAATTCTTTGATTCTGATCATCCTTCCATATCCAGCCCTTTTGCGTCCACTCGTGGACATAGGCCTTTCGTATGGCACGCCACTGGGCTCGATCTTCATCCCATCGTCTCCAACCACTACCAGCCGTCTTACGAATATCGTCGCTCCACCTTCTCGTCCTCTCGAGTGGAGACCACGCCTCGGCAAGCGTAGTGTAGGACGCCCTCCGACAAGGTGAAGCGACGATATTCGTAACATGGCTGGTAGCAGTTGATTTTGATACACCAGAGGAATAATTGTGACTGCATATTTTTATTGAGTGACTACATAAGCAGGTTGCATGCCTGATGGCTTACCTCGCACCTGTTCTTAAACAAGAACAACACCACTCAAACTTATCGTCAGTCAACATTGCATAGTATTGCACTGCGCTCATAACCCAGGGACATTGCGTGTTATTAACATTACTCAATAACTTCTTGGCTAAATGTTCTTCAAACCGTAATGTAATAATGCTTCCAGACTGCTGCTTGATGGCAGAAAATTTGAATGCAAATGCAGTTCAATCCAGATAGTCTTGAAGACAGACGAGGATCTTTAATAGATCGGCAAAGTTATATCAAACCTCTTAAAATTGTATATATAAAGATTGCATTAAACATGACTTAATAAACGAGTAACTGGGTTAATGTTTTCCCAATAAACTAAGGAACAGCTTGCCGACTCATATTTCCATTTTTTATAGTCATTTTCTGTATCATAAGCGAAAACTAAAGTAGCAATAAAAAAACTTTATACCCTTATATATTTCATCCGAAATATCAGTAATATTGAAATTTCAAGTATATCTTATTGCAGCACATGCATCTACTTTCACTTTAATGCAAGGAGTTTAAATGGACTCTTCATCCGTTGGTCGATATTATCTTTTATATTTACTACGTGATCAAGTGTGAAGTTTAATATCTTCGTATAAACTGGACTGCAACTTTAAGTGCATATTGGTTTAGTAACTTGAATAAAAAATAATACTCGTATTTATATTATGCATGGTATTTATTTATTTTTTAAAGGATTTCCTACAAGGAATATACATAACATTAATATAACAATGTATCACAAATTAAACAATTAGCGTGTTTCGTCTGTTATGGGAAATCACGACAAGCTTAACGAATGCCCAACAAAAGTTATAATTAAATTAACAAATTAAATTAGAATCGAAATTGGTAATAAATATTAAAATATTAATTATAATAATTCAAACATTCATTGTATTGTATCAGCCCATATACGACCCACTGCAGGGCACGGGCCTCCTCTACAATCGAGAGTACGATTGAGAGTGGTTAGGCCATATAGTCCACCACGCTGGCCTAGTGCGGGTTGGCGGACTTACATACCGTAGAAATTCTTTAAAATCGCTACGGTATGCAGGTTTCCTCACGATGTTTTCCTTCACCGTCAAACATTCATATAAACAAACAAACTCTATCAAATGTCGGACATTATATATTATCGCACTTCTGGGACGGTCCCGCCCAATACTTGCCCGATGCCTTGCATGTATTGCAGAGGCGGGCCATCCGCATTGTGAATGATGCAGACGTTACGAGCATCTTGGAGTCGATACAGTTGCGTTGGGACGTCGCCTCACTAAGCGTGCTACATCGTCTGTATCATGGAGAATGCTCTGAGGAATTGTTTAATAGTGTTCCTTCCTCTCAATACCTTAACCCCGAACCAAGCGTGCTGTTTTGCTCAGCGACTGTTTGATAGTCACCACCATATCGACCCGAACCATAAAGTTCCTTAACGTATAGCTATGTCGCAGCATTAACTCGTAGAACGGTTTGTCGGCTAAAGGGTCCCCTAGTTCCCACAATTCCGAGTGCTTGTTGGTGGCAAGATATTACTATCTGGTGCGGTGCTGTCACCATATACATATATACATAAACTCACGCCTTTTCTTCCAGAAGAGACAGGCAGAGGTGCAACCAGGACAACCACGTTTCGCCTGGTGTTTTCCCTCCCACGATATGATAGGAAGCGAACCTATCGCCATATCGGGTTCATGTCACCTGATGTATGTATGATGCATGTATGTAAAATAATCTGGAGACAATCCGGAATAACTTTGCATCTTTTATGATTGATCGTTTTTACCAAATCTATTAAGGTTATGTACTTTCTAGTAAACCACTTTATGTAGAAAAAGAATAGAATAAACCCTACAGGCTTGTGTAAACACGTATCGATCTTCTCGCTTCTAACGGTATTTTACATACTGAATGGATCAGTCGATGTGCATATCATTTTTAGAATAAGTACTAAAATGGAAGCTCTCCAGTTTCTCAGTATTCGAGCTCTAAGAGCAATATCGTTTACAAGGAAAGATAACTGCAAAGTGCAGACTAGTTTTCATCATAGAAACGGAAAAAACTTCTACAAAAACACATATTTTCTGAGTAATTGAGTAATTTAATATTTTTTAAGTGAATACCTTTTGCCTGGTAAATCCACGGTGTCCTGTTCCCATTATAGTAAAATAAATCAAACATGAAGTTATATAAGATAAGAAGAGTCACTGAATAAAACTGTTGACAATTTGACCCGAAGAGATATGAGAGCCATCACACGGCATCCTCCATAATTTGCGAGGCTGTCGCATAATACAGTCGTAAGATTTTTATATCATACGTGGGGCATAAAACTAAAACTGTTATCTCTAGTAGGATGGGAATCGTTTTAGAATATTTTTGTTGTGTTAAGTGTACAAGCTCGGCAATAGCTACACTGCACCTATAGTACGTGTGTTCATATACAGTAAAAATGGGGACAGAAATTGGCAAAGAAGCTATTGGAGATTATGTAGTATTGCTTCGTGGTTCGTTGAGGTTTAGTTTGCATTCAAGGTAGATGAATATACTCAAGAGGCTATACAGTTCTGACCACATATGTATGTAGGTAAATTCTGTTATTTCGTGACTAGGTATAAGAAAGTGCCTTTTCAGGATTTTTCAGAGAGGTTTTTTGTTTTCAGCTGGCGCCTTAAACGACTGCACCTCATCCTGGATAGGCTAAACAGCTTCAGGCCGATGTAGCATCACTTTTCTCTAAAAGCTGATCAGGCGTAGTGTTTGGATATCAATAATCAATTATTATGCTGCCCAAAATTATTTTTTTATCAGCCCATATACGTCCGACTGCTGGGCACGGGTCTACTCTACAATCGAGAGAATCGATTGAGATTGTGCCTAATATTCCTATGCATTCATTTTGGTGGCATTTCTATCTGCCCCTGCATTAAAAGGCACAAATAAGTTTTATTGCAATGAATGGCGAGACGAGCATGCCATTCGCCTGATGGAAAGCGATACGACCGCTCATGAACAGTAGCAAAACCAAACAACACCATGACTTACAACGCAATGCTTGGCATTCCACTGCGCTCGCCATCCTGAGACGTAAGATATTAAGTCTAATTATGTCCATTAATTACTCTGGCTACAATGTTCTTCAAACCGGAACACAACATTGCATTTACAGTGTTATTTGGCGGGAGATATAGACATTGCGGTGGTAGGTATTAAAGTAAAAAATAGTAACAACCACATTTCCCCAAAGCTGTTCACAGAAGGCGCTGATAACATTCCATCACGCGAGGCGCGTTCTCATTTGCCACTCCTATGACATAAAAAAACATTCATCGGAATATTACCAAACTTTATAGTGTTTTTATATTTCGTTCCCAATATAGGTGCCGTGTACAGTGGTAGTATCTATTGGCTGCAAATTATGAAATACTAGATTCGATTTCCAAGTTGGGCAATCAACTTTTCGATCTTTTGAAACACTTTCTGTACTCGAAAATGTATAATTCCTTATAAGTATTGGTAAATGAACAGTCGTAAATGCCATCAGTCGATACTATGTAACACGTTTTTCAGAAAATATATGTGCTATTAAGGTAAATTACCATATTTATATACGTAGAACAACATTTAAACACATTACGTACATATCTTATGTCATTCCATTATTTCTTGTGTGAAAATGTTATCTCCTCATCTGATGTCATAAACCAATCAAACTAATCCTAGCATTATTATAAAATATTATAGTTTTTAAAGTCATCACTTTACCTATTTTAAACGAGCGTCATATTTAAAATAGTGGCATTTTAATACCAACTCGCATAAATTGGATCAAAATCTACAATAATAGTCAATTTAATAAACCCCGTCTATATCCCAAGCGTTTGTTAATAAAGCACGCTTTCAGATCATTACACATACGCAATGAAGCAAAATGAAAAAAATGTGGGAAAGAAAATTCACGCTTTTGTTACTAGGTACTAAAAATATGTGTTGGATAAATTCTAGTTTTTTTAAACATGTTTTTTTCCATTGATTGAATAATATACACACTATGAAAAATACATACAATGTAATTTGTCTCACTGTTGTAAGAATAATACAATACAAGTCGCGTACTATGAAGTGGTAAATTTGATTCCCAAAGTTTTTGATACATATATGCATAAACATCACACTTTTATCCATGAATGGGTAGGCAGAAGCGCAGCCAGGACACCCACGTTTCGGCGTGTGTGTTCCGTCCCAAGATGTAATATTGGGCGAGCCTATCGCCATATCGTGGATAATTTCCTGTCTCCAGGCTGATAATGAATAGAAAAATCCAATATCACTTTGACCGACCTGGGATTCGAACCCGGGACCACAGATTTGTAATTATACCTTAGTACAACTATGCAACCGAGGCACTCATCGAGGTAAAATTCTTGATTGGCATCTTTTAATTCAATCGAGAAATATATGATAGTTTTCCTGGTAGATAACTACAATATCTTTCGCGTCAGGAAATATCTAAGGCAAAACATGTGTGGTCACTGCACGCCTTAACACTGGAATTTGGTATCCTGGATCAGATCAATAGATTAAAGTACTTCACAAAGTAGAATTCGCCTAAGACACATGAAACGTTTCGTAATTTTCATTAACTCATTAATACTGTCTCAACCAATCAAATAACGTAGATGGCAAAGCCAAACCCAATTTTTATTTAAAAAAAGAAAAAAGTGAAATATATTCATTTTTCCCCACGTTTAATAATTTACTTTTACTATATCAGGTTGACTACAGCCAGGGTTGTGCGATAAGAGAACATAAAACGCTAGTTTATGATAAAAAACATAAAACGGAACATTCCGCACAAAAAAGCTGATAAAGAACAGGGACGCAGAACAAAATAAGGGTAATTTTGTTATTCGACACCATTTTCACACATGTGGGTTTATTTTCTTAGGAAATTCAAATACACTGGTAGGTTTCTCGTGTTGACAAAATACGAGAGACATTCCCCACGCAAAATATTCCTCATGTCAACGTAAAGACAGGACATTTATAATAAAACCCTTTTGTATCTGCCCATCAAATGTTTTGTGGGTACTTGCGAAAAATGTTATGGAAGTATCTGGCGGGTCAGCGGCGCTTAAATTATTTGAATACCCTGCATTGCGCCATATTGCTCGTGATATTAATTTTAATTCTCCCAAAAGTTATAACGTAACTCTTAGTTCAAACATTTAATTTAAAATTTATAAAGCTGTAAAATTTTACTGCACCATTACCAAAACTATTATAAATGAGATACTATTTCAATCCCCGAAGGAGTCGACCTCTGCCTTGTATATTTTAAAATCTCTATAATATGGCTCACCAAATGCATAAGTTCACGTCTCTCTTCGTGAAGGGTATGACAAAGGAACTATAGGTATCTCCCACGTTTTATAGAGCTAAAGATGTAACTTAGAGCGGGTCCACCACCTTCTCTTTATCTCTCCATCTCTCTCCCTCTTCAGCTACAGGAAGTCCACTGCTGAACATACACCTCCCCATGAATCACCAAATCTACCTGTGCTATTTAAGAGTATCCTATCGACAAACTGACACGAAAGTAATATGTCGGACCTTGGAATCGAACTCACCGTTCACAATGTATACGGTATCACTTGACTAATGCGGCTAAATCTCTTCTACTCTTGATAATAGTTACAAAAACCAGTGAAGCTAAGACCCTCACTTACATGAATAACCAGTCAAAGAACAACTGATGATAGCAACGAAGTCAACGGGGTAACATGTGAAATTCGATTATGACCCGATCCACACGAGGATTAAAGGGTTTCGCACACGGACAGTTTTACGGTTGTTTGAACAGGATTTATTTGAGTAGGAGGAATTTAAGCAGATTAATGCGACCCGCGAGCCGCGAGCCTGTTTTACTTATCTAACTATCCGTGTTGTTTTCAATGGATTAACTACTGTTAAACGTTGTTAATTGGCGCGGTTTGCAACTGACTGAGAGGTGATGTTATTCATTAATTACTGTAATATCATTATGAGAGTTGTGAGTTAAAGCGCGATATATCGTGTTGTTAATTATTTGGTAGAGAAATAAAATAAATGTATTTAAATAATCAAAGAACGAACCTAATAAAAACGAAAAAAGAAGAATCCCATAACCAAATTATAAATGCAGTTTTTAAACACTTATAAACGTCGAATGAGGGCAAATATGAGAATATGCAGGCCAACGCAAAATGAAATTTTTCATTTCTACTCATGAGGTTTCATTAGGCCGTATGCGGCATATCTGTCTCTATTTTTTTTAATAAACATTGAACCAAAAAATTCTCGCATAAAAATTGATGAGTAAAATTCGTTGGAAAAGCATTATTACTGAAGTTGTCAATATGACCCCACTCGTTTTCCAACATATTTTTCATGCTATATATTATGCGGGTAACTGAATAACTTTGACAATTTCTATACCACATAGTCCATGCGTCTATAAAATATGGTTATAAAAATTTAAATCTTAATTACTTCAAAAAGAGGGGGGTACTCTTTTTATGAGGTATAATAATTCACATCTCTTTCACCGCTTTAACAAGTTAGCGTTATAAATATTTTTAAAGACACTATTGACCCATTTAGCGACCGTGCTACATTTTCTTGCCAAGCGAGTAAAGAGGTGCAATTGCCAGCTCAAGTGCCAAGTGGTACAGTCGCATTTTTGTTCAAAATAAACGTGTAAAAGTATACAAATTAATTTGCAAACGGAAAAATTAATTACGTGTTTAATTGGGAACTGCTGTTAAAATAAATAGTGTTTCATTTATACGTCATGAATTCTTAATGAAGCATTGCTTTAACGCTGAGGTTTCAGTTGTACAGAATCGTGAATTAAAGATAGCATGAATAAAGATGCTGAATTTCATTCGCCCTTAATCTAAGAACATAAAACGGTGGGGAATGGTACTGCTGTAATTTTATTTAAACGTTGCCCCGATAGACTAGTGTATGGCCTACACCGTGGGGGTACTGGATAGATTTTTCTGTGTAGAATATGTATTTGTCTTATATGGTATTGTAATATGTGTCCGGCTTGCAGTTTCCCTTTCACATGTCGATGGCATTGATTTCGACTGCTTACACCTGTCGAGGTTGTACGTATGAGATCAAATAGATTCAGAAATTAATTTAATAGGTCAAAATTATGCTTTTCACCCTGGGATGTCCGGTGCCGTCCACAATGCGTGTGACGTTAATCAAGGGGTTTTAGTCAGTATGATGGCGTAGGCATTGGTAGGCACCCAGCTCGGCCACAACATCCGCATTGTGCCGGGCTGGAAAGTCAGAGACACTGACATACCCCTTTCCACCTCCTCCGGGGTAACGATAGAGCTTAATAGCTTATTCATCGAAACATGACGCACAAATCGATATCGCATGTCTGATCCATCCATCCATCAGCCAAAGGAAGTCCACTGCTGAGCATAGGCCTCTCCCAATGATTTCCACAGTGACCTGTTGGAGGCAGCCTGCATCCAGCGACGTCCCGCGACCTTAACCAGGTCGTCTGACCACCTAGTAGGTGGACGTCCCACGCTGCGCTTTCCGCTTCGTGGCCTCCATTCGAGAACTGTCATGTCATGTCTGATACTCATGCTGAACACCTTCATTACACTCCTTCATAATTTACATCCAGCTCTGAATTTAAACCCAGACGCCGCCGACATTAATATACATCGATTATAAGTTATAAGTGCAGGTAACCGTTGAGCGTGAAATGAATCGGAGCGTATGAATCGCGGGCGGTTCATTGGCGCTCATCAGCCGGCAAACCGAACGCAAATTATTATCGGAGCATTCATTGCCACTCGATCCACCAGCCTTACTCCACTTATAGATGCTGGGATATTATCGGGTTAGTTAAGTATTGTATTTATACGGGGTATATCAAGAATACTACCGAAAACGAAGCCAGGAGGTATATATAGTGATGGCAGACACCAATCATAATGCAACTAAAAATTTCTTAAAAAAAGTGACAAGTTCTTTTTTTGCAATTATTTATATATCATCATGTTTGGATGGTAAATCCCTAGGTTTTGCTAAAATTATAAATTAAACTCTTGCTTACCATTGTCTTTAAAAATAAAAAGGCTTACATTATTATTTTGGGAACACGATATATTTACTACCTAAATACGACGATAAGTTAAAAAACTACAACATAACATTTTCGTTTATTTTTTTTGGGAAATTTTTAGTTGCATTGTTTCTGAAGTCACTAATACTACCTGGCTTCTTTTTTGTTCGAAGTCTGGATATACCGTGTATAGAAACGCTATGTATTAAGATGGTGGAATATGGTGGACGCCGAACTATATAGGCTGAATGACAATTCATGATGATGAATTATAACAACACACCGTACCGTAAAAATGTATTTACTTGAATAACTTTTTTCTTCTTACTGAATCGATAAAAACCTAATAAACCAGAAGACTTCTGAAAACCAAATACTCGTATATACAATATATAAATATATTATATCTAATACTTTGTATATTGCGATTAAGTATTAGGTGTTGACTTGTCATAAGAGCTAATTAATTTCCTACGTAACCAATTAACGAATTTCATTTCATTTCATTTGATGAGTAAAGCCTCATCATGCGATGGTACATACCCCGCATATAATGGCCATCTAGATACTTATAGTATGATACCGCTTTGTCTGTTTCTATCACCTAAATGACGTGTAGATGTGTTCTGATTTTAAAGAGATTGTACCTAGTTATTACTGGAATTTAAATATAAGAATCAACGTGAAAATCAAACGTAGTTATCTTTAATTAAACATTATAATATTGCTATTTATTTTCTACTTTTTAAAACACCATTCAATATCTTATACAAAAAGTATTTTGAAGCCTCCGTTGCACAGTTGGCTCGACACCAACTGTGAAACGACAGGCGACGGGTTCGATCCCCGCACCGAGACAAATGTTTGTGTGAACCACACGTATTTTCGGGCCCGGGTGTTTGTGAGACCGAAAAGTTTCTCATAGTTTCTGATACCCACGACACAAGACTAGATCTTAGTATGGAGTCAGAACTATGTATGTAACTGTCGGGTGTATTTGTATAAGTATTAATTGAATGTCACTCGTAGCAATAAACTCTTTAACTCATAACTCCTGCCACTACGGAGTCGCTACGTTTCAAAGCAAAAGTTGATCCTTTAAAAAACAAATTTGACGACGGTTGAGTGACCTAAAAGTCTAAGATGCTTTTATGCCTTATCTTAGCATAAGAAGCGAGCTGAACCTACATTGAGGTTACGCACTTTTCACTGCGATGTATTCAGAGGTTACCCCGTTTTATACGCAGAAATATCACCCGATGAAAGAACGTCTACACGCAGTACTGGATTAATTAAAATGAATATAAGACTATAATTAGACTTTGATTAATTAGTAGAACTAGAAATCTATACCGATTACATAAAAAGCAAGAAAGATGTTATAATTAGTAACATCATACGATGGGCTATATTAGGTTTAAGATTTAATTAAATTAGGTCTAAGATTTTAATTTAAATTCATTCAGCTTCACATATAAATGAATACACCCAACGGTCAAATAAATAATCTTGACCCTACATTAAGATCAGTTAAGTCTTGTGTCGTAGGTATCAGAAACTACGGAGACTTTTCGGTCTCACAATCACACAGAGTCGAGATAAATGTCACTGGGCTTCACAAACATTTGTCTCGGTGCAGGGATCGAACCCGCGGCCTCTCATTTCACAATCGCCGTCTAACCAACCGCGTTACGGAGGCTTTCAAATGAGTTAACTAGTATACAAACAAGGTGCCACTAAATATATTAAAATTTGCATCAGATTAACCGACAAAGATTATCAAACACTTAACAATGTGATGTTCCACGCCACACAATAAATCCAGATTTCAAATAACCGCTAACACATCTGTATTTCGCTCATGGAGACACTAACCCCAGCAGCGACCTACTTTTGACCAAACACACTTTTCATCCTGGTCACGGCTGTACATAAACCTAACAAGTATAAATTACCAACGCTTATTGGTTTAGCAAGAAACGCTTGACGCTACTGTACTGTATCAACCCATATACGTCCCACTGCAGGGCACGGTCCTCCTCTACAATCGAGTCCACGATTTCGAGTGGTTAGGCCATAAAGTCCATCACGCCGGCCTAGTGCGGGTTGGCGGACTTTTGCATACCATAGAAATTTATACAAATCTAGCGATTTGGTATGCAGGTTTCCCCACGATGTTTTCCTTCACCGTTATAGTGGGTGGTGATTGACTTGCAATACGAACATGACACCGAAAAGTCAGAGGTGTGCCCTGGGAATTTGAACCCGCGACCACCGTGAACATGTAGGCTCCGCGTCTGGTCCGTTACCAACACGCACTCTCTTGACGCTTCCACAACGTACAATTTTGGGGCACGACGTGAAGTAAAAGCTTTGCTGTGTCGTTCAGTGGGAGTAATCATCAGTATCATAAGGTTGTCCGTTGTGGTATTCATGTCTGCCAGAATAGGAAACAACGCACATGATAGTGGAAAGCCCTACGTAGTATTACATGCAAGGGTAATACTTTACTTTTTTAATAATACATTTCGGGCTTAGCCAGTGCATATTTGGTATTCTATTTCTTTATGGCAACATACAATGTTACAAAATCCTAACCGAGTGAAAACTATACAATTACATGTTTCCACAGATAAATAACAAAATGGAATATAGAAAAAAAGCTTTATTGGCGTCCACCTAACCTGGCACTCCCACCTATAATTGGCAAACATATGTCGAGCCACGAAAGACGATCACTTACTACAAACTACACTTGTACATCATAGACATGGAGCCAGCATAAAAATGTACATAAGAGCGTGTGGATCAGATACACCGCTGAATAAGTTTAATGCTTGGTGGCCTATAGGTAATGGACCAGACGCTACTGCCAACATGTTCACGGTGGTCGTGGGTTCAAGTCCCAGGTCACACCTCTGTGCCTTTTCGGAGTTATGTGTGTATTGATAGTCAATCACCACGCATTATAACGTTGAAGATAAATATATTTAGGAAACTTAGATACCGTAGCGATTTTAAAGAATTCCAACCTGCACTAGGCCAGCGTGATGGACCATATGGCTAATGGCCTAACCCCACTAAATCGTACTCTCGATTATAGAGGAGGCCCGTGCCCTGTAGTGAGACATTTATGGGCTGATACGGAATATAGATTCTGTTCATTCCCTCCAGGTAATAAGCGTAATAATATTAAAGTTTAATCAGCAAAATACATTTCATACATATTAATGGAACCAAATAACCGGTTAATGGGATTATCGGCTTTGAATACTGATAGAGGTGTTGCCGAGGATTTAAAAACCGCACCAAATTGGACGGATTAGGGAGCATATTCATTATTTATAAGGGAAATTGATGATACAAACATATGAGAGCAAAACATCGATGATTTTTTTAAATATTTATATATATTTTGGATTTTTTTTTCTACTGAGGTAAGAATATAAAAGGAAAGATAATATTCTTTGTTCATTTTAGTTTCCTTTTATGATTTTCAAATTGTTGGATTTTATTTTCTCCCATCAAAAATGTATTCGTAACATGGAAGCGGCAACCTTAATTAATCGAATGCTGTTGCTATTAATCTGAAAAGACGTGGATTCAAAACCAGATCTAGGTACAAATTTATATTATTCGATTTCACAACGCTACACACTTACAAGTATCACTTTAGCGGATCTTACATTTCAAGCAAAAACAGTTTAAAATGTGAATTAAATAATAAAATACAATTCTCGACTAAAGGTAAATATTCAAATATATATTAAAGAATAAAGTCACGTAAAGGCTGTAGTTTAGGTATTAATTCCAATTTTAGACCTGATTCAGTATTCCGAGGTCATGGAAATGGTGGAAACTAACAAGCCTGTTACAGTAATTACACCGCATCTGTTTGAAACAATGACATTCCGAATCAAATTCGCTCATTAGTCTGCTCTAACGTACCACTATTCAATTCAAATTAATGCAAATCTACATACGTATGAGCGTGTTCAATTGTATATTAACTTTTACTTGCGAATATTTTCCTATGGAGCGTTATTGGTCTTTTGGCAGAGTGAGGTGAGGTCTTCTGTGAGGTCCTGCGTTAGATTTTCAGATCATGCACTCTATGTAAGTTTATTTTTATTATTTATCATTTGCCGAAGAATTTATGTCTGGTGTGGCTTTAAGCTGCGAACATAATTATTTATTCCAATAAAACAAATCGCTCATGTGCAGATTACAACTACTAAAAAGTTTATAATATTGTATTTTCATAAAGTTTATCTTTGGAAAGAACAAAGACAGATTTTATCTTACTCCGTTAAGATTTCAAGACAGAGACCTCGACATCGCTAAAACCAACCCCACCATTTATTAAACTGACGTTGTTTACTTTAATGCGCGTTTCCCGTATGAATCATGTGAGGCCTGTTAAGATAATGGCGCGCAATTTTTATAAAACATTTATTGAATGAGACACTAGAGCTCGCAGTTTAAATTAAAATCTTCTTCTGTGGATAGCATAAACTAAAGTGCAGTTTGGTGTAATCATTTCGTGCCGCCCGCCTCTGCGCCATGTTTAAAAGGCTGCTATATTTCATTTCTATTTATGAAAATACTGCTGCTTTTATTGAACGACCGGCAAACACAGATTTTAAATTAGTGAAAAACATTTACTCGGTTGCAATTAAAATAAAAGTCGTGTAGTTCGGTTTCCGTCATCTCAAACATGTAATTATGTATTCGCTGAGAAAAAGTTCCGAATGAAATCTTGCCTTTTAATGAAGATATTTTATGAGCCGTATAAAAGTAAGTTTGAGTAGTCTTCGTAGTTCTTTGGTTCTCGTTTCGTTCGGATTTGTTAAAACATTGTTCAGTCTTATTAATGAGATATTTTTACAATACTTTTATGTCTCAACTAAAAGAAATCCGTTGTTAAATCTATACCGATCGTAAGATGTTTGCTGAAGCTTTGATAAACGCAGGAGTTCTGTTAATATCATGTTTAGATCTGAAATCCAATGTGCTCTTAACAATAGCTGAACACAAATTGGGTTACAATGTCTGTATACTAAGTCTATGCGTAGATGTAGACATATGTGCCAGCTATCTCAATAGAGGCATATCAAATTACTGCATTGAAGGTAGAAACAGTGAAAGCACGTCGAAGACAGACTAATTTGTCAATAACGGATTTGCTATAAATTTAAATAAACGGGAATAATTACAAACATCATAAAATTTTATATACATCATCAAAAATATATATCATAAGTACTTTATATTCGTCATTGGCTGAGTTCATTAACTATTAATCGTAATTTATCAAATTATTAATTATAATTTAATGTAATAGAGACACAAACCCCTTTTAAATTATTTAGCTCAAAGTCCCTGAATATTAAACAAATAAAAAATGACAATTTCCTCTGTTAACTTTTTACAAACGATCTGCGTCTTGAGAAGAACAAAATCGGCTGATGAAAGTTTGAACGCTTAATTAGCCCATAAAATGGGTAAGTAGCATTAAGTGTAAAGACGGCGCCAACGCTAATTACCCAATTAAACCAATTATGCCTCTAGATAATATTAAATATAAGATTTTTTCAGCAATAAAATAGAAATTCAAAAGTAAAACCAGCTTACTAAGCCTAATTAATAAAACTTGAGATATTAAAACGCTCGGCTTCTCTTTCAAAATATTCCCTTGAATTTCATAAAAGCGTATTATGATCATGAACATTCAATATATCAAAACAGACAGACATCAGACAAACAGACATCTTAATTATCCAGATCTAAGATTTGTCGAATCAATCTAAAGGGTTCTGAAACTCATTACTATGTAAACCAATACTTAATATGAATCCACGCCAAAAAATGTTTCCATACATGAATATCTCTCAGCAGTTGCCTTGAATAAATTCTTCATACCGGTTCGTTCCAATGACCCGGTATTGGGAATACGTGTACCGGAAAACTGTAACTACAATGGTGCAAGCAATTTTTAATCCTCTGCACCAATATGTCTCTCCTGATTGCACGCAGACAATGCTGCCGCAGACTCGACATTTTTGCAAATAAATACGTTTTGTATATATGAACGTAAATGCTCTAAGGGCCTGATTAATAAACTCGGATTAGCGAAGGATTAACTTTAGTCTAAGGCTTTAGAATTGACTCGATTATTTTGACTATTAATATGACTGTAATATTGAATTATGCAACTACAATACCATGGTACCCAGGCCCCTATACAATTCCGTTTTTACTAATAAAGTCGTGAATACCTCCTTATTCAAAATAATCGAGTAAATTCTAAAGTCTTGGACTAAAGTTGATCTTTCGCTCATCCAAGTTTATTAATAAGGCCCTTAAAGTTGACAAGTTGAAGATTTTTTAAATGTTTTAGCAGGAAGAAGGAAATAATTCTAAGTCTTTTTAGAGGTCGAGGCACACAACACAATGTTTTGGAAATAGTACAAAATGGGTCAGCAGAAGCAGAGAGATGCCAACTTTTCAGAGAAATCTGAACTAAAGTGATAGCGATGCTGTCGCGTCTAGTTTGGTGACTAACATTGTCAGAACCTTAACAATCCGCGTCACTGTCTAGATTTCTTCCCTATTTCTTTTCTTTTATACTCAAAGTAAGAAACAAACCCAGAAACTCTTTGATATTTACAGCTGTGATGACACAAAGAAGCTGACCCACTTTTTCATATTAGTTCGGCAAAGTGACTTCAATGAAGCTGATTTTAAGTCTAGTGCCAGTCAGGAGAGATTCTGAAAGATGAAAAGATGTTTGCCGATCCACAAAACTATGCAATCTGCTCGCCATTAGATACTGTACTGGATATACATAGGTCGAATCCAGAATGTCACACTTGCATGGGTCTATACGACTCTCTGATCTAGAAAAAAGTTTTCGAAAACGAAGTGCTATGCAAATATAAGTTTTAGCATGCGTGTTTACTTTTAATATCAATATTTCTCTCCAATCCGTCCATCAAACGTTCTACCCAACTCTAGTTTTTGTGATAAATAAACAAAATATTTCATATGTTTTCATATCTACGATTTCCCAAACTTTGATGTTGTTCGTCCATCAGGAAAATTGAATTAATGTTTCGTTTCCATAATATTACATTGTTTGTCGTTTATCTTTTACTTTTTACTTGATTGATCTGTTTATCATTTCATCCTTTTTAGCTAATGCATATTTCAAGTCCATTTACAAATTACTGTTTTTATGGCACGTTAAGTGGGATGTTTCAATTTATCCGTAGTCTTTTTAGCGAAATTAGCCTATCTTCTATACATCTCATAACAGGAGATACGCAGTAAAAATTTACTTCCACGAAGCAGCACTTAATTTTTTCCTGGATAATATTGTAAAAGAGAAAATTTATGATTTCCCCGTACCATAAAATAGCTCCTCACAGGCGAAGTCGGATTGTTACGAAAAAATCATCAAATCAAAAAATCACATCTCATAAAATTAGAGTCATACTTGGAAATGAATAACAAATTAAACTTAAATTAATCATATCCAATAAAACCGAAATTCTCAAAAACATACTAGAATCCGAATTACAAACAAAAATATAAATAACCTTGTTCAAGACATTTAAATTGAAACAGAACTAAGTTTAACCACGAGCAAAAACTCAAGAAACAGCAACAATATTGCGTTAATTATTCAGGATTGCGTAGAACAGCTTTCTTACATTTAAGGGTTTATTACCTTGTTCCTTTTCTGCCGCTTTTGACAGTTTTGAGTCGACTTTCGAAGCCGTGTGTTCGACATCTATCTTCGATGTGAGAAGTTTGTCGTGATCTCTCGTTAGTTCGCTAATGATCTAAACTTAGGATTGAAGCTGTATACTTAGATCTATTTGAGGTAACATATTATACTACCCAAATTCGATGTTATTATAGCCAGTGTCATTGGACAATATCAGTGGACTATGGACAGACAACAATATGTAAAGAAATGAACGTCTATTTATGTTGACAGTTGTTATTGACATTTCATCCCTTCCTTGTCAGTTTAATTTTTATACAAGACATTTATAATTAAAACCAAGGCAGACAAGCTAGATTTTTAATCGTTGCGAAAAATCTTTGTATTTACATGTGAACAGTACTTCACCGGAGTAATGAATGTATTTTTTTATCAAAGGAAACAGACGTCAAACGAAGATCTAAATCAAAACCCCTTTTCAGCTTCCATTCATTTTGTGCCTTCATCGATGATTGCCACTTGGAAAGGCAAACAGCCCGCGCTCTAACAAGATTTCCATCTCTAAAAGTAATTTCGCTAAAATACAATTATTATGAGGCAGTATTCTGATATTGTGCTTGGACAGATAATAAAGGATATAATAAAAAAGGGAAGAAAATATTGAAATGAGGGTCGCGTAAGATGATGTACATAAATTAAAATATTTTTTCAGTCATTCGGAATGCTTGAGTTGGCCCACTTTTTGTTTCCGGCACGGTGAGCAATTACAAAATTTTGAATGAGAACGAGCGCGCTCCAGTCGCTTCAGCTTGTTCAAACAAATTTTAGATGTACCTATATCTACAACAAGCCCATTCAAACTTAGCGTCTAAAAATGCTAAAACGAGCATTCAGTCTACTTATGAACATAAGCACATTTTTCTCTTGCAGTTTTGGTACAGACGATTTTCTTTATGCGATATTGGAGAAATAACGAAATCGCAACGTCATGATCTCTATAAGAACATTCCCACGCGTCTATCGGGAGGGAGAAAAAATCAAGCCCGACTCAGCCGCAAATAGCAGTGATAACTTAAATAGAAATCTAATAAGATACGTTAAATTGAAAGTTATTTGGATTTTGAAAGCAATTCTACAAAAAGGACTGTGGAAAGTATACGCTTTTAAATAGGATTACCAAAAAGCTAATAAAATTCAAATTTATATTAATATTCCACAAAGAAACCATTTTGGAGTGATATTGGATTTTTCTTTTTATGAACAACCCGGAGTCAGGAATTTGTGCTCAATATGATGATAGGCTCGCCCCCTGTCACATCGTGTGGGACCGGAACACACAAGGCGAAACGTGGGTTTCCAGGAAACTGGAGGATCTCCTGGTAACCATGCTACCAGAAGAACCTGTGCCTACCCCTCCTAGAAAAAAGGCGTGAATTTATCTATGTAATATGTTAGTAATAATTCACGATTATAAATGTTCTTGTATTGCATCTTCCGTAGTTTGCACATAAGGAATGGTTTAGCTTTAAGCATTCCAAATGCACCAAACAGTATATTCGAGAATATTCATAACTCAAGTCTGTGGTACGCTATCGCATTTCTAACTTTCGACAAACTTAGAGTCGCTCATTTATTATGCGCTGTCAACACACATTAGTGTAACTACACGCGAGCAGAAACCACTTATGCACTGCGCCATTCTTCTCCGTGACGTGGAACATTGGCAAATTTAAATATATTATGTAACATTTGAACACTTGCTGTATATTTTGGTGAACTCTGTAACTAATAACTATAGTAACTATTTTTATTGGTATTAACTCCTATCCGTATTTCTATGATAATGGATTCAAGATTTGCCTTTTCTTGGTAACAATATCAGCCGATATGTGTTCCATGTTGTTTGTCCGACGCCTCCTTCTTTGAAGGCGCCGAACGGGATCTTACTTCTCAGGATCCCTGCTCGTTCTCTACTTCCCCGCTATCTTGTGCACACAGAAAGATAGCCTCGACTTCCACGATCTCCGTCTCTCGACCATAGAGTCACTATGACGTCTCTTCTATCAGTTGCGTGAAGAGGTTTGCACCATCACCCCAAAACCATGCTGGACACTTCGAAAAAGAGAGACATTTCGATGAAATTGTATACAACGATGCTTGAGAGCAGGTTAGTCGACTTTTGAAACTCTTATTGAAAACTGATACAGGAATAGTTGAGTATTTTAGCACAATTGTTTATTTTATTATAATTTTTATACCATAGGTCCGGCAACGAGCTTGCAGGTCACCTGATGGTAAGTGATCACTGCCACCCATGAACATTCACAAAGGATGTGTTGCCGGCCCATCAGATCGGGATAGGAGCGTGAAGGAAAAGGGTGGGAAGAGGAAGGGATATTAGGCCTTCGGAAGTCTAACTCACCAAAAGAAACGCGACAGAAACTCTGTAGCTTCACGTCAATGTCTGGTGAGACACCATTGTCTCACAGGAGATTGACGTGGTACCATTACCACCCCGGACAAGCCTGCCCATTAATGCCGAGTCATAGCTGACAACAGCATGGCTCTACCACTTTTGTTTCGAATGGTGAAGAATATATAATTAATTATTTAGATTATTTAGACGCAACTGCCACTAGGACTCAGGTGCAGACTGGCTATTTTGTCGTAAAGGAACATAAATTTAACCCCTCGAATAGAAGGCCGGGTACATGTAATAAATAGTAAGGCGTTAGCGTCTTTAAAATTATGTTACTGATCCCAATTTTCGACATGTCTCATCCTATAAAAGTCAACCCCCTTTCAAGGGACATCGCTTTATTCGTAACGCCTACAAAGCTTTTGCTGAGATATGATCTCCATTCTAAAACTTGTTTACTCCAAACTCAAGGTCAGTGACTTCAGTTGTTGACATCCACAAGTATTCAAAAAATCTATTTTAGATGTAAAACCTCGTTGTTTATTATGGAATACATTCCCCCTTATTTATTATCACTTCGTCTTCTTATCAAAGTCCTATCTTATTGTGCCTTTCAATATTCAGATAGAAGTAAGTTATAATATTTTTTTTGGGTTGTTCTCCAACCTATACTTCGCTAGTGTGAAGGTCTTAGGTCCAACTTCCCAGCACAGGAATATTTGCTTTGTTGACTTGATATTAGTTGTTGACCAGATGTTAGTTGCATGCTCGTATTTTTGTTAGTCTATGAACTCTAGTGGCCAATTTTATAGCCGCAAGAAGCGCGCTCTTCGCAGACTTTTATTCGGGTCACCTTTTTTCTCCATTATCTTAAATGAAGGACGTGAGAGTATCCAGCAAAAGAAACCAGGAGTCATGTGCACATTACATATACTTTTCTTTTGGCTTTTAAACGACATACGATTTTACACTTACCGTCTTTAAGAATTACTTTAACATATAGATGACTCTCGAAAAAGCTAACTTGAAAAACTGTTTTCTGTTTTAATATAATTCATTTAATTATTCAGATAATTACATCCATATATGTTAGTGTACATTTATCTTACTTATCTAGATGTTAGTACATGTAGACCTGTCATGTATTTAATAATAGGGCAGTTAAAGCTACCCCCTACCCCGGACCCCCCTTGATCTGCTTTTCAGATACCACGATCATAAAACCATTCCCACGCGCACTTCACGTCACATCACTGAACAAAAGACAGTTGACGTATATTCGCAAACGCGTCATTCGATTAGAGGAAACGCGTGGAATGCAGGAAGCAGGTTGCTAACTCAGCACACGACAAGTCCCACGGGTGGTTCTGCTCGTAAATCCAAGTTTGAATATTTGTTTATGCATACTGCGGCCTGCCCGTCGGGGGGCGTGCCAGTTATGTGAAAATATACTTACGGGATGGGATGTGTAATGCAATACTAATGGGTTGGAACGTCAGCAAAACGTATACATGGAATTCCAATTTTAAATCCAAACCACTTAGTCATTTTTGTGCTTTTTCTTACATGTCATTTGATTTATCTTCTTGTTATAATCTGTTCTTAAATAGTCTTGAGAGTGAGTTTTAACTTTTAACATGGTATCCTTTATTCTTTTGTTTCTTGTACACAGATTACATATAAAGTATTCTCTTATATTATTCTGGTTTTATATGGTTTTAGTAGTTGTTTTTAGAGGGTGATAAGGTTGTATCTTTTTCTCTGGTGAAACTCAAATACAAAATTATAGCAAGCACAAGGAAATTTATTATAATTAAAGCTAACAAAAACATCAAGCTGTGCAATGGTAATAATTGTACCGACGCGACCGTAGGCGGCAAGTTTTAATGCTCTATTTAATCACCTTATGTAACGTTATTGTGTGGTACTGTTTTCAAAAAAATATTTTTTTAATCGGGGGGTACTGGAATAATAATTGTGAATACTAACTAATTTCTTCCTCGATGTTTAAAAAAGCACTTTAAAAACCACGTGATTTTAATCTAACTATAAAGAGCCAAAAGGCGACCTTGTACGCTATATCCAATTCATACATTATTCACAGAATCCCGCACCACAAAACTATTTCGAAAGCAGCAAATTCCCAATTCATATTCAGCAATTTTGATTTAAGCACTTCGTTTAAGTGAGAGCGCTCGGTTGGCGGGCGACACTCGTTGTAAATAACACAAAGCATAAATACCAGTTTCCGTGATATAATAAAAAGCAGTACGTGCGTGAATGCGTAGCCAAACGATAAATTTCGTCCTCCCAGCGTGATTCATGGCCGCGTCGGCTCGTTCGGGATTTTGTGCTCTGTCCGCCGACCGCATTACTACCCTTCTACTATCTCCGCTGTGTTTAAACATCACAAATCCGCTGTAACCGAGTATTTTTTCAAGTGAAACTTCGGTAGAATTAAGTCATTTAGTTGGGATAAATCTGAGATCTTAGCGTAACCGACTTGAGACATGGTAATTGTGACATGCCAATTTAACATTCTGATTTTTAACATTCTGACATGCAGATACGAGAAAGGACTTTAGTGAAAATGATTGTAAATGTAGTATATTTAGGCAAAAAATAAATAATGTGCTGGGTATTTCACACCGGTCGTTATAATTTAGAATTGGTTATTATCAGGTGATCCCAAAACGCAATATCGTTGCCTGGCTAATTATCCGCTTTTACACCTAGTGAACGATGTTCGCTAATACGAACATCTTACCACGCGCAAATAAGATTGTATGTACTATGTAATGTTAATATACGCACTACCTGTTTATGTATGAACGTAATGATTATGTTTGAACTGCTACGATGTTAACCTGGTTTTGGATTATATCCTATTTCCATATTTCCGTATGCGTAAATTCTATCTACATACGCTAATTAACTTGTACTACTCGTATAATTGTAAAATCAAAGCTACCTAACATTTGTATTTGCGTATTTGCAGAATTATTAAACATTTAATTATAATTCTTAAGACTTAGTTTAACAGTTAGGTATTTTAGGGCTAAGTAGCCTGCGGATATTTTAGACCCCAAAGAAGAAGCAATTAATTTTATAAGGCCCCTGTCAATTAAAGATTTTGAAACACCGCCCTTTAAAATCAAAGCAGCGTTTCTTACTTCAAAACTTTGACCCCATTATCTCGCTGGCAGCAAGGAGAGGGCGAAAAATCGAATGCCAGAAGATGATTGATGGCCTATTCGACCCTCCTGACGCTTGCCAAATTTTCACGTCGCAATGTCACGCCAAAAACAAAAGCTGTTATGTCATCAAGTTTTTTGACGCTATTTTATCCTTTTTTATTTAAAAAAATTAAATTCTCGCGAGCTTTACAAAGGACATACAAAATAGTATGCATTTACAAATTACAAAATAAGGAATAAGTTGAATAAAATTAAGAGTTCCATACAATTATGTGACATTAATAAATTATATAATAACAGCCTTATTTTAAAAATTAAGTAAATAAAAATAATAATATGTAACATATGAAATAAATAAAGCATTTTGATTTCCGGTATGTATTGTTTTTTTTTTATTTTGGGAGTGAAAACGTCATAGCTTGTATGGTTTCATTTTTAGCATATTGCGCACAATACAAACCAAAACAAGAGTAATGTTAACCCCAAAATAATAAATAAAAAGGCGTTTGTGTGAGAGTGTGAAAGCTCAATTGATGAAAACAGCTCGAGCGGCGGCGCGTGTCCTTCGATCTCTTTGTGATCTCGGTCTTTGATCTCTCCTATAAGGTGCCGCTTATTCCAAATTCCATTCACCTTTGACCAATCTTTTTCTTTATGTTTGCATTTTGACACCTTCGGAGTGCGAATACCTTCTGAGTATTTTGAAACGATCTGAATTGAACTCGACGTTTTGGGCTCATTAGGAATTGTTTACTTTGTGGTAAAAAAACGTTTGTTAGTAGTAGTAAGCGTATTTGTTTGGGATCGTATATCCGCCATATACAAGTGCAAAATACCCTATAGTGACCCAAATAAGTCTGTCGCGTTCATTGGCCTGTGTATGTGCCCTTTTGAGCGGCCCAGCCTAAATGTGTCAAACGGTTGAAACTATATGAATTGCACTGCACACACCTTATATGCCTGTATCATAACATCTGAAGCTTGAAAGAAATTTGTTTGAACACGCTCATATCTAGAACTTCTATTCTGTTTAAAAAAAAAATGCATCACTAGTCCTAATCGTGAGAAACGTTTAACGATTATTAACAACACGCCGCGACTTTTAGGAGCCGAGTAAAAGGATAATAAATTAATTATGAGAAATGTTTATCCAGTTTACGTACATATAACCTGATGTTATAACGAGCGTTCATAGAAATGGAGGAATTTCACCCGAGCCCAGCCAAGATGCACTTCTAGTGTATCCTCCACTGTACCCTCATTTTCAGTGACAAGAAGTCCATTACTAGACATAAACCTCTCCCAAGAATTTCTATAGCGACCTACCGAGAGCTGTCTGCATCTAGCGACCCTCCCTCGTTAGGTTGTACTCAATATTCCACGCTCTGCATCAAACCAAAAATCCAATTCATAAACTTAGGTACTATTATAAAGGGTAAATCCTGCGACCGAAAACGAAGCCAGGTGGTAGTATTAGTGACTTCAGATACAAAACATCTAAAAATTTTGCGACAATTATTGTCATTTTTTACATATCGTTATATGTGGGTAGTAAATACATCGTTTTCCCAAAATAATAATGTAAGCCTTTTTATTTTTGAAGACACAATGATACGCGAGGGTTAAAATTATAATTTTAGCAAAAACTAGGGATTTATCATCCAAACACGATGATATTCGAAAAATTGCAAATAATAGCCTGTCGTTTTTTTTGAGAAATTTTTAGTAGCATTGTGTGTGCAATCACTAAAACTACCACCTGGCTTCGTTTTCGGTCGCAGTCTTGATATACCCTGTATTATGTTTGCAGTTTTAACAGGATGAGAGCGAATATCCGGCCCAGCGATACAATCTGTCACCTATCTCGTTCGAGATCTTAATTCGCTGCGGATGATTGATGATCTTATCCAATGTTGCCGCTCTGCTAGGTCCGTCTGCTTATAAAATGCACTGTAAACTACTATATTTAAATGTTTTTATATCTCTCAAATATTTTTTCTTTTAATTACTTCTTACAGGCTCTCTTTCTTTTCATCCACAGGTAGCCCACTGCTGAACATAAGCCTCCGTCAAAGATTTAGTTCAATACGGCGAGAGAGTGACTGTCACTTACCTTTCAAGATAAAATTGCGTTTAACATCATGTACATTGTTGTCACATTGGCATGCCAGTACAAAAAGTACATGCAGAGGTCCACCTTTGTTAATTAGTGTATTTGCTAAAGAGCGGATTTGACTATTTAAAATTAAAAAAACAACATTAAATAGTTTGCAAATTGTAACTCAATTTTTATATTTCATAATTATAAGCACAAAAACACGAAGATTTGTAGGCCAACAATATTCGTCCGTGCGGAGAGCGGACAGCAACCTCCTGTGCACGATGCCAACTTCTTATTCGATGCGCCAATCGATCGTCAATTACTACAAAGAGAATAACAAGAAAAGAACAGTAAGAACAGGTGAACAGAATAAAATTCAGTTTTATGCAGAACATGTATTCTAACGAACAACGTCAACTGGCGCGCGGTCGACCACTTGAAGTTCAATATTCCTATTGTCTCCACAAAAACCATTGTTCGATATTCATCGCCTCCTCCCAGCGAGCTGGCTCTCTAGATTAACAAACAATGCTAGAAATGCGCATCGAACATGGCATTTGATGAACTTCGAAAAGCAGCCAGCAACGCATGTCTGGTCGGCACTAACTTGGCTCTCTAAACGAGCTTGCGGCTACTCGGTTGAACTGACACTTTGATACCAGTAACGTTTAGTGAATATCTGAGTGCCCCGTGGGACGGTAACAGAGTCTGTTTGAAATTTCAAGAGAAATTCTTGGGCTTACCTCCGATTCAGCATCTAGTATCTAGCAAACTCGTTTCGTATCATCAAACAAAAGTTACGGTGTAGTTACCTATTTAATTGTATAAAGGAGTGTTTCACTCAGGTACTCTGTACGGATTTAACGTTTAAAAGAATGAACTCGTATTATGCTCAAGTATTTTGTACTGTTCTTAGCCTTTGATTCGCGTGTTCGTAGAATTATCGTGCCTTTCAATAGCGGAATCGGCGTCGGGAAACCTGCATACCTGATAATTCTGTATAAAGAAAATCACAACACGTGTAGTCCATTAAACTGCTTTAGAGCAGCGTAGGCTGTTACTATTAACCTTTTCAAATGACTTGAGAACCCCGAATAAATAAATGCATAAATCTATTTTGGGGTGAAAGTTTTAATTTTGCAGTAAAGACGTGCGCTATAAGTTAAGAGTGCGGTCACGTCCCGTCGTCGTGGAGCGTCCTCACCGAAGATTCAGCGGCTTTCTGACTCGACAAATATCCATTTTGCGATGCCTCTTGCCACCCGTAAGTTTCTTGCTTACTGGCGAATAATGGATGTTGTTTTTGTGCAAATTCGTCTTTGGAGATTTTGTGGCGTGGTGTCTTTACGTAATGCTGTGGTTTATGTGGTATAGTTTGAAGGAACTTTATTTTATATATGTATATATACATATATATATATCGCTCTCTTCAGCCAGAGGATGTCTACTGCTGAACATAGGCCTCCCTCAAGGATCTCCACATTAGCCTGTTGGAAGTGGCCGGCATCCTGCGACTTCCTGCAACCTTAACCAGGTCGTCCGTCCATCTTGTAGGCGGGCGTCCGTCACTGCGCTTGCCTGTACGTGGCCTCCACTTCAGAACCTTGCGGCCCCGACGGCCATCAGTTCTTCGCGCTTTGTGCCCGGCCCATTGCCATTTTAATATTTTATATATGGGGCATAAAAAAGGAAGTACATAATTACCTGTAGTATATATACCTGTAGTACAATATTTACTGTAGCAGAGCTCGCTGCGCATTGATGAATATTGAAGCTGCCGAGATGTCTAAATAAAACATCACGTGGTGGAGCGAATATTATAAAACCGGGTTCACCCGACCCTTGCCAGAACAATACACGGGATGTTAATAAAATTCACAACAATCGCGGCTAATCTTTTTCATTAAAAGGATTATAACGCTTTTGTTCTATTTTTAAGGTCTTTGTGTTACATACTTTGTAATCATTGCGATAGTATTCTAGACGGGTCATGGAGAATAAAATATATGCGCGCATATTAGGTGCCTGGAAAATCAGTAGGCTGTATGTAGAGAGGGGAAATACGGTGATTGCGTAGGACAGACAGAGACAAAAACAAAAATTGCGGTACCACGTCTTATAAATAAATAAATGCACCCAACAGTCACATACATAGCTCCGACTCCACACCAAGATCGAGTCTTGTGTCATGAGTTTTAGGAACTCCCAGAGACTTCGGTCTCACAAACACCTAGACCCAAAACAAATATTCGTGGTTCACATAGTTTCTATTTTATTTTGTTTATAGCATATACCTACTGATGGGAAGTGATCATTGCCGCCCATGATTATCCTCAACGCTTGGATCATGGATGTGTTACCGGTCCACCAGATCGGGAGGGGAGCGGGAAGGACAAAGAATGGGAAAAAGAAAGGGGTATTATGTGTGTGTACTGTGACAGTGATACCACCCCGGACGAGCCTGCCCATTCATGCTGAGTCATGGCTGACAACAGCATGGCTCTACCACTTGTAGACATACAAGGTATACCAAGACTGCTACCGAAAACGAAGCCAGGTGGTACTTTTAGTGACTTTAGACACAATGCAACTAAAATTTTAGCAAAAAAAAAAGCGACGTCCCCACTAGATCTAATAAATAGTTCCATGTTTGTAAGTAATAGTCTTACGCCTCTGATTCAGAATTGTTTGAAAATATATAGAATTTTATTGCAGAACACACGAGTCGCAGCGAAAGTTATGAAGATTGGCACGAAACTTTTGAAAACCCGGTGAATATTTTATTCCTGCTAAAACATTGTGAGACGAAGGGACGCCGCAACACGCTGTAAGTGTACTTTTACATTTAGGTCGCTTTCTTGAAGAAAAGGCGAGCTGTGTCAGACAATACAATGTGTTATACCTACAAACCCGTGAATTGATCAAATATTACATAATAAATATGAGTAATATTAACCTCAAAAAGTAAATGACAATACAACTGACGGTACCTTCAAAGCCATTAAGATACAGCATCAATTGGCAATAGAATATTATCTCACCATTTCATGCAATTATGCCGGCCCACAGTTGTCATAATTTATTTTTGCGGACTAGCATCCATTGCTAAAAGTTATTGATTTTGGAACATTCATATATATCAATGCTTTAGACACAATGTTTTTTGAGAATCGCACTTGTAGTGATGTCGCTGAAACGAATATTAGATTTATGAATTCTATATTTAATTCAACTTTGTTCCCCATAGATACGATATGTTCAGGAATATTTACGACTGACGAACAAAAAAAAGCTAAATCTGTAACTAAATCAGCAAAAGACGCATACCTAAAAACCCAATTGTAAATAAAGCCACACGTACTGTAAAATGAAACTAAAAATTCTAATTTCGCGAAATCCAGCACAAAAAATTCCTCTAAACGTCAAATGGTGTTACTGCAGCGCAATATGAAACGAAATGGAAGGGAGACGCAGTGGGCGTGAGCTGGATGGAAATTGCAATATCCGAGCTGAATTAGACGCTACACTTAGACTTGCTGGAAACAGCATCGGCGTAAAAAACACAAGCACCCCGCTACCCTCTCATCGTCTCGTTTCAGATGTTGTCCGTTGTTTTCATAAATAAACTCAGACAACTCGAGATGAACTCCGGGAGTTGTTTATAAAATCCTACAGGCTAAATAACTTGAGTTCGCGAATTTGTAATGGATTGTACACGAATATCGTATTATTAAATAACTAGATATATGGTTCTTGGAAATTAATTTCGATTCAGGAAGGTTTCTGATAGTGTTTTGTATTGCTGAATGGTTATCTTATAATTCTTCTCAAAACCTGAAAAGCAACAAACTAGCGTGGGTCACTACGACATGTTGTGTCAAACGTGCTATTTGAATAAAAACAGACATACAACCATAATCACACCGGAGTCTAAAAATTCTTACTTTCTACCTTTTATCTCCATCCCTCTATATTACGTCTGGGCGATATATCCATTCAATATCATATATAATATGTCTTTTTGATTTATACAATTTTAATTCTAACAAAATTCTTTCTAGTCGGGCCATTGTACCCGCGTGTGTGAAGAGCACTTCCTTTATGTTTATATAAGTTCAAGCCCTCTTTCGCGTCCCTTATCGCTTCACGGAGTGGACCGAAGTGTGTCTCGATTGGGATTTCCAATTTACCGCCGCAATCAATTTTACCAAAAGATGTCGGCCGATTGTCGCCATGTTGCCTCCTTTACACAATAGATTGATTCTTCACGTGATTTTTTATAAGATTAAGTTTTTTTGTGACTTATTCATCTCTCTCACAAGTATTTTGTTTTACAAACAATTTAATGCTAGTTTTTGGCCACAAACCTGCTTTCGTGAGTAAATCTATCTTGTTTTCCAAATTACTGTACAATATCATAAAATAAAACGGTTCAGTGAAAAAGTAACAAATATCCACACATCCTCATAAACAATTTTACAACTTATACGTAAGACCTACATATGTTTAGTAATAAATTTTATATTAAGAAACACACATAGGATTAAGGATAGTACCGAACCCAATTACCACCCACCGTAAATCTTATTTACCTGAATCTGCAGTACACGCAAATAATTGTCACCAAACACAAAAGCACGCAGGGACACCAGCTATTCTGTAACCCACAACAAAAAAATCAAAATAAATACATCCAACAGTCACATACATAGTCTCACCCCACACTAAGATCGAGTCGTGTGTCACGTGTATCAGGAGCTACGAGAGACTTTTCGGTCTCACGCACACCCAGACTCGAAACAAATACTTGTGGTTTACACAAACATTTGTTTCGATGCGGGGATCGAACCAGCGGCCTCCCGTTTTACAGACAGCCTCCAACCAACTGCGCCACGAAAGCTGTCAAAAGACCACAAATAGAAACACATTATCAAACTCCACTTGAATTGAAAACAAAACAATAACAACAATTATAAACCCATATATTCCTAGACGCATCCAGCGGAGCTATGTCGTTAGAATTAGGCCTGGTGGGAGATTGGATCGCACGGCCCAGCCTCACTAAACTTCATTAGTCAAGTTTGGATAACAGAGCGACGGCGACGCCGACGTCGGATTACGTCATGATGTATCAATTTGGACATGTGCTCACCATGCCCCGGGACAATAATATTATTAAACTCACCTGCTGGAAAATTGAAAATGACGTATTGCAGGTAATATGATGTCTGGCTTTTGCGGTGTTTGGTTTGGTGTTAAAACGTAATTGTATGTCAAGTGTGAAATTCTTGGACATACTGTATTCTAATTATTACTATTTTTTGCCGATAAATAACATGCTCTACCAATTAATGACATATTCTTAAAAAAAATATACATTATTTGAAATAAAACACACGTAACAGCCACAAATATGTATACACGTATAATATTTTGCACAAACATTACTTCATCAGGTCAAAATTTTAATAAACCTACCTATTATTTTAGATAGAGGTTGTATCTACAGCCGTAAATCATCAATCAGACCGACTTAAAACATATAAACATACATAAACTCACGCCTTTTTCCCAGAAGGGATAGGCAGAGGTTCTCCTGGTAGTAACCAGAACACTGTAAGTGCGTGGTGGCCTGTTGGTAAACGGACCAGACGCGGCTGGCTACATGTTCACGGTGGTCGCGGATCAAATTCCAGTGCACACCTCTGACTTTTCGGAGTCATGTGTGTATTGATAGTCAATCACCACGCACTATAACGGTGAAGGAAAACATCGTGAGGAAACCTGCATACCATAGCGATTTGTATAAATTTCTATGGTATGTAAAAGTCCGCCAACCCGCATTAGGCCAGCGTGGTGGACTATATGGCCCAACCACTGTCAATCGTACTCTCGATTGTAGAAGAGGCCCGTGCCCTGCAGCGGGTCGTATATGGGCTGATACAATACAAAAACAATAAACCAGAACACTCACGTTTGGCCTTGTCTGTTCCATCCCAGGATGTGATAGGAGGCGTGCCTATCGCCATATTGGGGAGAAATTCCTGAATTCAGGCTAATAATGAATCGAAAAATCCAAAATCACTTTGCCCGACCCGGTATTCGAATCCGAGACCTCAGCGTTGTAGCCGTACCGTAGTACAACTACGCTACCGAGACTAACCGACTTAAAACAGATTTAAAGCAATACCCTCTTGCTGTTTTGGTCTTGCATAACTTCGGCAATATGTTATAGCACTGGCCACTCAAAGGTTCATCTCGACCTCCGCAAAGATTTTTAATGAATAAAAGTAATGTTGAGTTATGTCTCCATTAATAAGTAGTGTGTACTCCTCCCCAGACTATTTGAGACGAAATGTTCCTACCTCGAACTCCGTTTAAACATCTAGCCTATGTGTTATCTTATTCATAAGGTTTAACGCAAAGCAACTGATTGTCCTTGTATGCGTATAAATTCAAGTTCTAAGAGCTAATTACAATGTCCTTTGATTCAAACCAAATAATTCAAGTATTTTAATCCAAGTAGGTTATTTGCCTTGTACTAGCTCTTTGTTAATCCGACAAACAACGCATATTAACATTATTTGTAAAGCGCTTGATTTACACCGAGCATTGGCTGGCAACAATTACAAATTAATTAATGTTTATATCAATGCTTTAAAGGGTATTTTGCATATATGAATATTGCTGATGGGCATGGGCTCCCAAGACATACATCAGGTATCTAGAATCTATATTCCTATAGTATCTATATATTAGATACATGGTTTACAGAGCAACAGCCAGTCTTATTTATTTTCCTTTTTAGTCTTTGGGAATCATTCATAAAAAATAAAATTACATAAATCCCAATAAAAAAATCACCATAATAATAATTACAGTATTCTTAAGGCACCTGAAGTTTATTATGCTCTCCGAAGTAAGAGATATTTTTGCTAATACATAATCGTGATTTAGCGCCATCCTGTTATGTATCTCACTTCACACAAAATGTCTAGAAAATCTGTCGAAGTAGACGTCGCGCTCTCTGCCGTGATTCCTTGCATGGTCAAGACTCGGAAACATTGGCAGTCAACGCTCTTCTTTTGAGAACACGTGATCTCACGGAAGGAGAACTCTCGTAAAAAATGGTAATGCTTTCTATGGAAACTTTCCAGCTTGAAGGTATTCCAACTTCACCAAAATTTTAATAACTAAAAAATGAAAGTATTAAAAGCTTAATCCAAAGAATGTTAACATTACTACTAACTTCTTCGTCTATTCATAAGCTAGAAACATATCGACGGGCATTCTAACATGGGCAACTTGGCAGCAGACGAGGTTGTTGTGTTGCTGGGAACAAACTTCGGCGTGGTCGGGGATGATCCGCTCCCACGGGCAAGCGCTAGACTTGATGCAGACCCCACGGTGCATGCCGCAATTTACCAGGAGTGACCCTGGAATATTGTATTGTGGGTTATATTGTATGTTGTATAGTTGAGTTTATTGCGAGTAATCTAATTTATATGTAGTATTTCGGCTAGTGATATCATGAGTGAGGTAGAATATTGAATGTGGACAAAGGCCTATCTTTCGTACTCCGAACAAATAATTCTGACTTGGTTAGTTGCTTTATCATAAAGAATATGTGGCTTTAAATACAAATACGACAAAATACCAATACAAAACAATATTTAATTATAAAAAAAACAATTACAAATTCTAAATTCGTGCGGATAAAATAGTATATACAAAATATCGACATTTATTACATAATATCGTATGAATGTTTTGAAACCATTCTTAAGTACAAACATAACACAACGGAGATTAAGATACATTTTCAATTACGTCAAATAAACGAGTGTACAGTACTATACAATAGCGGAGTAGGTCACTGGTTGCTTTCTTTCTTAATAAAGGCTATCAAAACGGACTTTAATTTCGCAGGATCTCGGTGAAAAGATACAAACAAGGCGAAGTAATCCAGGACTACATTTTGTCCAGCGCCAACGAAAACAAAGCTAAGCATGGCCGGCCACAAGCTAATTAAAACACAAAAGAATTACTATTCGCTTTGGTGCTTCGCTCCACCTTTAAATGTTAGGCTGCTTTGTAGATGGGCAAATTAGAGTTTCATAATTACCGTCGTTTGTGCTTTATGATCTTTGCATAAGTACGAAGTCGGATAATTAGTCACGTGGGGGACGCATTGTCAGTTAATGGCATACGTTAATTTAAAATTGTGTTAAAAAAGGAAGACCTCCTAATAACTGTCGTAAAATGAAAAAAGACCAAACAAAAAACGTATTCACTCACTCAACAATTCTAGTTTATATTCCTCATAGTTGTCGACTGCGTGCCCGCACAATTTTAAATTAATAATTATCACAAAACGCCATAAACCCGACAACATTGTTGAGAAAGTGTGAAAAATGCAGCGCGATAAACGCGTCGATAAAACTAGGAAATCTATAAAACAATAAGCGGCGTTTATACTGATGAAAAACAAACATTACATCCTCGTTTTAATTATTTTATGTTCCGGAACTGTACTCGAGTTGCTATATTCATTCCGTTGGCAACACTCTTCTTATGAGCAAGGCTATTTGAATTTTAATTGCTAGCAACATTAACTCGATGGCTTTTGTTTTTTTCTTTATATTTGCTTCAAGCGGGCGTTTATATTCATCGTACTAGGTTTTCTTTCAGCTAGATTGTTATAAACGGGGTATTCACTAGAAAACCTCGCTTCAAAATATTCGAGCTAAGTTAGCTTGTTGAATGGCTGCCAAATAGAACCTTCAGTATTTCATTATGGGCATAATCGACATATAGTTTGAGTTTTTATTTTGAAAGAGGATTAATCTTTTAGATATATTAGAGATGAAATTGTAAATATTATATGATAAATTTACGTCTTTCATTATTTATTTATCACGATGCAAAATGTCATAGATTTTCGTAAATAATTAAGACCTGTAGTAATAATAAAAATGGTTATAGGCTCATTAATTTTATATTTATTCTTTTCTCTAACTATAAAATATAAATGAACATACAAAAAATGTTAACTATAATTATCGAAATCAATTGGCGTCGCAATCATTTTTACATCAAATTTATTACTCTAAAGTTCAAAACAACAATATATATTACATCCAAAATAAATTAAATTTATCACGCGAATAAAACAAAAATATTACTCACAATAGAAACCGCATAGCAATTACATCTTCCAAAAGGCGTAATAACAGCCGCAGTTGGCCGCTTAGCTTTCTAATTATTGGCCCGAACAATTTATGGGCAATTACAGGTGACTTGCTTTGCTAATTTGCTATCAGTATTATAAATTAATGGCTAATTTGCAGACTACATCGTATTACTATTAATTACAAAGCGACGCATCTAATTTGCAGTTTCAATCAAGAAATTAATGCGGGCCTCGTAATGCCGGCAATGCTTTATTCCATATCGATCCAGAGGCATGATTGCTTTTCATTTAGGATTTGGATCTTGGGCATCTGAGATCATTTTAGTTGAGGTTGAGGTCCTTTGTGAATCGACGCATATTTTTCCTAGTTTTTGTATAACTCGCTAAAGACTGTAAAGTGTTTAATTGCAACATTTAACAGCCTCCGTAGCGCAGTTGATTCGACGCCGCCCGTGAAACCTGAGGCCGCGGGTTTGATCCTCTCACCAAGATAAATGTTTGTGTCATCCAGAGGTATTTTTCTCGGGTCTGGGTGTTTGTGAGACCGAAAAGTCTCTCGTAGTACTTGATACCCTCGGCACAAGACTCGATCTTAGTGTGGGGTCAGGACTATGTATGTGACTGTTGGGTGTATTTATTTATTTGTAGCCTCTGTCAATATTCAACTGTTTCGCTCATATTGACATTTCTAAACGTGTGTCGTGTGTACATGCTAAATGGTTTTAAAACTGGCCGTCTTATCTTAATATATATAAATCTCGTGTCACAATGTTTGTCCTCAATGGACTCCTAAACTACTTAACCGATTATAATAAAATTTGCACACCATGTGCAGTTCGATCCAACTTGAGAGATAGGATAGTTTAAATCTCAAATTATAGTCGCAATTTTAATTTATTGCTAATTATTTGTCTGTTATTATTTGACAGTCACAATCATCTGTTAACTCCAAATGATTCTAACAGATGTCGATACCTTTCGACTGGGTTGAGTAAGTAATCAATAGATGGCGCTGCTATGGTAAATCTACGAACGTGTCATATAAGCTACATTTTAACAGTATAATTACCACGTGTTGTTGACGCTATAAAATTAATTAAATTTATTTTAAAGTTTTAGCAGGAATTTTGCAAAGTATTTGTGTTTGCGTATTTTTTTAATGATATTCGTCGTAGTTTCGTGTTTATATAAGGCCTATCTACAAAATAAAAGCAATTCCAAAAAATTGTCAACATGCCTATTTAGGCATTAAGGGATGAAATGGGATCAAGTGGGACAAACGCGATGAGACCGGTAGATGGGAAATAATGGGACGGGATGTAACAGAAAGAAAAGGAGCCAGATGAGATGGGATGGGATACGATAGGAAAAGGGATAGTAGGTACTTAGGTTGAGTTCAGGAGTACAAAAGTTTGAACGGGAATAAGATATTTCTGGTGTGGAGTGGAGTCTAAACATCTAAGCACCCAGGCGAAGCTGGGCCGGGCCGCTAGTTGTTTATAAGAATCTGTGACACGCAAACATGGTGTAGAAAGAGAAAACCTCGTTAAAAGTTTAGAACGTCGCAATTTTAACATAGTCCTTAAAATATAATAAGCGACGTTGTATTTGCCTTATTTTTTTCCCTGTCACAAAACTGTTTCATTTCTTTACCTACCCATCGGATACAAACCATCTCTGATAATCTTGTATCCAAAAAAGTAACTACAAATTAAAATATACGCTCACAGACGGCTATAGAAAATTAAAATATGATGAAAAAGCAATATTGGGCTTTATTACTGGAATTCTTGTAACGTTGAAAGTAATTAAGGCTAAAATTTATTTTACTCCGCGTTGAAGCACTAGCTCTGTTTTTTATTTTCCAAAGTGCTCTTCGTAATCCTCGCAAATATATTGCCACTTGATTTGAAGTGGTGTGCCGAAATTGAGCTCTCTTGAATTTGTTAAAGGTGCTTGAGTTAACTAAATATATTTTTATAGCATAGTCGCAAAATGTAGTGGCTATCAATTCTATCATCATGATCAGGCGCATGCTCGCCATCATCCATAAACAACATTACATGAGATCGTAGGTGCCTTGCCGAACTTTAATAATGAACAGAACAAAAAAGAGGACGAAAGGAAAAATGTGATGGGAAAAATAGAAATATGACAACATACATAAAGTCACGGTTTTTTCCCGGAAGGGGTAGGCAGAGGTTCCCTTGGTAGCATGCTAGACACCCATGTTTGGCCTTGTGTGTTTCGTCCCATAATTTGATAGGGGGCGAGTCTATCACCATGTCGCACAAATTCTTGACTCCGAGCTGAATGAATAGAAAAGTCCAATATCATTTTGCCCGACCTGGGATTCGAACCCGAGACCTTAGCTTTGTAATCGTACCGTGGTACAACTATCGAGGCAATCAATGTCAACAATCGAGGTAATCCCCATGCAAAACAAATCTAGTCCTAGACAACTAATATGATTTTTGTCCCAATACAAAAACTCACGGAAAGTGGATTTCCAAACTTAGAAGTTGTGATTCACAAGCTATAAACCGGGTCATTTGTTATCAAAATCACTTTTAATATTCAAAACAAATGTAACAAAAATACCCAAATGTTCAACATCCAAAATATATTTCTGTACGCTTAATTTTAATGCATAGCATCCTAGTTTGTGCACGAGAACAAGTGTGTACGTAATGCATAACCATTTTAAGAGGGCCAGCAGGCAGCACCTTTAGTCGGCTGGCGAAACAAGTTGGACGCAACGAGCCGTTTTTCCTAGCTTTGCGAACGAGCGCTCGCAACGTGCCATACTGCGCTGAAAAAAACGTTATGCAACACTTTGCAACGAACAAATATAATTTAGTTTAATTTTATGTTTTTCTGGCGAGGAGTTTTTGTTTTATTTATTTATTTAATCACACACACACAGTCATTACAGGTTTAGGTACCCAATTCGATCTGGCGGGACTATAACACAATTTATACTAAAATAAAATAAAATAAAACAAAACATAATAACAATCACACTACAACAAATAAATTAAGCCAACTTAATTAAATCAAGTATAACAAATAACATATAACAAACATTTTGCGAGCTCACTCCGATTACCTGCAAAAACATCTGTTTTGACATGCACCCCATTAATAGTTACCATTGCTCGGGTGAGAGGAGTCTTGGCCAAAAGGTTGGTCCTGGAGGTCGGTACCGCCAGTAGCGGTGGGCGGCGTCGCCTCCACACATACCGGTCTGGCACACTCAGGCAGAGGCGGTACAGAACCCCCGGGTTGTGCTCTATACCACGCAATAGCTTCACCAGGTACATCGCGAGAGTGAACTCGCGCCGCACCCTCAGCTCGTTGTACCCGACCATGCCCACTACAAACAATGTGGGGTACATTAGCGGATAAAACGGATATATCCCATAAAGTTTCAAGTACAGGTGCCTCGTGAACTTGTTCTGGACCCGTTCTAACATGGCCACGTACGAGCGCATCATATAGTACCCTAACGGTAGTGATATTGGTGAAGTGTTTGGATTGTCTCAACACAAAACCGAGATTCCGATATGCTTTCTTGCATATATTAGTAATATGATGATGAAATGTCAAGTCCGGAGTGAGAACCACCCCCAAATCACGCACCTGTGATACCCGTTGTATCGGAGATGCATCTACCGTGTACTCGTAGCACACCGGTGTTCGGCTACGAGTAAAAGTTAACACCGAACACTTGGCAACATTGAAGTATAGGTGGTTGTTATAGCTCCACTCCACTACTCTATTTATATCCGCTTGTAGGAGAGCACTGTCGGTTTTATCCCTAACTTCAGATCATCTGCGAATAACAAACATGAGCCATGCCTGACGACACCTGGTAAATCATTTAAGTATCATAATGACAAATTCCAGCGGTCCCAGATTGCTGCCTTGGCTTACGCCCGACCTGGTATAGTATGGTTCGGACATTGAAATCGACGTATTGTTGTCGGTCTTTCATGTAACTTGCAAAAAAACGTTAGTAGGTGTGGAGTGCATCCGATTTTTGCCATTTTTTTTAATAAGACATCATTGTCGACAGTATCAAATGCCTTTTTAAAATCAAAATAGGCAGCGTCTACCTGAAATCCAGCATCTACTGCTGGTACCACTTGTGTCATAAAATTGAGTAGATTGGTGGCGGTGCTGCGCCCCGGCCGGAACCCATGCTGCGCGTCAGACAGCTGCGCGCGCACCTGCTCCTGCAGACAGCGCTGAATGGCAGATTCGAATACCTTAGCTGGTGTCGACAACACGGCCACTGGTCTATAGCCACTGACGTCTGTTCCCGACGAACTCTTTGGAACCGGAATGACACGAGTGACCTTCCACTCGGGAGGGAACTTCGCTTGTCTTAAGCAGGTGTTAAAGATGTAGCGGAGTGGTTCTATCAACACCCTTGCACAGTCTCTAAATAAAAATGCAGGTATGCCATCAGGTCCGGCTGACCGTTTCGGTTTTAAATTTTCCAGAGCTTTCTTAACGTCCTGGTCGCTCAGCGCCTTCAGATGTACATGTGCGCTTGATGCAACAGACTCGCCAGCCATCGCCATTGTTATTAATAAGGGTGTTGTTAATTTATTTCGCGAAGGAAATATTGGATTTGGCTCTGTAACCATTGTTGTGCTTAAGTTTGCTAAAAAGTAACATGTCGTAATAATATCATCATAATCTTAAGCAAGAGGACAATCACTGCTGACCAATGCTCTAAATAATATGTTTTAGAGCATGTCACGTTATTTCAAACTTAATCTATGTACAAACTGTAACCAATCAGAAATCGTATTATGTGCTATTAATTCTTTGTAATAAAATTATTACGGTAGTTAAATAGAATTATTACGGTACGTAAAGTCCGCCAACCGGCACTAAGCCGGCGTGGTGGACTATATGGCCTAACCTCTCTCAATTGTAGAAGAGGCCTGTACCCTGCAGTGGTACGTATATAGGCTGATCCAGATATAGAATAAAGTTATTCATTTTTGCATTCTATCTAATTATAACAATTGCTATATAATTGATAAATAAACGGCTATTGCCTTTAATCCCAAGACAACCATGGATCCAAATACTCCCAAAGTTATTATATGATTCGAGGATAACAACAGATTAATTTAACGTCATTAAAATGAAGCGGGTTCAAAAGCAGCGGTTCTAAAAATATTAATAAACATAAAACGAAAAGGAAAACAACATTTTAATCAGAGCCTAATTAAAAACAAAACCAAAACAGCCAGTATTCTCTAACGTGATTAATTTGTGAAATTTATAAAGGAACGTGAAGTTAACAAAAATTTTAAAGCTCAAACAAAAAAATCATTAAGGTCCATTGAAATTTTAAAACTCGGTCCTCGTTCGAGCCATGAAAATAAAATCAAGCATGAACTTTACATTCAGGAGGGCACCAAATTTGCATTTTACGTACTCTTTATTTTAACTTCGTGAAAAATAATGCAAATCACCTTTTAGGGAATTCCGGCACAACAGTAGAGAATAAGTGTATGGTTTATTGTTGGAAATTTATTTCGAATACAGACTGGCGTTCGTGAATAAGTCAGAGGTGGCTTTTGTATAAACACACAAACTCACTTATAGCTAAATATTTCAAACGTGCAGTGTTACTCCGCTCACAAAGTAAAACGCCCTCTGGCGCCCAGGGCGAGGCACCGGATGAAACGTGAAAGTTGGATTTGACTGCCACGGGGGAAAAATGTTGGTGTGATTCACTAGCATTTATTCTAGGTCGGCTGTTTTGGGACCAAAGTTTTCGTACTTGCGCCAGAGAGAGTAATGGCGTGAGTTTCACTTTTAAGTATTTACTATTTAGTTATATAATTTTTGCGTCTAAAAATAATGACAAATTAATTCGATATATCGACGTCCGGAATTGATAGAGTCCAGGCGTACGATATGTCCTAATATCATATGTTAAATACGCTTATATTTTCATAAAACGTGTTTCTTCATTCTATCTTAGTATCTACATATTGGATACGAATAAACAAAATAACAATTCGCCAGTCAGACAAAACTTCATAAAAAATCCAAACAATACACTATAAACCAACAACGAAACCGAACTGTACGTAAGTTAAGGAATACATAATCCAACAGTAAATAACGAAATCCCAAGCGACAAAAGATTTAAGGCGAGTAATACAAAGTCCGCTCCACCTTCGAACGTATAAAGTCGGGTCTCTAAGGGTGCTGGGCTACTTGCTTACGTGAAAAATTCAAGTCGGTCGGCCGGCATGTTTTATTTAACGCCCAGCGCACTGCGGCCCGTTCAAATATGTATTTAGTAACCATTGACTACTATCTAGGAATACCTTTGTACATTATTTTCCAGGGGCATGCCGCGAGTCCTTTATTGTTTGATGTGGCTGGAACATTTACAATGAAAGAATGGTTACATAATGTAACGACATTGAAATGTCTGGTAACTAAATTGAATTCGTCTGAAGATACTGAAGGCGTTTTTAAAATGAAACGTATTAGTAATCTACACATATTAGTTATATTCTCATTAGGTACACACCTACATATTAACTGTGTATTGTATGTTTGTAGCATTGACTTAAGCTCTACAAACAAATCAGTGGCTTGCAGCTGTTAAAGCTAATACCAAGATTTGTATAGTGAAGTTTTAAACCTAACAGATAAATAAATAGCTATCCTCAAATTGCTTACCACGTACTTCGTTCTACGTTTTATAGCCAATATTTATTGCAAATCGATGTAAAGAATGTATAAAATATTTGTATGAATTCTGTCGAAAATGGATATAAAACGAATACGTTGAAATGGCTTATTTCGTGGTTTCCATCTGACTTTTACAGCATGCATAAAACTCCTATGACAACAATAAATGCACTATAAAACTGAATATTTAATATTTTGCGTTGCGAATATATTTTCGAACGGTTCGACGTAAAGTTGAATGTGTATTTTATTTTTCTTAAATAAGTAACGTGGATGTATTGTTTTAGTATTTTAATCGAATCCAGTATAAAAGATCTGCAAGCATTCTCAATTTTATCCAGAGATCTATTTATTCAAATTATTCATAGTTAGTCAATAAATACATCGTTATAAATCTACATATTTTTGTATCCCAAAGAGCATACATAAGGCTACTGTGGTATACTTGTTTAAAAGATAATGCGGTTAATTTGAAATGTTTTCAAAATGATAACATTTTCTTTATCTAAAAGTAATAACGCCTTGGAAAATTCATGCCTAAATTTTAATGAGCTAAAACTCAATACTCAAAGCCCTCTTAAATTATATTCAACTGCAACAATTGACTTATATTCTGGGCGACAACACTGATATCGATGAATGCAACTAACAATATTTCATGTCTGGTATAAAATCGTTATTATTTTAACTCAAACAAGCCTTTATTGTATCGAAGATATATTATTAGAATGAGGTAAAGGGCAATTTTAAAACAAGCGACGCGAAAGAGAGTGGCACCGACGAGTAAAGGCACACCGGGGCGTGAGCCTAAACTCAATCATGCGAGTTATTGGCCACCGACCTATGCCGTAACGAGGAATCACCCGGCCCCCGAGACTGCTTCACTAAGAAGCGTTTTTTTATTTATTTACAGTATTATGTTTGTTATGGGCTTAGCATGTTTTTATTTTGTTTTCATGAGAATAATATTGTCATGGAAATAAAAATGTGTGTTAAGAATAGAACATGATTGGAAATATTTAGGACAAGTTTATTTTGCCAGTGGATGCACATCCTATGGATAATGATGGAGATAATAACGATGATTATGATACTACTAAATAGTAAATTAGTAAAATAAATCACATTACTTGCATAATAAATTAACTTGGCTCTACCTCAGACGTGTGTATAGAAAACAGAACAAAGTAAATGCATTATTCTACCGACATGTCACTTTATCTACGCTTCATACAACATTCCAACACAATGGACAAAAACTAACCACGTAAACATTATACGCGAGAATGAGCATGACCTAAAAACGTGTGCGTTTTGGGACCGAAGTTTGCGTTGTTTTATTCAAGTTAAAAACACACTGTGGCACGGCAGTTGCTTGATTAAATAACACGGTGCACGCCGGTTGATGACCTGATGCCCGGAGAAATTGCATTTTACCTGGGTCCATACACCCTGGCAGGAAATTCATCCTCCGACGTTACGATCGCTAGACACATTAATAGTGAAACTAAACTGATAGCCCTCTATCTAGGCGGTATCGTATGTGCGAAGTGTTCAAGTAGCGTAGGTTGGTTACGATTTTTTAGACTTGGGATGAAAAAGAGGCAAGCGTGAGTGGAGTTCACTCATCCATGTTTTCGTAGCCAATAGTAACGAGAATGGTTTTATAGGTTGTTCTAAAAACAATAAAGTTTATATTTTTTTCTTTGGAGTTTGAAATACCTAGTTTTACTACTGTAATTAGTGATTCATTTTCTTCGGAGTTTACATAAAGTAAGCTCACAAATGGAAGCCTTTTTAAATTAACACTCACTTTTTCAAATAAAATCGTTTAATAAAGGAGTTAAATCGCATTACTTAATACGAGAAGTATTTGTGACTGTGGAAATAACCGGGATGCGGAAAATTCACAATATTAATTTCAACAAGTTTCAAAAACTACGATGTGCGTTTTAGTGAGTAAAATTAAAAACTTTTAACAAATCACAGAGTTTCAATTCCCTATTTTTTATTCTACCTCACTATTTCAATACCTATCTGAAATAAGGCAATTCTGAAAGCAACTCAATACTCGCTTCATGAATTTAGTTGTTACCGGCCCTTATGAAAAGTTACAACCTCGTGTAGCCAGGAACCTCTCGCCACAGTAGCCCAAACTTTTCTTGACTATTTTAACAAAATAACTTTGGTCAGACTACATGCATTACCAGCTCGCGACCGCGCCAAAGTATCACAATGCAGTTTACGCGGTTGCACTACGTACCAACTTCGGCTTCGAAATAACATCTTCTGTACCGCGTACAAAACCTAACTTTTTCATTAGAACTTTTTAAAATGTGCCTGCGAATTTCAATACCTGGTCGACGAACAACTCTATGCACACGTCCATCCATGGAGTGTTCGGAACTTTTTGTTGAATAAGTTTTACGTTTTGGATTTCATACAGTGCGGTGGTTCTGAACGTGGTTTTGTATATTCGTATTTGCCTTTTTAAACCGAATGGGAAAAGGATTCGTTTGAATTTATTGCGAAAATATTTTTCCAGCATATATTAATGTTCTTTCATTCAAAACTGCAATAGCTATGCAAACTGCTTTTTTTGAGGACATTCTAAACCACACTTTAATTTATTTCAGTTTTCAATCTATAGGCGAACGCGCATTACAGGTATTACAAATATTATTCAATATTCATTGATTCATAACCGCGCGAACATTAGAACAGCGGCAATCATAATTACCTCGTTACGCATTCCAATTTACTCCGCATGTGACTTTCGAGGCGCTGAATGCCGCGCAGGTATTTACGTAATGTGACTATGTAGCTAATGTACCTCTGTCTAACTACTAATTGCATACGGAATTAGCAAACAGCGCCAGGATAATTAGAGCTGAAGCGAAATCTGTACAGCCAAAGGGTCTACGTGCGTTCTGACACCAATAAATTAACGTGCCTAACAGGCTAACAGCCGTGTTTAGATAGTGCCGTCCCAATCTAGGATTAACAACTGTGCATGGTGTGGAAAGCGACATTGTGGGACTTTGTCGTGTGACGACGCCTTGAATGCCTTAATTTATTGGGTATTTGTTGACATGGTTACTCGTTTCAGGGCTCTAATGTAGTACCTGCGCTTATCGTGCATACATTACTGGACATATTTTAACAGAATTAATCAAGTATGTTGGGAGTGAAACAGTTTGGCTAGGCGACGATCAGGTACTTAGTCGATGTCAGGGCGTATTATAATTAATCAGCCGTAATTTTTGATGTTCCGTATCTACATAAGTATAAAGTAAGCAACTATTTTTTAATTATCCCTTAAAGTTACAGTGAATGAAAACATCGTGAATTGTGAACAAAGCCACAGCTTTGAAATTATTTACCTTGAAATTATCTCCGGCCCACAGGCTGGAGATAATTTCGAAGGTATTTCATGGAAGTCTAGCATAGGTCAAAATCCAAACAGTCAGCGTAATGGACTGATGAATAAGCCATCTGTTTCCTGACTGTTGCCTCTTTGTTACACAGACAACATAATATATGGGTTGTGAAGCATATAATTCTAAGTTAGGTTCCAAGATCACTTTATGTGACTTTTTATTTCACAATCTATAAATTACCTGGAACTGAATAATATCTCTTAAATGTCAACGTCAATTAGATGACCGGTTTTAAACTGTGAAAATGAAAATATTATATTCAATCAATTAAACTTTTAACATCATTAAGATTTAGTTATTTTTTTGATCTACCATCCGGTTCGGAATACGGTTTTCACTAGAGAAAACGAGCAAGAAACTCTAGTGTTGCTCTTTTCAAAACCAGTTCTAAACTATAATCTAAATTATTATTCAATATGAATACAAAATAATTTATTGCGCCCAATGGCGGCGTTACGAATAGCCAATAGGATAAAGAAACTGCGCGGGGCGCCGGAAATGAACGGGAAGCGTAGGTCTCATTTTTTTTTCATTTTATTTCTTGGGAATTGATCGCATATAGATGCGAGGACGGGGGATGTAGCTGTCTCATGCAAGAGACCCAAGGCAACAGGACAATCAGACCCGGCAGTGATTGTCCTGGATGACCTAGCAATCTCGCCTAGAATAGCGGAAGTACAAAAACCGTCTCTGATAGTGCCTATCCCAAAACAATTACATTTTGCCGGCTATAATTATTAATTAGGTAATTCCCTTTGCCGCAGATGCTTCTAATTTCATTTCCTCAACTAACGACGTAAACAGAAACGAAAACGCAACACAGATTACAACTTCGAAATTCCTTTTACAGATACCGAAAACCTTGTATCTGTGTACCGAAATTGCGAAATAAACTTCGTTAAGTTCGCGCCGCGAGTGCCACGAACAAGCGCAAAGTTCACAACTCACCAGATGTGGATGAGACACGATTAATCACTTTGCTAAGTATTGCTACCACAAAGTACCAAAGACAAAGAAAGACGCATGTGTTTGCGCTACGTGCGTGATTGTACATCATGAAATTAGTTTAGTTTGAAAATTCTTATAGGGAAAACAGTAGTTAAAGGTTAAACATTTTCTTAGCTTCAAAGTTTATAATATTTAAGCAGCAGATCTATAGGTCCCTTTTTATCCGTGCTGCTTTACAGCTGGCTATTCCAGCTGTAGGCAAGTCTTTATGTCCGGGTTTCCTATCACTCTAGGTCGTAAGTGCTTTTGTCTCTTTCTTTACTATAGAAGGAAGTGGACAATAATTAAAATCGAAGTCCACCCTTTTTTATTAATTTCCTACACAATCGGTGAATTCCGAAATTCACCGATTATAGACAGCTTCCGTAGCGTAGTTGAATAGACGCCGACTGAGAAACAAGAGGCCGCGGGTTCGATCCCCGCACCAACACAAATGTTTGTGTGGCCCACAAATATTTGTGTGGGGTCTGGTTTGGGAGACCGAAAAGTCTCTCGTAGCTTCTGATACTCACGACACAAGACTTAATTGATCTTAATGTGGGGTCAGGACTATGTATGTGACTGTTGGGTGTATTTATTATTATTTATTTATTGAATTTATGATTTGATGTATGTAAATAGGGTAGTTCTATAGCCTAAGCATTTATATAAAAAAAACGAACTTCCTTTAGAATAGATTGGTTGAAATACTTATCCATGCACTCGTTCCAGGGTACTGCAGACCTTAGATTGTACTTATGGACATAATTACAATCGGAATTGATGATGAACATAATTAATTCAGATTTTAACAACTCCTAAAATTCAAATAAGATAACGACCGTAAAGTTTAGACTTTAGTTTATGGACTGTCTCTACTTCCCCACTAATGTTATAAATGAGACAGTGTGTATGTATTTATGTTCCGCTTTCACGCTAAAACGGCTGAATCAATTTTGATGAAATTAAACATAGAGATATATTGGACCATGGAGACATACTTTTATGCCCAAAAAATGTAGTGTTTCCGCGCGATGAGTCAGGAATTCAATTCAAATATACATAATTGCTACTCTTTCAAATTCGAATGGATGGCACGGGACAGGAGAGAACAGGATTCCATGCTTTTCGTCATAGGACAGAACGGGATATATCGGGACGGGACAGGAAAAGCAATATAGTCGACGGCTGTCACATTCAGTTTTAATATAAAACAGTTACTACGCGAAACAATATGGACTCAAAAACTAAACTACGAAGCCGGGCCCACCAGTAGTATATAAATGTAACCAAACATTTATCTATGTAATAAAGTACCTTATAATAAAATGAATAAAAGCAATCTTGCTTAACCACTTCCAAAAACCATTTGTAATCTTATTAATACTTGCATATTGTATGTATACAATTATAACTTATAATTATATCTATGAAACATTAACAAAGCTTAATCAATACTTCTTGGCCATTTCTTCTAAAGCAGATGCCATCCTGTGAATAAAAGAAAAAAGTGTGTGTTAATTATTATTTATGTAATACAAAATTTTTACTCCGGAGAACACACAGGAAAGGAAATATAATTAGCATTCCTGAAAAAATAAAAATCCAGATAATAAGGATCTACTAGAAATCCATGCTCACAGTGTTGTAAATAAAGTTTGGAACTGACTATACACTGATCATTCCTATCTATTGAAACCATTGATGTTTAATTTATTTTACGTATTTTTATCTATTCTATTAAAAATACAGAAAGAAACTGACCATTCATTAACAATTAACACATATAAGTAATATATATTGTATGGGCTTGTAGCGAAATTTTACTCATTATTTGATTATTTTTTTTTATAATATAACAACAAGCATTTATACTCATAATCCAATAGTAATTAACATGTCCAAATTAGAAAATGTGAAGAAAGAAAATCTATTCTTATTTATTTAACAACAACACTTTTTTACACAATCAGCAGCAATATTATTTTATTAAATGATATTTTTTCCTGTCACTTAATTTGGTTTTATGAACTGCAGATTTTTACCTCGACAACACTTCTATTTTCTTCATTTTATATTCTTTGTCTAATTCCAATTTGCTTTTTTCTATTCTTATAATTTCTTCATCAAATGAAGCTAAAATAAAATAGGTGTTTTTATTACACTGTTATTTATTATATATAAAAATTAAGTAAATAATCTTTAAAGAATGCACTGTAACTTTAATGTGTTTCTGTGAACAAATGTACTGTAATTTTAGTTCAATACACACCCTCATATTTAACCACATTAAAATTTAATGTTTCTTCTGAAAAATATTTCCTCTAACTATTACCACCAACATACAGAATATAAATTAAATCAATTACCAAATTTCTTTTTAGGAGGTGTATAATCCGCTTCAACTTGTGAATCACCACTTATTTCTGAACCATATCCAATGTCACATATTGACTGTTGTTGTTTTAAGCTCCTCTTCTTTGTGTTTGATTTGAGAACTCTCCATGTCTGAAAATAAAATAACATTAACATTAAATATAGAGACAAATTACAAGCTATGTTAATTTATTGGTGAACATTCCTGCTGAAGCAACTGACTGACACATAAAGTGCAGTTTAAACAAGTTTTGCAGTGATGTAGTGCTGCTGTATATGTCAACAAACTCTCATAGTGATCCATACAAAGCAGATAATCGTACCTACACATGGCAAATTAACTGTAGATTTTTACCCTGAAAAAGCTAGTAGAGTATAGACTCTTTCTTGCTTCTAAAAGCAAGAAATATATGTTATACTGGATTTTTAAATGTACAAAATATACATATGGGCATAAGAAGGTTTTTGGCAAAATAAAAATCCTTGTCAACAAAACTATCAAGAATAGTTTTACCTGTTTCCATTTGTCAACTGATTTCACAGCTCCACCCATCGAGTTCAGTGTAGTCGTAAGTTCCCTCCACTGGCATTCTAAGCCTTCTTTCTGCAACCCAGAACTGTGTACACCTGTAGCAAGCACAGAATGTTCCTGCATAAAATCCATCAGGGCTGCAACTTGCGCTGAAGTCGCGTGCCGCTTTGTTGGATCCATGTTGATATAATTTATTTAACACATAATAAATCAATAATAGTTTTGTTTAGTTTTGGTTTAATTTGGTGGTTTTGTTATCACGTATGTATTGTTTGCTAACTGTCTCCATTTTATTATTAATAAATAGTTGTAAAATGCATTCCATTTATTCACATTAAGTTAAATAATATAAATTTTTCAAAATAATAACAAATGTTTATTTTCAATATCAGCTGATAGGCAAAAAAGTCAAATGTCAATGTTTACACATAGTTTTGTGGTTGTCACTTGTCAGTGATCGATTCTATGAAATGTTTATTTTAAAATGATTTAATTATAGGTACTAGACAGGAACTGAGATAACTTTGATCCAGCCTATGAGATAATTTTGATCCATGTATAATGTACATTTCCTATGTTAGTGACAAATAGACTAAATACAGGATCTAAATATATCTACTACCATAGGTATGTACTCCAGTTTTAATATAATTGTATCTTTAATAATTATGAACAAATTTTATTTCCCTTAGCTTTTCATCACAATTACGTGAGTTTTTTTAAAGCTTTGTAAGCAGGCGCCTTTATACCCATATAGTTGTGGTACTTCCACGATTCATTTTTAAATAAATTAATAGTATTTAATATCTGTTCCGGAAGTAATTATCTCCTTTTTACATATGAAATTATATTTTTGGACGTTCACCTACTAGGTGGTCAGACGACCTGGTAAAGGTGGCGGAACGTCGCTGTATGCAGGCTGCCTTCAACAGGTCACTGTGGAAATCATTAGAAGAGGCCTATGTTCAGCAGTGGACTTCCTTTAGCTGATGGATTGGATTGGATTGAATTATATTTTTTATACAAATAAGTATATGCATCCCACATAAATTTAAATTAATATTCTGTTTGAGCACATCCGTAGGAACAGCACTACAAAGAACATAAACATATTATGTTCTTTGCGGTACTATATCCAAAAAAAGCAAAAATGGTGATTGTGAAATGGTCTTTGGTGATAGTATCACCAAAGATTGTTTTTTAAATCCTTTTACAGTCTGTGCCTTTTACCATTTGTTGGGAAGGCAATGGGTTCTTGTCCATACAGCCTCTTCATAATCACCATTTTTGCTTTTTTTGGATATAGTACCGCAAAGAACATAATATGTTTATGTTCTTTTGATAGTGTTATCTGATAGTGGTGCAAAAAAAAACAATTATGTTTAGGCTGTATGGCTCAGAGCTTTGCCTTTTCGGTGGGATAAATTGAAAAAACAACAACAGCTGTCATGTTTTATTTATTTACTTATCAAGTATTATTTAATTATAGACATGCAACTTAAATTAAATTAATGAATTTTATATAACCTAAAAGTGTAAACACTGATAAAAATATGTTACTGTGGTCATGGGTACTTAATTAAATAACCTTAATATTTGTAGTAATTAACACAAGGTTGGCTGTAAATCTTCATATTTATCAACATTGCAGGGCGCCAATTCTCATGGACAGCTTGGCTTAGGCATCGCCAATGAACAAGTAGAGAAACCTACTAAAGTGAACGTGGAATTATATGATAATAACATAAGGCAGATTGCATGCGGTGGCGGGCATACCCTTCTCGTAGATACGGAAGGGAAATTATTTTCCTGTGGCTGGAACTCTAATCTACAACTCGCAGCAGATGAGGAAGTACATACGTTTGTAAGGACATGGAAACTGAGTGGCATAAACTTTACGAATGTTGCATGTGGATGGGATTTCAGTTGTGGTATAACAGATGATCAATTTCTCTTTGTATGGGGATCTAACAATTATGGTCAGCTTGGCCTCCCCCAAAGTGATTTCCCTAAGAATGTGAAACCAATACGTCTTCAAGTGAAAGCTTGTGCTGTATCTATGGGATTGAGACATACTGCAATAATTAACTCAAAAGGAGAAGTTTGGATAACTGGATGTGGCAGACACGGACAGCTTGGTCTAGGCAAAGAACAGTTGTTTTCAGACAGGTTTTGCAAAGTGCCCAAATTAGGTATAATATCTCATATTGCATGTGGTCAGAGACATACAGTAGCATGGAGTTCAGATGAAAATGCATTATATGTGTGGGGGGATAACAGACATGAGCAATTACTATTGGATACCAAGAAGTATCCTAAAGTGTATACTCCACAGAAAATTGATATTGATGTGAAACAAAAAGTAAAAAAATTGTTGACAGGATGGTCTAATGTTTTGTTGTGGTTAGAGGACGGGACAATTGTTGTTTGGGGGTGTAACATTTATTCACAGCTTGGGACCAACAAAACATCACCTTCTGGAGGCAGAATATACCTCAAGTTACCAGGTTATACATATAAACTTTATTATAATATTGTTACTTCAGTACTTATTAGGCCATGAAAATAAATTAATGTAAAACATTTTGTGACACAGAAATATTTTATATTAATAATTTAATTTAAATACTAGTATAAAAATATCTACTGATAAAGTAGCACAACAGCATGGAGGCCATCAGAAAAGTTGTATATGTTATTGTTTAACTTAACTTTGTTTATAACTTTATATTATCATTTTCAGATGGTAGACAAGTGCAGGATATTGCATTGGGCTCTGAACACACCATTTGTCTATCCACAGACAACACTTTATGGGCCTGGGGATGGAATGAACATCTTAATACAGGAATAAAATCTGCTGATGAAGAAAAGTACATAGAAAAACCAACTCTAGTCCCTTTGGATATAGATCCAAATGCTGTAATTACTAAAATATATTGTGGAGGAGCTCATAACTTTATTGTTACAGAGGATCAAGGTGATGATAGTGATCCAGTGTTATGAAATATTTGCTTTTTACAAGAGTTGAGTGAGTATACAAGCCCATTGTGATAACTGTTATATACTAAACTGTTGTTATAAATAATAAAACATTTGATATACATATGTAGTTTTATTAGAAATATTACACATGTATTGCATAATAATAAATAACAACTATAATAATGACTAAAAGCATAATAAAGGTATGTACAGTCATTTACGATGTCATTTGGAAATCCCAGTGGTTTGCACTATTGCCACTCAAGTGGTATCGTTTTTAACTGTACGCATCATTACTTTTAATTATGGTACAAAATACTGCAAAATTTAACTGTTACATTGTCCTGTTGCAATCTATATTAGATGCATCATCTTAACTATTTTTTTGGATTTTATTGTGGATATCTTTCAAATCTTACAACTAGCATACAATATAGGTTTTTGAGTGAATAATCATAAGGATTGACAAAATCAGGACACTTACTTGGAAAACACCTTAACCACATTACAATTTTGACAATTGGTATCAAATCAACTGTAGTACCAGAATCTTATTCTTTAATCTATTAGAAACATTATAGCAACATCATTAGTATAAAAAACAACACCAGGTAATCTACATTTCATATGACAAAAAATTAGATGCCTTAGGCTTAGTGTTATTCAACAATAGCTATTTATGTATTTTAACTAGTACTTTAAGAAACTTGTATCAAATTAGACATCTTCTCCCAAATATGAAACTCATCCTTTCATTGTCTCACAGTACAACAATATGAACTTCACAAAAATACAAAAACAACCAGCATTGTGCAAATTACCTTAGAACTTGTATTCATGAACATAACAATTGGGAAACTACAAATTTATTACAAGGGCCTCTTATTGCACATTTAAATAACATGTTGACTGCAGCATACATAAATTGTGTTTGGGGCATCATATGCCAGTCATGTTATTAACCGATTCGTTGCGACGCCCATTTTGGTGCACTTTTATGCGTGGCGACGAACAAATATTTCGTGACACGACAGTCGTGTCAAGCGCCATATCAGTTGATGACACGCCTATTGTGCCATCAGCCATGTACAGAATAAAATGCTCTTTTTTCTTGTTTAGCCTTGAATTGTATTCAGTCGACTTCCAAAATCGAAAGTAAACGGTCAGTTACTTTGTGTTAAGTGGTTTTGAACTGATTATATATGTGTTTCACTGAAAATGGATGGTAAGTGACTTTTTTATTCAGATGTTGTAAACCTTTTGTACGCCGGCACCTTTGTTTATGAGTCCTTATTAGTGTTTCACGCAAAAAGGAACCGTAAGACAACACAATATGGTATTTTCCAAAATCTTGCCGAGACGATCTAGCCGACTTAGGAAACTTGTTTACAAAATAAATTTTTAAGGGATCGGAACAAGATTTAGCAAATGTGAAATTCATTTATTATTTATATGTAATACCTACCTACTTATGTATGTATCTAGGTATCTAATAGCTACTTATATTTATATTAGCCCGATAAGCTAAATAAGATAAGAAAAATAGATGCAGCTATTAATAATAATTCGAGGTAAATAATGCATTTCATTAATACGTACCTAATCGCAGTAATCGTAATGCAACTTATCGAGGTTGTCAACCCCTGGAATTATCTGATTTGCATTATTTCCAGAAACGAAGTCTATAATAATGATCCGCATTCAAAAAGATTAATGTTTAGTTCAAGAAGCACCTCGAGAAATTTCGATTTGAGCGAGATAAAAGACATTTAAAAATGACACGAAACGCGTGTCATACGCCATATGTAAAAAAATTGGATGGCACGTCTGTCGTGCCATCCGCAACGAATCGGTTAACCTATCAGACCCCAAATCCATAAGGATAGTTTATTGCTTGGCTAAACAGTTAACATGTTAAATGTAAATATAAAAATAATAGACAACAAATAGCATAAAAAGCTACAAAATAATTGTTGAATTACCAGGACATTGTAACAAATGTGTTTAGAAAGCAACATTCACTCAGTGTGTTTGCTTTTCTTGTATTTATATTGCTACCTCTTTCTTTCACCTTTCTGTGTCTTGCGCTTCTCTTTCTTCTCTTCTTTTAGTTGCTTTTGTTTCTCTCTGAAATTAAAAAAACATTGAATACATCTTGAAACTGTCAGCAATATGAGTCATAAATATACTACATATTCACAACTGTTGTTCAAGAGTGTTGTAATTAAGTATTGCATTAAATATAAAGTACCTTTACAATTTGAATATTTTATAAACAGCATTTAGTTAACAATATTTGTATTGTGGGTGGTCTTGGAAATAATACGAAAAATAATATTTTATATTTAAGCAATTAATATTTATACAAAAGTTGATAGGTAAGAGCAATACCTGTCTTCTTTGTCTTTTTCTTTCTTCTTCTGAGCCTCAAGGCGAGCTTGCTCACGGCGCTCTCTGGCTGCAGCAGCTACATCAGCCACATTTGTGTTCTTAACCAAATCAGGACTATCAACAACCTCCTCATTATCGTGATCTTCCTGTAATATAAAACACATTTGAGGTGCAAATTAATAACAATAACAAACAATATTTTTTTATTTACAATTTACAAATATTCAGCATGTACAGGACTAATAAATACTAAGTAAAGATATACACAAAGTATCTCATATACAGATACTCATATTATATATTTCCATAGTCTGAAGTACAGTTTTATAAATCAATAGGTTATTGAAAACATTTACGCAAGCATAACTAATAATTAATTATATGATTAAACTTACCTCATTATCAGAGAGCTGGCTGTACTGTGAGAGAATCGCTTCACGAATTTTTTTTTCTTCGTCTGTATATTCTCTGCGTGTGGTGGTGGCGAGCGCCTGGGATTCCAAGAGCTTGGCAAGTTGTGCATCTACATCCGTAGTCGGCTTTGGGGCCTCTTCTTTTGGTCGAGAGGACTGCCATTTTTCAATTATTTCTTCTATGTGAACAGCAATATCATTTTCCTGTTAAGTTAAAGATTATATTAATTTGTAATTAAAAAAATTTAAGCATGTTCTGTAGTGTAGTTTACTTACCACTATCTCCGATAGTATGCCTTCCAAAGCATCTTTTTTATCATCCACACTATCTTCACTCTCTAAAATACCAGATATATATGATCCAAAGACACCTTCATCAGTTTTTAATGACCGCAGTTTTTCAATTAACCACGGCTCGAATTCGCTCACCGCTGTCGCCATATTGGCAATTGCCTGATTTAAATTTTGATTTTTGACATTTACACAAGAAATTGACAGCCTGTAATTATCTACAACATCACCATGCAGACAGTTAAGAAGAAATATTTTTTGTTATTGCGAGGATAACATCTGGAATAGGCACCAACACATTTACTCTGCAAACTGTTTCTGAACGACAAGCGTCTTTGAAATTTCGTTTGTCATCTTGTGAATAGTGTTGTATCACATTTTGGGATTCAATTTATTTCGTAGAATCGAAGCCACTTAAAGTTAAACACTACAAATAATGTCATTTAATATTCTAAAACACACCATTAACTTAAAGTAAATTGTAAAAATAAAGTGACATAGAATTAAGATTAAATATGATAAGATAATACAAAAATCAGTACGTCGTCCTTACTTTATTCTGTCTATATTCATATTCCTTTTAGTGTTTTTAAAGTTAATTATACCCGAAGCAAAAATTACTATTTGTTTCACTTCGGCAATCTTATGATTGACTTTTATCCGAATGATTGTTAAAATCGATACTCAATGTGATTACCTACTCGGTACATAAATTAGATTAGACTCAATCGCAGATAAAATATTTGCACAGCACTATTGCTCGACAATCGGTGAACAGTAAACTTCAATTTACGAATATCATCTTGAAAATAAGTTTAAAATAACAAAATGTCTGCACGATATGACAGAGCTATTACAGTATTTTCGCCGGATGGGCATTTGTTACAAGTAGAATATGCACAAGAAGCCGTTCGAAAGGGTTCCACTGCTGTAAGTACTTTCGTAATTGGTTATGTTTTTCATTGAAGTTGACGATGAGTATGTGGTTTTGAACTCCTTGGTTTTTTATTTCTAGGTGGGTGTGCGAGGCGCTGATGTTGTAGTATTAGGAGTGGAGAAGAAATCCGTCGCTAAATTGCAAGAAGAAAGAACTGTGAGGAAAATATGCCTTCTAGACGATCATGTCGTGATGGCATTCGCCGGTCTAACTGCAGATGCGCGTATTTTGATCAACAGAGCCCAAATTGAATGTCAATCTCATAAATTGACTGTTGAAGATCCCGTAACTTTGGAATATATTACAAGATACATTGCTGGTCTCAAACAAAAGTATACTCAGAGCAATGGTCGCCGTCCGTTTGGTATATCATGTCTGATCGGCGGCTTTGACTATGATGGCTCGCCCCACCTATTCCAAACTGAGCCTTCTGGAATTTACTATGAATGGAAAGCCAATGCCACTGGTAGATCTGCTAAGACTGTGAGAGAGTTCTTGGAGAAGAACTACACACCCTCGGAAGTGGCAAATGAGAATGGTGCTGTTAAGGTAATGTTTCTACTATGTTTAAATTTGGTTTATATATAATTTTTGTTTTTCTCTCTTTAAAGTCTTGCTTCAGTAGGGTATACTGAATAAATCTCAAACTTTATTTGCATTGCTTGTTTTAGGCTGTATACATTCAGGTGTTGAATACAAACTTACTCTATGAAATGCATTAGGCCATGGTCCATCTCACTGGCCAGTACCCATATGATGTTTTTGTGAATTATTAGATGTACAAAATTCCTTTGTGATATTTCCCATAAATATAATTATAAAGAGCAACAACAACTAAACATTATTTACATCATGGTAATTTAAAATTGTTTAATGGTAATTACAGCTTGCTATCCGAGCCCTTCTTGAGGTAGTACAGTCTGGACAAAAAAACCTTGAAATAGCAGTGATGAGACGCGGCCAGCCCATGCAGATGCTGGACATTGAAACTATCAACTCATATGTATCCGTCATTGAAAAAGAAAAGGAAGAGGAAGCAGAAAAGAAAAAGCAAAAGAAGTAATATTGTGTATTATTTTTTTTTTAATAAAGGTATAAGTTAATTATATTCATACTTTTTCTCTTAAGAATTGAGCAAGTCAATGGTTTTGGAAATTTGCGAATAGAGTTCCTTTAAATCTGAACCACATTCATGGTTTGGTCCTTTATTGGCCATGATGTCATTGAACATTTGGTCCCATTCCCTATGGTAATGAGCTGAATCTTCATTGTTCTGAGGAAATTCAAATTATGTTAAGAATAACGCTTAAAACGATCATTATTTGAATATTTAAGTGAAGCTTGTAAATTTTGTATAGTAAAATATTTACCTCAGCAATAGAAACATCATCAATTTGATCATTGCTTATTGATGGTAGTACACAGTTCAAGGAATTACAGTCATTTCCTTTATCACTTAATTTCCTTACAATATTCTGATCTGCATCATTGTCTATGTCAAATTCAGCCAGTAATTCCACTCCTGGATTGCTGTCTGATGGTTCCGGATCAAGATCAGGCATATTAAGGAATTGGCCAGAAAAATTCTCTGTACTTTGCTGGCTTGTGTCATTAAAATTAATCAGGTCATCCGAAGATTTTTCTTCTCTGTGAAATATTTTATGGTGTGCAATAATTATTTTATTCTTGCAACTATATGATTCAAAACTATAATATATAATATGTCTATGGTTTTTTATTGACATATTTTGTAATATCATTGTTTTAAAACCAATTAATAATAAAAGGAAATTATTCTCATAATGACTTATTTTATGCATTAAAAATCTATCAAGCATATTTCCATAAATATAAAACAATCTTAAAATGAAACTTATGCTAGAAAGTCTATGTTACTTGCTACTAGTAAGTACTAGTCTACTACAGTAGACAGTCTACACTCTACAGTGTACTAGTCTACAAACCATAATTTAGAATGGATATATTTACATGATTTTTTTGTTTTACACTTACCCAAAATTTTCAGTTTTAACTTGTTGAACATGTTCTTGATTGTGTTCTGGAATAGGTATTGTGTAAAATGATTTTTAAGGAAGTTAGTACATAATAAGGAACTAGGAAAAGGATGGACAAAACACCTGGGGCAGGAGGCATGCATTCTGCTGAGTCATTGTTTTGAGAAAACCAATCTAGCTCAATGTTTTCTTCATCTTCACAAAATTCATCTTGTTGGTCTATGAACAGAGTAAACACAAACTATAATACAAATAAATGTTAATATTTCCAAAATAATATAAATCAATATTTCATAATATTATGAGGTTATGCCATAGTTGATGCAACTGTTTGCTGAACAAGATGACATAATTGATAAACAAAAAGAAATTGGAAGATTTATAAATGACATGAAACTAAACTGAAGAAACTAGCTTCTACTTTCTAGTTGACATAAAAGTCACCGAAGCAACACACATATCTGAACATTGGGACTCATCAATAATTGTCCAATTAATAAACATTTAAACTAAGTATGACAAAGTCTATGATTGAGGAATTTAAAATTACCTTCCCATTCGAACTTGAGATTGCAAAACGGTTTTGATGAATTTTGTATAAACATATCCTGGGTGGCCTTTTTCAAAGCCATTCTCAGAGCACGTCGAGCTTTCTGCAGGGGTGTCAAATAGAGCAGCTGTTCCACATTGTCGCAGAGCCCCTGTAAGAATACAGCAGCCATGTAAAATAAAATAAAATGAAAATCTTACGAATTCACAATAAAACAAACCTTTGGCTTAAAACTTCTTTTCATTGCTAAGGCTTTTCTTGTTATCTTATTCAATAATTCTGGGCGTCCATACTGAAAGTAATCGTGCACATATTCGTGCATGTATGGGTTACTTGAATTGCATAGAGGGTCCTGTAGATGTGAAGTTACTTTACGGAACCCATAAAGATTTAATTGGCGCACGAAACTTGAGATATTCGTGGTCTTGAAAACTGAATGGTTGCATTGCAAATAGTTATGCAGAATGCGATAATTTAATAAAATAGTTCTCCCAGTACCACCCCACAGAATTGCTTCAGTCCTTAAATTCAGCAAATACCACAGTTTCTGTGGAAATCGCATTTGAAAAATAGCATTTTTATCTTCTTGCATGATTGCGCGAAACAAAGGAACAACAATTAAAATTGGCGCCGTATTAATGTCTAGACTAGGGTTTAGATCCAATTGGGATGTAATTTATTTACATAAGTATATAGTCGATTACCATTTAATAACCATCTTTAAACTAATTAATAAATAAGTTTTTATGATGAAAAACAATTATGAATCTATATTAAGTATTCTATTTTTAGAGGATTATGGATGAAAAAATTGCCATTAATTGTTGCTAACAAACGAGGATTATGTTACTTTTTAGTATTATATCGATATAAACATCGGTAAATTACTCAACAAATACCGGTTTTTACATGTCAAAGTATTTCCAAGGTCAAATCTGTCACAACATATAAAACTTAGTGAGATCCCTAGTCGCGCTGTTTGCAAATCTGTTTATTTCTTAGTCTGTGTTTCTTAGCAGCTGCAGTATTTGTGAAACGGAACGGATTGATAACCAAAACAAAAGGTGAAAGTTCTCACTCCGTAGGCTGCATTGGGCCGCATTTTACTTGACCGGTAAATTGTTCAGTTTAAAGGAGTGTAACAAAGAAAGACTACATTTTGGTGGAGCATGCAAAATGGACAAATCAAGGTATTTGTATTTTATTATTTTTATTACTCATATATTTATTTATTTTATTCAATATTAAAATTATTCATATTGATGTTATTGTTGTAGATTTTCGATGTTATTGCTAGAACCGGGCGAAGTTTACTTCGAGGACTTTTCCTGTAGTTTTAATGACAATGAGCGGTTTGACATGGGGAACCCTACCCAGGGACGGTTGAAATTGTGTTCAAAGTCCCTCGTGTTTGAACCTAGGGACTTGCGACATCCTCTCATCAAGCTACAATTTAAGGATTGTATTGAGTTGTCTGTCATCCCCTCAAATGGCAAGACCAACGTTATTAAAGTACGCACAAAGCAATTTGCGGAAATGCTCGAAGAGAACATTCTCGCGCCGTACAAATTCGTGTATGACGAAAAAGATTTTTACATTTTCTTTGACTTTGCTTCGGCTGAGGAGTGTTTAAGTCAAATGCAGCAGTTACAAAGGGCATCAACTTTACATGCTCCTGAGCACAACAGCATGGTGGCCACTATACTCCATTCAAGATACATGAGGATGGAGTTTGATCCTGTCATGATGGATGATTTCACTGAAGAGATAGTGTGTGAACTGCAGGCTGAGAAAATATCACCCCTTGTGAGACACCAGGGTAAACTGGCCTTGACTCCCACCACTATTTATTTCCAACCTTTTAGCAATGTAGAAAGTGTAAGTATGCTAATTAAAATAAAATAATTAAAGCAGTTTTAATCTGATGATTTTTGGATAAGGACCATTAAAATGGTTTTTGCATTGTTTATTAAATCCTTTCTCTTTACATAATGCAGTGTTAATTTACAATAATTGCCATATAAAAACTTGACCTTGCTTCATTGACTTCTTAACAAGTAATGTGACAATGACATCCATTTTCTGCTGAAGTTAAAATGCTGCATTTGTAACTGATTTATTTGTAAGTTGAATAATTGAATTACCTATTGAATTTGTTTCTTTGAAGATTAACTTGAATGTTCCGGAAGTGGTTGCCTATAACTGCTATCTTCTTTTTTATATGTAATTTTAAAGTTATTCTTGATAAACATTTAAATTTGGAAGATTTAATCACATTTTCAATTTCAACAGATAAGTTCCCATTTTGTTTTATAATCTTATTTTTCTCACATTTACAGAGTCCAATATTAAAATTAAAACTGAATCATTTGAAGAGAATTTACAAAAGAAGATTTTTGCTAAGGCAAGTTGTATGTATCCATTTGTTTTTATTACTTTCATGCTTTTATTTTATTTTAACCATCACTATGTTTTTTTTTTCACATTCATTTATTTTGCACTAGTATTGCTTGTTATCCAATCTTGGTAAATAATACTTCTATTAACTATATTTTTTTATTTCAGGGTCTTGAAATCTATAGCGCAGAGGAGAATACAGTGCCACACATGTATCTGACTTTCCAATGTGAGTATGACAGAGATAAAGTGTACAAAATGTTGGAAGAGTCACCATGTGTCAACTTGGAAAGTATTCACACTGAGGAGATGACACTGCAGTGGCAAAATGGCATTGTGTCCAATTATGATTACCTATTGTATCTCAACTGGTAAGTTCTTATTGTAATTTATATTTTTCAGAGTAGTAACACAGTATATTGATAACAATTTGAATAGTTTTGTAATGAATTTATCACTAATATTCTTTACATATATTGTAGCTTTGTCAAAAGTGGTTTGTAATTTTTTGGTCATGAAAACCTTATTACTATACAGCTAAAAGTTCTATGGTTTACCTGAATATGCTGGTCTGACATTATCCACTACTCTAATATAGAAAATACATACATAACATGACTAAACCTGACTTGTTGAACATAGGGCCACACCCCTCAAATAACTTTTTTTTTTTAATTTATAGCCAGTTAAAGTCAGTTGAAAATAAGTAATATTAAACAATGATATACAAAGTTAATTAGATATGTGAATTTAATTATTTGTTAATTACTAGTTATTATAATTAACACTAGGATAGTGAAATATTTACAAAAAATACTTATCATGCCTTATTATTACTGATTGTGTAAATGATAAAACTTGCTACATCCAGTGGCGGTGCAAATCAATAATATTATGTGGGCGAAATACATTTTGCGAGACCTCTTGGTAGTACACGACGACCTTTTTTCCTGATTTGTCTTTTATGTATACATAAATATTATATCAAGTTCACAGTTTTAACAATAGCAACCTGAATGTTTGAGGCACAATGCTCATTTTTCTAAGAGCGTGGGCGGTTGCTTACGTCCGCTCAAACATAAAGCGGTCCCTGCAGTTGGCTAGACACCGACTGTGAAACGAGGGGCCGCGGGTTCGATTCCCGCACTGAGAGAAATGTTTATGTGAACCTCAATTATTTGTTTCGGGTCTGGGTGTATGTGAGACCGAAATGTCTCTCGTAGTTTCAGATATCCACGACACAAGATTCGATCTTAGTATGGGGTCAGAACTATGTATGTGACTGCTTGGGTGTATTTATTTATTATTTTATTTATATTATTTTGGAAATATTTGAATTTATTTGCATTATAGTTTGTGTTTACTCTATCTTTCCAACAAGATGTTGGGTGTATTTATTTATTTATAGACTTTTGACACTATCTTTCGTTTTTTTCAGCCTAGCAGATAGAAGTAAGAATGATTTGACTCAGTACCCAGTTTTTCCATGGGTGGTAGCTGACTACACCTCTGAATCTCTAGACCTTAATAACCCTGAAACATTCCGAGATCTGTCCAAGCCGATGGGAGCGCTGAATCCCGATAGACTGGAGAAACTAAAGGAGAGGTTTTATGAAATGTGTGATCCGAAGTTTCTTTACGGATCTCACTACTCTGCGCCTGGTCTGGTTTTGTTTTATTTAGTAAGTTTATTTTAACATTTTTGTATGTTCCTAGGGTTTTTCATGTTATAGGGGGCAAACGAGCATACGGTTCACCTGATGGTACACATCTGCAACACCATAGGGCATAGCGATGCATTGCCGGTGGAAGAATTATAATGGTTTCTTGGATTTCAAAACCCAATTAACTTTTTAATTGAATAATTGTAAATTAAGACTAATACCTCAGTCCACCCCGTGACCACGAAAACTGTAAAGTGATCGAAACGTCGGGAAATTAAAAAATGTAAAAATTTTATTAAATTCGCGATAAAATCCGTAAGAATTCGTTTTATTTCAAGGTGGAAGAATTAATTCGTAAGTAAGATAGTTGATATACATAAAAATGAACAATAAAAATAAATTATTGCATTATTACTATTTAAAATAAAACACAAAAGTTACATCAGAAAAATAGGTATTACTCTCTTTTATAATGAGCGTCAGAGATATGCTATCGCGTTGATTCATTCAGGTACCATTTATTGATTTTCACATGTGTTAAGTACTTTGATATAAAACGTATTTAGGATGTTGTACAGTGTGCAATATCCTGCGTTCTTATCACAATGTAGATCGAATCTTGCAAGCACAACATTAGTGTTAACGTCCTACTGAGTAAATAAACAAGTGATGTAACATCCTTTCGTATGTAGTTTGTATTGAATGATTCATTATTATGATAACACATATAACTTCGCGGCTGCCTCGGTGGCGTAGTGGTACTACGGTATGATTGCAAAGCTGAGGTCTCGGGTTCGAATCCCGGGTCGGGCAAAGTGATATTGGATTTTTCTATTCATTATTAGCCCGGAGTCAGGAATATGTGCCCGATATGGCGATAGGCTCGCCCCCTATCACATAGTGGCACGGAATATACAAGGCGAAACGTGGGTGTTCTAGTAGCACCTCTGCCTACCCCTTCTGGGAAAGAGGCGTGTGGTTATGTATGTATGTATAAAACTTCGCGCCAGTTTCGAAGAGGCTAGGCAGAGGTGTCAGTAATATCGCAGTTTGCGGAACTTATTTCTGTATCTAAATGTTTTTAGACCCGACTTTCGCCAAATCAAACCCAAATACCATCCCCGAGCAAATCATTCGAGATTTTACAAACTGAATATCTTATACTAATTGGATTGCCTAACCTGGGATTCAAACTCAGGAACTCTCAGTTCACAGCCCTATAATACATTGCTACTAAGCCAATGCAGCGTGTGATGAAAATATATTAATGCGTTTTATGTTTCAGGTTAGAAAGTATCCTCAGTACATGCTGTGTTTGCAAAATGGAAGGTTTGACCATCCAGACAGAATGTTCAATTCAGTTAAAGACGTTTATAACAATTGTTTGCGGAATATGTCTGATTTTAAGGTGAGTGTGCATTCACAACCTTCATTATATAGAGATGAGTTACTCAGATATGCATATCATTTGCATATTATGATTATGCTTCACATTACGAAATGTTTCATCATGATTATTTTTATTTTAGAGACCTTTGACGTTAACCTTTGTTGAATTTTATGCATTTGTTGTTTTATACAATAAAATTGCAAAGTTGACTCAAAATGCTTTTTTTTAACCAATAATTTGTATGATGGACATTGTAATTTACTAAATGCGTGTGTCCCTACAACCTAATGTATTGAATCTCGTCTATCAGTATTTATTAGAATTGTATCTATAAAATAATTACATACATACATACATAAACACACGCCTTCTTCCCAGAAGGAGTAGGCAGAGGTGCTACCAGAACACCCACGTTTCGCCTTGTATATTCCGTCCCACGATGTGATAGGGGGCGAGCCTATCGCCATATCGGGCACAAATTCCTAACTCCGGGCTGATTATGAATAGAAAAATCCAATATCACTTTGCCCGACCTGGGATTCGAACCCGAGACTTCAGCTTTGCAATCATACTGTAGTACCACTACGCCACCGAGGCAGTCAAAAATAATTACCTTGTATAAAGTGGCGTATTGCGTAAGCACGCGGAAATGAGAGGTGATGCGTGTTTCTTGGGTGTAAAGTATTCCCACACACAAGTACCAGAGCCCAAGCTAACTATACCTGGTCACAGGGCACCTGAATAAAACCAGAGTAAGTTAAAGGTGTCATAGCCTTGGCGTAATATCCATCGCAGTACTCAAATGACAGGTTAATGACCAACAGCATTGTCATCAACCCCATAAACTTATTGCAGCGGTCGCCAATACTCCTATACAGCGTGGCGAGAAATGGTGACACCGATCCTCTCCCTCTCCTAAAATAATTCTTGGGAGAAGTCCATGCATGCATTTTACTTCCTATGATTAAAGACGTCAAAAATCATTATGACAGCCAACACGCCACACAATTTATATCCTTATTATTACAGGAATTAGTACCAGAATTCTACGACACAGAGGCTAAAGGCGATTTCCTAGTGAACAAGTACGAAATAAACTTCGGCTACCGTCACGACGGGTCCAAGGTGAATGACGTGGCGCTCCCCGCCTGGGCCTCCTCGCCTGAAGACTTCGTCTACAAGCTGAGAGAGGCTTTGGAGTCAGAATATGCCTCCAGACATTTGCATTTATGGATTGATCTCATTTTTGGGTACAAGCAGAGAGGTGAAGAAGCTGTTAAGGCTAATAATGGTATGTACTTGATTCCACTTTAGCAAAAAGAGTTCAGTTATCGGACATTCTTCGTGACGCAGTTGGTTAGACGCCGGCTGTGAAACGGGAGGCCGCGGGGTCGATCCCCGCTCCGGGACAAATATTTGTCACTCATACTCACAAGTATTTGTCTCGGGTCTGGGTGTTTGTGTGACCGAAAACTTTCGTACTTTTGATACCCACGATGGAAGACTTAATTAATCTTAACGTGGGGTCGGTACTATGTATGTGACTGTTGCGTGTATTTATTTATTATTTACCATTTAGGGAGATTGAGGGCATGTATTGGTTTGTTTGAGGAGGCTAACACGGAGTTAACTGACGTATACGGCGTTTAATGTTGTCAGATTGTCGTAATGAAGATTAAGAACCTCTTTCGACCTTATTTACAGTTTATGAAATTCCTTTTAGAGTCAGTAACTGATTAAAGCTTTAATGAGGGTAAAAACTTCTTTTTCAGCTAGAATAAAATACTTTCTATACATTCTGTCACCTTGTAGAACGTTCCAATGCTAGCCAAGGACTTCTCTTAGGGTTGTGTGGGCCTCTTTTCGCCTTTCAACACCAAATTTTAAAGTTTCTGACTAGTTCCGTGTCAGGATTTGCAATAATTCTTTCATTAAAAGGCAAGAAAGTGACTGACCACTTAACATGTTAGATACCCAACTTGGTCTTGAACCTACGTGACGTTCGCTAAAATGAGTTCTTGAACAACGAGGACAATATGACGTCATAATTGCCTATTGTTTGGTTAAAATTGTTTGGTTATCAATAGCGTGTTGGAATATTATGTGCAATGTGGAAAGTAATTTATTGATTATAGATGCAGCTGTGCAAATAATTTGAGTTGTATGAATAATATAATAGCTGTGTGAAGTTTATAACTTTCAAGTTAAACCTGACCTTGCATTAAAGGTCATGATTAAAAGTGTTTTCTGTAGGGTGCTGTAAACATATCCAAGAGAATAGTAATACAATTGAGTTGAGTAACTAATATACGGGCAGTGAACCGTGAGGTCGTGAGTTCATTTCCCTGATCGTCCGGTTTTTGCGTTAGTTTTTTGGCATGAAAAAAACCTCATTATTTTCCTTGGTTGAGTTCTTCACTAATGTGGCTTTGTCTTTTGTCTCATTATCAAATGGTAATACTAGTAAAGTACAATGTAAACGTTCGTTTATCGTTCAATTTGGAGATGAATACAAAATCGACGCAAAAAATATTGAAAAACATAAAGTGTCATTTCATTGTTTAGTGCGAGTTACAATGCTACTAACGGCTTAAAACATGCAACGCTTATGTGAAAATTAAAAATACTTTGTTTAAAAACTAGACTCAGGCTTATAACATAAAAGACATTTTTTTTTTTGTTTCAGTATTCCACCACGTGTGCTACGAAGGGTCAGTGAATCTCGAATGCATTTACGACATGAACGACCGCCACGCACTAGAAGTACAAATCATGGAGTTTGGCCAAGTGCCAAAACAGCTGTTCACGAAGCCCCACGTTCGCAAGATCACGCACCGCGTTGCCAAACCTCTGGCGAATGACCACAACCCCCCCACATACGAAATGAAAAATCTAGATGTGATTCGATTGCATAAGGGGGCGGTTACTTGTGTGGTGCGGCAGGGCGATAGACTCATATCTGTGGGACGAGATGGCACGCTCAAAGTGTATGATACGTTGCAAAGGAAGCAGATTAGAAGTGTCAGTTTGTCCACGACGCCTTTGAGTTCCTGCGTCATGATCGATGATAATACTGTTGCGGTGGGGTCGTGGGATAATGAGATGTAAGGACTTTGACGTAACTTTACTTTTTTTTATTGCATAGGTCCGGAAAACGAGCAAACAGGTCACCTGATGGTAAGTGATGACTGTCACCCATAAACATCCACAACGATGGATCATGGATGTGTTGCCGGCTCAATTGGGAGGGGAGGGGGAAAGAAAGAGGGGTATTGGGCTTCCGACAATCTCACTCACCGAGCGACACACAGCTGCCGCTTCTCGTCATATACCTGTGAGACAGTGGTACCGCCCAGGATGATCCCGCCCATTCATGCTAAGTCTTGACTGACAACAGTATGGCTCTACCACTTATATATATATATATATATATATATATATATATATATATATATATATACACATATGTGTTAGGATATTGCTGAGTGTAGGCGACTTCTAACCAGTCGCTGTAGATAATGTTGCCTATGAGGAAAGGTAATATAAGATGCGAGGCTAATGCTAACCTTAATTAATTATTATTGGAAATCTCACCTGATTCGCTCTGTGACGAATGTTATGATTCAGCGCAGTGTTACTGTGTATATGCGTAGTATCAATTAAGTTGCCTTTCGAATTAATCCCTACTTATACTTAATACAATTTAATTTCACACGATGGATTTTGTTAAAGATAACATCGACGGCGATGATAAGCCATTTTATCAATTGTTATTGGTAGGTTATTATCTTATTAACTTCTCTGAGTCACTGTTATTATGTATTTTATATTTGTATATTGTAAATATAATAATGTTGTTACAGATATCTATATGATGTGGAGTATGGGAGAGTTGTGGAGAGTTTTCGGGCTCACGATGATTCCGTCAGCTGCTTGATGTGGTTACAAAAAGGTATTGAATTAATTTCATTTTTGTATCAGCCCATAAACGACGAATAAATAAATAAAACACTCAACAGTCACATATATAGTCCTGACCCCGCAGTAAGATCAAGTCTTGAGACGTGGGTATGAGAAACTACGAGAGACTTTTCGGTCTCACAAACACCCAGACCCGAAACAAATAATTGTGATTTACACAAACATTTAGTCTCGTTTCACAGTCGGTGTGTAGAGGCTGTCACTGTGTGTGTGTGGTGTTGCAGAGCAGGTGTTGTTGTCGGGGGGGTGCGACGGCGTGGTGCGCGCGTGGGGCGCGCTGCGCTCGGCGCCCGCGCTGCGCGGCCTGCGCGCAGAGCTCGACCACGACGGCAAGGTCACCTGCCTCACCTACCGGTACCTACCTATACGGAAACTTCACGCTCAAGGAATACATACATACATACTTTCATAAACTCACACCTTTTTCCCAGTAGGGGTAGGCAGAGGTGCAACAAAAACACCCACATTTCGCCTTGTATGCTTCGTCCTACGACGTGATTTTCGACGCCATCGCCATACCAGGAACAAATTCCTGACTCCGGAGTGGTAATAAATAGAAAATCCAATAACACTTGTCCAACCAAGGATTCGAACCTCAGACCTCAACTTTGCAATCCTACCGTATTACAACTGCGCCAACGAAGCAGTCAAAAACATCCTAAGGAAATCTGTACTTTTAAGCAACTTTCCCGCTCACACACCCACCACTGCAACTCCTGTCAATCAAAATCAACGCAAAGAATTGACACCGAGCTTCAAAGCTCGGCGAGTTTCTTAGGGACACTACCTTGTCTTTACCCGCATCGAAAATAATCAGAAATAAGAAACAATTAAGAGGAGTTGGGGACAAATAATTGAGGGAAATCTGTATATTTGCCAAAAAAAAAATCACATAAATATTTTATGTATATCAGAGATTTTTAAACATTTTTATATGGTATGTGAAGTTCACCAATCCGCAGTAAGCCAATTTTCTGGACTAAGACCTAAATCTTACCTTTGATTTTCAAGGCGTCCATTATCAACAAATATGCGATCAAGAGTTTTTATACAGTAAACGTAAACGAAGGACTCACTAAAGACTATAGTTTGTTTACACATGTCTAATAAAAACTTAACATTGGTAAAAAAACAGGAAGAATTTACCAACTGTTTTGTTTACACTTTCTCACGCATCCCGCAGTCGGCTGTCGACGCTTGCAACGTCATTCACGTAGAGAAATCGAACTAGTTAGCAATGCCGCTATTTCTAAGTTTCACGAATAAGATTACATTCCCATACGATCGACAAGAAAATAAAGCTCAAAATTCCAAATTATTCTGTTTTATTCACAGACGTCGTCGCCACGAGATAGACATAATATCAGGCACGAGCGACGGTGAGGTGTTCATCTGGAACTTCACCACCAAGGAGCTGGTAAGCAAGCTGGCGGTGCACTCGTCCAGTGTCAACGGAGTGTGCTTCGTACTGTCAGCTGATAGGGTGGTCACGTCCAGCGAGGATGGAGATATCAGCGTCACGGATCTTAGTGTGCTGCATTCGGTGAGTTCAATTCAGTCTTGTTTATTAAGAGTATTCCTTTTGTTACAAAAGTCTGGCAAACAAGCAAACAGGTCACCTGATGGTAAGTGATCACTGCCGCCCATGAATATCCACAACGCTGGATCATGGATATGTTGCCGACCCAATTGGAAAAGGAGCGGGAAGGAAAAAGAATGAGAGGAAAGGGGTATTGGGCATCCATTGATAAATGGGCTAAATGTGATGTTAGGTAGTGGAATTCACAGTCATAAAGAAGAATGAGCTTGAGAAACAAGAACGCATAAAATTCAACTCAATTTAAGCATTTACTAGTAATTATAGACATATTATACATCTCATAATTTTGTATTCCTATATATTTTTGACGAATTTATGAATTTTATTTCAATTTCAGTCCCACCCCTTATTATTAATTGGGCTATTTTTTAGAATAATAATTACCCCATAAAAGCAGTAGCTTATTTTATACATTAATAACGTTTCTGTTGAGTTGTATGATTAGAAGTAATTTTGTGTTTGTCGTCAGGTGTACTACAAGAGGCTATCGGAAGAGGTGAGGTCGCTGTGTTGGGACGGGTGCAGCGTGCTGTGGATCGGCGGCGGCTCGGGCTGCCTGCGACAGTGGAACATGCTCACCGTCACGCAGACCAGCGAACTCATGATCCACAATGGTAAGGACACGATGTACATCCCGCCTATACGTCCCACTGCACAGAACGGACCTCCTTTACTACCGAGAGTTTGATTGAGACAGGATAGAACTTACCACGATGGCCAAGTGTGGTTTGGTAGTTATAATAGAAAATCTTCCAAAGGTATGTCTATTGTATGCAGATTTCTTCACGATGTTTTTCTTCGCCGCTACAGTAGTATTTTACTATCAATATGTATGTATGAGTCCAAAAAGTCATAGATGTACTCTGGGATTCAAACCCGTAAACACCGTGAACGTGTCACTCTGAGGACACGATACTTTACAAATATTCTTGTTTAAACATGTATACGTTGCTCTTGGCACACGCCCAAAGTTATTGAGTTCGCATATGGCCCCGACCTCACTGACCTAATGAGAGTTAGTAATGACAAACACATTATGTATTAAACACAGAATTAAAAATCTAGTATAAATATACACGGCCTAATTCATAGACAGTTTTAAAACCTATTTTAGTTATCCAATGTTTTGTCTTCTTCGCTTAAACTGAATTCAAAAGTCGTTCGATAAGGACAAAACATTCGATGACTAATACAAGTTTTAAATTGTGTACAAATAAGGCCGACAGGGTGTAACACTAAACGAGGGACATAATATACTGTATTGTAACCAAATATATCTACATGTGATACATACGACCTTAATATTAAGTAAAATTATTTTTCAAATTTCATTTATACTGAATAGAGTTATTGCAAATCGACTTTCTGATAGTGTCCGCGTGAATTCGTTCATTTCCTTTGTGTTGCATGCGCGCGCCGACGACTGCGCGGTGCGCGGAAGTGTGCGCGCACCTAAATGGCATTGATACTTCCTACAATGTGCTGTAAAAATACTAGGAGGCTTATGTTCAACAGTGGAGTTCCTGTGGCTGAACACAATGTTTTCAGAAAAAATCATCCATATGGCATATTTCCCCATAAGCTTCTACTATACCACGTGTCTTTATAGGTCTTTTGAATAAAAAAATCTACAACATGCACAATTACTTAAAAAATTGCATATAACATCGTTGGTGCACTAAAATATAGATAATGTGTAAAGCAAACAGAAGTAGAAATGATATTTTCCGACTTCCTCTTTGTCACCCCAATAATCCCACTCGCGACATTCCATTATTAATTTAATATTTACTTTTAGCTCGTGCCGCATAATACCATTATTATACATTGTTAGCACAACGAAAGAAAAAAGTCGCATAATCTATATATAAACATAGCTTTGCCATATAACGATGATTTGCAACTTTTTCGTCTTTTGGTATTGTATCACTTGAAGGGTATAATTTTGTCATGATTTTTTCAGTTTTTTTTTTGTCATTGGCATGAAATGTGGCGTACATGTCATCGCATTAATTTCTTGCTAGTTAGAGTTGAACCCCCACAATATTTGAAATAGGAGGGGAAGGTAGGGGAAGTAAGGATGTATCCCCAGGTATCTTAGACCTAAAAGAAATCGGCATGTTAACTATTATTTGGGCAGGGATAAGCTATCAGAGGCCCGTGTCAAATTCTACGTAGAAGTATTTCGTTTCCTATAGATGATTAGGTTTAAAGTGGCAAAAAAGGCAGGATAGACTTTGAGAAGGTACATTATTTCAAATCTGTTAAGCATGTACTCTAAAGGCTTTATTTAATAAACTCGGATGAGCGAAGGATTAACTTTAGTGCATGGCTTTAGAATTGACTCGATTATGCCAACGGGAAGTCCGCTACTGAACATAGGATTCCCCCACGAATCACCACCTAGACCTGTTGGAAGCGGCTTGCATCCAGCGACTTCCTGCGACCTTAACTAGGTCATCCGTCCACGTTAGGATTAGCAAGTTGAAGTGGCAGTGGGCCGGGCACATAGTTCGTAGAACTGGTGACGCTAGGGCCGAAGGGTTCTAGAGTGGAAGCTACGTATAAGCAAGCGAAACTTCGGAACGCCCGCAAAATAGTTAACTAGGTGGTATTTCGGGGTGCCCTATGTGACTTCTAAACCTATGTGAAAATAGTAAATAAAAAACTAGAGCTGCGATGCTCCTTTAATCTAGGCGCCTTGGGCGGTCACCTTACTGCCCCAGGCCCTAACGCCGCCACGGAGTCTTCATACTGTTGTTTGAACTGGTTATATACTGAGTTCATTGTATCATATTTAAAACAACATATCAGTTAATATACAACTAAAGATTACTGTGTTTCTTTGTTCCAGATGCAATAAATAGCATTTATTTCCACGAGAGTTCAAACACATTAGTGACAGCGAGTGAAGACAAAACAATTAAATTGTGGAAACTGACGCCGTGTTCTTGATGGAGTATTATTTTTTTATGGACAGTATTAATATTTTGTATTAACTTGGAAATGTGATATGATCTATAATAGAGCTTGTTTTAAAAAGAAAATATAACTATCTTTCACATTTATTATTTTATTTCATTAATTGAATATCACCTTGTCTAGTTTTTCTGTCTAACCCTATTCACTACTTACTTTGTATGGGTATAACATGGTTGTCTCAGCTACACGTACGGTATACTGTATGCTTAGCAACAACCATTTTAGAGAGGCAAAATATCGCATTGACTTCCTCGTTGGCGTAGTGTACTACGGTACGATTACAAAGCTGAGGTCTCGGGTTCGAATACCGGGTCGCGCAAAGTGATATTGGAGTTTTCTATTCATTATCAGCCCGGAATCAGGAATTTCTGCCCAATGTGGCGATAAGCTCGCCCGCTATCACATTGTGGAACGGGACATACAAGGCGAAATGTGGGTGTCCTGGTTACACCCAAGCCTACCCCTTCTGGGATAAAGGCGTGATATTTATGTATGTATGTAAAATATCGCATTGCAGTGCCAGTATTTTAGAAAAGATAATCAATGATTAGCTCTCAAGTTTATAGTTGACAATGGCACATTCTTTGTTCCTTCATGCCACTGTATAACTTTTGACTGAAGTCGTGACTCACAGTTTATAAAAATAACCATCATAAGAGCTTTTGTTATGTAAAACAATATCTGACAGTAGCATTTTGCGTATAGGGAGTATTTTACGATATAAAAAATCAACGATCAAAGTTACTTGGTTTGGAGCCTGAATCTTTCAATATAATGTGATCAAATTAACATGAACTTTTGCACCTTTAAAACGATGATTTATTAATGAAAACTTTTTGTTGCGTTTTTCAATATCACATAATATTATGTTTCTAGAATTTATTTGTTACTGGCCTTTGTTACATTCGGTATTATTCTTATTTACAATACTTAAATATTTCTGTTCGAACAGTCGATAAAAACTCATTATTGCAAATTATCTTTGTTAATTTTTCGTTGTTATTGATATTCAAGTTTTTGTACAAAACCAAAAAATAAATGTGTTTCGTGAGTAAATGTTATATAATCTATAGTTTGTTATTTTATAAAAAATATACCTAATCAACCAAAAGACGGGTTTAACAGAATTTAATCACGTTTTATTCTCAAAAATGGCTTTTAAAGTAATTATCTGATGGCAGTTACAAAAATAAAAAATCCACCGCTAATATGAATTTGTCCTATTTATAAAATGTGATTGCACATCACGGCCGTTTTTAGGTCAGTAGCCAGTACGCCATCCACCATTTTCATATCAAGATAAACATTTTGCCAAATCATAACATTTAATTAACAATTTTTATTTGTGATTGATGAAACTAATAATCTATGCCTACTAATGTTATAATTACTGTGAAAGCAGGTGTGTTTGACTGCCTCGGTGGCGCAGTTGTACTACGGTACGATTACAAAGCTGAGGTCTCGGATTCGAATCACGGGTCGGGCAAAGTGATATTGGATTTTCCTATTAATTATCAGCCCGAAGTCAGGAATTTGTGCCCGATGTAGCGATAGGCTCGCCCCCTATCACATCGTGGGACGGAACATACAAGGCTAAATGTGGTGGTTACACCTCTACTAGCCCTTCTGGAAAAAAAGATATGAGTTTATGTATGTATGTAAAACATATATTTATCATAATATTTATTTACTTTAAATTAGCATCTGCTTTAAACCGATGCTTTTAACTGATTGCTTAGTTTTAAAATGCTCGACGAAGCTTTTAAGGAAAATAAGTAAACAAGTAAGACTTTTATAAAGTGTTTGTTTCCTTAAAGGCGCTAATCTTCGGAACTACTGATTCGAATTGAAAAATATTTTAGTGTTGCGTAGCCTATTTATGTTTACCATAATTCTATGATCAATAGGAGCGGACCTTTTTAAGTTCTAAAATTATGCATTATTTGTAAAGGGATTTTTATAAACATGGAATTAATCCGTATTCATATAAATACGTTATTTAGAGGATTTCTTTTGGCTGCGACACTCTATTTGGATGTGAATGGATGGGATGCGATAGAGTATAGGGAACTGGGCAGATGAAGTGGGACGGGATTGCATGCCTTGACTTATGACTTAGGACAGAAAGAGAAGGGAGAGGACGGGGTGAAACGGGGTGGGATGAAAAAAAGCACTTAAAAACAGTATAAAGGACGGCAGTCACGTGTGTTATGATAAAATACAGTTAGTAGGTAAGTGAAATAATATGATGTCTGATGTGGACTGGAGTCAAAAAGTATCTGCACCCAGGCGAAGTCGAGCCAGGTCGCTTTTAATAATCTAGGTACAAATTGGTAGAGTCACGATAACATTATTGAAAACTACGCAGAAAAGATCGATACGACAAAATATGATTAGATTATATTCAAAGAATTTTATTCAAAAACTGGACATGTTTAACTTTATAGATTTCCATTGGATGGCTTTTATCAATAAAATGTTGGTTTGACATCTGATTTAATTATTTTCAAAAATTTTGATTGACTCGTAACGATCGTGTTGTAGATAACGTCATGTTTTCACCACCTTATTCTATGTTTGGTAATCTATAGAGACCTGGTAGAGAAGAGTCTCTAGAAAAAGGAGATATAAACTATTTCTAAAGAGAAAACTTGTATTTCATAAGCTAATTATGTATCGATGAAACTAAAATACCTGACTATTATAGCAACTATGGTTTTACATTTGTCAATATCGACGTTTTATTTTTATGGTAAAGTGGACATATGGAACTCGGACTTCAAAGAAATTCAGTTGTTATATGAAGAAGTAGCTAAAAGAACTAACTTGATCAGAATGATTTTTCACTTAAATCGTATTAGCGAAAGCCTGAGCGAGATCTCTACGGCGCCTTTTAAGTACTGTCTAAATCCAAACGAACAACAGTAAATGAGCGCCCTGGGGCCGTCGCCCAACCGCGCCCTACCCTAACGCCGGCTCTGTAACGAAACCTCCCTTTGGGCGGGGTACCTCAAGGCGGCGACGCAACGCCTTTCCGTCTGTGCTAAAACACTTTTCCGCAATGTTGAGTAAATTGTGATTGGTATGTTCGGCAACTGAAATAATTACCTATCGCGTTTGTTATACTGGTACGCTGTACGCTAAGTGATGACAAGGCATCAGATGATAAGTGAAAAGCAATCAATATAGAGCACCGACCTGCGAGAGATGGTTGTCGCGCGTTTCTAAACTGGATATACACAGAAACCACCAGAAAAGCTGTCATGAAAACTATAAATGTTTTAATGAGTCTTCCTTGCTACTCCTAAATTGGTCCTGTCTATACATAATAAACTTATTTTTATTTACATGAAAAACTGGCTACTATAACCTGACTGCGTACTATGCACTCCAAATCACAACCAGATCGACTAACTATCTCAGACATACTGGGTATAACCAGACTGCGACCGAAAACGAAGCCAGGTGGTAGAATTCGAAACTTCAAACATAATGCAATTAAAAAATATCGCTAAAGAAAGCGACGATATTTTTACAACTTTTTAATCAATAGTGTTTGGGTGGTAAATACATAGTTTTTGCTGAAATAATTATTTAAGCCGTTGCGTACCATTGTTGCGAAAAATTTAAAAAACATCGCCGCTTTTTTTTGCTTGGGTTACCTACTATGATTTTCCACAATTACATACAGTGGATGTTATCCGAGTAAATACGGATATATCAGCTAAAATATGTCCCGGGCAAACGTTCATAAAGTAATGAGAATACATTACATAATTCTGTCAATTTAAAATTCTAATACTAGTGATAGGTAGCGTATGTGTTTTTGTTATACGAACGTTATCTAACAAACAAAAAATGTATTGAATGGTATTTAGTTGCACAATGTATTGTAATTAGTAATAAGATAAACAAAACATCGCGAGGAGACTTACATAATTTTAAGTTATGATAATACTGTCAGAAACATGCTAATATGTGTTTAAATCTGTCAACAAAAAATATAACCTTTTGGAATTTATTCTCTAACAACATATTGACTTTAAGCGGGATTTGAAAATGGTATGTAATGAAGTAGATGATCAGGAGTGGGTAAACAGTACATTACAAGTGCATCTTTAGTACATTAAGGGCAATGGTGTAATTTGTAATATTACTGATTATTATATAAGGGTATTATTTCTATTAATTTGTTTATTTTGATAATTGGAATTTATTTGCCCTGACTCAGTTTTCTTTGATGTCAAATTCTTTTCATAATGCAACCAGTATTGAATGTGTCGCACGAATTTATAACCGTTTAATTATTTTTAAATCTTGAGCGAATCCCGGAAACGGCCCAGCTGTGGAAGCAGCAGTAGAATACACAGGTCCGGATGGAAATAGATGCAAAAGTTATTTCTATCTATCAGGGGACCTATAAATAAATAAAAGCTGTATGAAATAAGAACCGACAAACAATGTAGGAAAATAAAAGTGGGTGACCTCGAAAGCATTCACTATCTTCTGTTCCACACGACTTATACGTACACGAACAGAAAAAGGTACGGCAGTAGTATAACATAATAAAGGACTGGGTATTCATTTTAATGATAGAATTACTTCATTTGCGGTCACATAGAGCGGTTGTGTACTTTTATTCTTAATGTTGATGATAACTATTTGTAAATAATGGTTATGGTGTATCGTGGATTTCGGGCTGGGTATTGTCATGGCTGAATGGTTTGTTAAAATATGAATACTACTCTTTATTGTTTCTATGACTTAGATTTATATTTCAATATATACTTAAGGGTAAAATTTGTATATCTAAATTCACAATAAAATATACTCATAATTATCAATTAATATAATTAAAAATTTAATAACATGATAATTCAGTAAGATGATTAAAAGACAACAAATAATTCATCTACACAGTAACAGATTCTACCATAGTTTTCTTAATTAGCTCCCCAAAGTTTTCAGTAGTCTCTGTAGTATTGCTTTCCATTTGCGTTTCTGTGTGGTGAGACTGCAGGTCTGAAGCGTCCTGGGTAGTTTGGTCAGAATGGTCCAAGTTTAACAGCGTGTTGTGACTGAACCAGTTCTCATCATTCTCTACTTCTTGCAACTTATTATTATTCTGATATGGCATTGTCATTAAAGTAGTGTAATGAGAATCAATTTTATTTTCAGTGCTTACGCATTCAGCATTATTTTTGTACATTTCGTAATTATTCTGAGGCATGGCGTGGTACGTCTGGCTGTGGTCGTGCATGCTCGTGCTGGGTTTGTGCATGTAGTCTGGTACGTACATCTGGCCGTAATGACTAAACATAGTCATTTGTGAGTTGTGCGCGAATTCTTCGAAACTCGTGGCCGAATAGCTTTGTAACCCTTTGAAATGGTTGTCGGTGTGATGCTGTTCATATGCGTAGTTGAGATCACATGGAAACCTTTGTATATTGTTTGGGGTCGTCTCAAATCCCATCGTGTTGGCAGCTGGGTAAGGTGGACCCTTGCCTTGGAGTATGTTTGACGTGTAGGGATCCGCGTGGTTGTGGTGATTATTTGAGTTTTCAAAATGCATCATATTATTTTCATTTATGTTTCTATTGTTTGAATTATTATTTCTATACGCGTAGGTCTGGTCGTCTTGTATACCGTTTTGGACAGCAGTATTGTTCATGTCACAATGAATATTATTGAAGCTCCCCGAATTTACGCAGGATTCAACCTCTACTCTCGGAGAAAGGCTGACTTCTCGCAATAAACTATCTTCATGTGTTAGACAGCGTTCAGCGTTGTAGGAAGAATTGTTCAAACAGGGTACTGCAGTAGAACTGTGGGCCTCGGCCCATTGTCTTTTCGCTGCCTCTTGATTTTCTTCATTTTTCTTTTCAAGTCCTAATCTCATAAGTGTTTGAATAAAGTGAGTTCGAACCCTAACGGGATTGAACTCTATTCGACCAGTAGTGTTACAGCAGCCATCTCTGGTACATCCGCAGGGGAAGTTTAGTCTATCTACTTGGCATTTTATGCCAGCTAAACTGCACGAGCAGCTCTCAGGATTGCATGTTCCTTTGCAAGCACAGCCGCAAAATTCGCGCGAAGTCCTTATATCCCTACACTCGTCTTTTTCATAACCTTCTATTTTTCTAACACCTGCAGCTCGTAAAAGTGCTCTTCTTTGTCGCGTAGGAACTGGCTGGAGAAAATAGTAACTGTCCAAGTCTAACTCTGATTCAGATATGTCACTCGCTTCTTCTTCAGTGTCGCTCTCTTCACTGGATGAAAGTGACGCGCCTTTCAACGAATGGCGTTCACTTTTCAGCTGTTGTAATATTTGTCTGTGTAATCTTCTCTGTTCAAGGGCGTGTTCGGTCAAAGTGAACTTTTGTGCATGAGAATGTTCCCATTCCATTCCTAATGTAGAGCCTCCTTGCGATGGTACGCATGAAAACCCTTGTGCTCTAGGAAAATAGTATACTGTGACATTATCAAATCGTATGCCTTCTTTTCTTCTCTTAGGTTCTATGTCTTCTATAGTTTCCTCGACGCATTTTCTCTTAAGACTACTTCTTAACGGGGTTTCTGTTTGTGCTTTAGGGATATGGCTGTCGTCTTGTTCACTGTTACTATCGGTTTCATTAGCTCCACCAATTTGTTTTTCTGTTATTTCAGACTCATTTATGCTCTTAAGGCTACTTGTGCATGGCAGTGTAAGGTTGAAACTCGGTAATTTTATATCTTCAGTTACTTCCGACCCTAAACCCGAATCGCTGCCTTCAGACCTATCTTGCACTTCCTCTTCTCTTTCATTGAGAGCACTGTCCGGCGGGAGACTTCCTAACGCTGAATCTTCACTGTCAGCAGAAGCACTATCGGTTTTTAAATCGTCTATATCACTTAGAGTATCATTATCATCTATTTTAACTGCATAATCTATTTTACTATCACTGCTCTCATAAAACTGAGAGTTACTATTGCCGATTGCGTTACTTTGTTCATCATTAGAGCTAAGGTCCTCACTATGAGCGTCACTGTCACTATTCTTTTCGTCTTTCACCACATGAAAAACTTCTTCTTCTCTGTTTGCTATGACGACATCTGTTTCACATTCAATAGCCTCGCCAACATCTTGTAGGTCAATTGGTTGCTGATCAACCAGTTCCGGAGCTGCACCCTCCATGGCTACCTGAAAAGACAATCCATCCATCAGTCGAAGGAAGTCCACTGCTGAATACGGTTGCTAAATGGCAGTGTAAACTATTTTAGAAGCAGAGCGTGACGAGACGTTGCATGACAAACTCGAAGAGATTAATAAACAATAATTAGTCGAAAATATCGCTGCACCAAGTGTAAATATAGCCACCAATGTTCCGATAGAACAGTGCACGCCACCTGCACCCAAACGAACGAACCAGCATTATAAATCAAACAAAATGATAATTCAAAACCGGTACCTATTTCAAAAGACTGTGGCCTCGACTAACTTCACCGGTGGTATTCGTGTGCACGCCGCCGAATTCTCCAGTCCATGATGATCACTACACGCGCTTTCAATCACCGTTTTTTCAGTCTTATCATTATTTTAATATTGAACCTAGCGAGCATAATTTATATGAATTCGGACATCACAATTTAGTCGCCACGCAATAGTCACTCTAACTGCACACAGTCTTAAGGTTCTTATTGCATCACATCACTCCACGAGCCGTTGTGTTTTAACCCTATTTATTTATTTTCCGCCTTATTTTGACAGCAACATTCTTTGAGATTCGTAAAGACTGTTTTATTACTTTTCTGCCAGTAATAATTGTTCTCACGCACACAAGCGATCAATTTGAATGCGATAAATAGTTGGGGAAATATTTTAACGTAATATCATCACTGCTCGGTTGCACTGATAGAGGCCACTTTTACTACACCGATCTCACAGTTCCTACCTCGCGTAATCGCGTTGGACGACTCGAGCGACGCAGGCAAGTTTTTATGCGATAAAATAGAAAGGGCGCTCTGTCCGCTGTGCGCTGTGGGAACAGCGGCCTTCTGAATTTAGCAGCGTATGGTATGCGTTGTTCGACGTGACGTTACCTCCCCCCGCTCGCCGCGCCCCGGCCTTGCGACCCTCCGCACCGCGTTCACCCGCCGAGCTCGCGCAAGCGCGTTCCGTTTATTGTGTATGCTGTGATACCAGGCCCGGGGCTTGAAATTCCCATAATTATTATTATAGGATTCGCATAATTACGTCATTTAATAAAAATATTCAAATTTATGTTTAAATATGTTGCTTCAGGAATACTATTTTGTTTTACATTTCAATACTTTTATAAATATGTAAATAATTACCAAAATTTGCAAGGTATGCCAGTAATTTTTTTATCTATTTATTGCTTTAATGTTTAACTTTTTACCAATACGTCCCTTCTCTTAATCGTAGAAGAGATCCTTGTTCAGGAAAGGGACAGTGTAACTTATTAATTAAGTACTGACATTATATTATTATTTTTATAGCATAATATCAATATTTATAATTACGTGTCTCTACATCTGTTACTTAAGAACCACAGTAATATTGTGGTTTGTAATAATAAATATCTGGAAGTTATCGCATTGTGGATACTGTAGCAACACAGGTTCACAACCTTTTGCTCTTGGGCCAGCTCGACAGGTCTCGACCGACATAGTCGTCTACATCATGTCATGATGCTCTATACATAAGCTAGCTATGCCACTCCGATAACAGATATTACTGCTCTGTATTTAAACCATTCCCGTAGATATTATTACAATGCGTATGTTTACAGGAATATATTTCCGTTCCCGATGCGTAGGGTAATCGGCCGCATCTATTTTTAAAAGAACTATACAATATTGCAGCGTTTTGTTCGAGTACGCAAGTGGACGTGACGTCTTGCGTCGTCATTGTAAAGTGTGCTGTACAACAGGCGTTCTTCAAATAAATTGGCACTCGGCGACGTAGGGCGAGGTGGCGGGCTATACGTACCAACCAGTACGTATACGATAATCAATAGATATTTTCAGGAGGCTTTCGTGGAGGGCGAAAGCGACGCTTCCATAGCGCCGTCTCGCTCTCTCCTGTAATGTATATAGAATATGGTAAAATGTTCCAACAAACAACTTATTTGTATTAATGTGTTTAACTTAAGCAGTTTAGTTTATCATGGAAATAATAGATGTGTTCACTTTGGCAGCAAGTAAAATGTTAATTATATGGTATCAATTATTTTAATTTAAGTAGTATAAATACAACAAAAATAAAATTGATTGGATTATCGAGGGTTTATGTACTGAATAAAGTGATAGCAGAAAGCCCCATACATCGCAATATAATTTTTATCATAATTTTCTATACCTATTGAACATTGCAATCGCCAACACATATATGTTGCTATCATATCTTCACCTTTGACATTCAGTTAATATAAATACATATTTCGCGATAAGAGCATTTATAAAATAAGCGATAGCTTTTTATAAATAAATAGACTAGTATTATTGCAATAATTATTGTTACAAATGCATCAATGTTTTGTCTTCAAACCGATTGCATTAATACAATCAATACAATTGAAAATAAGTTGATATGTTTTCTAAAAATGTTAAAATAGGTCAAGAAGTGGCTATTGTCCACTTTGCAGCCTTTGTATTTCTTTTGTAACAAGGAATTAAAGAGGCAGATTAGAGTATTACCTTATAATAGAAAGTACCTGCTCTTGGAGGATTTTTCTTAGAAGAGATTAAGGATTTTAGTAGTCGTAGGAGCGTTAAAAAACCACATGGCTCGAAGTTCAATGCTCTGTCTTAACTGAATCAGTTGTCTGTTTAATGATGACTAATCATAAGTCACACGGCAATAAATCTTGTCAATAAATTATGAATGTAAGATCATTCATAACGCGATGGTATGGTGTCATATTTCTAGTTTACATGCCTGTCAATGATTTAAATTCTGGGACGCCTTTGGGTAGCAGTATTATGAGTCTATTTTTACTGTTTGGTTTTTTTTAAATAAAATGTTATTTTAAGCCGATTTACAATTTGGTGCGGTTGTAAACTGTGTGTTACTTTGCACTTCGCATCAGACAATTTGCAATTATTTTGTCAAGATATATGTATGTATATGTTGAATATATTGTATTTTATCCTTGAAAATACTTTCAAGGGATAATAATACAACGAGATAATTTTAAAATATTAACTACTGATGTCAGTAATATGTTTGCTCATTACTATTTATAGCAGAATCAAAATTAGTCATGTAAATTTGTTGCATGTATTATCAAAATAAAAATACGAGGTAAATCTTCAATCCGCAACGGGCTTACAAAGTCACTCATGTTAAAAACTTCACAATACGAAACGCGATCATTTTATACAACAAATTGAAAAACACTGGGCCGAACCAGTTCGATAACAATGGTGAAGTTTTTGTTCTGTTTGTATGTAACGAGTTTTTTATCTCATTTCTAACGGTGTGCTACTCGGCGCGCCGCCACCGGTCCCAGTGTAGGTTCCACTAGGACACAGTACATACCTACCGCGTCTAGTATAGGTACCTCGTCCGACCGTCGCGTCAGCGTGTTCCGCGAACTAAAAGATGGTGTTTAATCGTTCACATGGTAACCTCCGTGAAAAACAAACCATGGCTACATTAATGCCATTACAGCACGGTATACCTATCAAAGACGTATAGCCTGAATAAATTATAGACAGGCAGATACATTAGTAGGTATGGGCACCCACAGCGCGGGGTGCTGGCGTGGGGGCAGGGGTGGCAGACAGGGGTAGATTAAATTTCGTACCACATCGCTAGCTGGCTCAAGCTCGCTTGTATTCATCACCGTTAGGGTTGCAATTGCTTCCCGCCGTAGTTTCGCAATGTTCCCCTAGCGTGTGCGGGAGCGGTGCACGTACTGAGTACTCGGTTTGCTTTATGCGTCTCTCGCCCACTGCTCTACGTACGCATCTCAGATAATCACTACGGCACTAAGCAATAAAGGCTATTATTCAAATATGTATACATTTGTTTGGTTAATTATCACTTCCTTGAAAGGTGAAGTATCGTAAATAAAACCACATAATTATGTGCTCTATATAAGAATTTTGTGAGGTTTATCCGACTGTCAATCGAATTACGCCCGTGTCCTACTCTTAGATGTGTTGATGTTAGGACAAGCCCACGGGTAAGACTATACGCTAAAACTCGTTTTATTATAGCTAAAATCATGTTCCGTATAACGTGACATTTCACTGTGAGATACGAGCGGGTAGAGAAGAAGATTAAAATATGCCTCTTAATTATTCAGTAGCCTCATTTTTAAGTCGTCTACTTAGATCAATAATTATGTAGTAAAACTTGGCGCGATCAGAGGAAAATATATAATTATGAAGGTTTTATAATGTAGACTAAGACAGGAATGTCATTGGTAAAAAAAATAGAGCCCTCCAAACTTTTTTTGGCAAGGTAAACAACTTGGCGGCGAATGAATTTTACTGTTTTTCATATTCGAGTGCATTGGCTTATATGGAGATATTACATAGTCGCATTTTCCTTGTTGATATAGACTAACGACTGAGGTTCATGGCCTACAATAACACACGATGATGTATACCTATATACGCTATTTTATTCTGTGCCTTTCAGACCGTTTTAATTTAATAAGGTTTAATGCTACATAGATAAAACCTGGAAACCTCTGCATACTGTAACGATTTAAATAAAATCTGCGGCATGTAAAGTCTGCCAACCCTCACAAGGCCAGCGTGGTGGACTATATAGCGTAACCATCTCAATCGTATTCTCGAATATAGAGGAAGCCCGTGCCCTGCAGTAGGCCATATATGGGCTGCTACAGATACAGACCGACAGATAATACACGCTTCCATTACGAGCATACAGCCTAATTACGTTTCCCAAGGTGTATTCTTTTTTGAAGATCCTCTCAGTAGTTCCAACTTCATACGTAAAAGAATTGAATATAATTATTTTTTATTATCTGCCAAGGCCATCAGCGCCAAACAGACTTGAACCTCGCTTGGAATTATTGATTTGCCATGACAAGTCTTAGACGTCGTGTCTAAACTGTCTACCTGAAATTAAAATACCTAAATATCCTCGTTAGTTGATAGTCGATTAAGATAAAGAATAATGCGGGTTTCGCGTTTACTTTGAGGCAAACGATATCTTTTACACATTGCAGGTATACCGTATACCTATTATTTTCTTAGTTCCGATGTCAATACAACCAAGATTCAATACATATTTGAGTGCTTAGTGCATTTAAAATTACTTATTGTAAATCACTTTACGCAAGTTTTTGCCGTAAAAGATAAACAAATGTAATGAATCTATTTTAGCAAATACTTTCTTAAGTAATGTAATCATCGATATATTAGTAATATATACTCGTATATTACCTTTGTTTTCTTATTTCTATAATATCAATCATAATTGTTTTTATACATATAAATCCGTATTAATCGTATTGTCATTTCTTTCATGACTACAAACCTACCGAATTAAAAATCCCAATTTTCAAGAACTTTTAAACCACTTCCACGGTCTGCATAAATACTTACTACCAACCAATATAATATTATAATGTACTTATATAAGAGAGGAGGGAATGCCCGCCAGCACTCTCATTTTCTGTGCGTCTTTTTTCCTCCCAGCCCTACCTGAGTGCATTTCATAGCCGTGTGATGCCTACTTGTAGACAGGTTGCTGTATAACTATTACTCGTATAGTGGCTAATATTTATTTATTATTACAATTCCAATTTAATTCAAATTATACATATATTTTGGTAGAACCTTGAGCAAAGAAAATTATCATATATTTGAACGTTGAATTTGTTGAAAAAAAGGTAATTAAAATGGAAAAAACAATGTATGAAAACACAATGTATTAGAGTATAAGTAGAGTTAAGCAAGATCAACGCTTCATTTTTTTACAATTGTCCAGTAAACAACTGTTCAATTTAGACTGTCGTGAGAGTTATATAACATATCATTATTGATCAATATGGATAAATATATTTATATTTAGTAACACCGCCTATGGCCTATGGCCTATTGGTAACGGACCAGACGCGGCTGCCTACATGTTTACGGTGGTCGCGGGTTCAAATCCCAGGGCACACTTCTGACTTTTCGGAGTCATGTGTGTATTGATAGTCAATCACCACGCACTATAACGGTGAAGGAAAACATCGTGAGGAAACCTGCATACCATAGCGATTTGTATAAATTTCTATGGTATGTGAAAGTCCGCCAACCCGCACTAGGCCAGCGTGGTGGACTATATGGCCTAACAACTCTCAATCGTACTCTCGATTGTAGAGGAGGCCCGTGCCCTGCAGTGGGTCGTATATGGGCTGATACAAAAAAAACACCGCCTATTACTTTCTATACTCAATTTAGGAATCTTAATAAGCGAAATATTAGTGGAGCTCGTAACACATATTTTTATTAAAGTAGCGGTTAAAATTGTTCAGCAATAAGTACAGCGCGGCGACAGAGCATGATTAATGCGTGTCCAACACGCCCTTGTTCGGATTTTTACCTACGAGGTATTTAGCACGATTTTTACTAACATATGTTTTCAAGCATTTTATTGTTTATATTTTGGGGCAGTAGAACTTCGAAGTGTTATTTGTAAAGCTTCACCTTTTTATTATTTAAACCATATCGCACTCCCGGTGCAACACTGTCACTTATGAAAAAATGCTACCTTTCAGGAGAAGCATTTAAAACTTTGACATCGTATAAAAATATGACACAACAAAAAACGACAATGACATTCACGCCCTCATACGGAAACTATGTGTACTACGAAAGTAACATTATCGCCCCAAGTAAAGGGGTGCTTTAGGTTAGTTATTACATAATATTTAACTAATTATTTATTGCAATTTTTGCATAAGTGACAGTGTTGCACCGGGGGTGCGATATAGTCATTAATGAGGACTATATTTTAATTGTCATCTCCAAATTATATGGGGTCGAAGCAATAGCATTTATGTTGCAAATAAAGCCTCAGGATGTTACGAGCAGTGGTGCCACCTGCTTAATGTAATCTCTTACTACCCCAACGAAAATATATATTATGTCTATATTATTTTGTACACTCATAGTGAAAGGATTGCGGTATTTAAGATTGTGAATCAATCTAATAATGTTATCAAGTAGCATCGATGTATTTATCACTCTTATCATTAGTCATTGTTTACAATGATTTACGTATATTAGCCCATGTAGTCACACTATTTCTGCGTAGTAGATGTTCCCTAAATTATATCAACACACGTGTTTACACGGCTGTCCCAGTGCAAGTTAATAACCGCGTGGTTATATCTTTTTAGACATGCCAATGTGTGAGATGGCTGGTAGCGGTTAGAGACGATGGACTGAAGATTGAGCTCAGTGGCTTGCCATACGAGAGGCCTATGTCCAGGAGTGGACGCGGAAGGGCTGCTGATGATGATGAATATGCAGTTTTATTCAGATAGAGCACCACCTATACCCGCGAGACGATTTATTATAATTGCTCGATGGTTGCAATAATCGCGCTGGCGTGTTCAATTGCGCCTGCAAGTTTTGTTTTACATACTCGTACAATTATATTTTATTTATAAATTATTGATGAGAACAGGAACCACCATAGATTTCACAACATTCTATTCTACTTGGATAATACGAGTATTTAGAATTATTAGGTAGTGTTTAGCGTTTGTTTACAAATGTATGGATGTGTTACGTCACAGTGTAGCAACAGCATTGCAATACTCTTCCTTTCTTTACATAACCGTATTCGCGTGGAACTGTCATTAAAATGTTATTGTCTTGTCGCATTCAATTTTCTATGTTGGAAAGTTTTATAGACAAATATGACATAATCGAGAAATATGGGTTCTGGATTTCTTCTCAAGTGAAGTAGAATCCAGACCTAGTCTAATCTTAGTGTTACTTTATTTTGATGCAGACTGTACAAAGCCTTATGAATTACATTTTACTATGAGATTGGGGTGTATGGATCAGCTCTGTTGGGGTACCATAATTATATTTTGAACTTATGACAAATCAGAGACATCTACAATCATAAGCTTCTCCCACATTTTGGAGTACTTAGGGCCAGAGATTTAATGAAACGTGTCGCTCTCCATTCATAACCACGCCCAAACGTACTCGTCTTGTGTATACGTAAGTACACATAGTATAACAAGCCTGACACTTGGAGAATTATTCCAATAATAATAGATCCAAAATAATGATATATTGATAATGGCATTGTAATAAGTAATAACGTTACCGTGGACGATAAATCGTTTGCGAAATCCGCTCGAAATCGCTTTACTTATTAAATATTACATCATAAGGTTTTCTTTATTATTCGTTTTCCTTGTTACGGTTACTATGGGTAGATACTAGATAGGGTGCTTGATGAATTGTCTCTGCTAAAGACAGACGTTATTTGGATTCTTGTATAAGTTATCTATAGATCTAATTGCAGATTTTTTTGCTAAGTGTCTGTTATTTTTAATTAATTAAGCTCTCTTTGAGGTATGCTTTTCGGGTCATCATTATCTTTAGTTACCACTCAGGTGATTTTAGCAAGAGTAATTTTATTAGAGAAAATATATTTGGATTACGTGGTATTGGTATACTTTGATACCCTTACTTTCATAACCTCAAAGTTCATAACAAACGGAGTTATGTTGGAATTAAAAAACTTTAATTTGAACTGTCGTTGTATTTTGATTAGCGAGGTATTCACGAATTTATTAATAAACACGGAATTGCATTGAGTGCTAGGCAACCATCGTATTGTAGTAACATTATTGAATATTATATTGAAATTAATAGTAAAAAAATCGAGTAAATTCTAAAGCCTTGGACTAAAGTTAATCCTCAGCTCATCCGAGTTTATTAATAAGGCCCTTAAAGTACAGCCCATAGTTTGATTTAAATTGGTCTGGTTATGTAACTACGGCCTCGGTATGTCGCAATATAATTATAAAAACCACAATTTAGAGCAAGTACAAACAAAGTAAAGAAGCGACGGTATACGGTTTAAAAAATTAGTAACTATCCTTTATTACAAATTAAGTTTACCAAACCGAAATAGGCCAACGTTTTCCACCAAAGCCTAATCCCTCCTACACTACATGGAATAGGAATCCTACATTGTAAAATTGTATTTTAGTAACCGTATTAATTTCCAAATGTTTTCTACTAACCCGAACTGTTTTTCGACCGGTTTAAACATTCAATACGTGACACATTAGATGCGGGAACTAATACGTCATAGCTAGTCGATGTTTCAGGAGGCATTTATAGATTTTTTCGTCATCCCGCGCTTAGAATAGAAATTGACGCAAAGCTCCTTGATACGTAGATTGTTGGCGTTGACGAAATTAAGAATTTGTAATATATCACAAACATCAGTGATTGTATCTATAAAAGAGTCAAAGGCTTTTGCATAGAAATCATGACTTCCTAGCACATCCAAAACAAAATTGAGACGATAATTAGCTCGGCAATCTATAGATGGCACTAACAGCTCTGCCTATCTCTTCGGGGATGTAGACGTGAGCTTATTCATTTAACAGCTACAGATTACTATCAGGTTTACAATCTAGCATTCTTGCAGTAGTTAATTTTTATATTCTTTTTTGCGCATTACATAAATAATTCAATAACTCCTAAACAACTTTATGTGACCATATGTAGTAACGAGGTTAGTCAAAGAAATAATTAGTTGTCGCGTGGTTCCTTTCGAAGTATTTTGTCGGCCATGCTCAGTACTTTGTTTTTCATTTTGTTATGCCTTGTATGGAGTATTTTGTGAGGTCATGGAAGATTACAATCTAGTATCAGAGGACGGTATTAAATAATACAGCAAAGTCATTTGGGGGACAATTAATTCATGTTCTGGTGTACGGTTTTGATTGTAGCCAAATCGTATAATGTTTACTGTAGGAGGAACTACAAGATACGTTTAAGTCTGTAATATTTAAATCCGAAATCGGCATTTGTTGTTGTTGGATCGAATTTGCGATCTGTACTGATGAAAAAAATGTCAATGGGTTTAATTCCACACAATCACTGCTTTAAATGGAAGATAAGGCCCCAAAATAATCTATAACATCTCAGCTACCTGTTTTATTTGTTATGTAAATATGAAGTTACAGACATAAATAACAAAAAAACAAATATGCAGACAGACGAGTCCAATAAAGAAAAAAGAGACGCTAAGTGTTGCAATAAATTTTTAGAAATAGAAAATAAATTGAAAACGCAGATTACGTAGTGTAGCGACAGACATTTCACCCTGTTGGCAAATGATAGTGATGTAACTTAGTGCGCAATCGACCGTCCGCGTTATCGACTATCGAGATTTGCCGATAAATGAACTGAGTACAGCATCAAGATCATTAGTGCAAGGTGAACTTTGAGTGTGTAGATGATTATTGTCGAAAGATTTTCGCAATGCATTTTATGAAAAGTTAGAAAGTAAGGATATGTCTTTTTTTATCGTGTGGAGACTTTGTATCTTGATTTTTTGTAGTTCTACCGATACATACATATGTAGGTACCTTCCATAAAAGAGCATTATTAAAAAACATGAACATGATTCAAATATTGTTTGTCAAATTTATCAGTAAATTGAGAATGAATAATAGAATATAAATAATATAAGAATATGTTTCCTCTTAGCTTTTTTATTCGAGGAAATTTTGCATAGCGTTTGCAGGTGATTCACAAAAAAGGTTGCTAGCTTCGGTCTTTGCCCCGTCACCGAACAGGTAGTATGGCCTCAGGCGTGTGCGCTTCTCATAGAAAAAAGAAACAAACAACGGGTTTGTTTCCAAGATTTGTTTAGACTTTAGACCCACTAAGACCGACTCGAAGTTGAAATTGGGCCGGGGAAAAACACACTTCAACCGAATAGTATATAAAGCTTAATTCTCTTTTTAAAATTGGACCTCCAATGTAACCACATTACGTCGGATGTGTGTTTATGTATTATCTATTTGAAGTATATTGTATAATAACTGCCCGGATCATCAGTGTTCGCTTGACGGGCAAAATAACTTTTCCGGCTTACTCACTACCATGTCAACACATTGGATGATCCCAAAATGCGACACGCTTTCATGGATTACTATTGCTGCTTTCACAACTTACAAACAATATTCTCTATCTAACGGAATACAAATATCCAACAACAGTATTATTCTACGTTAAACAAAGCAAAAATATAAGCACAAATGCTCATATCACGACACTTCGCTTGTCCGTCTCTATCAATCCTTATCACACTTACGTGGCTTCAGCGCGACGCGATTTTTATTAATATTCCAATAAGATTTGCTTATGATTTTACAGCCACCCGCTTAGGTGGCGGCGAATCTTCCGGCACAATAATCCTATCACGCGAAGGAAACGATTTTATAATCCCGGAACTTGCATAGACACGACAGTCTTCACTGATTGCAAACAGAAAAATCTCAAGAACAAAATGTAATGGACAAAATAAAAAAAACAGTATTTGTTTGTAGTTGCCATACATATTCTATGACAGAATATTTATAAATATAATTTATTAGACAAATATCTTCTAATATCTGTTACTCATACGATGTGGTTTTTGAGAGTTATCTGTGTCTGTATCATGGCCATATACACCCCCCTGCAGGGCACGAGCCTCCTCTACAATCGAGAGTACGATTCAAAGGGTAACCCCTTATAGTCATATAGTCCAGCACGCTGGCCTAGTGCGGGTCAGCGGATACCTCGAATTATTTGGAATGAATATTGAATAATTCTTGATGTTATACATTAAGTTGTTACGTAAATATGCCTTCTCTTAAATCTTTAATAAAGTATTGAAATAAAACGAATTCTTACGGATTTTATCGCGAATTTGATTTAATTTTTACTTTTTATTTCGATGTGTAATATTCGAGTAAATCTAAGAAACCACTATACTTTAATAAACTAAAGAATTTCGATGTGTAACATTCGAAGAACATTCGAATCTAAGAATCCATTATACTTTAATAAAGTAAAGAATGAATTTTCCTTAAGGATATTGTAATGACGGATTCTACTCCATGATTAAGGAAAGGGCGGGGTATATGTCAAACGAGGGCGTGAAAGCTTGCATTTTCTGTATATTTGTAGTATAAATAGTTGCTGGCTAAAGGGATTGTTATATTTTGAGCAAATATTATTTTATGCTAATCTTAATGTTGTGCTCTTAGGTACTTTTTAGGTACTGTTAAGTACTTTAAGAATGACCTAAGATATACTGACAGCATTACAAAAACATTATTTACCGAACTCGACCGGAAATAAACCACAAATAAGTATATTTATGGTTATTTGTGGTTTAGACAAGTATTTCGATTTCCTCAATAGACGAATATCGACGAAATGTTCTTAACGCATAATATTATATTATGCATACACAGTAATGTATAAGTGGTTTCATTTAACGTCATATAATAATTATGATACTATTAATTTTTCAAGCCCCAGATAAAACTTACCCATCAATTAATTTATAACACGATAGAATATAAAATTGATGCGGCCGCATGATTTTGTTAAAACAGCTGTATTTTTCTATTTGTTTATATTATGTTTTATCCGAAGAAATTTTTAGGAAGATAAATAAATAAGATCTCATCTATCTACGTTTGATTTATTTAAACTATATACACACTCTATCAAAGTGTGTTATATATTATGTAAAGGGGCTTCATTGTTAAAAGCACATAATAGTTCGGCGCATTAAAAAATCCATACTCTTACATATTCGTTAAATTGCCATCTATCGAGACGTTTCTGAACTAATTGGCAACATTCACAAGAGTCTCACATGTGAGAGAGTGGTTGCGAAGAACCACCGCTGTGTGACAGCATTAGACAAATCAATATTTTGTAGCAACTACTGTTACTTGTCCAAACAAGAAAAAAAAGCCTAAAATCTTCACTTAATATTTCATTTTTAAAAAAGAGTTTAGAATCGACACGATTGCCTGAGAAATTTTAGCAGTGTTAGAGTCAAAGGACTGATTTAAAATTTTTACCATCTTGATACCCTACCTAAATAATGTTTATATTTTCTTTTTTTTGTCTTAGTTTACCTGTTACGGGTTACAAGTTGTTTATTTTAATTTCCTTAGTGCCACAAGATACATAGGCGAAGCTTGGATCTGGGAACCCTTGATCACCTTGCTTGAATCCATTATATTTGTTGGTAGATTTTTTTTTTCTTCAAGTGAAACAATAAAGGCACTTTTATGCTAAGGAAACATTTTTGTTTTATAAGTGATATGAAAAATTCATTTTCAATTCATTTGATCTGCTATTTACGTCATACGGATAATATAACATTGAATGATATGATGTTATCAAGCTAAAACTTATCGCTGCGTATGTTATAGATTGCGTGTTGTTTTTAGAAATAGATAAAGAATTATGACGTGTGTTAGGCAATTAATACATTCAATTATACGAGTAAAATCCTCAAAAGAAAATATCTGCCATTTGCTTAATTATTAAATAAACAACTAGAGGCCAGCCCGGCTCCGCCCAGGTGCAGATACTTTTTGAGTCAGGTCCACATCAGCAACTTATTACTTCCTGTACTGTTTTATATATATTCAAACTCAATGTCGTACTCTGTACTGCTTTTCCCATCCCATTCCGTCCCGTTATATCCCGCCCTGTCCAGCCCCATCTTCACTCATGTAATCCTGTAATATCTATCCCTTTCGAGTTTACAAAAAGTAACAAATATATTTAAATTTCTTGCTCATCCTACGGAAACACTAAATTCACATCGATCAGTTACAAATTTATTATATGTACCTACAGAAAAAATATTATATAGATATGATCGTATCCAACATGTTGATAAATATTTCTGTCTACAATGCATATGTAGGGAGTACAGTGTACACTACAACTGATTAAAGTAGGTAATTACACTTTGCTGTAAAGAGAAAAATTGCAAGGACACACCTTTGGTTAACTATAATATGTATTTTGGATTGAGGATATCTATTTCCTTTTCATTATTTTTTTAAACTAAGAAAACTAAGGAACATTTTTAAATAAAAATATAAATTATTCTAGAATACCACTTATATTTCCAATTAAATACATAAAACATAGAAAAAAATCGTATTGTTAATATAAATCACAACATTACTTTGGCTTCATAATAATATTATATCTTAAAAGAGATTACAATACCTTAAATATAATCTTAACGTACATGACTTTTTATGTGAAAAAGTAAGTATTCTATTTTTTTTTCATAAAATGTTGCTAGTCTTAAAGTATTTTTGATGAAATTAAAATTTTATTTTATTTTGGAAATAAACTTTCTTAAAGAAAGTAAACAGATTCGTGCGCTACACATTTTAAAAAGGACAGAATAGTTAATACTCTTACACATCTATCTAAGTGCAGATTATAGGCTTAACAAGGAATCTAAGTCTTAAAGTATATATTAATTTATATATTATCTACTAAATAATGACTATATCTATATTTTCGAATTTCGCCCATTCACGCCTCATTAATAGGCACGGTCATCCGTATCGTGTTAGGATGCCAGTAAGCAATGTACACTTGCAATCATACTACTTATGTTATCCACTCGCATTTTTGTTACAAATATTAAAAAGACTTATATTATATATTATAGTCCGAAACATAAGTTTCAGCTATATAATCACTTCTGTAATTAGAGACATTCATTGTAATAAAAATATTACTCCAGCATTACTAATGAAACCTTATAAAAAAGTATACCTAAACGTGTTCATCGCGAAAAGAAATGCGTGTATAATTTGTTTTCTGTTGCTAATTATAAATATAAATAAATATGCCCAACATAAATAAATAAATACACCCAACAGTCACATTCATAGTCCTGATCCCACATTCAGATCAATTAAGTCTTGTGTCGTGGGTATCAGAAGCTACGAGAGACTTTTCGGTCTCACTAACACCCAGACTCGAGACAAATACTTGTTGGCCTCACAAACATTTGTCTCGGTGCGGGAATCGACCGTGCGGCCTCTCGTTTCACAAGCGTCGTCTAACCAACCGCGCCACGCAGGCAGTCAAACGTCAACTGTTACGATTACGGCTCACATCTACCTTTATTCAAAAGTAGGAAAGTACTTTCTGCGCTATGATTTTCATTTAATCCCACACTATTTTCAGTTACATGGAAATGCATATATTATATTATATTATCATTTTTATATTATTATAATCATCAGGCATTAAGTCCACCTATATTCAATTTGTATAAATTGTTAAAAAAAAATACAATTCACACATTTTTAAAATATTGTGGCATACATTAGCAGAAATCTCCAGACTAGGTCAATTTGCACGTGACACTTCAAGTATGTAGATATCACGGCATTTCATTAACTAAAGTCTATAATTGGGTATGCTACGCAGTTCGTGACATAAGAAAATATTGGTAATTTGGCGGGCTATAGGTTTTAGCCAAAAGGTTGTTATTTACACAAGGTTACTTATCTATGTGTATAAGGCCCAATTGTATAAACCAACTTTGACGATAACTTTAATTTTGACATTTTGAGATTGCAAGTATGCTGTATCAGCCCATATGTGTCCCACTGCAGGGCACGAGCCTCCTTCACAATCGAGAGCACGATTGAGAGTGGTTGCAAGATGAGTATTGTTAAGTGAGATTGCAAGTATATGAGATTGAAATTATTAAAGTCAAAGTTATGGGCAAAGTTAATTGATGCAACTGGGCCTTAGTTTTTTTTTATAATCTCAAAAAATAGTGCATTTGCTGGCTGACTTATCATAATACTACGCTACTTCTGAGCTAATAGGAGGGAAATCGAATATATTTTTGCTACTAAAATCTACAAGCTACAATCTAATACGGGTTTCTAATGTCTGTTCCCGAAAATACATTAATTTCATACACTGTTTATCGCAACGTCATATCCTTAAATATTAATAATTATTAATCCTCGTATCGATTATACTTTAAACTACATTAAACATTAGAAACACTACTCGATTTGGCACATTGATTCATCGAACTCCTCACGGAGTGAAATTTACAAGTTTTAAATACTAATGTGAGTACATTATCTTTAATTCTAGTTTACATTAATAGGTATCTAGAAAACTTACAATTACATACATAAACATCACGCCTATTCCCCAGAAGGGTAGGCAGAGGTGCAACTAGGACACCGGCGTGGGTACGTTCCGCCATATGTGTTCCGTCCCATAGTGTGGTAGGGGCGGAGCCTACCGCCATTAAATCTCAAAATAAATATAAAATTAAATAAGGAGAATTATTTTATGCTCGGCTTAAATTTATACATTTAACGATAATTTCAAATGAAATTTCAATAAGCGAACTATTAGTAGCTATAATGAGCAAATTATTAGGACAGCGAAAGAATCTTAATTTATGGGAGATACACCTAGTAAATGCAATATCTGTAATCTTTATCATAGCATGTATGTACGAATGTAAGCAATATGCAACCATTACAATTTTAATATAATTACATTGGTACCTAAGTACCTAGGTATAGGTGAGATAAGATTCTAAAATTATGATGAGTAACAAAGTGAAACAAAAATCTTTTTACAAAATATAAAAATTATAAATGGCGTTATTACATTGAGCAAAATCCACTAAAGTGGGTAAGTATATAAAGTATCGTTAATTATAATAGCGAAGATTTATATGTAGAACACAAGTTTTTAATTAAATTTCCCATATGTAGTAAAAGTAAAAGGTACAGAACGTTATTTTATTATATATAATAGAATTAAAATGCAAAAGCAACCTTTATTTCTCGCAATTTGCTAAAATATTAGAATTGCAGATATTCCGGTCATATCTACAAGAAAATAGACATATTCCCTTTTATAATAGAAGTCATGTCCGCATGTATCTATCGTTCATCGTGGGATAAATATATACTCGTATAATGGTAGTCTTTATTTAAACAAGTAGATTGCGTGTCGTATTTATAATTGGCAGTAATTTACGTTAAAATAAAGATAAAATAAATCACCATTAGTAATAAATAATAACTTAGCGAAATAGAAGAGTTTACATGATATTAATGTAGAATAATGACTAAGAGGTCGCAAATAGTTGAAGTAGGAAGAATTTGCAAGAAAATTCCTTAAGTTACCTAGGCAACGATAATTTATTTAAATATGAAGTCAAGATTTATGTCTGCTCTGTTCTTGATTTGTAAGATTCATATTTTGCTCTAATCTACCCTCTTGGTACAATGCACCGAGACTCTTTTTAATATAATATTTTTAGAATGACCAACAGTTAGATTTGCTAAAAGTAACTGTGATTCACATAGTTCCATTTCTCATAAAACCATATGAAAAATAAGCAACTTAGGTAATTGCCTCCGATGTCACACAGATAAGCTATCATCAATTATTTGTAAGTAAATTTAATAATGGGAATGTTTAAATCGCAATCTACTTTTGAAATACTAACAGTAAGATACATGAAAATGAATTATTTGAGACGTTATGAATCTACGCTATTTGGCATAGGAAAGCCATTAATATTTATATACCATCTAACATATCTTAATTCCCTAAAACCCTAAGTACATAATTGAGAATAGAAGGATTCTGAGCCATTAAAATCGAATGTTTAATACATCGATACATCTTCATATAAACAGTCCTAGGTAATACTCGTAGGTACAATCTTGTAACGCATCGCATCTCGCTCCTCACACTTAAATTAACTTATTGTATTAAATAACTACTCAAATAGACTTAGTGAAACTCCACGACTAACGTATGACTAGAGGCGTGAAGTCTATGGTTCTAGTTTGACAGGCGGGTCTCAAGATGGCGGCTCTGGAGGTGCAGGCGGGCCGGGCGCGGGTGGCTGCAGCAACTTCGCCGCCGCCGGGAAACCGGTCAGGTCGAAACCTGGGGGTGGTACTATACCCGCTGCAGTTGCTGTACCCTGTAGATACGCTACCAATCTGGAAAAAAGACCAACAAGTTAATGATTGAATTTTAATATAAAGCTTGAAGGGTTTATTTTAAAACTTAACATCGCTATTCAATATTTGTTTCAGGACTTGTTGTGATACTGAAAACTCTGTCCAAGTTTTTGACGCCTATGAAACAAACCTAACAACGTAACTATAGGACATAATTAGACTTAACACCTTATGTCTCTGGATGGCGAGCGCAGTGGAATGCCAGGCGTTGCTTTGTAATTCACGGTGTTGTTTGATTTTGGTACTGTCCATGAGCGTTCGTATCGCTCGCCATCAGGCGACTGGCATGCTCGTCTCGCCATTCATTGCAAAAAAAAACTTGTCCCATAATGTGAGGTCAGGACTATGTATGTGATAGTAAATTATATTTATTAATTTATAACATGCATACATTCATATTTACCTATAGCTGCTGTTTGATTAATTACGAAACGTTATATTAGACCACAACTACCTTGGCCGTAATTTGGATTGAACTTGTAGACGTTTTTTATTAATATTTGTAGATTTGTTACTATTCCCTAATTTGGTAAAGTTTATTCTAATCGGTGCTGACGTGTTAGTGACGAACGTAAAATCTAATAAGCTGCGAACGTCATGGGTTCTTAACAACGCTTGCATAATGCAGTCTAGTAATTGGCAAAACACGCGACGTCAGAAATTGCTCACGGCTCGTAAGTGGTGGAATTGACGTTACCTCCTCAGTTCCTCGAGTGCACTCGCTTGCATCATTATATAGTTCTTGGCTAGAAGCAACGTGGCTATCTTGGAAAGCTTGCGGACAGATGGCGAGTGCGCGTATGGAATCACTCCTCGCAGCTCGTCCAGAGCATCATTCTGGAAGCACATCAAAGGAAATTATTCCTAATATCAAATGCACACTTCCCGGAAAACCTAATATTCATATAATTTCTCAATATAGTTTTCTATATCGGTAATGAGTTATTCAATAATGGACATTGACAACAAACAATGGGCGTGTGGTTAGGTTCAAAATCACATGAATTTAGTTGGGGATTTATTAGCGGTGAGTGCGTTCTGTATTTATAATTCTGTTGTTTAGGTATTCGCACATCTAAAACTGTACAGCCACAAATAGCGAATAACCATTTGCAATGTTTAGTGTGCATCAAATTGATATTTATTGTAATATGAATAATCAATTTAAAGTAATGGCCGAACGTCACGAGATTTGAGTATTTCGGTCTGGTCGTATCAATTATAATTTAATTTCGAATTCTCAATCGACATATTAATGTTACTCGTATGTATGTACTGTACGTGGGCAACATGTATATTACATGTAGTTATATTTTATAAGCAAATATATCATACCAAATCGTGCATTCGTCTGCGTTCTCTGGCATTAATGTTGAGACGAACGCTTTTCCCTTGTCGCATCTTCTGCTTCGATTTTCCTTCATTTAGAGGCCTGAAAGGTTCAATACATCCCTATTAAAAATTTTATTTTAAAATATTTTCCTAGAATTCAGTAATAACATCTGTTGTTTTTTAATTCATTCTGTGAAAATTATTGACAAAAAGGCAGGTATTACTGATATTTATTTAAAATATTTTTTAAACAACTTCAATGATAACATCTGCTTTTTTATTTCTATTTGCAGAATTTCGGTCGTAACCGGCCATGACGTAAAGCGGAACAAGTGGCAAATAGTTGTTGGACGCGCGAACAATGGATGACATTGTATTTCGGGCGCTAACTAGAGTGGGTAGGGTGACTCCGAGCACAAGAGCAATGCGTTCCCGGAATGACCGCGAAATCTACTAGACAGGTGCGAGTTAAATTTCTGGCACATTAAAACCCATGTAAACGATGTTTATGCGCATTAACGCTGGCTTGTAAAGTCCGTCATAATTTCATGAAAATTACGGATCAGACATTGTTGAAATCATCGAATATATTTGAACACCTGGTCAAGTATTCATAAATACTGCATGAACTAACGAACACTAGAATTAATGCTGTTTAATATTTTTTGTTTATGTGATACATTTAATTTCATTCAGTTTATTTGAATCATGATCACTGTATAATACATTTAGTTTTGACTTTTGCCTTGTTTTCGTCATAAAATGCAAATCTTAAGTATAATCGTTTTATACGGAGTATTAAAGCAGTTAGCGTAAAAGCAAAACAGGATGTTTTCATTAATTTGACGACTGTTTTCATTGGCACATTCTGAGAATGAATTAATATAAAAACTTATTGAAACCAAAACAGGAAACATCATCGTTTTAGTTATACCAAAACAATATTTTCATTGCGCTTTATACTGTCCACTGTGTTAAAAGAAATATATCGTCTCGAATAAGATTCAAGAATATTACATATTATTTGCAAAAAATATTCAAAATAAAAATAACATCTTGAGTGTATGTACTATTCCAAAAACTTCGTCATTTTTCAGTATATTGCCATCTCTAAAGGTTAATAGGTCTATATAAGTAAAAATCAGGATCAATTCGAATGCAAGGGTGAGCCGTAAGCGTATTTAGTTGCGTGCACAGAATATGGTGAGTAGAAGTGCTTGGTGCATGTTGTTTACCACCCTCGGAACATGTGGGCCGGCCGACAATCAATCATTCTAACAGGAACAAATTTTACTAGACGGATCGTGATTCATGGTGTACCTCGTTGAAACGTGAGAAGCGGGATTTTAGCTATAAGTGTTTTTCTATTGTTTATTATCATTATTTTTTAGATTTCTAAATAACAAATAAATCGCAGTTACGTGGCACTAATGAATTTGTTCAAGGAGTTTAAACTAATCTATTGATTTACATTTTTATCAATAGTCAGCAATTACTTCAAGACAAAAAGTGAGGAATTTCAGCATGCTTAAATATATAAACAAACAGAATGTTTTTTGCAGCAATAAGTAACTATTCCAATGGCATTCTAATAAGAATAACTTGCCACAAAAATTTGATACACATTCAATTATACTATTTTTAATCTTCTGTTACGTCTACATCTTTATAAAAACAAAGGAAAAATCAAACTGACCTTTGTGCGTAACTAGTCCCAGGTTCCGGTTGGTTCTCGTCACTCGGGTAGCAGTGCTGCTGTGGCGGTGGTTGACCTCCTTGCATATAAAAACCTCCTAACCCGACGGCTCCCAGCGGCGTTCTTCGCCCAGGTACCGACTGCGGCGGCGAATGCGACTCGATAGGCACACCATCCCACGTCCTTCGTCCCTCCATGATTAAGAAAAAAATATATTAAAACAAAAATTAACACATGACACTGGCTGGTTGTTTTTCTTCTTAAAATATTTTTAGAACGCAAACAATCGGTACGCGTTGAATGACAGTTTGGCGTATAGTGGCGAGAAGTGGTGGTCCACAGATCGATCGGGGCACGCAGCTGGGGCGCGCACCCCTCTCATCTCGCCGCAGAGAGCATTGTTCGGGGATGCGAATTTGATTTATTCCACCGGCGCGTGCTGACCGGCTCGCGATTCATATTATCATTATATGCGCTTGTCATCTGATAATAACCTCGCTGTATTCCAAATTCGCGCGTAGCCTAATACTCTATTTCATTTTCGCATTCAATTTCAATTATCACATCGCTTAATACTTCCTTTTATCCCCAACTAGCTGATTCTCGCGACTTTAGCTACATGGTTTGTATATTTACGATATGGTTATACTCTTAATATATTTCAATGAAGAGTTATCGTCATCAAGGATAAATAATATATACTTTTCCTACATTCAAGATATATACTGTAATATTTTTTAGATAAATACTAAATGCATAAAAACTGTTCATTCAATGCACTTTGTCATTTTTGTGTGATGCGCGAGTACTAATGATACATATCTATAATTTATTTATAGGTGTATATAAGCAGTACATACCTAAATATTTTTTGTTGTATTTCAACAATGTTAATCACTAAATGGGGCAGAGTTCGTTGACTCATCATAATGGGTGTCCAAAGTCTGTCTTGCTCTGACTAATATTAGGCTTGGACACACTATTGGCAAATGAAAATTGTTATTGAGAATTGGGCACAAGATAAATCACTGATAAGTAAAGTTAAATGAAACTCTTTGTAAAACTTCTACAGCCCCAGAAACTGAACATAAGAGGATAAGCCTAGCCCGAGGAATTCCATAATGACTTGTTGGAAGTGGCCTGCATGCAGCGATTTCCTGCAACCTTAATTACAGTCTGTCAACCTGAGATAATAGATACATAGTATTGATTGTACATATTTAATTCAAAGCACAGAAGATTACTGATTTAACCAATATTAGAAACTATGTTGTCATACCAAAGGTTGAGGACTTCTTTCTGCAATACAAATAATGATCGATCCCCCAGGAAAATTTACATGCCACAAAAATACATTCTGTTTATTAGAAGTAGCAAACCTCTACATTTAATTGCGCTTTTAGGTGTTATTAAATGCGTTGCGTTTTGGTCATTAAACATTTATGGGATTTTAGGTAGACACTTATCAATAACGTGGTTTGTGGATTGAAGTTGTATGTTCCCATGATCATTTATACTAATGTAGATATATAAAAAAGTAGACAATTTAAAGTCACTGATATACGTCTATTAAAACCTAATTTTAGAACCTTATTTTAATTTTTTTCAATAACAATAACGTTTCAGAAAATAAGTCTAGAAAAACATAAAGATATCGTTAGGCTTTATCGGACCAGTGCCCTGATTCAAATGTATTAAGCACCCAAAACACAGAGGAAAGCTTATTCGTAAATATTAGCCGGCTTAAGCGAAATATAGGTAATAAGAAATTTCATAATCATTAAACCGATTAACTAATAAAAACCAATTATTAGCTGAGAATATTTTCTTTTTCTCTACGCATCAACGCGGCCAGACGCTCAGCCGACTATGATTGCGGTCAATGAACCTCACACACATTCTCGTCTACATTAGCAAACCGAAATAACAAAAAATAAATAGGCTAACTATATGTGTTAAAAACACATGTTTTTCACAAAACGAAGACGGCCTAATAAGGATAGGACGAAGGCGCTGGATGCACGCTGGGTTCAACTGGTTCCAGTAGATATCTTTAGGGCAGCCTATGTTATTTGGACTGGTAGAAAATGATCATTTATACTAGCGAATGATGAGTTACAGTCACTCGATCCCTCGAACTTATCATTAAGCACTGCATACTAAGCTGCGATGGTCATCTCGAGACATAGAGTGCTACTTCTCTTATTGCCCAGAAATAACTGGCCTGTAAAGTCCTTCCAATCGGAAAAAAAAACATAACTTGCCTACTGCTGCTTAGAAGCGTGTATAGACTAGGTAACTATCCAAAAAAGACCCCTTACCAAGGAGTAGCCTACAAAACAGTGATGATTTTAACATGTTTTGCAAATTAGCCGAAGCTAATCCATGGTGTACTTTTGTGTGCCCGCGCCTTTATCCACTTCGGCATAATTTATGTGAAGAATCGGCAACTGGGTTAACTGAATACGACTGAAAGCGAGATAAAAACATCATTTATCTGGCTGTAATGGATTTATTGTTCAATTAGATTACCGAGGTAATGTGTGAGATAACGGGATTTCCCTGTTTACTCACGTCGCTGCTTTTCGGTGAAAACATTTCGGACATTTTGTTTACTGTTTTGTAATGACAATTTTATTATTATTGACTTGTTTTGGATAGTTTTGTTTATTGAGTTGAAAATGTATTTACTAGTGCTTATATTTTTGTGCGTGCAAAATATTTATTATGTATTGGATGTTTTGTATGAATTACGTCGAGGTTGAGGTTTTATTTATAAATGAAATTCAAATTAATTATTTTTAATAAACATACATATAATCATTATTACAGGTATTTGGCTTATTCTATTTTCTGAGTAGACAAATCGACGGGTTTGGCCAACTATGACGTGTTTTATTTGTTTATTAGAGCTTTCTGTGATTTTTTTCTGGTATTTTTTGCTAAGTTCTATCGCATTATCTTCAGTGCGTAATGAGTATATGTACTACGAGTATTATTAAAGGTATTAGGTATAATTACTGCGCTAATTAATAATATGTTTTTTGACCCAAGAAAAACATAATCTATGCTTGTAGAGTAGGTACCTAGAATCTTAGGCAGGCTCAATATTTTTGCATCATTCATAATATGGAGCATTTTGTCCGTCGTCTAACCTCGTCCCATGCAGTCGTGAGATTAAAATAGACGGAGTTATAATTTATGCCAGAAAAACAAATCTACAGCCTGTACTGGGTAAATGTAAATAAAAGCCTGTATACATGATTATGTAAAGAAACGTTTAATATAATTATTAAAGCTTATCATATAAAATTATTTACAAACTTATTCCAATCAGTTCCGACCTCTTTTTAGTCTTCATAACAACTTACTATATTATATACAATTTCTCATTCCTCAATACAATTTCATTTAAACATATATTTTTCTCTAACAGTGTACATAAATTACACCCTGCAATTCGTTTATATATATAAATTTTTATTTATGTCTAACACTTTGATTTAATAAATAGTAAATATTCCAAATTGCAGAGTGGATATTCTTTGGCAACATTTAATTTGAATAATATTTTATGGTACGAGAAATAATTTTCTACTGATAATATTTGAACATCAACTTTCATTTAAACTGTCCTTGTTTCATTCTTGCATAACATCCAAATGTCTTTTCACAGCCCTTATTCTATGACTAGAGACTGACTAATGTTATATCGTACATAGCAACAGTGAGTATAACGTTGATTATGTAAATATTTGAACGCCTACAGTCGCCAACAATGTACTTGTATATTTGTAAATACTAAATACTTCTTGGTAAAGTTAAGTTCCTTCGGCGACCGTAGTCAATTTATATACAGCTTCTTAAAATTAATATCAAAAGACATCCATACAAAGCGACGCTTAGCTTAGACGTGACTTATTTTAATAATACTGTGTAAAAGTAGAAAAGTGTTAGAAAAGTACATAATATGAAGGTACGTATAGTAGGCCGAATTACTCTGATTTACAAATTCTCTTGGTTTTCAAGATTAAGTAAATTATGTCATGTAGTGTAAGAAAAAAAATAATCTATAAAAGTACTATTAAACGCTGTGTAACAATAAGTAGGTCATAATTGTGCGTACTAAACAGAATTTATAAAACAGTTTGAAGCTATTTTTACAAGACATCAATATCAATTACAATGAATCAAATGAGTATTCAATAGAGAGCTAACATGCAATTCATCAATATATCTTTGCGTACAATCTTTGGCACGAACATACATTATAATTCACCACTAATAGCAATTATTGTCAAGATTTATTCAAATATTCAAAATTATACGCACACTACGCGTGCAACATACAAGCGCTACGCGAACTCAAATACACATATACGGGAACAGATCTTCATAATAGTCAGTAGCAGTCTGGGCACTCGAGCACCGCGGGATAAATCTGAAGATATTTCTTGGGACGTATCGCAGGATAAATCTTGGCATAAACGTGAGGCTATCCGTTTCATATGATGGTGGCGGAGAGCTGCGGTGCAGTGAAGCGTGCAGGTACTGGTAAGCAGGCGAGCCAGACAGCGCCGGCGCCGGCGAGGCATCAGCGCGCACGGTGCGCGGGCGGAGCCGTCGGTCAGGGAGCGGCGGCGGCTAGCGCGGGGCGTGAGGGCGCGGGCACGCGGGGGCACGCAACTACTGACCCGCTGCGGTTGGCTTGGTTGTTGTTCCCTGTTCCACCTGAGAAAAACAAAAGAATTCCATTCATATTTTGATATTGAACATGATTTTCATTTGGATTACTAAATACTGGAGCATAACAGTGAGAGAAGTTATTAGGCATACGCCGGTGATGTATCATCTCATTGTCTATTTTTAAAGAGCTGATGGATTTTGACTATTGACGTGTGTTTCAAAAATTGTTTTTCTAGCAGGCATACCAATGGTTTTGGAAGCTCCACACTAGATATTATACTCGTATATTACCGTAATCTATTTGCGTATATTAAATCCAATGGAAACTTACCTATTAATGAGCCAAGCATCTTGGTGACGGAAAATTTGCGCGTGCGCTGCGGCGTGCGCACCTCTGCGAGTAGTCTGTCGACGCACCGGTACAGATCGCCCGAGTTGTCGGCCACGCTCGCCTCGCTGAAGGAAGCTCCGTGCGCCGCGCTCATCGCCTGCCCCTCTTTTGTCGATACCTGAAACAATGGAAATGTATTGTTAATAAGGATATACTTGCAAAAGCAAGGTTTAGAAATTATTCATAAAGGGTAATAAATGCTTGTGAAGTGGCTTAGCATTATGTAGGCGTCAATTCTATTTTACGGATAACTGACGTTAAAAAGGAGGTATCATTACGACTGATAAAGATCGAAAATACTTAAAGTTTCTCTCTTTTTTCCCTATCATTTTGAATTCATTTTCAAAGCCCCGGAAACATACATCTAATTTCCAGGTATTGTAGGTGTTTTAGACTAGCGTTGAAAATGTACTTATAAGTGAACAGTTTGCTTTTCAAACTGGCGTAGATATAGCTACCATAACAAAAATAATCGTATTTTCAACAATATCATAAAAAAGTTACGTAACTTGAGAAACACTCCGATTAGCATTAGCATTGTTAAGTTCGCGTCCGTAAATTCTCTTAGCAACAGTTCCGAAGTCGTTATATCAAAATTCATTGTAAACCTACTTAATCATGGCGAATCACGAACGTTACATAATAACATCTATAATAAGGTCGTGATCTAAATACTCGTTTACATTTTGAGAAATGGAATAGCACGTTTTAGATAATGATATTGTTTGAAGCTCGGCAAAACACTATCCGCTAGTAAACAAGGTTTTGTCTGGAAAGATTGTAATAACATAAATATTTGGAAAGATTTCTACTATGTATTGAAAGTAAACACTCGGTTTTATTTGTTAAACAAATTCACCTTTGTCTAGCATGATGTATATGAAGTTTTGAAACGTTTTACTTCTTACTCTCGTTGTGATATTTCTACTGTAAAACACGCCAATTCTTACAATTTTAAACATTGATTTGCTAAATAGCCAATAATTCTGGGAAAAGTATAGAAATAGGTATACATCGCAAAAAAGTCTGATATAGAAAACGAAGAATACTTATTCTCCCATTACTACCGCTAAAGCACAAAATTCCATATAATTTGTAAAGGTATTATACAACTAAAAATCCTACGCCCACACTCCTTCAATATCAAATGCAAATTCAATTCTATATCAAATCGATCTATTCTTTGAAAGCTGTCGATCTGAAATCGTATAAATAGAACTATCACACGACGAATTGAAAGGCTCGATTGTTGCGGGAGCCAAGTGAAGCGCCGGGCTTTGTCTGCCCGAAGACAATGAAGAAGTTCGTACAATGTGCCTCCTCGCTTCGTGATAGTGAAGAGCCATTCAGCATTTAGTGAAGAGTAATGTATTGTTTTCTGTTTGCATTCAGAGGAAATATACCAGCCAATAGCGTTCTTCTTTAATTGCAGTCTAGTTTAAACATAAAGGTCGCATGTCTATTTTTGAATTTAGAATGCTTCCCGGGGCTACGAATTAATGATGTGCATTTGTTAACATTAATTATGATTTTTTTATTTCTTAATTTAATGTTGTGATGGTAAAATGAGACCTCTTTATATGGTGATTCTTGTTATTGAACAATTTATTTATGTTATATTATGGAAAATCAACATTATCTTGCTATTGCCTTCAGACTGACAGTGAATTTACCAGACACGTAAAAATCTTTTCACTTTCTGTTTCTCACTTCCATTCACTATAATATGATTTCATAGACTAACAAAGAATCGGTGATGTTGGTGTCTATCAATGTCGATGATGACTTGCCAGCCACGTGTTACTAAACATCGTAGTGTATACAAAACACATAATGTTTTACAAATTACGGACACTAAAAAGTCTTACTAAATAATATTTATATTTCCCGGCATTTTTTACAATGTAAACAAATTAGTCGAAAAACCAGGGTTGTTGTGAGAGAGTTTTACGGTAAACAAGCTGAAAATCAATAGGTATAAATAGTGAATGTAAATCTATTCCCAGCCGGTGTAATTCCGTACGTGTTCCTACCCTAGTCAATGGTTTATATTTTACCTAACATTAATCTACACTAAAGCGGGATTACTGTAAATTTTTCCACGTGGCAGAGCGATTTTTTCTGGCCAACTATTCTGGATTAAATCTATCTCGCGCTAAAAATCTTTATCGGAGAATATTAAAAATCTTATAATTCATTAATAAGAAAGACGGTTGTGAAAAAATACACATTAAGTGTTAAAATTATAAACAAAGGTGTGAATAATCAATAAACTGAATTCACTTCGTAATAAAATAATTTGGTAATCATTTTTACCGTCTGGTTTATGTAATATCTTGATTTGTTTTTAAACACGTCATCAATGCGATAAGTTATCAAGGACTGAACACTCAATCAAAAAATAACTATTGGCTGTTTGCTTTTGTTTTCGCCAATTAATTGAGTAGTTGATTTCTTTCTTTTAACCTCTAATTTTCAAAACAAGCTCTTATAATAGCTAGCAATTTGAAGACTCAAAATAAAACTTGTGTAGAATTCTATCAATGAATGGATAATTTTAAATTAAACGTAACACTTTAACATTGACTTTAATTAAAGATTTGGTGTGACGTGATATCGAGTCTTTAATTCGTGATTGCGTAACGGGAACTTCAAATTACTTGCCACCAGTAATTTGTACTCTAATACACTCAGTGATTTAATACAAAGCGGAAGCTATAATTCACGAGAAGTCACCTTACAACCAAGATAAAAGTAATATTTATACACATTTTAACTATTTTATTGTGGAAATTTTTATTCACTTTCATTTCACAAAATTACGTTTTATTTATTGCATTTAAATTGAAGTAATATCTTCCTCTATTTCGTAATTGCGTCAACGGTGTATATAATTGCGAATACATATATCTGCAGTGTTTTACACCCAAACGTTCCTGACTATTTTACGACATCCGGGAACTGTTTAGTTTTTTCTATAGATGTAAATAATAGAGTTGTTACCTGTCTGAGGTGGTCCAGGTCGGTTTTGTTGCCGAGCAGGGCTAGTGGCATGGTGTGCGCCGTGCCGGCCGGGCTGTGTGCTGGGCTCGTACTCGCTGGAGCCCTCTTCAATGCGGTGAGAACTTCGGTGGCGTATTCAAAACTACTCCGGTCTGTGACTGCATATACTAATAAGCAAGCGTCTGCCCATTGGATCTGTAACAAGCAAGGAAAGTTTCATTATGATTTGTGTTCAGAAATAGAAAAAATAATGAAGATTGTCAGCTTCCTCATAAAATGATGTTACGTAAAGCGATACCTAAGCGATTGAGCAATATATTCGTATTTAAAACACCGGACGTACTAGGATTACCAAGATATACAAATATATGTCGCACATTAAAGAGACGAGACGAAGAAGAATGCACACGATTAATTACTGTGTCGGAGCCAACATTCCCGCTTAAAATTAGCAGTTGGAGCAATTCATGGGCGCTCCCACGCGGCGCGCACGTCGCTCCATGGATTACGTCTGTTTTGAACTCTTCATTCATAGTTACAGGGGAAATAAATAAAGTTGCTTGTTATATGAAATTTAATTTTTCAAATCATAGTTTTATTTGACAAAAAATATTGTTTGTTGATCGGATGTTAACGGATTACAATTCCGGACTGTTTCATTTTCGCGCGATTATTCTTAATAAGAGTTTATCGTACACTTCTATAACTGTTCTTCTCTATTTATATACATATATGTGTAGTTATAATGCTTTTCAATTGGCAACATTTAGTTGTTTAATTTGTTTTTTATAAACACCTACATGTGTAGATTTACTTTTCATTGCTACATGTTGCGTGCTACCATCATTCATTCACAGTAGTAGTCGCTCCCATCGTTGTTTTGTTTTCTTTACACAGAATAAAGATGTGTATTCACTCAGCATTAAGTGTTCAAAAGTCTAGACATAACGTATTTAGCTTCAAAGGTAGCACAGTTGGAGACGTTGGCCGATACATTTCAATGTGTCAACGAATCAAGCGGGCCACTGGCCTGTGTAGTAACTACTATTAATAATATGGCTCTGTAAACACACTGAGTCACAGTCCGAGCTGCGGGTCACTGGAACAATTCTGGAGCCATTTCATGCCTAGCATTATATTCGAGACGATTAACCTACTTGTCGAACATAAAACGGGCTCACTCACTCTATGGATAATCTCACATTTGTTTGCGGAAGGGTTCAATGGCTATGCTGTAGCGAAACTATCGTCATTCAAACATGTAGCCTTCACTCTTCTCACACTGACTTATTAGGTAACAAGAAACGCTAACAACTGCTATTTTTAAGGTAAACCTCCCTACACAAGTGTTGTATAAATAATTTAGAGGTTACAAGTAGAGAATTGTTCAGGTTTAAATTCACAGCCTATAAAATTCACATAAAAACGTTAAAAGAGCTCAAAATGCCATAAACTTCTGACCTTCGTCGTTATTTTATGAAATTTGAAGCATCCTTAATCTGGCTGTGATTTAGTGATCTTATATTGTTGTTTAGAAAACTAAAGGTCGGTCTCAGTCCACAGTTGTTGGTTTATGATTTCGGTTTGAAGGTGAAGTTTACCTACTGAGCAATAATCAAGGACTTTGTTACCGTTATAACAGGCATTAATACCCGTTTAGCGCCATTAAACCTTATGTTATTGTATGGTGCCTTTGAAATTCGACAACCCTTTCAGTGAGTAAATCAAAGGTTTGAATTTACGAGGCGCAGTGTTGATACCTAGCACGCGGAGATCGTTCGGGGTTGTTTACTACATTTCTCAATTTATTGCGGAAAAATAAGAATGTTATAAGCGTTACACAAATCAAGAAACCTACTTACATTTGTTATTTCAACAAATAACGCTGTAAAATCCTCAATTTAGAACGTTTTACGAAAGTGTGTTACATATGGTGGTAGTACATACCTGTTCAGCGGGGAATTTGTCGGAATTAGAGCCAGACACGTCAATTACTTCTAGTTCAACTGGCGTTCCATTTATTGGGACTGTCTGTCTGTATAGAAGATCTGTGAACAAAGCAATAGATTAAATTAAACAAAAATCTCTACAATACACTGAGAATTTCATGAGAGAAACATCCAAGTAAATTAAAGTAAGGTATATTGTAAAAGGAAGCTTAAGAAATGGTACTTAAAGGAATTGAATAGCGAAACGAGCGGTGTTCTACAGCTCGTGAAACTCCATTAAAAAGGCATTATGCTTACCTGTATTTGAGTGGTACTCTCCGATGTACCGCCTTGTTAAGTAGCGCACGATCAGAGCTGAAACAAATTGTATTATTATACTTAAGGTATCAAGCGAATATGGGGTGTATTATCATAAATTATTAAGTTAATCTAAGCGATATGATAAGGTTTTTCAAATGAATGAACTAAATTCTTAATCTCCCATAGAAATGTTCTTGCTGTTGGTAAGCCTATTTTAATTTAGATTAGATTCGAGTGGATTGTTAAGTTGAAAATTCTTTATTTTCTTCAACTACTTCCATGAAAAGATCTCAAATTACATCTCCAATAAGAATAGCTCTACAGGATACACGCTTTGTTTGCTTCGTGTTGTTATATCATCTCAGTTGAGCACTCGAAATTCAATGACATGTCATTGTTTTGGCAACCTTCTAGTTTTGAATACGACACTCATTCCACAGGTGTTGCTGCATAGTGTTGTACTTTTGGAATATCAACTGACCAGTTATATAAAATGAAGATTAATTTTTTCGTAATATTAAATGGTTTTCAATACAAGTTATACATCGAAGAACTTATGATAAAGAATGGGTTGGTGATGTGAAACGTTTTAAAAAAAACTGTCGATCGAATTGAATTAGGTTAAATATTGGAAAATGCAAACATGAACTATGATTGCTATTAAGCAACTATTTGGTTAGAGTAAAATGTAAAATTTCTTTGGGAAAACGGTGGTAAATAAATTCTTTATTATTTAAATGTGAACTTCATCAGAACGTGACGGACACTTTCGGGCATTCAGGTCACGAGGTAGGACTAATGGACAGATCTGGGTTTTAAAACAAAAATTAATTTATTCATATACATGGCCTAGAAATGCAGATCGTAAACACATAGTTATTACGTTTTTGAAATTGTATATTACTCATGATTCCATTGAACTTTGAACTGCGATTTTCTAGATTATTTGAAATTGTAGTTATATTTTTAATTCTTCTATCGAGTTTGAGTTCTTTAATATTTTAATTAATATACACATAAAACAGTGCTAATGTAAACTGTCAAAATTATTCTATGAAATATTATTCGATCCGAGGATCATATTGTTGTAAATTATTTTTCGTTTTCCGAACAAATTAAAATATTTTTCAGGTGTCTTATAAATAGATTTGCTTTGACTTCAATTGTTATATAATACGAGGAAAACACTTTCAACACTGCAAATGTACTCGTCCCACTTCAAATGTAAACAACAGATTGTTTTGATTTCATTACTCACCAGATTTGCCCACTCGTGAACTTCCGATGACGGCGATGCGGACTCGCGGGAGGCTGGCGCGTTCGTCCCTCATCTTCTACTTGTTATATCTGAAACAAACAAATAAGATTGAATTATTTTTTCATGTAAAAACGTTTAGAGATCATGGGGGGAGTAAATAATGAAGAGCGTATACGTGTCTTTTGTCATTGATTTGTATTTTGGATGCATTTCAAAAACTGTACATGTAATTGTGTTTTAAATTTCGAAAACAATTATAATTGTTAAAGATAATTATACTTTTATTTTATACATCACTTTAAACTAGGGTTTGCCGTGTATAGATCTGTGGTTCGGATGCATCAATCGATTTCGTTTCGATTTACGATCCAATTATGAACTTTCAAATTAATTTTTGAATTTGGGAAATAGGCCATTCTGAAAATTAACATTTAGATTTATTTTTACGATTTATTTTTATTTTATTTACGCACATAACTTTTCTTTGGACATAAATACTTGCGACCTTCACCCAATGAATGATCTGTAACTATCGTCTGACCCAATTCCGATTATAATTTCAGTGAGATAATATAATTTTTAGTCGGAATGCCGTTTCACTTAGTCGTAGTCGGTGTATGACGCGCGTTGGTAATGACCGCCCAAATACGTCACGACGGTTGTTAATACAATACTTGTGTATGCTTCGCCTGAGGAGATTTTTAATGATGACAACTCTGGCAACATGTGTCTGTTTGTGTTATGTTCTTGTTGTAAAAAGTTTAAAAGGGATTTTATGTACCACCATTTTACATTTACATGTCATCGTTTAGAATAGTATTGCGCTTGGAATTTGGCTATAATTTGAAACTGATATAACTACATATCTATGAATACGATTATATTGCGCTATTTAAGTATTGTCTATGAAAGTGAGGTCCTAGATTTGTTTCAAGCACTCTATTTTATTATGAGCCTTTTTACGTGAAAAGTTTCAGATGGATTATTCGGTAATGGAGTGGCTTAAAGCTCGTTTCTGCGATAGAGATATGCTCGGCTTGTCTGCATACGCCTTTATGAGTATATGCGTGAACTTATGTATAATTAATCTTTACAAAATTACTCAGCATCACTTACAATACACTGATTTAAAAAAAATCTAAGACGCTTTGAAATCACATGTCTGCCGACATCACTAACGTAAACTACACTGTTTTCGAATCGAAATCCCATCAACACATAACCGCCCACTGTAAGATCATGGTTTTTAATTTTAGCCGGTGAATAAAAACAGAATATCCTCAGTACGACATACATGCAACGTTAATATTTATAGAGAGGCCTGCGTCACTCGTCTGCCCGCAGCGCTGAATGGTTGAATAACCTATACAAACACCGCTGAATAATGCCACACTGACGTTTTGACAACAATGTTCAGCCCATTAGGTGTTAGCATTGGCACAAGCTGGGGGCCTTGAGACTTCAGCGCGATCCGCTGTCAAGTGCAATTTTCTTTGTACGTTTCGGCTAATGAACCGATTTTTGATGATAGTAAATGCCTTACTGCCATTTGACGTGTGATACGTGTCATCGCAGATATTTGATCGTTGATTATTTATGTAATTGTATAGTGTTTTTGTTTTAAAATTTAAGGACTGTATTTTAGCAGTGGGCATCCTATGTCTGATAATTAATTAATTCGAATTTCAAATGGAAACTCATTTTAAACGTTCAAACGAAAATATTCATTTCTTCAATAAAACTTGGCAAAGAATTGCTTTTTTTTGGACAAAGAAATATATTGGGAATTACGTTTTAATCTAATGTGCGCAGTTTTTAAATAAGAAAGTATTTTTGTGTGTTGTCATTGGTTTATCCTATTGTTGAGTAATGTGGAATAGCAAAATATCCTAATCAAATTCTCGGATTTAATCGCAATAATCAACTTATGTAAAAATAAATGAATCGCCCAGAACCACGAGTGTAGATTAATATGTCACGGGGGAACACGCGTGACATCAAAATATTCGCTCATCCGAACTATTTCAAAGATTCAATAAAAACTATGATCTTTGTGACAGCCGCACTATTTTAAATTCGCATGTTTTATAATAGCGAGATGGGTGCAGATTGTAATATTAACAGTTATTTCTGAGACGGCTCATAATCGTTTCTTATAATTACACTTTCTGTCCACACCGCGTCGTCATATAACTAGCACCGTTTCAACAACTTTTCTAAAAGCGTAAACAAACGAGTCCCAATTTCCTCGTGTTGCGCAATACCCGGCTCCCTTTTCCAATCATAATGTACCCGTTGCTTCCAACAAAATATTTTCACTTTTAATTAACAATTTTGTTTGATCAAATTCTTTTGTTTCGTAAAAAAACGTAATGATCGGCCGGTTTATTTTTATTAATCATTTTTCCGTAATAATATTAATAAATCTTGCCATTGAAATGTTGTTACGCTATGAATATTATGTTCTAAGCTGGCATAATTCGTTGAACAACTTGTCATCTAGAATATAGTTGTTAGAAAAAACTATCATTCACGCAATGTTATTTCTGTTTAAACTGTTGTCACAGCGCTGTATTACATGAATAAATTACACGTGTGGGCTTCAGCAATAAAACAGATATGAAAAATCACCGATAGGTACCGTTTGAGCGAACAAAATGTCGGCATATTTCGGTACCACTGAAGAGCCACGCCGCCGGGCCCGTCGCCTTCCTTTATTTATGTTTGGCGCCAAATAATATCATTCAGTCGCCACTGACCGAATGCCAAAAGAAAATGTCTGTTTTTAATTTCGTTTTCCGTATGACGTTAATATATTAAACTTAAAAGTTATAATGTCCTCTCTGCTCAGGATGTGACGTTTATAGCATACTAAATACGGATACTTATTGTTTTTGCTTTTAATATAAATACATAAAATGTATTGTGGATATATAAATCTTTTCATATTTTACTCGCAATATTCGCTCTGTAGTATCAAACGTGATTCCGATTGGGGAGATATAAATGACGTAATTGAAACGTTGTAAACACACGTGCCAGATCGCGGTGGAATGAAAACTGGAGGAAATGTAGCTTCACTCTAAGGTTACATTGTATGAAGCGGCTCTGTATCCTTTCTACGATAGATTGTAATTACAAAATATAATCATACTTGAATTTTACGCTACAAAAAGAAATTTAAAGACTAAACCAAACAAAAATTTGCTCGCAACGTCTGTTTCATGAACATACCTCAGTATACTCGTAAATGTCAACACAAATGTCAATATCAAGAAATGTATACAAATGCAAATAATCGTAGTTACATGGAGATGTGCCGCCAGCAGCGTCGACGCGGGCACCGACGCAATTCAATGTCACGCACAGAACATCGTTAATGCCAACGTTTTGTAATTTTATTGTGTTTTTGCATTTTGTTTGATTATTTAAATACGTTCGTTTATTATTGTTGTTGGTGACCTTCATGATACAGCACGTGGCGAGCTGGAATTTGTCTTGATACGCTATCGTATCATCAATGTTTACATTAAAACAAGAGGTATTTAAGAACAAATGTTCTTCAATACGATTGAAGACCCTAATTTGTTAAAATATTTCTAAGTAGAAAAGCGGATCAGGCTTAATAGCGCTAGCTAGAACGAAACATTTTTCAGTGACGTTGAAAAATGGACCTATAAAAATGGTATCACTTGGAACTTCATTTAGCTAAACGACTTTAATTAAAGTGAATACAGTGTGGGTTTAATTGAATTCAATTTACTCAGTAACTATTGCACATTCATAAAATGCTTCTACAAACTATTGTATAATGTGTGTCGGTATAGAGACGAACTTGGAAAACTAGGGCCAGACACGGCGTCGAGATGTAAAGAGCTTATTATAATTTCAACAGAGGCTGGCCGCGTGGGCGAGTCCCTGAGCAGCTATTTCAAGGCTCAAAGGATTCTAGTGTATGAATATTTCATGTTAATTGATGTTAGAAACAACGAGTTTCATTAAACAAGTGATTAATGACTTAATGCGACTACAAAGTACTCGATCTATGTGTTGTTTCATTTAAGTTTTATAAATATTATGGACATTTTCGTGAATTAATTTAATTTAGAATGCAATGAAGATTTTTTGAAACGTAAGATGACACTGCTAGTTGTAAGTACAGAAGAAGGCGATGAATATCTATCAGCAACACGAATTGTCTCTTCTTAATTCTCTCCTGTTTATTTTTACAAATGGTAATTCATCTCATTCAATTACATTTGAAGTAAAACTGTATCAAATTGTTGCAGGGATAACAAGCATAACCTCAGATTAATGTTGGTCATTCGTCAATGTTGACCTTTAGCGTAAAATTGGCCCTGCTACCCGATATTCGGTTGTAACACCGAAGGACTCCAGATTCTCAAGAGGGTAAAGGACAAGACCTTGGCGCATCGTATCGAGGGTGTTAATATCCCCGCCTTAGTTGAAGGTCGGCAGACGAAGCCCTCAGACCTTGAGAATCATGTTGACACTGGCAGTGAACGGAGGTCGCCAGTCACACAACGAATTGCTTCTGATCTTTCAACAAACAGTAGTGAGTATGCAAACAAATGGCGGTTTTCCTGGCTTCAGTGTGATAATGTCGAGGCCGTCGCAATATCAATTGCAATAACAGCGTGATTATTGTCAAAATAAGGAAAAAGACAGCGAAATTCAAACTGTTTTGGCATTTCTCGTTATTTCGGTAATGAATTAAATAATTAGGAAAGTAAATACACACCATCTGTAACCAAAGTATTAATCAGTCCAAGAAAAGCTTAGTGAATTAATTTATATAATTGTTTCACATTTTTCTTGAAGCGTAAGTTTACGACCCGCCCACAAACACTAGTGTTTTAATCCAATTTCGGATTCCAAAGCCCACACGCTATAAGTGATTCGTAGCAATCTTATTTACAGTTTAAACAACTTGCGGCTAACAGTAACAACAAGGTACGATAATAAACCTACTGAGAAGTATCTGATCCCCAAATACCAAACTTCATAGCTTAAATAATTTATTTTTTGTTCTCAATTTTGTAAGAGGCAAAGTGCTCTAATGGAAATAAATCAGTAACATAATAACGTAATTAACATAAACTATAAATTACGTATACCAGAAACGTCTTTATAAAGTGGTTTGTAAGATTACCCCCTAATGATGTACTGTTCTGACCGATTTTCGCGCGAAATAAATCACTTTTTAGTGCCACTTATTTTTTGGTTACGTTGAGTTGCTTCCGTAATAAAATAGAAGCGGTTTAAGATTTCAAACAAACAAAAATTGTTACGTTCGATTTTCAAAAGTTATTATTAGGTGTTAAATGAGAACGCATAAAGTAAATTTTATAGTGTTATTGTTCAATTCTTTTAGTATCTTTATTGAATACAAAAGCGCAACTACGGAAAGTTGTGTAAAAGGCATAAATTATCAAGAATAACACCACAAACATAGTCCGAACAACAGACGAAGGTGCTGAAATAATGCTTTGTGTAGTTCGTAGAAACTATAGGGAACTTTTGGGTCTCACAACACCCACACGTAAGATAAACATTGGTACGGGCACCGGGTGCTGTGTCCCTGGCATTGCCAAAGTCCAAGAACGCCTGTGGCCCCTTACTATTACGCTGGCTATTACTTCTATTTCTTAGATAATAAAAATAATATTATGTTATTTTATTTGTAAAGTAGAACGAATTTTGGCACCTGGCATTGCTCATAAAACGTCACTTAGTTGAAACGCTGAGAACGTCTTGATATATTTAATCAGATTAATGTCGCCTTGCCAACAATTATCACGGATCTGCTTAAGATCTGCTTAAAAATTCGGGTCGACTTTAAAGTCGACCCGAATTTAGAGAAACAAGGAAACGGATAATAATATTTTTGAATAAATTAGTAACAATTTAGCTTTTACAGTCAGAGTAAAGCATTTACGGCGCTTCACAAAAGCCAAGCAGTTTTTTATAACCATTGTTGATTTATTATAAAATTTAATTAATAGATTTTTGATAACTATTTGGCGCAGCAGTTTGATATTATGAATCAATTACGAGACAATTACGAGACTGAAAAAAATGTTTACATCAATAAAAAGTTTAATAGAATTAACAATTTTTTTTACCAGACATGGATATTGCATATCTTCGGCCAGGTTTAATGGAGCTACCACGTCGGGCTGTTACAGGTACTAATTATACTTCCTGTGTAATTGTTTCAAGGTGTTTACAACCAAACAAGGTTGCTGACTCCTTAGTCAATGGACGGGACATCAAGCCACTTTATAGCCAAATAAAACCCTTAAATGCCCTATAAGGTGAATGGCTTTAAATACCTGAGCAACTCTCTCGAGTAAAATTTATTCCATTCATAAAAAGGAATTTCCGCGCGGAACAGTAAAGATCATATAAAGGTGTACTTAAATGGGACTTTTTTAATTTATGTGCATGTGTCTGGAGGTCGTAGAACTTTCACGTGTGTTAATAATTTCAGGGGCGTTTTTGGGATGGAAAAAATTTAATTTATATTAAATTTTATATAACGTATTTAATAATATTATATTGTTCAGTAATAAAATTATATTTTACGTATTGAAATAAACACCATTTTCTGTTTAGACCAACACATATTACGCGAATTTGACAATGCAGTCGCGATAAAAAAGAAATTAGCGTTTCAGCTTCACTTCACTTCATTCGCTAGTTTATGACAAAAGAAACGTTTTTTTTTCTGTATTATCGAGACACGAAAATGACCTAAAGTCAAAACAAAACGCCTAAGTCACCTGAATCACCTTATTATGTACAAGCGATTTCTTTTGTTATAAAAAAATATATATTTAAGATCTAATAATGGTTGATTAACAAAGGAATTCGCTGAAAAAGAGCTTTGTTTTTCACTCAATTATGCGTATAAAGTGCTTTTAGGATAATCATGATTTAGTTAAAAAAATGTTAGTATAGAAAAAAATACAATATCTTCTAAGATTCATATTCATGTTTTTAATGTAGACTAAAATGTTGCAAAAACGTTTCGAGTAAATATTATGATACTGAACAGTTTAAATTTATTAAATAAGTGAGGAATTTAATGATTGAATAACAATAAAACGTGTATAATATCGGTCTTGTTATTCTCATTAGTAGCAACAGTTAATGACTGTTTTTATGATTTATCCGCCCAGAGCTTTGTTGAGATATAGATTCTACTATGAAAAACAAATCTGTTATATTCTCTGTCTCTCGTCCATTTTATAATGAGGACCGTAACAAAACACCCGACTGTTTCTCATCCAAACAAATAATTAAATAAGGCGTCGATAGCAATAGACAACGACCCAGTTTCGATTACAAAGAATATTTATTTCCCGATTAACACCGCTGTAAAATCGCGTGTACATGCAACAACTGTTGCTGGGACTGCGTACTTGACCCGATAATATATTTTTCACATCCCAAACGGCGCTGTAATGCTCTCTTACGAAACTTTTGTTGTGGCCGTGAACAAAGCGAGGTTCGAGGATCCCGATTTATTTTTCCAACCATTAAACGGCGAGCGACGTTGAACTTACGATCGGAGATGATTCACATGATTTGTTACAAAATAAACAGGCGATATTGTGAACTTGGCCTAGTTATCATATTCACAATGCGTTTAACCCAGCGAGCGTTGCACAATACTTTGGCTGGCTCCCATGCGGTTAACAGCGTGAAATTGGGCTAATGAGTGTGTTCAAGTGCTCCACGTCTGTACATCAGCTATGTTACAAGTGTGTACGTTTAACCTTTCTTCTTAATAAGATATTATATTACATCGTGTAGCTGAGTGTGAAGTTTATGATACACTATTTTATTAGTAAAAGCTTCTACTTCCAGCTTTGGAGTTGTGATACGAAACAATGCTACGTTCTGTCCAATTAATTTTACAGAACGCGTGGATTTTTCCGGACAAAAGGTAGCCTATGTTTCTCCGAAACTATTTCTTACTGTAAAATAATGTCGATCTGTTATTGCGCTGATTGTTAAAAAATTAAAGTTGCAAATACAGTTTTGAATTAATAATTTGTATAGGTATTTTATGATTCACGTTTTCTTACAATAATTAAAAGTACCTAATTATTATTAAATCATAATTTCCTATTTTTACTATATTATATTTTACAAAGCCAACACAAAAAGCTTTGATTCAACTTCCCACATTATCCGAGGAAGATGATAGTATAAACTTGTACAAGTTGTAAACATCGTCACATTAAATACAAAGCGACGTGTATCCAACAGTCGTCGCATAAAAAATATAAAGTACACACTAAATAATTTAAAAGAAGATTTGATGAATCACGATGCACATTTACACTGATGTGTTTAAAGAGCAAAAATGCGTGTATAAATCCGTACTCAAAAGTTATTTTTCGAAATGTATTTTTGCATTCAGTTTGGAACAGTAAGACATTCGTCTGTGTCATAGATGTTTGTATCATTTGAGCGATTGTTTGTTAAATACTTTAGAGTGGATACGATTGGGCGTCCATTTGCATTCTTAAAGTGGATAATTTCAAGCCAAGATCAACAAAGTGACAGCTCCTCGTCGATATCTATTATAGACTAATGCGGTAACACCGCACCTGCTAGCGAACTTCCTCAGGTGAAGACTGATACGAATTATAAACAAGAACGAAACTTTCCGATCGACGTACGGTCGGAATATTTGAGTTATAAATCTCGGAGGAATTCGCACGACAGCGCACTGCGGCCTACTCAGACACACTAAGATAATGTAAAAATCCTGTTTACAAAAACGCTTCACACAATAAAACTTACCGAGTACAGTACAGTAACCGCTCTCAATCGTACTCTCGATTGTAGAGGAGGCTCGTGCCCTGCAGTGGGTCGTGTATGGGCTGATACAGTACAGTACAACTCCAAAACTGTGTCAAAACAATGATTGTTCAACACAGACGCACATGCATAAATTTGATAAAATGGGTAACGACTAAAAAACTCAATACATAAAAATGTTTACGTACTCGGTACCCCGTAAATCAAATTTATCGTACATTGTTCTGCTATTATTCAGTATATTGTTACAGCAATAATATTTTTATAAGCCCGTCAGGCCGGCACGTGTTGTGAAATGAATTTAATTTTTACCTTAAAGTTTCTAATGAACGTGATGTTTTTCGTGTTCCGGATTTATTTGGTTCCCTGAGTTATGAACTCTCATCGTCGGTGGATTGAGCGGTAGCAGCCATGACGCTAAGCAAATAAAATGTGTGCTTTATCACATTACTACGCAAAGAGGATGTACGTAATTATATCGGCTCTTCGTTGTAAACGTCAAAACAAGAATAGGCGAAGTAGGACTAATGGAAACGATCAATGAAGGAATTGAGCGGATGTGTTAACTCGGCAGTTGTAAAGTGCTTTGTACGGCCTATTTGTCAATAAAGCCCTCGTTTACCTAGATCATGTAGAGCCTGGAAAATTACCCTCCACTTATCTGTACCATGTTTTTATCCACGGCTCACCGATAATGAATATGAGTGGGTCGGTGTCCGCATACATTACGTCTTGAATTTATAAACATGTTGGCTTGCGAGATCATTGAAGCAACTTAATAGGGTCTGAAAAACTCCTATGGACTTTGTTGCAGAATGACCAGACTATCTCACGATACTTGTATATTTTTTACTACAAATGGGCTTAGCGACAAAATATTGATGAAAAATTTGTGCTTTTATTGTTATTGCGTCTTTGCTCGTGCCTACAATATTTCTGTTAAGTGTTATGTATTGTTTGTTAAAATATCATGAATGAGAATAAAATAATAGGGATTGTAATAAAACGAATTCTAACGGATTTTATGGCAATATTGGTTTAATTTTTACATTTTATAATTTGCCATTTTTTTTGTCACGGGGCGGACCAAGAAAACTATAAACAGTTATTTCAATGTGTAACATTCGTGCCAACCTGCACTAGGCCAGCGTGGTGGACTATATGGCCTAACTACTCTCAATCGTATTCTCGATTGTAGAGGAGGCCCGTGCCCTGCAGTGGGTCGTATATGGACTGATACAATAAATAACATTCGCGTAAATCTTTGAATCCAAAATGATAGGGACCAAATTGAACAAATTATTTCTCTTACCAAACCCACTAGTCATGTTTGTATGAAACATATCGCCATTAAGATGATAATTTACATTTGGTGTGTTTATTTGACAAGTTATTTGTTTGCACAAATCGGCGTGCAATTTGCAGCGGATGCAAATAAAACAAAGATTGTTACAGTTGATGGTAATCAGATGTTTTAGTGCCGAGTTTCCGGTGGTCGTCGCGCCGACACACTGCTGTTACGACAATATATTCACGTGTTTGATCGTAAAATGTCTATTAATTACCACAATAGCGCAGTTGCTCGATATAGATCGATGCACTAATTTATTTTTGACGTTGTCTGGTATTCTTATAACTTAAACACTGAATTTAAAGCTGAGTATAAGTTTAAATATTATATCAATATCTTATTCAATTCCTTTCTACATATTTAAACAAAGGGGTTTGAACATCTGCAAAAGAAACAATTTCATTCTCATACCTCATACGAGATAACATTTTATAATAGAGAAAATTGTTTCTATTCAAAAGGTTGAGAAATACCTTGAATAACACGTACATTGCAGAGCTGCATAGAATAACAATCGTTGCTAAGGTGCAATGATCTCTAAAGAAATTTTACCTAGAATTTTCATAATAACTCCGATAAGTGTCTTTTTTATATTATTAAAATAATTATCTTTCTTGTATTAACACGTTTTATTAATCGACGGTAATTGTAGATTTTCCAGATTACAAAATATTCTGAATTATCATTATCCTCATCATTTTCAGCCAAATTAAGTCCACCGTAGAACATAGGTTTCCCACAAATAAAATAATTAAAACAACACGTTAATAAATGTAAAAAAGAACTTTAATATAAAAGATTCTTATAATTGATTCAACGTTGCAGTGAAGCCGAGCAATTTCCTGTGATACGCTTTAAAGTAAAAATTGATTGGTTTCTCTCAGAACCTAATATAAGAGCTGATATTGAATCTTCGAGAATTCCAGCTCAATTAAATTTATTGGAAACTGTAGTAATGGTTTTAGACAGAAAACATTCTATTAATTTGCATTGCTTTTAGCTCCGTAGAAATTATTCTGTAATTGATTTTCTTTTTATTTCTAAGTACTAGTAGATTCTTTCTTACTATAGTTGCGTCTACGGGACCTACGTTTTAGCACATAGAATACTTATAATTATGAACATAAGAAGCCAGACATTTGGCATCGGTAAGAATGCGAGGTATCACTTCTTTCTATTTTCGAATGGAGTCGTTACCACGATCATCAATCTCGTCATATTTTGCAAATATGATTAGTTATGTTAATTTTCACCTCAAGTCATTTATTTTTGTGTCCAATTTGCTTTTTTCTTCATACTTTACGATACAATTTCATGATTCTTTCAGCGATATGATTCAACAATATTTATGTCTAGTTTGTAAATTCGTAGCAATAACATTCAAGAAAATCTAATAAACATGTCGAATTAGTAGGAGATTCTAGCTAACGAGAAAGGATATGAATATATGATGCATGTTTACAAGTCACCGACAAACTTTAATGCAAATATTATTGATCACTAATAACATCACGAAAATGTATTTGTCGATTCTAGTTCACAAAATTTAAATGAAATTAAACGCGTGCTCCGTCTATGCATCGTAATCATGTAAACGTTTCTCAATAACTGCAGAATCAAAGGGATTTCTGTGAATGAAATCTCACCTGATTTATATGAATTGGCGTCCGAGAGCGGCAGCTACAAGCCGGCTGCAATCCGCGACAACACAACACCAAATAAACGTATAAGTCTCAACACAACACACGACGTTCACTGTCCTTGCAGTTAAGTTAATATTAAAGCTTAGTTTGTGTCCGAGGAGCTTCAAGACGTCAGACGTGGTAGCCGTACGAGCGTCCTCTAGCAACTGGGCGGCGCGCTCCCGTACCAGCCTATATATACGGGCCGATAGAGCCGGCCGCCCGCCCGCCGTTCGTTTTTCGTACATGCAAAAATATCAGTGGAATTCAGCGCCTAATTTTCGCTGTCACTGCCTTATGCCGACACAATGAGAGCGTTGATCTCTGATCCGCATGCATTCAGCGACAGCTGACCAAATTCTTGCTTACTGGGCCGAGTTAATTGCGAGATGCGTGCTGCCTTTTAAGGGGTTGAATTAGCAGTTCTCAATTTAGTCATAGAGCGTGCGAGTGCAAACTATTTGAACGGAAGTCATTCCTCGGTTTGCCAGTACAATATGCAGATTGGACGGCGTAATGAATTAAATTTAGTGGATTAATATGTGTTACTCAGTAAATTAATGTTTGGAACATGTATCATCAGATCAATAAATCGTGGATTCGACATTAATGGAGCATTATTCGGTGCAGAACCTATATTTTTCAACAACAATAAACATAACAACAAAACGAACAGAAGTTACATTGGAAGTAACAAAGGAAGCATGACTTATTGCATTATAGCTATCGATCTTCTTGAAGCTTAGTTTAATACTGTTTTAAAGCGATTCCAACCGGTTCGCAAAAAGAAATCGGATCAAGGGTACCGCACTATGTGTAGTGCAACAACATAGGATTTCCCAAACGATTTTTATTGTTATTGACCGATCCGACACACATTTCATCTCGAGAATGTCGATGACTGATATACATTTTCATTTTACGATTTAGAGCTATCATATCATAAATTTGACGCGATTGCTGCCATGAGGAAAACTCGTGAATAAATTATTTATATCAAGTTATCTTCGAACAGTAAATAAATATAAATGACAATGCGAATTTATAAAGTGTTGTAATAAAGTTGAGCGCGGTTATATCAATTTCTATGAGTAAACTATATACGATTTATTTCATAAAGTAAATAAATAATTAATCACAATTATACATATAGTTCCGAATTTGCGGTATTTTTGTACTGACACATAACATGAGTCTAATATTAATGAATAGATACTACCTTTCAAAGTAATACATACAGTTACGATGCTACGGCATTTTATACTGATATGACAAATTTACTGCCTCGTTGGCACAGTTGTAATACGATATGATTGCAAAGCTGCGGTCTCTGGTTCCAATCCTGGATCGGGCAAACTGTTATTGGATTTTTTATTCATTATCAGCGCGGAGTCAGAAAGTGCCCAATATGGCGATAGGCTCACCCCTATCATATCTTTGGATGGAAAATACAAGGTGAAACTTGCGTGTCATGACAAAATTATTACAATGATGGGTAAGTTAAGTCCAATTAAAAAGAGCTTCCACTGGCAAAACATAATTGTCCATGGTGTGTGTTTGCATAATGGTATCTTTACGCGAATGTTACACATTGAAATAAAACTAATATTTAGGGATTTAATCGCGAATTTTGTTTAATTTTTTACATTTTTCAATTGCATCGTGTATGTTTGTTGTTATCCAGATGGAAATTAAATATACTAACATTGCAAAATAAGTGTTTCGAAACGCGGTATTTGGATGCAGATCACATAGAGTAATCAAATAATGTTTGTCTCCTACCACAGCCAGACTCTCGCCCACTGAAACATGTAGGTTGTTATGTAAATATCAATTATTTTGATTAACTTAGTACTATATTACGTGCTCCGTCACTTTGGCTTAATGATAACACTCTTTAAAACAATAATTAAGTTTGCCACATCGATATATTGTTATCAAGAGAATATTTAATTTGTCTTATAATACATATAAGCATAAAAAGGTTAGATAGTTCAATGTGAAAATTTTGTCACTAGCTTTGCTGTATATTATTTCTGTGAAAAAAGTTGTGCTGTGTGCATAATTCTAAAGGAAAGAGTTTCTCGCATCGAAGATACAATTATCGCAAGGATATGAAAAGTTGTATCGTGTAAACATTTGTCGGAACCCGATAATCTATGGGGGTTATGTCATGCGATAATCGCTTACTCTCCCCGTGTAAATGGTGCTTCGGTCTGTGGTTTATATAAGTATATGCTTGTAATAATTTTATCTAAAGGAAACATAAGTTGAAAAATCGCGATTTTTCAGATTCAGAATTCATATTTTTTAATGATTTCATACAATAATATTTAGCTATAAATCAAAGTGAATGTATTGCAGTATTATAACATATTAATAACGTCAGAACTGACAGCTACTGCTGTAACTATTAAATTCTCGAGGATAATATTAATGGAGTCATTTATCTCATATGAACAATGTTTAATATCTAGTCTTAGTGAACATCCGTCTAGATATTATGAACTAAGGTCACAGAGCGGATATGAAAAACATTGAAGATATACAATTTCAATGTTTAAGTCCATGTTCTGTCAATGTAAATGATCGTGTAGTTTGTATAATAATTTGTTTTTACATACGCTGGTCTCTTTAATGTGAAGAAAGGCATGTGAAAATGTATACAATATTATCTATTTAATAAACATTATTTGTGTTCGTTTAAATATTTGCGTTTTATGTTTGTCTGAAGTTATTTTGATGGAGCTTTCAGAAATATCATCAATATCGTTTTAAAAGTATGTGAATATATAAAAAGCATGTATGTGGATATGTGATTCCAATGACCATAGATATTGAGTTAATTTAAAAATTTGATAACACGGTGTTACTTTATTAATCTCTGATGATATATGTGTACATATTATGTAAAGGTAATGGTTCTTCTGATTTTTAAAGCATTCAAGGTTACTTTAATTAAAAATATATGCACACGAACGTTTTCATACGCATTGAATCTTTAATTCCTGTTTGTGAGTGCCAACGCATATGATGGAGGGATCGGAGTGAGTTAAACTCCTTTTTTTCATTTCGTATAAATATATAGCATTTGCATGTGGCGTCATAATTTCATATTGCATAAGCTTAGGTTATTGACGCATAACAGAAATTGATAAATGCGTCAATTTTTATTGCAATTTAATATAAAAATGCGAAAATAGACCGGCCTACTCAATGTTCTTAAAATAACAAAGATTATTACTAATTAATAGACTTCGTAGTTTCGTTAGCGTCGCAATCAGCTTGCTCAACTTACTTAGAAATTCGGATAAGGAATTATCACCTTTAGCATCAAATCTTTGAGTTCAACGATACCTTCCTTTATCATTAAAGCAAGCGATATTTAATAATAGTTTCACAGATATCTAAAGATCAGAGGTCTGTGCCCCGGGATCTAAGCCGCAACCTCCATTTCGGCAGTCCGTTTCGTCTCTATCTAGGCCATTTTATATCTATACGCACATTGTAATGATACTAGCATATTTTTCCCATCTGACTATAAATTTCTTCAATACATTGTTTGCATGAAGAGATCAAAGCACGCTAGTACATTCGATTAGCGTTTATTACTATGTATGTGTTGATAAGTGTTTGGGCTCAAACAAGTTTTTATGTCGGCACGGGAGTGTTTTATGGCGCTGCACTACAGTGGCTTTCATTACCATTATAAAATTTTTACTATATTGTTATTTTGCGTCAGAGGAACTTCAGATATAGGGCCACTTTTTTCTTTAGTAGATTGTTAGGATCCGCTTGATAAATTTTCGCTATATTAGCCCGTTTTTGGTATCCTCGTTTGTCCATTCGCTGCCCTACGTATCTGTATCTGTATCAGACAACATACGCCCCACTGTAGGGCACGGGCCTCCTCTACAATCGAATGTACGATTGAGAGTGGTTAGGCCATATAATCCACCATGGGCACTGGCGGACTTAAGATACCACAGAAAGTCAGAGGCGTGCCCTTGGGTTTGAACCCACGACCACCGTGAACATGTTGGCAATCGCGTCTGGTCCGTTAGCAACAGGCCACCACGCACGCACTGCCCTACGTCATAAAATCAAACCTACTATTTTGACTTACTTTAGGGCCTTGGTTGAAGTCTGTAAGCTAGCCTGTATTTAAAAAAGATCATAATTAAATTAATGTTCATTAAAACCTATATGGTTTTAATATTTATTGTTTTGTTCTCCCTAGTATAATCCACGAACAAAATATATTGTTCATCAAACGGGAGAAATCAACGGGACTCGCGGTTCATAAACCCTGTATATATTCAACATGACAACCATATTATGTAGAACTGTAATATGATTGTTAGCTGGGAAATACATCCACCAACCTTGAATAATAACAACGAGTTGTATTACAGTAGTAAAAGCTAAGTGTAAAAACCACGAGACACTCACAATAAACCCATATTGCACTTCATATCAGGTCATAAAACCCTTATAACATAATCGGGAGATCGATAATTACATTTGTCCATATGTGGAAACAACTACTGCCAGAGACAGTCATTGAGAGATGCCCGGAGTGTGAGTCAAAGAGATTCCTCGCAGCTGCCTACCGGCTACTACAAACGAGTAACACTTTCCGAGAAAAATATGAGTGGCGCCGATGTAAAATTGTTTATACACAATACGATGTTTTCAGAAACGTTGCCGATATACGAGAAAATTTTATAACATTATTATAAATTGCGATAGCTTTGTTTTTAACAATAAATATTAACCTTGTTTTTGAGTTCTGTAATATGTAAACAGTTTTTGTTACGTTTTAACTGTGACGTCACACGTCCTTGACGATATCGTAATTTTTTGTCGATGATTTTGTTACAATTACGCTTTTTCTTTGTCCTCCACATGAATTCAACGCAATATGATTTTATGCTTATTGTAGAAATATTTAGCGTATTAAATTATTTTACGAGCTGACGTCAACTTCTGCGGAAGACTATCAAAACCTCGAGCAAACTATTTGACAATTACTTTCGTAGTTTTTATTTCTTCGGGATAACTTGCACGTGGTGACCATTTAATGCATTTTCCAGGGACGTATTTTGAAAACGGTCTCTATTAATGTCGATTACCGACACTATTACGTTTTTATTTGATCTATTTCGGTCCCGAAGCGAACTATCGTCGCGTTGGGCGCTAATTACGGACTCGTCGAGTAAGTTGCAATGACGCATGCGACTCACGACAACTACATAATTTACCCTTTTTCATTTCATTAGTAAGTCACAGTCAGACTACTGACTAAGTAGGTGAGTGCTTGCAGTAATTCACCCGAAGTGCTTTTATGGAGAACATATAAAATATTTCGTATATGTTTGTTGTTCGTGTTTATTTTTTACGTGATGCAATTTTTCAACAAAAATAAATTGTTGAGTTTGACTTAATAGCTTTTGGTTAATTTATTATTTCCTTCGGTGATCTAAAATCTGGTTGAAAAAGAAAAATTGTAAAAATTAAACCAAATCGCAATAAACTCAGTAAAAATTAGTTTTATTTCAATGTGTTACATTCGCGTAAATCTAAGAAACCATTAAAAAAGTAAATATTATCTGAAACTTAAATTTAGGTACTATTTGTTTTAAATAAAATTTGACGAGACTGACTTTGAAATGTCTATTCCCTCTTTTATCCGTTTAGGGGAATTTCAAAAATGTAACACATATATCTGTCTCTTAGATAATCATAAATATTTTACTAAGTAGTTAACAAAGTTTAGATCTAATTTAGAAATCTAATTCTAATTTGTAAAAGGGTTGCTCTAAGTTTTCATTTTCCACATGTATAAATCCACAGGCTTTGAGACAGACTCACTAGCCAATCGTATGACCGAAGCATTGCGATTCAAGTAACGAGTGGCGACTTCAAGAGAACAATTTTAATTTTGTTTACATTTGGAATTGGTGTTCTCGGAACTGCGGCGCTATCACACAGACTTTCCAATGTTTTTCTTCATTTAAACTAGTCTACTGCGCAATAGAAATCACAGTTCTGGTTTATGGTTTTGTTTTCCTACTTTTTTCTTTGTACAATGTACAAAAGTTTGTTTCAACAAATGTATTGTTTAAAGTCGTGATTGGCCACGCTTGCTTGTAACTAATAAAAATATACACACAAAAAAGATATATAACGGAGAAAACAAAAAAAAAAATCAATAATCCGTTTCATGATATTTGTGTACAACAATTTTAAAGAATCTTGGAGTCCACGAAATTGTATTAAGCTAGCGTGATGCTCTAAGGCCTATCCATCATTCATTGAGGAGGCCTGGACTTATGTGGAAAATCAGTAGGTATATGTTATTCATATAATAATTTTGGTAATAGGGCAATTTATAAATATATTTTCATTCTGGTACTATGTTTTACCACTACTTTAAAATAACTAAAGATGAATATAGATTTTCGTGCATTACGAAGATTGCATTGTTCATAAAACCCACACGCAAGTAAATAAATTGAACTTCATGCCAACAAGTATCGGAGAAGGTTACAATATGATACAAATTATTTGGAGTGGTGCGGAGGCGAAGTACGTGCGGGAATCTTAGCCCACACCTACAGAAGCGTATTTGAAAAGTTTCGTGAAAGAAAAATTGACATTTTAAAAATGACGTCATTTGTGAAGTTTAATAAATTAGAAACATTTTTTAAAATGCAAGGGACCCTCGTTTGCCACCTATTTTTCACATTCGTGGGTGTATAATGAGCACGGGCGTCGGGCATAGTTATTCGCGTCATTAAAAATCAGCGGCGGGAGGTGACATTTTAAAAATATTTTGTGGAATTGTTTTTTCAAATGAAATGTATAATTATATTCCATGATTTACAATCATAACATATCAATTAAATTTCAACTTTACAATGTTCGAGTGGCTACGATAAGTGACCTTCCGTAGCGTTGTGTAGAGATTCTCGTAGACGTCGTCGTAGAAGCAAGTAAGTAGAGGTAAGTTTTTATAAAATGAAATATTGCAATATATCTCTGCAATTTCAATATAACCACGTTCGTCTCAAGTTCAAAGTACTTTTGTATTGTGAGAATTCGATAAAGTGAAACTCGCTCCTTTGTGAAACTGAAGCATTTTATGCATGTCGATAAAATGTTAAGTTTCAGAATTTTTACGCATCTTTTATTAATTTTAAAAGCAATGCACATTTATAAAAACATCTCTGGCAATGCTAAAATGGCCAGGCAATAAATTTTATTATGTTTTTCGCAATCGTTTCAAAGAATTATAGAAACGAAGCGGGTGAAAATTAAAAAAAAATTGCTTGATTGACGAAGCTTAAAAAAAACCAACATGATCCTTTAATCGTATTGTGATATTTTACATCAAATAGAGCTGTTTATATTTCATACATTAGTGTAAATTTTCTAGAAATGTCGGCCCACAAGTACCAGTAAAACACGTGTTCCCAATAATTAAATTCAGTCGCTTAATATTGGAGTCGCTACTCAGAATCCGTGAATTGGCAGTACCAATGTATATTGATCACGCGTTATTTTCCACGAACGCGGAGAATATGAGCCGATCATGTTAGTTTTTCCGCAACTCATCGATCCTTGGAAAGATTTTTCAATTTTCCACTTCACTGGATGGTTTGAGTGGAACAGAATAAACTTTTCATTGCTCTAGTGGCAGGAAACAGCTATCAACTGTGAGATTCTGGGTTCAAGGCTAGAATTTGGTATATAACATTAGGCTTTTAGTCTGTTTTTCTATTAGGAAAACACCCTTTTTTATACTAGCATTCAAATTCAATGGTAACAGAAAATACATTGCAACTCAAGTGCATAATTTACCGCCAAGAGATAACCATAATCCAAACACAATTATGCTCTCCTGATCGCGTGATCCTTATTTGCATGAATCTCTGCAACCAGCTTTCCACTATCGTGTATGGCTATCAGGGCAAATACGAACACTACGTCAAGGTTTTGAGTTTCCAGCGCGCGCATTCAGGATGAAACGCAACATGTTACATCACTATTAACCCAAACTAGATATGTCCTGAAAGATATAAAAACAACTAAACGGTTTAAATGTTCAGCAGTGGACTTTCTGTGGCTGAAGAAAAAGAGAGAGAAACGGTCTAAAATTTTGAACCGAATCTTTCTCCAATCTGTATTTGTATCTGTATCATATACTTCACACGGGCTTCCTCTACGATCGAAAGTACGAGTGAGAGTGTTTAGGCCTACTTTACCATGTAGGTGAAAAAAGGTGAGCGAATAAGGTAACACTGGCCTTAATGGGCCGAAGTGGGCCATTTGTAACAGTACGTTAAGAGTGCGCAATCTGCGTGTGACACGGTTTCGGTAACGAACGGTTGCGTGCCGGGTCCCCTGACGCATTGCCGCCAGCCCATCCCGAATCTTCGCCTGTTATTTATTGTTTAAGGAACGGGCGCACCGCAAAATAGGCCTCAAATTAACCTTGTTTGTTATAGCCTGATCTTGTCCTTTTAGGTCAATTTAGTGTCCTAGTACTAGATGAAAGTACTATTTTTGAAAAATCTTGTTAGTTATCTGAGATTAGAATTAGTGCATGGAATCGTGATGTACTTGCTCCTACTATATCGTGAGATGGAAAAAGGTTTAGTTAATTGTGGATGACACTAGTGGCATATTTAATACTTTCAGAATTCAATAGCGTGCGTTTGTAATAGTTGCCAATTATTCGCTTGTTTATATCTTATTCTCGCTTTGTTTGTTTGCAAACTAAAAGCTTGGAAATGAGTCACAGGAGTTTGCATAATAAATTTCATCTGCGACTAACACCTTTTGCTGTGAAAGTTACGTTTATACATAAACACACGCCTTTTTCCCAGAAGGGGTAGGCAGAGGTGCTACCAGAATACCCACGTTTCGCCTTGCATATTCCGTCCCACGATGTGATAGGAGGCGAGCCCATCGCCATATCGGGCACAAATTCCTGACTCCGGGCTGATAATGAATAGAAAAATCTAATATCACTTTGCCCGACCCGGGATTCGAACCCGCGACCTCAGCTTTGCAATCATACCGTAGTACCACTACGCCACCGAGGCAGGAAAGTACGTTTATATGGTTTAGAATTTATTGAATTGAGGCATCCGTTCAGCGCCAACAATACATCATACTATGATCGTGTCAGCTGAAAAGTATCCATTGCAAAATTAATAACATTGCTCACCGGACCGTTCCGTCACCGCCTACCGGCCAGCATGTAAAATATTCACAAAAGCTTTTTTGTGAAATGAGAGTAGTTTCGCGTCAATATCAAACGGTGTCGATACTCTTGCCATGGATAGCAGTTTCAAAGACTTTTTTGTCGTAGGTGACACGTGTATCGTCATGATATAATATATTGTATGGGGCAAACGGCTTTACAAAATTGATTTTTTTTTTTCAAAACTACATTTTCGTGCTTTACTTCTGTATAATAATTTTAATAAAATGTGGGTTTTCAATGGCTAGAGATGATAAATATTAAAAGGATGCTTAACATATTATCGCCGCCTTAAATTTTTGTAAAGATACTAAAATAAAATAAAATAAATTATGTATAATTTCAGTACTTTTTGAGTTAAAACATTGACTACATTTTCGTTGAAATCATTACTATAATGTTTCTAGTGGTGCCTGTTAAACTGCAAGAAGCACTACAGGAAAAAATTGTTTGCACAGAAAACGTCCTCGATATTTCAGAATAATTGTTCACACTTACCAAATCGTTTTACGTGGGCAGCTCTGTGTATTGGAGTGTTAACGAGCATACAGACCACACTATAGTTTTTCCCGCAAATATCGGTAATCGTGTGACTTAACAAAAGCTAATTGTGGAAATGTATGATTTGGTATCGGATTTTCTGGTTGAAATGTTTATATATAACCTTTATATAAAGGTCAAATGTGGAATACAGCAAAGAGAACGAATAGAATAACATTTGCTTATAACTGTGATAACATGAAACGATAATATTATTGATAGCAATATTTGGAAACTGTGCGTAAGGTTGGAAAAAAATCGCTGGTTTGGTGTCGTCACGGAAACTCACATGTTCGGTGGGTGAGATTCCCGGAGATCTAAAAACTAGTCGCGTTTGGTGTTCAGTCTGTACAAATTTGATCCCAATTAGGCTGCACTAATTAATTATCAGTCGACTAGATACAGCCATTTCTCGCCAGTCGAACGCCATCATGAATCGAGGATGCCAAAGCCCGGTTAAAATTACAAAGTTTAGGTAGTCACCAAGGTGACCTGAATTATCTCTCTCTCTCTCTTCAGCCACAGAAAGTCCACTGCTGAACATAGGCCTCCCCCAAGGTACTCCACATTGACCTGAATTATACTGTTATATTATTTCCAACAACATAAAATCAAATAAATTGTTCTCCAGTTTCTGTTATTATTTTTCTCTCTCAATACATTTATTTGTCCTTGCCATCCATTTATAGAGTAGTAAACCATACACTAGCTTTCTAGCCGATCAATAAAACGCAGGTCAGCCCAAGGCTGTATATAAAATGACCAATAACGATAAGGCGGAAGTATTTATTCAAGGTCCAAGTAATATCGGATAGTGGTGTTTATTATAATTCACCTTTTACCATGACTCTTGGTAATAAAACACATATTTATACCGGGGCTAGCAAAGGTTAAAAATTCGTGTCTTGCAAATTGCTTTATGCCATTATGGTAAGACGATCATCCTTTTTATGAACCTCATAAACATCCAAAAACATAGCGATAAAAATGTTTTTTTACAAAACTTTGAGGAATATTTTAAATGAAAAAGAACTTAACAACAGCCAATTCAAAATTTCATATAGTTTCAATAACTACATAAATATCGAATAGACTAGAGGATTATTAATATGAGTTTAATTAACAAGTTACGAGAGGGTTGAACTGCCCAATCAGTTCGAACCCAAAACCCAAGACATCTGGCGTTAAATGTTTATTTTTATCAAATTGTAAGTTAACAAAGCGAGGAAATCTATACAGGTACCCGAGTATTCACCAAAATTTCACTGGGCCAGCATGAATTAAATATTAACCATATTAATACGTATAAAGAGGTAATTGTTGCCTCTTTTGTAGACATTAAGCTTAGAAAAAAATGTTTTGAAACCTATCTAATAGAGCTAAAATATCATTGTAACATCTACAACTGTTGGAAAATAACAGCCTTATCGATTGGAGTACTTGGAATAGAATTCTATTTCACCTCGTGCAGCTTGTGCCTCGTTAAAGTATTCATGTGGAAGTCGAGGCGCTACCAGTAATTGTCGTACGGGTCACCTGATTTCTCACGCTAGTTTGCTTGAAAATAAAACCAAGGTGGTGGGCTATAAGAGGGACTTTACACGCGATTGTGACTAATAATATATGGATGTATTTTAAAAATATAATGGCAAATAATAAAGAAAAACTTTAAAATATTTTTATATCATGATCACATCACATGCGTAAGCTTCTGCTAGTGATGGCTTGACCTGTCTTATTTCAGGCTAGAGCGTGTATTGTTGTATTGACATAGTAATGGTAGCTATTTCAAGCTCTTGTAAAAGATAGATGGGATATAAAGACCGGCCGTAAAACCACTACGATTATCTATCTATGTATTTCATTTCGTAAATAAAAAAGTGGTGTGTGGTCTTGCCATGGGAATAAAAATTAATATCTATTCCGTACACAGAGGTAACAACTCATTGATAAAGCATGGACATTGCAACCCAGTTAATATCTAGGCTGAATGTGCAACGGCATAATGATACCAATCTACCGTCTGTTTACCAACAGTTTGTGAATGAACTTCGTCATTACGATGCAGGACACGCGCTTTATCGACCGGTGCTCTGTGTGCATAATTTGTTAAAACTAGGCTCTCTACGTGACTGCGCTTCATTTATATTATTTAAGTTTTATAATAATTAAATTAAATTTAGAATTATTTATAATTGAAAGTGAGAATTTTTGATAAAATTAATGAGATTGTGTACTACTGCTGCCCTTGGTATGTTAAGTTCATGAATTTTGTCTACCCATGATCTGATACATTGACGAAAGTTTAAAGTTTATGGAATGATGTTAAAATCAAAACATAAGGCAATAAAAAAGGGCCCTGCATCATACACGTTGCAAAAATGTTCTGAAAATGAACCAACACAAATTAAATACCAACACTACATAATTAACATTAAAGTTTTTGCCATACTCGTTGTTGGAATCGAGTGTAGCAGCTTGCATAATAGGGCCCATTTAATTTAATCCGTGGTGTTTGCCACTTCAGCTGTAAAAGTATTTTCGAGTTAAAAAACAAAGCCATTCAAACGTACATATTTATTATACCCTTATGTAACCACAAAGACATTTAAAGCTTCATTTAAGAAATATCAGAACCGTTTAATATCAGTTCATAACATTCCTCAGAAGTAAACATCTCATTCCAAGGGCTTCTTTCAAACTATTTGCACGTAACGATAATAAACATTGTGCAATGGCGCTCCGTTTTTGATATTTATCAAAAGCAATTTGTAGCAAGTTATAACTCGCAGGGCTAGCGAACGTTTTCAATTGCAGTGGAAAATTACTTGCAATATTCTAAACATATTAGAGAACATTAGTTACCTAACTTGGTAGTTGTTACATGTTAATCATTAATTAATTATTTATAGCCCTGTGCGGCCAATTATTGTATTATTATTAGAACGATTATTTAAAAGTAGACGTTGTAGTAAAATAAAGTATTAAAACCAAAATCTAAATACGTCAAAACGCCCACAAAGAGGGATTAAAAAGACTGATCTAAGAGCGCTGAAAAAAGTGAGTATACAAATATAAATTAGGAATTATCTTAAAAATAGATGTTAAAAAGGATAATGAAGGGTAATATAGGTACGCTATAATTACGCTTCATGCACAAAAAAAACTAAAATTAAATTATTGTTCTTTTCAGTCAGCGCCGCAAGCCGAAAATATTTTGGATTTTTGCTCTTTTTTTGCTTGGATATGACGACAGATAGGGGGAACATTGTTATCCCGCCAGGATGCGCCAATAATCCTTTAGGGTGTTCTAGCAGTCTCTTTGAGGTCGCCGGTAGTTACAAATCGGGCACTCCCTATACTAAATACATTGAGGTTCTCTCCTGAACAATCGCCTCCCCTAAGGATCTCCACGGCAACCTGCTGGATTCAGCCAGCTTAAAAAAGGGAAATAAAAATAAAAAGCACGGTTTTACTTGCTAGTATACGATTCTATTAATTGTACATAATAGATATACATTTTACAACAATTACGTGAGATCAGTTAGTAACTTTAGAGAAAATCTTTAAACAAAAAGTCTGAATTGAAATAATCGGCTGGTACTTGGTAGATGATTGTCAATAGATACCAGGCGAGCAGGAGTGGGCGGGCGGTATCGACAGAGCTCTCGACAGTTTATTTTTAGGTGCCACTTATGACACGACTATTACCATTTATCGAGTTGATTTACTGTAACCAATACGTTTTATGGCATATAATGTTCTAGAAACTTAGGAGGGACATCTTTTATGTGATATCGTAGCGGTGGAGTGATTAGGATGCGAAGCATAGTGTAATGAAAACCATGATCGTAAAAGTTATACTTAAAAGCGGTGATTTTAGCTTTTAGTACCAGTTGATATTCAAGTTATATAGTATATATAATTTGCTATTAGATAAGACAGTGCTATGCATACTCATATCTTTCTTATATAATGTGGCTGATTTTATGTATGTTGATTTTGGCTTGCGTTTTTACGACGAAATATAGAATTCGATGGACTTTTTTTTACGACGCGCGTAATTCACACGGAATGGAACGATCTCTGATTTTAACCTAAGAACTCATGGTTAACCAAAGCCTCTACTGATGTAGGTAGATTATATCGTATTTACCATTAAAACATCAGGAGAAAGAGCTTCAAAAATTAATGCATCCAGTTACATTTCGTATGATGCACGAGAGGCACGCAAGTTAATATTTACGTGCATATGTTTTACAAGCATCCTTGACACAGATGCGTAAAAATGTTAGACTTACAGGATTATTTTCGTATCCCGCCATTCAGTTTATATCTGCATCGTAATCCCGTTATCTTTGTTGTTCGAGTATCACTTTTAGCTTAAACTATGTTTAGAGGTCATTTACCGTTATGAAGACTGTGCACCGTCATTATAAACACTGATAAGCATGTATTTGAAGTTTATCGGCATAAAATAATTAATCCGTACTAATGTTTTTAATATTTTGAGTGGACGGCACGTGCCCCCAAATGCAGCATAGGACGTTCACTAGCAAGGTGAAAAAATAACTTTATAAAGGTTGCAAGAAATTGGATCTTGGTCTTTGATAGTGGGACTAAGTTTTAAAGTGCTAGAGCCACGCTGTTGGCAGTCATGACTCAGCATGAATGGGCAGGCTCATCCCGGGCCGGTACCACTGTCTCGCAGGAAATCGACGTGAAGCGACTGCTCAGCTGTTGCATTTCTTTCGGTGAGTGAGATTGCGGGATGCCCAATACCCCATTCCTTATCCCATCCTTTTCCCTTCCCGCTCCCCTCCCAATTGGGTCGACAACACATCCATGATCTAAAGTTGTGGATGTTTATGGGCGGCAATGATCACTTACCATCAAGTGACCTGTTTGCTCGTTTGCAAGTTCAGGAGTTGGCTTTCAATAGCTTAGGAGGGTGATGTCTAATATAAATCAGAAAGTATCTGTATTTATTCGTCTATATTATTAGGATAGCATAGTATTCCTTTAAAGTTTCCCAAAGCATCATATTAAAAGCAACGAGCATCTAGAAACCTATAAAACCATTCACATTCATTCATAGCTATCATATTAATTAATCATCAAAAGGTATATAGGAATACTATTTTCAAGCATCCACGTTTACAGTTTCCACGTGGAAGGTTGTTGTTGCATGTAACGTTATATGAAAAGTCTTATGTAAAGCGTTCAAAGGCCGCCACGTGCAGTCTTTACTCTCGCCGAACACGCAGCAAGCGACGTCACCTCTAATAACTTATCCATCACGCCGCCTTTTAATTGCATAGGGACGGGAAAAGAACACACGAGGCACTTGATGATACATAGCTATAGCAAAATGGCTGTATGTCTTAGACCGATATCTGTATCCGCATATATAACAGCTGTTAAAGCAGCTGCCCTGGCACGAGGCTACATCATCCTCTTAATACCGCCTTCCTGTCCCAGCCTTTTTCATTCCCGCTCCCCTCCCTACTGGGCCGGCAACACATCCATGATCACTTACTGTCAGGTGACCTGTTTGCTTGTTTGCCGGACCTATGCAATAAAAAAAGAAACATAGCTGTAGTAAAATGGCTGTATGTCCGATATACGCCCGCTAAATTTCAGGGCACGCGTCTCCACTACAAATGCAATTGAGTTCTTAGTTCTACGTGCTGGCCTTGTGCGGATTACTTAACTTCACATACCTTGAACTGCCAGTATTTTGTTACATTGTCTTTAATTAAAAGACTACGTGTGTATATCACGATTTATTTGAATGAATACTTTTCTTTTTTTGTATGACTCCGTTCGTATTTAATCTAAATTGATTCCAAGCTTTTACGGATTAGTTAATGCCTATATTAACAATTTTAATTCTTCAAGTTAATTATAAAGCTACAACGTAAATTGAACCCAGGTCCAAATGATTCTCAGGTACACTCGTTTTTATATAGTGATAAAAAATATTATTGAAACAATAGAGATTACATTACAGCCAATGACTGCGCAAAATACAACATAGTAATACAGCACGCGTGTTTACATAACACGGAATATTGATTCTGACGGCCCTAGGTAACAGCCACTACTATCTACATATCGATCGTGCTAATAATATCCGGGAAATTAAGCTGGAGTGTTGAAATATAACTACGTATTGTTTGTGAAGGCTGTCAATTCACGTAAGGCTAGCTTAGTTGACTAATATGAAGCCTAAATCGATGAGTCTCCAAGCCCCTGGGACATATACATACTCGTATGTACATACGTCTACAGACTTCTATACATTATTAGACTACATTCTAAATCATTCATTTAGTTTTAAAAAATATATTTTTTTAACTGATATTGCAATGACACGATATATCATCGGACATCGACCAAAGTTCTATGTAAATTAGATTTATGTCCTATCCTAATCTTAATATCCAATACCTACAATAAATTGTTATAATCATGACGCAAAATACAGTTGTATCCTTCATTAAGTACAAGAACTGAATAGAAGAAACCGGTTAACAGGATGTCTCTAAGCCGGAATGCTCTATTTGTTCCAATTATCCGGAGATGCTGATAATTACTATCCATTCGTATTGTTTCCTTATTTGTCGTAGTATAGAGATTTGTTACAGCAACATGTCTTAATTTAAATCAAGCATTCATATAATATTATTGAACCCTGACTCACTGATATCTTTGCCCATGGCATAAAAATCTTTATAGTTTTTGAATTTGCAAAATATTTTTTCAGAACTAGAATAATGATTTTCGGGATATATTTAAGTTTCACCTGTTAATAAATACATTGAAATCTAAATGGAATATGTGCCAGATAATAAAGTCTCGCTGACGGAAAAACATTGCCACCAACTTACACGATGCTTCAACAAGCTCACATTGATGTTTTATGATATTGTACTCGCAGTATTACCACTCATATAAGATTTGACGTAACACAGACTATTTCGAAAAAGACTGAAAATCGATTCAGCATTGCGAATAACTGCAGCGAACACGTAGTCGCAGGTTAAGGTCAGCAGAAGTAAACTACGTGACATGCAGAATGTAACAAATTCAAGTCGATTCACCAAACGAAAATAGTGGAGATGCAGCGAGGAATGTAACACACCCACCTGAAACGTGAACAATCTTGTAAAGGTTATACTTGTTACATAACATGCCGCTGCATGAATGATATATTGCTAGTAGCTATTGTGGTAACAGTTTTTCAGTTGTGTTTTGCGTGGTGAATGAGATAACCAGATGGAAATCCTGACATAGTGACCCAAGCAAGTGTGTTGTGTTTCAGATTATCTATTTATTTATTTTAACACTTTGTACAAATTTAAATAGTACGGGCGGACTTAATGCCTAAGGGTATCCTACGTGTAAGCCATCTATCTTCTATAGGCGTGTGGCGAAATTTGCTACGAGAAATAGATTTAATATACTCGTATATCTAATGCATTGTTTGAAATGTTTTCATAATATAAACAACGAGCATTGATACTCGTAACCCAATAGTGTTAAAATGTCCAATATAACAAAATGTGAATAGAGAAATATTTCTTGTGACAGCAGATGCGTTATCCCTAGCTGGTGTATACTTCTCATCACTTACCATCGGGAACAATGTTGTCATTATGTTGCGTTGCCAGAAATATCACTAACAATATTATTGGTATTAGCGAACGACCAACATTGCTTGAAAATGTGCAACAAACATAAGATACAAAATTATGTTTACTAATTATATGATTAATAGCTTCTGCCCGCAACTCCGTTTGCGTGGTTATCTTTATAAAATTTCCTTCCCGTCCCGTGCCGTTATATCCCGCCCTGTCCCGTCTTACTCAGACAAACAGACAAAAATTCTAAAAATCATTGTTTTGGGTTATATTACGTTAATACATATTCGTTTTTCTCAATTATCTTCCATGTACAGACATCGATCGGTTACAAATTTATTATATGTATAGATTTGATCGTCTGCCCATTTCGCGTACAGCGAACGGAACATCAATCATAGTAGGAACATTCAGAGGTAAGATATTTCGCATTGCATACCCTTATCATTTCTGTAAAATAAATGACTAACACCATCTGTAATTTCAATTATTGATTCATTAAAGTTCATTGGCGAACTAAATATATCGCCAATAATTATGCTTTGAGATGATCTTTTGTTCGTTTTGATGGAATTTATGCGCGCGTGTGCACTCGACTCATCTTTTTATTGTGATTTAGTGTACTCTTAGTATGTAATTAAAGTTTAATAATCAGATTTTCCGCTTGTCTTTGTCCAGTAACACAGGATGCAGGAAGCTATTCAAACGTATTTCGGTTTTCATTTCAATATTTAACTGTTTTAGTCATCGCTGTGAAATTCTTTCAAACAATCCGAATGAGAATCTTGACTGTAAACATTTTTAGTGACGTCAATATTTTTTTTCGATATCCAGATGGAAGAAATAACTACTGTAAAGACTCTTTATTTTTTTACACAATACTCTCAGCAATAATGATTTCAAGAGTCTATTTTTACGTGAATATTATCTTTTTGAACTGTTTGTTAATTTTGATTATGTTTTTTTACTAACCATGTAACCTGTAACTTTGCTTAATTTAATTCTGTTTTCAATACTATATCTGTATCTGTAACAGCCCATACACGTCCCACTGCAGGGCACGGGCCTCCCCTACAATCGAGAGTACGACTGAGAGCGGTTAGGCCATATAGTCCACCACGCTGGCCTAGTGCGGGTTGGCGGGCTTTACATACCGTAGAAATTATTTAAAATCGCTACGGTAGGCACGCATTATAACGGTGATGGAAAACATGGCGAGAAATCCTGCACGTTTTAGCGTTTTCATACTGTGTTATGAGTAAATAAATGCTCTACTTTTGCGCCTCTGTTATTCGCTATAAATGAATATTGCGAGCATTCGTACGGAACATTTATGAATCTAGTTAGGAAGCGAAGTGAGGCAATTAGCACAATTAACTGAGATGCTCCATAGCAGGATGTCGACACGGACGATGTTTTCAATTTCCGTATACATATTTCATTGTAGAGTACGAAACGCAATTATTATCATTTTGTTTTTAGTCTTCTGTAATGATTAACCTGGCCATCATTTAGTGAAAAGTCATCATGGTTTAAAAAGAAAAAATATAAATACCATATTGTTGTTTAATGTTTTAATTGGACTGCCTCGGTGGCGTAGTGGTACTACAGTATGATTGCAAAGCTGAGGTCTCGGGTTCGAATCCCGGGTCGGGCAAAGTGATATTGGATTTTTCTATTCATTATTAGCCCGGAGTCAGGAATTTGTGCCCGATATGGCGATAGGCTCGCCCCCTATCACATCGTGGAACGGAATATACAAGGCGAAACATGGGTGTTCTAGTAGCACCTCTGCCTACCCCTTCTGGGAAAAAGGCGTGTGTTTATGTATGTATGTATGTATATTGTTTTAATGTACTATTATGCTATTTGCAGATATTTCACTGCGCTATGAAATTCTTCATTTATTGTTTGTCGTTGTACATAGACATTAATAAAAAGGCGTTCAGTAGCCTTGCTATGAATGACCCTCGAATCATTACTAAATAAAACCTATCAGATAATTCGTGAATTGAATAAAGAGGCTTTTAGATAGAAAAATAAAAACATGATATTCCGAGTTTCCTTTTCAAATAAGATCGCTATTTAACCTGACACCCTTTGCTTGCTTTCCTTGCTATCCTTTGATACATAACTCCCCAATTTCCTTGCCACTTATAAGCACCATATTTGCAGATACTACTCAACATATAAATACTTCATTATCCTTTTTTATAGCTCTCTCTTTAGCCACAGGAAGTCCACTGCTGAACATAGGCCGCCTCCTCCTCCCGAACATAGTCATATACCAGGTGTTGGAAAATCATTTAATGTTACAAAAATTAATCATTTATATTTTCTGTACCCCCAACATTTATCTATAAACAAGTATAGAAAAAGGCTTGCAATCAGATAGTTTTTTTTATTCGTCGTGTGCTGTGCTAGGAAACAGACGCAGAACTTCCTCGTGAAGCATTCAATACATGTGAGTTATTTCAAAGTATATTCTTTTTATTTTTCACCCGTAACCTATTTCCTATACCAGGTAACGAAAGTATACTAAATTAAATTTATGCAGTGCTAAACCTTTTTATATTGCACAAGAATTGGTCTTTTTTAAAATGCTTACACGATTTTGAGTGGTGATCACTGAAGACTGGCTGGGGGTAGACGCATGAGACACTAGTGATCGAATTCTGGTCTGCTATAGGCTAGTGATGATAAACTCATTTAACGGAGAGTACACCTTTACTTTAACCCTGTAAATATAATTTTAAATGAGCTACGCTAATATAAAAGCCGCTACCAATATTTATAAAGTAAATTTTCCACTCACCGGGAAATTTCTTGCTCGAACAGAATTTTCCGTTACATCGAATAACTTGAGGAAAAAAGTTTCACGATTGAAGAATTTTAAGTACTAAGTTTATTTTTCGGTTCAATATCACAGTTGCTACGTCATTTTTCGGTACGTTGTAGGTATAAAAGTCATTGGAATATACATACATATATGTACATTTTTATATACATAGCAAATAGCAATAAAGTTAAATTAAATTTTTAAGGACAATAATTATTGTTCACAATGTATTTTAGATATTACTATAAGTCATTACTCCCTAAGATATTCAGATGTTCTATTTTTACATAAATACATACATAAACGTCACGCCTGTATCCCATAGGGGTAGGCAGAGACAATGGATCTCCACTTTGCTCGATCCTGACTTACTATTTTCGCTCCATCCACTTTCCTTAATCTCTTCATGCATTCTCGTCAGTTCAGGGTACTTTTATTTTTAAGTTGTTATTCTTAATGTAACATATTGATTAGCAACACAATCTGGCGTACTCATAGTGTTATTACACTCATTTTCTAACAAGGATGATATAACGCGGAGAGTGGCTATGAAACTCGTGCCAGATTTTGGTTCGCATCCAAATATTAAAGTACTGAGAGTGCATAAATGACTGGAAGTCGCGGTTACGCTACATTCTAATTAATGTAATTTAAGAATTATCACTCCTAAATATACCCAATTTCTAACACGGTACAGGCGACTGTTAACATATGCAATTCTGATGGCATGTACTTGGAATTCGGAAACAACGTACTGATATTAAACAAAACGCAGAATACATTTTAATCTCGCGTTTGCTTTTTGTTGGGTGCGTACAAAAGCAGAACTCATTGTTCAAAACATTTAAAGAATATTCATATATTTTGTTTAAGTACAACGAATAACAGGAATGGAGCAGGCGAATCCGCTAAAATTAGCCTTTTTATTGAATCACAACTCAAGTTATAAAAATAAAACGGATTATTTGTCGCCCACGATTTCGAAGTGTAGTGTGAATCACGCGGACGCGTGTCTCCGTGAAAAATCTCTTACCAGGTATATGACGTTTTGTTTCATGAACGCTGGGTGCATTACTAATCCTACTGCACTTGTCCATTGGCGTCAAAAAAATCATCAAAAAATCCTATGTTCCCTTTCTTTTCGACTACAACAATAGGTATTGCGTTAAAAATTCCGTTGACACTTTCATCCTCCAGCCAAAAACATTAAAATCATAACTTAGCCCTTTCAAAATAACGACGCGATAAAAACACTTTATGTTAGGGAAACATACATTTAATGCGTAAAAGTGTATTTTAATTTAATTTTAAAGCGCATTAATAAAGGATATTGTTTGAATGCGCGTCGCGACGCCGACGGCGCGCGGCGGAGCCGGCCGGTCGTTCCTCTACACGCCTGCCGAATTCCTCCGTGACAACTTAATCTCCCATCCTAATTTGTTGGGCGCCGCCGGTGGAATCTCCACGGCATGTCAAGAGCGCGGTCAAACACCCCACCTGTACCGCGCTGTACAGTCACCGCCGACTTCAGCCGCCCTCGCCGCAACTTCCGACCCACTTGCTTTATTACCTCCCTTCATATCTCGGTCATAATTTATTAGGATAACAAAAGATGTCACTGAATTAAGCACAGAGGAATTAAATAAAAATATCCGGGGTAATACAGTTCTCGGTGAATCGTTACGTCGGTTATATCCTGCCTTTATAAGATCATTTCGCGTTTGGTAACAATAACGTCTCGTGTCAATGGACTTATTTCCGAATGCAATATTTGTTTATGTTTCGAAATGTTGTGCATTAACTTGTGTTCGTGTTGTGTAAAGCTTCGATTGTGTTGTTGCAACAGTTTAAATGTATGCGATTGTTGTAATGAATGGGGTGTTTGTAGTGATAAAATAAAGAGCTGATAGCTGGACAAGCTGAAATGTGATAAAACAGGGGATTATTTCGTAAATAATAACAACGGCTTGGTTTATCAAGTTGATATGTTGTTATTATGAAATTATAATGAATGCTGATGCAGTTTTACAATTATCCTTTGTTACAACAGCAGTGAATTTTATATAATAACTTTAATACTAGCAATTAGTAGAAATGATGCACTTTGTGATACAGGATTCTATACAATTTAAAAGAATATTTGGGCCGTAAGTGATAATCCCCAATATTTGCCAATCAATTTTAACGAACATATGGAATAGTTTTTAGACGGGTATTTTACTGATCCAAGCCCTTACACACACACACACACACACACACACACTCTCTCTCTTCAGCCAAAGGAAGTCCACTGAACATAGGCCTCCCCCAAGGATCTCCACATCGACCTCTTGAAAGCGGTCTACATCCATCCTTACGAACTGAGCCGTAATAATTTCACAACAAAGCGTGTGCGATTAGTGTCCTTAGCCAGGGTTAAAACGGGGCCTAAACCTATACTACTTTCGCAATATTATGTCACTCATATTAATACTGCCTCGGTGGCGTAGTTGTAGTACAGTACAATTGTAAAGCTGAGGTCTCGGGTTCGAATCCCGGGTCGGGCAAAGTGATAATGGATTTTTCAATTAATTATCAGTCCGGAGTTAGGAAGATATGTCGATAGGCTCGCCTATCACACCGTGGGACGGAACATACAAGGCGAAATGGGTGTCATGGTGGCACCTCTGCCTATCCCTTCAGGGAAAAAGGAATGAGTTTATGTATGTGTTATACTAATACTATGCGCTTCATAAATCCTATATACGTGTTATTTTCCACGAGGATAATTCCGTAATAAAAACAAATCACGGACACGGCAACCGAAGCAGCCATTATGTCATCCACGTAACATCTAATTTGAAAAGCAATTATATCGACGAAGCAAAACAACATCGGATTATCAGCTGAAAAAAACACGTGCTGGTGTCGTTCACCGCGGAATAAACGAACATCGACCAAAAGGTAAAACAATGTTTACCACGTGGAGTCCATATCGCTGATCTTTCAAACGCGGACATGAAAGAAAGCCGCGCTTTATGATTTGTTGTAATGCGTAATTAATTTATTTTCGATTCTTTCATTACTCGTGTTATTGTAATTTTTATATTATTTTTATTGAATCTCATTAAGCCGATTTCACATCACCTTGGTATAAAGCAAGAATTTGAGAATAACAGGAGTCTGTCTTTTCGATTTTTTAGGGTTAATTAATAAAAATAATGGCACAAATAGGGCTTTATAATACTATTATAATCGTTAATAATAGGAAACTAGCGTCAGTTCATGCAAAAATATTATATCATCATGAATATATTTTGGAAAATCCTTAACATACTTAACACAAAGATTAATGACGTCAGGATGTCTGTAGCCTATTTTACTTACTGTTTTGTCTCTACATACATATTGAAAATTTAATCGGCGACAACATGATAAGAAAAACAAATGAAAATAATTTTAGTAATGTGTAATTAATTTTAACACAACATTTGTTCCACGAAACGATTCAGTTCAACCGCCAATTAAGATTCAGTTGAAAATTAACAATTACAAACCGAATTGCAATTATCGTCACTCAATAAAACAGTTATTTATTTGGCTTTGATTAACAGCTTTTGTTTTCAGTATTCCAAATTTTAATTGCAAATGGAAAGTGTATGACGTGATTTATTTAAAAGAGATAGTTCTTCGGGTGTGGCATTCCATATCTATATCATCTATACCATTGTATAGATCAGGTTAATTGCGTGAAAATGTATGGTTATGTTGGGGTAGATCGACCATAATGTGGGATTCTTTATAATTTCCGAGATAATCCACCTACGATTCCTCTAGACTCTGTTGTTCATTTTATCATTGCTTGTCCCCTCTTTCATAAATAAAAAGCCAAATCACGAGGAAAATCCAGTAGAGGATAATAATATTCCGCATCTGGTAATACGGCTGTTTGTGTGTGACACAAAGATGGTATTTTGTACGCGTTTGAAATTTCTGTACGCGAGTTGCATTTCACAGTCGACAGTACAGATATTATCTCGTTAAAATGTCATCGATCGTTTTCATTGCGCCATTCATATTGTATATTCATCACACGGAATTTGTAATATGCTAAATTATTTCCAATTTAAACTCGCATGACTTATTGCCTTATAGAACACAGTTTCCTGTATTTGAGGCCAAAGTAAATATTATTGGTATGAAATTATTGTTCCGCGTCTCAAAATAAGCCCATTATTCGTAGGTATTGGGCAAAACAATTTATATTGCCTAATGCCTACAGCAATAAAACGTAGTGTTTATTGATGTTTTATAACATTCAGGTTATAGTTTTTACGTTTTATATTTATTGCTTTTTAACATCATCGGCATTCACAGATTCACTTATCCACTGTCGGGAATAGGCCTATCTTTTTGAACCAGATTTCACTATCTACCAGGGAAGGAATTATATATATTGTTGGCTCCAAACACAAAAATAAATTGATGTTTGGTAAAATTTCTTGGTGGTAGGTCTCTCATGTGTGAGAGGCCGCTCGGGCAGGTTGGTACCGACACGGTTCTACCTGGTCCCGGTCCACCCTTGTGGTGGTCCACAATGTCTATTTCTTCCGCCAAACAGCAGTGTAATCGCATTATTGTGCTCCAGTTGGAAGGACACTGTAGCCAGCGTAACTACTGGACGTAATGAGACTTAACTTATGTCTCAGGATGGCGTGGGCAGTGGAATACCATTACTTTGTAACTCATGGTGTTGTTTGGTTATGCTACTGTCCATGTCTTATCGCTTACCATCAGACAATTGGCATGCTCGTCTCGCCATACATTGCAATAAATAAATAACAAAAAATCCAGCAGAAAGCATAGAAGTGTAAACAAACCTAATTCTTTAACTTCGTGATGGCAATATTAATAAACCCAATTTTACTAACGAAATGTAGGCGCAAATAAATATTGAAAATGGCATCAAAGATTCCACCAGAGGAGCAAAATCAATCGTTGTTTAATATCCGCAGCGCAACGAGTATTTTAATGGCATTTCACTCTTCCCTTATTCTCCAATGCAACTGTATACTGGAAATATAATAAATTAATGATAACTTTTGTATTCCGCATTTCGACTTCTGTTTCTTGTATACGCATAAAGTGCATTTGTTTGTAAAATAAATTCTACAGAAACAAAATGTTTGAATTAAATTAACCTGCAATTCATTTGGCAATATGTACTTGAATGGGAAGTTAAACGATTTTTCATATAAACATTTTTCGGTGGTTCGAGGAGTCATTGTTCCGTTCGTGTTATTGCCCTTAAGGTTAGGGACTTGTTAATCAGTTTTAATTTAAATAGTTCATGTAGGGTGTAAGACGAAGTTGGAGCAGTAGTTGCGAAGTTTGCGTGTCTTCAACGCGTGATAGCAGGAAGACTGCTTTTGTGTGGGGTTGTAATATTAAACAATTTAAGCAAATGTTTGAATAATTATGAAATTATTTACCATTTCCAGTCGAAATAACAGTTATGTTACTAAAAGGTTAATAGGACTCTTTTATGTAGTTTAAAAATCAGCTTTATTTAAATTATTTATTTATATACATATGCTTTATTGTACACCAAAAAAAAACTTACAAAACCAATTAAAACACTTGAAAGCATCCCCATTGATTGGATTCCCATTAAAAGCAACTTTTGTAGCCGATAATAAAATGTTAAATGCAAAAAGCAAGCATTTTATATACAAGATTATTATTTTCCAAGCGTTTTCATTTAAATTATCACATTTTTATTTTTCATTTATTACAAGTAATCATGAAATTATTTGCATTCTATGTAATATTTTGCTATTGCTAGTATTTTATATAAAATAAATCAAATTAACTTCAGGACTGCCAAACATGTAATGTGCCGTGACGAGGGCAGTAACCCCTTACTAATATGTGGGATTCCTTTACTTCGTACATATTATCTATCCCTGTTTTATAGTATTTTGTTTCATATAATTTGTAATTTAAAAGGCAGCTAACGTGAAACTTTTAATAAATTACACCATGCATTCTTATTAAAAAGAGATTTCTTATTTATTTAAAAAAAACCTTAAAATATTATAATAATAAATACGATATAGTAAAATATACTAATTACTTTTTAATCTAATAAATTGTTTTAGCAGTACTGCATTGTATGGATGGTATTTATAAAGAGGAAATTTTGAAACCTAAAAATCTATATTAATTGTGTTCAATAAAACCGGAATCATACGAATTTATTGGAACAAATTACATTATATACATAAAAAAACACGCCTTTATACCAGATGGGATAGGCAGATGTGCAACCAGAACTCCCACGTTTCGCCTTGTGTGTTCCGTCCCACGATGTGATAGGGGGCGAGCCTATCGCCATATCGGGCACAAATTCCTGACTCCGGGCTGATATTGAATAGAAAAATCCAATATCACTTTGCCCGACTCGGGATTCGAACCCGAGACTTTAACTTTATAATCGTGCCGTATCACAACTACACAAACGAGACGTAGCAGCAATTAAAAAAAGTTACAATAATAACAATTAAATTAAGAGTAACAATTAAAAAAAACCATAAAGTGTATTCTAGTCAAAGTACAATAGACAATGTCATTTAAACAAAATGATGAACCTCCGAACCGTATATTTAGATCCAATGACCCCTCTAAAGTGTAGAATGCTAATAAACTCCTACAGCTCTGAAGAATCTTTATCAAATCTAACTTGAAGTTGACACGCGCTCAAATATTATTAATGCATCAAGTTTACACGTAAGCAAATTAAGATAAGCTATTTGTAAATTACTAAATATTTATCATTCAAATTTGATATTAATCTATACTAAGATTTGAATTTATGAACCTGATTAGCGTCACTAGATTATTTATTTCTTTACATATAATACGTCAATGGGCAATTTATTTTTCTTATATTTCAATAGATACAAAGATTGAAGGTTTGTGTTCAATATGCAGTCTGACAAGAGGGTAATCTCAATGTTAATAAAAAAATGTGCCGCGTAATCATTGCCACGACCTTTGGTTTTTCAACCTAGATAAATATTACAAATCAAAAATGTATTTGAAATTGCATCGAGAAAAATTCAAAATTATTCTTTCGTTTTGATGTATTGCTATCATTACTAATTCATTGCATTTTTCAAATTCACATAACCATTGAAAAAAGCTTGAAAGATGAAACGCGTTGATAAATTAGGTTTTTTAAGTTCGTAGGCTTTCGTAGCCCAGTGACATAGGATTAGCGAGGCCATTGCCCTCGTAGCTCGTAGCAGCGTAGTGAACCCACATTTTGTCTGTAAGAAAGGGCAAAAAATATGATCGCTACTACGGCAAAAATTGTTAACGGAGCCGGTTGGATTTTAAATTTATTTATTAAATAAAATAAACAACAGTAAAAAATAACAAAACATATTAATATATTGTAAGGTGTATCTGTATATACGTTGATTCTCAAATATAATCACAGCATCAATTAAAAAACAAAATATATATTTTTTTTTCAGTTAAGCAACTGTGCCGGAGGCCTTTAAACATCTACGTCACTCCACGATGATACGTGGCTCGCCTTTTCGAATTCGCGTTATTAAACCGCACAATGGTAGCGGTGCGCATCTAGCGACTTCTGCAATTTTCATTAGGTTACCTGTTCACTTTGTAGATGGACATTCAAAGTCACGATTACGAAATCTTAAATCTCCTAAACCCAGACCTATTCCACGCTACAAAACCGCGAAGTAAAATATTACTCACGTCACTACTAGTATGTTGAGTAAGGTCGTCATACAAGCTTTAGTCGCTACTCGTTAGATATTAGTTATAGGTCTGACGCCATATATCCATATTCTCTGCGTGATGGGTATCTAATCCAAGATTGAACTTTGATCGGAAGTGATCAAACTTTGAACAAATGTTTGTATAATACACAAACATTGGCACTTACTACTTGGTCCATTAGGGAAATCGATATTGGTATCTCGATTGTAATCCTTCTGCTTACTTGAAGATTCAATTCTCTTCGCCTAAAACGTAGCATATCATGACCGTACTATGCACGTGTCAGGCGAGTATATTCTTTGTGTGAAATACTATGGAACTTTACCCACTAGACCGTTTCGCAACAGGCTGATGACGTAACGTATTAACGTAACGTATTCATACAAAGATTATCTTATCGCCTGACTGTATGTGAACACGTGAACACTAACACGTCAATCTTAGCCAAGAAGGTAAAATATTATACATCAAATTAAATTAGATTAGCAGAATTTAGTTCAGTTTTAGCCAATTGACTCACTCGGGAATTACAACCATGCTAACATCTAAACAGGAGGCGACACCACAACCGCAGCAACTCCAATCACAACAAATAAAATTTCGCTAACTAAAATAAATAATCGTAAATCGTGTTATAAATCGTGTATAGTGTAGAGAAGCTACTGGCTAGTGTGCGGCCATAACAATGAGTCATGCGCATGCGCCGCGTGGTGAATTCAGGTCAGCCGCGGCCTCGGGGAAGGCCGCTCGAGACCGCGCCGCGTACTACTGCACCCGCTATTAGTAAACACATGCCTGGATAACCAAGTAGATAAGGAGAAAAAAAAGTAAAATTCGGTACTTATTCAGGAAGTCTACTGATGAAGATGGAGGCCGAGGATTTCCGTAGTGAATTGGTGAGACCTGCCTATAGAGTAGCTTATACGGATTACAAGAATTTATACAGAATATAAATTTAAAGAATATTTTCAATTTTTTTAAATTAAAAGTTACAGCCTACACTAAGTTGCCACTTTTTAATTGTTTTGTTATGGTTATCCATAAGTTAGATGATGTGAAAATAGAGTAAAATATTAATCAGATATATCTAAGATCCGAATGAATTCCTAACAGTTATGCTAGTTGCAACATTCAAGCCTATTTTGTAACAGTATTATGCTACGCCAACTTAGTAAGGGCAGTAAGAAAATTTCGTGATACATTTACTATATTTGAGTCATCATATCGAGATAAAATCTTCATATTTCATTGAATATTATATGAAATCATGTATAAAATGTAACAATGTGTTGGGAGTGGTAATGGATGACAATGTCAGTATTTGTTGGCGTGCGCCCCCGGCAGCTGTCTCTCACGCGGCTAATTGTCAGTGAAATAACCGACAGCTGAAATCACCACCTCCGTCGGCCTCTGTCCGCCATTTGGATGAATAAAAATGTACCTCTCACGAGCGGTCATGACATATTTTTGATTATGGATTAAAGTAAATTATTTTATATTCTATAACTCCATACCTATTGTTTATAATGCTTTGTTGTTAGAAGGTTCTGGTTGGTTGATGATTTCATCTTATGGGTTATGAGAAATCGACTTCTGAACTGTTTCTTATGATTCCTAATTGTATTAGATATGTTTGTTTTCTAAACCATTACTAGGATTTCATGGAATGACTTTGTATCTTGGAAAATATGAATGGTTTAATATAAAATATTTCCACAATAAACATCTTCGAACATCTCATCACCTACGACAGTAAACGAAAAGTAAATAAACACATCTACCGCCGTCGATTTTATGTGTTGTTCAAGTCCAAAGTCCGCCGAATCCTCAGCATTTCCTCAAACGTTACAATAAAAATAAATCATAACTAATTTCGCAATTCCTTGAATTAATCTGTTTTGATTCTAATATAACTTCCAATAAAACTGCATTGAAATATAAACATATAATGTTATCATAATTTATTACGTGCAATAGTTAATGCGGAAGTTTTTTGTCCTTATCATCCTGTTTACCTATCAATCAGTACATCGGTACACTTAACAATGGCCTCGTCGGTACATCAGCTGAAGCCTTGGCCCGCCGGTTTGTATGTACGAGAAATATTGGCAGTATAATTCCAACGAGTAATTCGTCATAATAAAGCACGCAATGTCAAATATGTTTGTCGTCACTGCCGAGAGACACTGAGTCTCGAATGGTCTGGTCTCTTGTACAGGGCTGCCAGGTGAAAAAATTACGAAAAATCTTGGAAATGGTAGAATAAAATTCCTGGGTTTGTGTAGTGGGGATGCGAGATGATAAAATCGTTTGCTGATTGGTTGATGATATACACTTAACACTACTATTTTTCTTTGTTTCTCTTTCTTCAGGAGATTTTTCCCGTTATTCTTTATGGTGGAAATTAAATCTATAGTCCCCTAGATGCGGTCGATGTTAGTTAAAGAGAGTTTTCTACATTCACTGTTCTTTTATAATTTTGTGATAATAGTTTAAAATTTCAGTGCTCAGGCTTTTTTAAGATTTGTGATGCTGAGCTGTCGCTTTGCACGCATGAAATAATGTCCATATTGAAAAATTAAGTTATTCACGCATGATGTTTTGAAACAAATCTAAAATATCCTCTAATTTGATCAAGTTTCTTAATGTTGGTACAACTATATTTTCGAAAGTTTTTGTGCATTCTAAAACTTAAAAAGCTCTGAAGTTTTAATTAATTAAAAAGTGAAGTTAAACAAGATAAGTTAATATTCTTATAAGCTTTTGACTATTGACTATAAAATTTTGTTACTTTTGAGCAACATAATTTTATTGTCAATTAGCCTTGTAAGAATAATCCTCCTTTTTTATTACTATACGAGTACATTTCAAACAGTACAAAGAAATAACTCCAAATCGTTTGGCCTCTTGTCACGATGACCTCTTCAATCTTCATCGGTGTGCTCATTAACAACCCACTCGAAGGAAACTAACTGACATGCGGCTCAATGAATAATACGTCTGCAGTCGTCCCTTCGCATCTGAATCCTGTCTGACACAATTTTATTTTGGTCCCACAAAAAAATAACAACGCGCTCAGCTGTGCTGTTTTTGGCCGTAGATAGTGACTAATATCCTTTGTTCAAAATAAATACGAAGCATAAAAAAATAAAAGATGTTCTATGCCTAAGACATAAAATGAGTAATGCTCGATTAAAACTCACTTTCAAAAGCGGAGTTGATAGGAGATTGGAAACATTGTGTAACTGATGTAAATATTGTGGTCGAGTACGTCAACTATGATACAGGGTGTAGGGCGTTTCTATCACGCTGGGCGAGCTGCTGGCGCGGCGCTCGAGTCGCGACGTCATGCTAAAACTTGAATTCTTCAGGACTGCCGGTATCCGGCGCTCGGGCGGCGCTGTGAGTGCAGCTGGCCGCGCGCCAACTATGCGCGTACGCAGCTAACCCGCTGTGGAATCTACCGCCAAATCATTACAATCTTACACATGTTGTCACTAATTCGCCGAAACTTGAAAATATTTATTCAATTGCGAATTGTCATATCTCATTTAAATCGACGTTCTCAGAATTGTCACGAATTTTTCAGCGCCACGTGTGCGTGCCCACGCGTTAGCGATAAAATTGGACATTTGTTATCTTTGCATTCATTGAAACTGGATACAATAACATTTCTTGACGTGCGTTTTTTTAGGCGACTGACGCACTTGCTCGGGTGCTCCATTCAGTTATTCGGTTTGTAGTAAACTATTTATAAAGTCGGTTTTGCAAGACTGTAACATATTAATAAACATCGTATTAAATTATGTTGAAGAACTCGGCTAAATATCTGTGCCATGAAAAGAGTAAAAGTGCTAGAAATATCTAGGTTTGTTAGTGAAAATCTGGTTTATTACTTATACGGAATGATGCTGATATGAATATTGTTTTTGTGCAAGCCGCTTCCACAGGAGTTAGCCGCGCCAGATCGGGATCTCGTGCATGTGTGCTCGGCGCCGGCCGCCAGATTTATAATACTTAATGCCGCAACCATATTGATAGATATATTTTACACTACCAGAAACAAATTTTTTTTATAAACATGAAAACATTTAGTGAAAATTCCTACATTTATACTCATAACAAAACTGTATTTAAAATGAGAATTAACACAAATTATAATCAGTAAGAAGTAATAGAGGCAGTTGAGTAGGCCAGAATAATTATGTCAAATGGCAAAAGATAGATTTCTTTTCTTTCTTTCTATCTGTTACTAATCGATAATAGTCTAAACACGTCTTTAAACTTACCATCACGTGCAGTGCAATCACTTGGCTGACTCAGATTAATAAAAAACCGCAACAATGTGATTGTTTAAATCCGTATTACTGGGCAGTTACACAATCAAATAGCTTCTTATGATTCACTACGGTTACCATCCAGTGGACATCCGTCCAAATATGTCAAGTATACCTGTTATTGATGATAATGATTTCATAATTAATTATTATAAATTGGCAATGAAGGAAACGCGTGCATTGCCACTGTAATTACGTCCTTCTGCACTATTAATAAACATCATGAGATATCATAATATATTTAGAATTGTAATTACTCGTACAATAATATCTCATATAACAGGAACACTACAATGTGTATTTCAGGAATGTTCGGAACGCATTTTTCGCTTTGATGCTTACAAAGATGTCCGGTTTTAGAATGGTATTTTAAGGACTTGGATTAAAATTAGACTTTGTAGTAAGCTTTTCTAATTAATGTACCTACCATACTAGTGTTTGTATATTATATTATCAATTAGATTGTCGTTCAACCTAGACAATTGTTACATTGCTGTGAAATTCTTAATAATCATCCATCAGTCAAAGGGAGTTCACCGCTGAAAATATTTCTCAATGATTTCCACAGTGACCTGTTGGAGGCAGTCTGCATCCAGCGACGTCCCGCGACCTTTACCAGGTCCTCTGACCACTTAGTGGGTGGACGTCCCACGCTGCGCTTTCCGCTTTCTTAATAATAATATGTATTTATACAGAAATTGATTGAAACGTAAAGATTTCTGCATTGTACCTAGTGTAAGTATATAATGTTTATATTGCAAAGTCTCAATTATTGATCATCATTAAACATTTTATTGGCTCATAACACTCCCAAATTATTCAGCAGAAAAAAGTAGTTTGTGTTGGCAGATGTACAGTTGCAAAATAATGAGAAACTTATTGCTCTGAAAACAAACCATCGGCCGTGAGAACAAACCTTAATCTCTATTTATTTAAAAAAAAATCGTAAAGATCTTGTAACGTCAACCTTCAACAAGGATTGTACGCAGCTGCAGATTAATTTGCAGCGGATATATTTCCGCGAGACGCAGTTTCGATGAAAGAAACAAATGAAAAAAGCCTTGCACAACTTGTCAGTGTATAATTTGACTCGGGTAGTTTACCGAAGTTTGTCTAAACAAATGACTGTCGAGCAAATGCATGTCGTTTGTCTTGTTCATGAAATTGCTGGTAATAATTTTGAGTAATTTTTTTAACTGCTTAAAATTGATGGTTTAATAGTTAGGTCACTTTGTTTTTGCACTGAAATCACATGTTATTCAGTGATGGTTCTCCTTAACTCTTATTCTATGGTGATTGTATGTCCTTGATGACGTATTAATCTGGTGTTTCAATCTTCATGGTAGACCGTTTACTTAGACAGAGCTAATTGATTCAAACAAATTGATTTGTACCTGAGTCGAAAACATAAATTATGTATCCCGTTAAAACAACCACTTGTAAAATTATTAACAAAATCAGAAATTGAAAAATTAAAATCAATGTTGATGCAGTGGTGTTTGATACAAAAGGATCATTATTTATCTCTTCGAAATATAAACATTTTTCCCAGAAGGGGTAGGCAGAGGTGCAATCAGGACACCCACGTTTTGCCTTGTATTTTCCGTCCCACGATGTGATAGGAGGCGAGCCTATCGCCATATCGGGCACAAATTCCTGACTCCGGGCTGATAATTAATAGGAAAATCCAATATCATTTTGCCTGACCCGGGATTCGAACCCGTGACCTTAGCTTTGCAATCATACCGTAGTACAACTGCGCCACCGAGGCAGTCGAAATATACGTCATCTTCTAAAATATTTAATGATAAATACCACATTGAAAATTAATACCTATTGTGTGTGATAAAATTAATATTTGACTATAATATTAGATCTACTCAGCATATTTGTGGTATTAGGTGGTTGCTAGTAAACTAAACTTTAAGGATATAGGCCTCTTTAAACAACTATTTAGCAGAATTTGTAGAGCTCCGCAATCTATGTAGGTAGGCCGGTATAGTTTTATAACACAGGCACAACCCACCAAGTTCATCTAGATGCTATCTCATCTCGTTTACCTAAAAACCTTTGATATATCAGTTCAAATAATTTGGAGCCCTCTATTGCCCTAGTATTAAGTTTTACACTACAAAGTATGTAGTTTACATTCCGACCTATCTTATTGCAGTACATAATACCAGATCAAAAGTTAAATTGTGACTTCCCGGCCCATTACATATCTTTACGCAAAAAAGTAAGTCGATTTACTACCTAAAAGAAGGACGAACTAACAAACATAAAATATTTATAAAATAAGTATGATGTCTTCAATAACGATGTACAAATTTATGTATTCTTATGAAGCAGATGAAAAAGAGAGTATTAAACTTCATAGGGATTTTAATAAAATGGATTCTTGGGGATAAAAGTTTCTTTTTTGTACTGAGGCCTGTTCACAATGGAATTACTGTTGTTTACAGATTCGATGTAAAGTTATGCACGCATTGTGAGCGTTCAATTTTGTTTCTGTTATTTAATATAAGCTTAAAATAAAACATATATACATAACAATTTACGAGAGAAAGAGAAATGCACTAAAATGTATAACGTAAGCCGTTTATTTATATGTTTTAGATTCCTTTCATTGCGCAATAAAGCACGTTTATGTTACATTGTGTTTCCTTGACAGACGGTTTGTAATAATAAATTCAAAGTAAATTTATGTAAACATACATATTTGCAGACTTAGCCTAGGTTAAATACTTCACATATTTTGAAGCTCTTCTCATGTGATCAATGCTTTGTTAATCCCAATTTTGTATTTCTTAATTGTTTGGTACCACACATAACACACATAACTCCGAAAAGTCAGGTGTGTGCCCTGGGATTTGAACCCGCGACCACCGTGAACATGATCGATAGTCAATCACCACGCACTTTAACGGTGAAGGAAAACATACCGTAGCGATTTTAAAGAATTTCTATGGTATGTAAGTCCGCCAACCCGTACTAGGCCAGCGTGGTGGACTATATGGCCTAACCACTCTCAATCGATTCTCTTGATTGTAGAGTAGGCCCGTGCCCAGCAGTGGGACGTATATGGGCTGATAAAAAAAATAAAACTGGTATGAAAGAGTTCGATTTTTAAAACGTGAGAGTAAACTAAATACCAGTATAATTTATTACATTTATGCGCCGAATTAACAAGCGGGTCAGTCGATAGTAAATGAAGATTTTGGTTCGTGTATATACACACACATAACTGAATGGAACTTTGAAGTAAGATGATGGTGGAACGAAGAAACGTAAAGGGAGAATTATAAAACAAGAGTAATACTTCAACATCAGCCCGTTGCAGTCCACTGCTGGACATAGGCCTTTCCCAAGGTACGCCACAGAGCCCGGTCTGCTGCTTTATGCATCCAGTCAATGCCGGCCCTTTTGTGCAAGTCATCCCGATTCTGGCCAGAGAACGTCCCACGCTACGTTAGCCAAGACGCGCCATAGTAATACTATAAAGTTAATACTAGTACGAAAAATACATTTTAAGTGCTTTGCCAAGACACTGCTTAAGAGATTCCCAATAGAATCTTTAAAGCACGGCTGTCGTGACCCACGACCACCAGAATTTAAACTTGAGTAACACAAATAGTTGTGACAAAAATAGAAAAGTTTAATAAAAATGAGAGCATGGGTGTCCATCCAGTATGTATGTCGAACATTTTCTGCTCCTTTCGCAATGTTCAGACACATGTGACGGTTTCTTCCGGGTTGATATAGGTTATAGCTTTTGCTTGTTTCCAACAAATCAGTTGCGAACTGTTTTGTTATTATGGGAGTGAATAAAATTAGTAGTAATGACTGGTGTAACACTTAAATTTTGGTTACGATCCTTTCGCTGTAAATTAGTGTTACGTGTTGATTTTCTGTTAGATTTATTAATTGCCTTATTCTCTGTGATGTTTTGTATCATTTTAAAATATGGTTTATTTTGTATTATTGAAAATTTTAGACTGATACAGTATAATGTTGTAAATAAAGACGGACATACCCGTCAATGGACGTATTGAACAATTAATGAAATTGAAGTCCGCTAACTCGCATTAGCGTGGTGGACTATATGGCCTGACCCCACTCGATCGTAGAGGAGGCCCGTACCCAGCAGTGGGACGTATATGGGCTGATACAGAATACACAATGTATCTTATGTTCTGTCATCATAACCTTTGTGTTTGCTAGAATTTGTAAAAAATAATATTGGATGAATATTGCAATAATAATATAAAACATGAAGGAGAAAATCAAGTTTTAAATACGCTTGTTGAAAGACGCGATGCGTTTAATTCAATGTAATCCAAAGAACAACGAGGTGACAGTTATAAATATCTTGAAAAATTGCTCCACGCGACCGATGAGGACAACAGCTTCTTGTTCTTTCCCACATTGACCTATATTTCATTATACTCTTGATTTTATCATTTCAAAACCAATAATTTTTCTATTGCGGACATCTGTAGGTTACATATATTTATCAGACAGGACCGGTAACCTTTTGGTGCTGAAAGACAACTGTTTAGATGTTATGTCAAGTCACTGCCAGGTGAGATCAAAGAACTTGTCGCTTTAAAGATGTGGCCTGATCGAAGAATTGATCACCTTATTATGTATTGGAATATTCCACGAAATTATGGAATTTTGACAGCCTCCGTGGCGCATTTGGTTAGACGATAGCTGTGAAACGTAGGGTCGCGGTTTCGATCTCCGCAACTAAGAGAGACTAATGTTTGTGTGATGCACAGGTATTTGTTTGGAACCTGGGTGTTTGTGAGATTGAAAATTCTCTCGTAGTCTCTGATACCCACGATACAAGAATCGATCTTAATATGGGTTCAGGACTATGTGACTGTTGGGTGTATTTATTTATTTCATATGACTAATACTGTTGATAGCGTTTTAATCGTCAATAATTAGTGACATGGCAATTAGAAGAACATTCATGCTTGGCCATAGGTAATGTTCAGGATTTTCTACCCAAAACTCTCGATTAGCAAATTATATTCATTTGCTGATTATTATTATTTTACCAGTCTGCATCTACGACATAGAACGACTACACTCAGAACGTGGTTTCACAACCTCATTACACGGGCTAAGTAAGTTCGTGGAATGAAATTGCCCAGTCTCGTCCGCTATCCGTTTTACTACAACTACTTAGTTCCTTGAAAATTCTACATCTAAATTTAGGTCACAATTTGCTCTGTCGGTCCGCGTTTACGAGAGTTCATGTTGCAGAAAGATCGTGTCAGTCTGATATCAACATTTCTAAAAATATTCAAAACTGGGTTAATTTTACATTGAAAAACTACACGAGTGATACCTGAGCTTCCAATCTTAATAACTCTCAGTCAAAGTGTGTTGCACTTACATCAAAGTGATAATGAATTAAGAATTATAACCAAATTACATTTTCAAGCGCTGATTATCATTAGCATGTCTGTTGATTCAAGGTGGCCAGACGACTTTATAATGGTTGAAAAAACACGTCCAGTCGCTTCTAACAGGTTGCCGTGAAGATTCTTGGAAGCAGGTGTATGTTCAAAAGTGGACTTCTTGAGGCTAAAGCTGATACACAGAACTGATATAGAAAATATCCATCGTTGCTACTGTTAATTAATTTATTCATGCGTTTGTATTAAGACGTTGGCGCAGTTTAATTAAGCTTAGAAAAAACTGTTTAATATACCTCGATGTATTGAGGGCATGTCGACACTTGTATTAGTATTTTTGGCTCGTGACAGCAAACCCTTCCAACATAGGGCGAGCATTATACAGCTCTTACTAGATAAGGTAGAAAAAAACATTATACAATTATATTAGTACAGTAAAATGGGAGTGCTTAAAAGGTAGTTTGATTGATTGCCATATTAAAGGACAGTTTTTTTTAACAGCTCATATACGTCCCGCTGCTGGGCACGGGCCTACTCTACAATCAGGAGAATCGATTGAGAGTGGTTAGGCCATATAATCCACCACGCTGGCCTAGTGCGGGTTGGCGGACTTACATACCGTAGAAATTCGAAATAAAGGACAGTAATAAGGGAAAATTATACACTTGAACACGATATAGTGACAAGTATTAAAAAGGAATGCTCCGGGTTTTCGACCATATTTAGAAGAGAATTAGTACAGCAGTGAGTTATGACTTATGGTGGTGTCCAGTTGTCGATAAAAGCCTTTCTGTAAAAACCAAATAAAATGTATGTGGATTTAAAAAAAGCTACGTAGTTATTACCTAAATAGTTAGAATCAACGTGTGTGATGAGAAAATTGATTACTGTCAAAGAATGAAAAAAAATTGACCGTAACACTTCACGCTCTTTTTTTTAATACAATGAATAGACGAGCATGCCATTCGCCTGATGGTGTGAAGATACGACCGCTTATGGACAGTAGTAAAACCAAACAACACCACAATAACAAACGAATGCTTGGCATTCCACTGCGCTCGTCATCGTGAGACATAAGTCTCATTATGTCCAGTAGCGTGCTCTACCGTCTGTTAATACCCCATGAGGAGATATGTAGGCGTAAGTTTATATGTATTTACATATGGCCTATTTATATGAGGTATTTTTATAGTAGTACCTTTTATCGCTATTAAAATATATGGGACGCCGAAAATAAACGTGATAAGGGGCTTTTTTATGGCTAAAAATGAAGGTTATATTGACGTTTATCAGTATTGATATTTGGCGTAATATATTTATTTTTGCATTATCATCTTTATGAATAGATTATAAAAAGGCACAGCTAGAGTTTGATCAGATACTCATAACAAATAATACACTTAAAGTTGTTTAATGATGTTTTTGTTTTCACCTAACTATATAGAAAAAGGTAAAGGTAAACTGGTAAAGGTCGCGAGACGTCGCTGAATGCAAACTGCCTCCAACAGGTCATTGTCGAAATCATTAGGAGAGGCTTATGTTCAGCAGTGGACTTCCTTTGGCTGATGGATGAATGGATGGATATAGAAATTCATCATAATCGCTCCTTCTTCTAGATAGATTTAAGTCTGCGTTTCACAAGAGCGATATCTCTTCAAGTGTCGAAACGGAGTGACCCTATTCCATCGCTTCCGCGTGTGTAGGGCGACTGCCGACACAATCGACATTAGTGTCGCAAACTGTCACAACGACGACGTACTCAGTACTAAAGGGCGGATAATAACCGCCCGCGCCAGATTGATGGTTCTACAAAAATATTTTTCATGGCCACACCGGCTTTTAAAATTTCAATGAGATGCTTCCTAATGATCTGGCAGAGGGGCCATTAAACCGTGAAACCAGAGATAATAGTTTTTATTATATTTACTATTTGTCTTTGGTGGCTTGAGAATGCAGAGGTTACGTATTTTTAGCCTGTAAAGAATAACGTGTTGGATAATATATCTTCGGTGCGGACAAGAGCGGAAAATTCTTCGTTCATTAATCTAGTTTATTATGACCACCCGGGATGGTAAATGGCTTAGTGGTCATAAATTATTCAAATGTAAGTTTAAAAAATATATTTTCTTAATGAGATAAAGTTAAGGTGTTTGGACAATTGAAAAAACAACAAGAATAAAACGAAACATTATCAGTTTACAATACGAACCTAGTGTTTTTTAAGTACGGAGAAATAATTTATATTCGCGCTAGACTTGAAAACGAATTCCCCAAAGTTACACAAAATAATGGACTATATGGCCTAACCACTCTCAAACGTACTCTCGATTGTAGAGGAGGCTCGTGCCCTGCAGTGGGTCGAGTATGGGCTGATACAGTGCAGTACACAAAATAATTGCTTCTTACTTCTTTTTAATAACACCATATCTGAATTGCGCAAATCATAACACTAAAAGTTCTAACATTGACTTACTTATCACTCCTGACCTGGATTTACGAAACTCCAGCAATTACAATTTCCACATTACATAATTTCTAAATAGGCTCTCTTTCATGATCACATTCGTCCCAGATTTCGGATTTGCTAGATTGCTACGTATCAAAATCTATCATCGGTCGCTCCAGTTCAGAACTATTAACCAAGGCGATGAGGAATATAACTCAACAAGATGTAGGTCTTTAATAAAATAAAATATGTGCAAAAGAAACAAATGTTACGCCAGATTCCATTCATAAAAAATTCACTCCCGTGGTGTTATGTAATCAATTTAGAGCGAACGAGGTTACAGACGGACATTATGTAGTGGATCAGACAGTTACAGCGATCTGGAGTTCTTCGACTTCACAGTTACAAATATTATTAATGTTTGCGTTTTAAACAAATGTTTATGACGGGAATTGTACAACCGCTTAAATATAAATTGTTTAGATGTAGGTATATTCTAAACTATTCTAGCGGCAAGTACTACTGAAGCCTCAGGATTGTTATTTACATTCATACATACATAAACATCACGCCTTTTTCCCAGAAGGGGTAGGCAGAGGTTCAACCAAGACTCCCACGTTTCGCCTTATGCGTTTCGTCCCATGGTGGGATAGGGGGCCAGCCTATCACCATATCGGGCACAAATTCCTGACTCTGTGCTGATAAAAATAGAATAATCCATTATCACTTTGCCCGACCCGGGGTTCGAACCCGAGACCTAAGTTTTATAACCGTAGTACAACTACGCCACCGAGGTAGTCACCGAGGATTGTTATTTTAGTCTGTTCATAAACTATTTAAAAATGGTAATAGTGTTCAATACTTATTGTAAAATACAAAATTGTGAATATTATGGGGCTTGCATAGTCACACTGATTCAAAGACCCCAAATTAATAAAGAGAAAATATATATATATATATATATATATATTTCACACCTCTATTCATTCTACATTCGCGTAATGACCGGGCCCTGAGGCCTTTTTATAGTAAATCGACCTTCTCAGTGATTCATATAATTGTAAATATTTAGTACATCCGACGTTCGTTAATGAGAATTGGTTGAAAGTTGTTTTTGATAATAACAAAAAATATTTACGTTCTCGTCATTTGTAATTGAATGTAGTTCCTGTTCAATGATGTAGTGCGCGTTTATATTCTGTAAACCGTTAGAAATAAGAAATGAATAGTTACGCAAACAATAGCAAACAGAATCGCATCGATTTCCTAGAATACAATTATTGAAATATGTTTTCTTCCAGTGAAAAAAGTTTTCAACAGCCAGTATTGTGATTATTGGCGAAACTCTCGGAAATTATATAATATTCATGCTTTATTTTCCTGGTTCCGAGTATTATATGTAATATTAACATATTACATACCGCCTGTAAATAAAACATCTAAATAGTAGCTAAACTCAAGGCGGTGGAACTCAGCGATACAAGCCTGATGCGTAAATTGCTATTAGGTGGGTCATGTTACTTCTTATTAATTATTATCATATTAAATACTAGCTTCTGCCCGCAACTCCGATTGCGTGGTTGTCTCAATAAAAAAATTCCATCTCGTCCCGTCTCATTCTCACTCAAGATAAGTAATCCAGTTCTATCCCATCCATTTGAGTACAGCAAGTAACAAATATATCGGAATTCCTCCCTCATCTCACGGGAACACTACAATTTTTGGGATAAAAAGTAGCCTAAGTGTTAATCCAGGGTGCCTGCTAACGCCTAACCAAATTTCACCGAAATCTATTAAGCCGTTATTGAGTTCATCGCGCACAATCGCACAGACAAACAGACACACAGACAAAAATTCTAAAAATCATTGTTTTGGGTTTTATTAAGTTAATATAATTCCCCATACTAGGTTTTCTCATTTATCTTCTATGTACAGACATCGATCGCTTACAAATTTATTATATGTAAAGATTATGATAATATTAAAAGTATGATAAATGTACAAAAAAGTTAATGAGGAAGATGATCTGTTCTCTACCACACCCAGACAGCGCGTTATAACGCAAACTCTCTGAAAATTATAAAATTAATTTTACAGTAAAAACGGTATTTTATTTCAAAATTCACAAATGTTATTACTACTTTTATAAATAATACATTATAAATAACAGAAATTCATTCATAAAATTGTGAAACAGGTGGTTCTGTAGTGTTTGTCAATGATGTTCATTCAGTGATTGCACCATTTTACAAGTCGCCAGTCAGACTATGTGTTTACGAGCCAATAAATATAAGCAGACCGCTACAGCTGGGTTCTTGCAACATGACGACTAATATAAATTCCTAATATTTTCGCGCATAATCTTCGCCACCTTTGTAATTAATTCAATATGATTTATATTATATTTTAATGACGGAAAACTGAAATTTAATTAAGTAGTGTGGTCCTGAAATGGTTTAACGCTTACCTATATCGAAGCTCTTCTTTCATACTGTGATGGTAATTGTAGTGCAATCCCAATAATGTATTCATTAAATTCAAATATAAGACATAATTAGGTGTAGATTGAATCTTAAAATCTACAAGCTTGCGTTTGAACGAATTTCCACGATCTTAGTGGGTAGCGTTTTTGTATGCCCTTTTAACCCAGAGTATACCCTTTTGAGAGTATTCGTTTACTCACTGATTAACTGCTTCGGTGGCGCAGTTGTACTACGGTATGATTACAAAGCTGAGGTCTCGGGTTCGAATCCCGGGTCAGGCAATGTGATAATTAATTTTTCAATTCATTATCCGCCCGGAGTCAGGAATTTGTGTCCGATATGGTGATCGGATCGCCCCCTATCACAACGTGGGACGGAACATACAAGGTAAGATATGGATGACATGGTGGCACCTCTGCCTACCCCTTCTGGGAAAAGGGCGTGAGTTTATGTATGTATATATGTTGTTTACTTAGAACGTCAGGGTCTACGTACCACAGGGTTATCAGTTATCACTGAATTACTCCGAATCTAACTAATGTTCTCGAAAGATACCACTCTTAAGTCGCTATGATATATGGTAACTAAAAAATAAAATAAATACACCCAACAGTCACATATATAGTCCCCCACACTAAGATCGAGTCTTGTGTCGTGGGTATCAGACACTACGCGAGACTTTTCGGTCTCACAAACACGCAGACCCGAGACAAACTCGTGTGGGCCTTACAAACATTTGTCTCGGTGCGGGGATCGAACCCGCGGCTTCTTGTTTCACAGCCGGCATCTAACCAACTGCGCTAAGGAGGCTGGCAAAAATGATAAACTAATTAATTTATTTATAAGGTCATCTAAACCCTTAACATTTATTACTAGATAAATAGTATTATAATTGCTTCATTCACAGACCGTGACTAACGCTTACAACAACATTAATTTATTACTCAAGTTAGTTGCATTAACCTTTAGTGTTAGGAATATAATTGGAGAGCCTATCAGCATCTTTGTGATCTTTCCTAACATAAGCAATAAGCGGCCCACGGTATGCTTACGTAACGCCTTCAATTACCCACGCGTTTTTCGCCGGAGCTTTTGTTGTTATAGTAACAAATACCTATGTAAGGTACCATTTAGGCTGTATCATTATATTTTAAGTAAAGGAGCAGGTATTTTGACTGATCAAGGCTTAGGGATGTCCACTGATCCTTTAGGCTGTACTATATTAGCTCATATACGTCGCACTGTAATCTTGCACATTTGCGCAGCTTCCCATTGAGTTTGTTTTTGGAGAGTTTTCTCTTAACGTCAATTTAATTTCATTATATTTCTCAAATGTACGGCATTGTGTAGAAACCTCCCTTAAGCATTAAGAAACACATTCACATAATTTGTACTTTAAAGTCAAAAGTTTAAGTTGCGTAGGTATCTAAAAACGTAGCTAACTAAAATATATATATGTGTTCCTCTAGTTTATTTTATAATGTCTCGTACACCTCACGGTACCCCTTGTCGTCTCTATCTTATCCATCCTGTGGTTGGTTGTATAGAAGAGATCGTCTTGAGCGATAAGACCGCCAGTGTATGTTTTCCATTTTGTTGTATTTTGTTTACATTGTTTTTTTTCTTATTGGTGTACAAAAAAGTTTTTAAAACGAAACGTAACTATTATCTAGAAATTTATACTTCTACAAGAGTATTTAAATTTAGGGTGAAATCCGAAATTATGCTGCTGCCCCCAAAATCTTCTGGCGGCACGCTTTTTTATTGCTGTCAGAGTGAATTAAAACATTGATATGTTTGTTTTATTTAATAAATAAGAACAGTGAAAATGAAACGTTTGGGAAATAAGTTGACACGCCTTCTTGTAGATGTGTCGTGTTTGTGAATATGTTTTGCATAATTGTATTTTAGATTATTAGGCATTCATTTGTAATTTAATTTAAATACACCCAACAGTCGCATACATAGTCCTGACCCCACCCTGAGATCGAGTCTTGTGTCGTGGGTATCAGGAACTACGAAAGACTTTGCGATCACACAAACACCAAACCCGTAACAAACTCCAGTGGATCATACAAATATTTGTTTTGGTGCGGGGATCGAACCCGCGGCATCACGTTTCACAGCCAACGTCTAACCAACTGCGCCACGGAGGCTATGTATTTCGCCAAAATATTTCATAAAATTTACTATCTGTAATTTTAAGGGTCTGCATAGAGATATGTATAGTATTTTTTTTTATCAGCCCATATACGTCCCACTGCTGGGCACGGGCCTACTCTACAATCGAGAGAATCGATTGAGAGTGGTTAGGCCATATAGTCCACCACACTGGCCTAGTGCGGGTTGGCGGACTTACATACCCTAGAAATTCTTTAGAATCGCTACGGTATGCAGGTTTCCTCACGATGTTTTCCTTCGCCGTTAAAGTGCGTGGTGATTGACTATCAATACACACATGACTCCGAAAAGTCAGAGGTGTGCCCTGGGATTTGAACCCGCGACCACCGTGAACATGTAGGCAGCCGAGTCTGGTCCGTTACCAACAGGCCACCACGCACTTATATGTATGTATAGTATCCCCGAGTTAATTATTTTCCTTAATACTGTAGTCGAAACGGTTAGGTACCTACAGTGATCGTACCTTTGCGCTTCTGTTTAGTGATATAACAAATGATGTCATAGTAATTCGTGTTTGTACATCCACCCACGATATAAGAGATATGAAAGCGATATTTACATGTTTCTGTAGTTTGCAATTTGCACCGAAATTGGTCCATACATAATATAGTCACATTTGTAAACATACACTCCTACGAGTAACGCAAATAACATATATCATAACGTCCCACACTATACTACGACAAAAAATATACATTATACAATGTCATGAAGAGTAAGCTAGAAAGAAAAACATATTTGAATAAATCCACAATAAATAGTGATAGTCGCTGGATGCAGGCTGCCTCCAACAGATCATTGTGGAAATCATTGGGACAGGTCTATGTTCAGCAGTGGACTTCCATTGGCTGATGGGTGGATGGATGATGCAATAGTGATAACTGCGAAAGTAACTTATTATTTCACTCATACATTGCTGCACTGAGCTTAATTAAAATTAGTAAGGGGTTAAGAATTTATATGGTATGTAAAATCAGCCAACCCGCCCAAGGCCAGCGTCGTGGACTATATGGCCTTACCCCTCTCAAACATACTCTCGAAGGTAGAGGAGGCCTGTGACCAGCAGTGGGACGTATATGGGCTGATACAGTACGATACAGTAGCCGTAGATTTGAAGATGGGCATAGGCTACAGTTTTACTAAATTACTTTATCTTTATGAAGTCGCTTGACGCATGCCGCTGCTTTTTTTCTTTTCTTTTATTTTATTCTGTTTAAGTATATTCAGGTTGATGTGAAGATCCTCGAGGGAGGCTAATTTCCAGCAGTGGACTTCCTGTGGCTGTATAGAGAGAGAAGGGTGGTAAGTTAGTTCCAGAAATAATTCATTTTGGTCAGACTGTGCACTGGTTTTAAATTCAGATTCTAAGCACGCACTTTTACCCTTTCAAATAAATATAATTAACAAACTGTGACCCACTTCTGATTACAACTTTTGCTTACAAATTAGTGAATACAATTACGAGCCGAGGAAGACAGAGGTACGGTAAAGAAGTTATCAAGTACTAAGTAGCCAGATGAGATATGAGCTACAATAAATATCTACACCCAACAACGTACATAGACCTAACACCACGCTAAAATTCAAATCTTGTGTCGTAGGTATCAAAAACTACGAAAGGCTTTTCGAGTTCACAAACACCCAGACCTGAAACAAATCACTGTAGATCACACGAACATTTGTCACGATGCGGGGATTTAACTCGCGGCCTCTCTTTTCGCAACCGACGTTTAACCAACTGTGCCATAGAGGCTGTTTCTAGCTATGGATGGATGAGCTACACCAAAGACGCAATTTATGACCTACTGCCCTTATCTGACACCAAGGCTGTTTTGGCACAATATTTTTACATTACCCATGTTGCCGTAAGATTTTGCTAATAAATTTACGGCCGGTCTGACCTCAAATGTTATGAAGCATTATCCAATATCGGACAATTTTTCTTTTGCCATAGGACGAACTAATTTAATGTCTAGGCTGAAATTTCGTACCTAGAGGTTGAACATTTCAGTCACAGCGAAGAAAGCAGTACATACATATGTCTTTTTATGTAGTATTCACAACAAACGCGACGAATATTAAACTGTCCAATTCACTCACTTTACAATGCACTTAAAGTGGGTTGTGCGTTCGCGAGAATATATGAAAGTTTAAAAGCAACGGAAATTGTTATGGCACCGCCCACAATCACGTGCGGAGCGAAGCTTCGACCACTGAACGACGAACAAAGACGTTAAACAACCGACAATATTAACATGACCTAATCAACGTTTTATGAATTGTTTCCGCGCGTGTCTTCAAAAGAAACGAGATTGTTTGAAAAAATAATACAATGTTCTGGAATGTGGATGTATTTTAGTTTGTACTTATTGTGAAAAATAAAAAGAATATATGCGCGGTAGCATATTATTGAATATGATAATGATATTTATGCAAAGTTTAGAGTTGTCACTATACGGTATTCAGCGTCATGGCATGGTAGAGTCTATGAGCAGCGGCAGGCGTTTTCCATCAGGCGGGCGCCTAGTTCGCCAGCCTACAACGGCATATAAAAAAAGAAACACAACAACGTTCATCAGCGTAGGTCTCAACCACAAATTTCTTTCATGACGTAAATTCAATGAGCATAACTATAGAATAATGAATATATTTAAATATATATATTTTATGCCGACATTCACAGGTAAAATGACAATGATCCTTCCAGATATGTCTTACCGGAGACTTATTTTTTCCAAGATAAAAATTACCACCAAAGTCACAAATCACGTGGATTCCCTATTTTGACAAGGATAATCCAATAAAACAATTTCCAAGTTGTAAATATTAATATTAATATCATAAATCGATCATACACGAGGCGAGGACGAATAAATGATAGGATACGTTTGGCACGTTCTTGCCCCAAATCCCTTTACCGCAACATTCTGCTTAACAGTTGAGCAACAAGTACACGTTTACTGAATACTATGCTCTCTGCACGTTTCCACAGAATTTGATACATACGGCTATTGTACGCAGATCCACTCGTGTCTATTTTGTCAGTAATAAATTTAAATCGAAATATCTATTTTAGGTCCAGAAGCAACATGGGGATTTAAGAATAGATCGTAAATTTAATAGGTGTCTAAATATTGCATTTGTACGAAATTTCAAGAAACAAATCAAATTACTGCCATAAACTTGGACGAAGCTAAAATTAGAGTACAATTTAACTAATGACTTATCATCAAATGAGCCGTACGCTCGTTTGTCAAATCTTGGTATGCTTTAACAAATCAATAAATTTTCATTAATCACATTAATTTGGTAGATAAGATAGGGCAATTAGTCCATAATAAATTCCTTCGAATTCATAATAATGGTTCTCTATATTAAAAAGTTGGTTGTGAAATCATAAAATTGAATAGTAATCTAATGAATGTAAAAATAAATCAATGAATGATCCCTAATTCGGCCACAGGAAATTGTCTCTACCTCGCGTCGTACCCACCGGTAATCAAAGAGGTCTCACATACGCCATTAATAAATATTGAAGAGGAAGTGCGTCATCGACAGATTTTATTGAAATGGTGTACCATAATATTGGCATGAACGGCAATGTTTTGTTTCCATGTTACGCTGAAAAATGATGCGTAGGTGCCCGGGAGTTGTAAAAATGATTGATGTTGGGATCTGAACAAATTCAAGTAATGTACTTGTACTAATCTAAGTACAAGCGAAGTGTCAGACGCCCGCCTACAAGGTGGACGGACGACCTGGCTAAGGATGCAGGAAGTCGCTGGATGCGGGCCGCTTTTAACAGCTCGATGAGGAGATCCTTGGGGGAGGCCTCCGTTCAACAGGGGACTTTCTGTGGCTGAAGAGAAACAGACAGAGAGAGTACTAAACTGTACATACCAGTCCATAATCACCCAGTGTTAATTATGGGACTTCACTACAACAAAATGTCTATTGAGAGCTTAGGTCAACATCCACAAGGCTCACCTAGAATGGGATGTTACAACATTTGGGATTTCTTTGTTTTGGTGAGAAGACAATTATTGAATTCTAATTCTTCTTATTTCTGTATTTACTAGCGTGGGCGAAATATAGTCTCTAATGAATCTTAAAACCGTTGACCCTTAAGGTGATATCTAGTACTATTATACAATTATTAACTCTCTATCTATATATGATATCCATCCAAAGGTTGTCTGTAAGAAATCGCCTAGAGCGATAAGACCGCCATCTGTACTTTTTTCTTATTTTTCTTATTTTTTGTATGTTTTTCCTTTCTGTGTGCAGTTAAGAATAAATAAATAAATGATCATATATGTTCCACTGCGAGGTATGGACCGTATCTATTATTAAGAGGACCTAATCCCTTTCACCTTAGTTTAACATGCTGACCTAGATTTCTTTGATATATTTCACACACATTTTGAATTCTCGTTGTGCACGTTCGTATATATCCTCACGACATCTTCCTTCGTTAAACTGTAATAACTAAATGGCATACAAAATTAAATCACAACAAGCAGACGGACATATGAAACGTTTTCACTTCGTTAGGGCACACTAAACGTTAAGTGTTCACGTGTCGGCATTGTTTGTGATAGACACGTGTTACGGCATGGTGTGCGGCGGGCCACACCACAGGGCACGGCCTATATTTGCAGCCTACCACGCTAATAACTCAATCAGTATTGCATTAAGTAAGAGGTTTCATTAGTTCATGAGTTTATGGCTAGATTACCATGTAAGGGTAAACTAGTCGCTGAAGAGTTAAATATATTTTTTATGCAATGAATAGTGAGACGAGCATGCCAATCGCCTGATGGTAAGCGATATGACCGCTAATGAACAGTAGCAAAACAAACAACACCATTAATTACAAAGCAATGCTTGGCATTCCACTGCGATCGCCATCCTAGTACTTGCGCAGTGCGCTGGCTACAAAATCCTTCAAACCTGAACACAACAATGCGTTTACACTGCTGTTTGGCGGAAGAAACGGACATGGCGGTGGTACATACCCAGGCGGCCTCTCACATATGAGAAATCTACCATCATCTACATGTGTAACAAAAATAACTGTAGTTTATCCCAGCTATACATACTTGTGAAACTGAAAAGCCTCGTAGTTTCTGGTATGTACGACACAAAATTTTCTTTCTTCATAAATCTATCTAATGATTGTTTGGTAGAGATTGCCTTAGTGCAATATAACCGTCGTTTGTACCTTGTTGTTTTATTGTCTCTATATACTGTTATATTTATTGTGTACAATAAAGAGTAAAAATAAATAACTAAAAATAAAATTCGTATTTTTGTATAGGGTCAGAACTATGTACGTTGCTGTTATGTTTTTTTTATTGCACAGGTCCGGCAAACGCAAACATGTCACCTGATGGTAAGTGTTCACTGCCACCCATTACCATCCATAACGCTTCGTTCTTAGATGTGTTGCCGGCCCTTAAAATCAGGAGGGGAGCGAGAAGGAAAAAGGATGGCAAGGTAATGGGCATCCCGCAATATCACTCACCGAACGAAACGCGACAGCAAAGCTGGCGTTTCACGTCAATTTCCTGAGACAGTGGTAGCACCCCGGACGAGCCTACCCATTCATGCTGAATCATGGCTGACAAGAGCGTGGCTCTACCACATAATAAATGTGTACGTATCAGTCATGTTATGTTTAGATGTTACTCCGGTACTTATTTAGTCCGCCAACACGCACTAGACCATCTTGATGGATTATAACTTAAGCCTCGAATGTAGAGTAGACCCGTGCCTTGTAGTGGGACGTAAATGGACTGGTTTATTATATAATTCATGTTCGCCGATCAAATATTCTAATATCCCATTTTATTAAAAGATAAGGCTATTTATGAGCAAACGTTTTTTTTTATTTTTTGTAAGATATTTCAGATACTAGCTTATTGTGTATAAAAAGTATAAATCTCAGACTAATCCTCTAATTACGGAAAAATACTTTCTTAAAGAGGATTACTTGGGAAGCCAGACATTTCTATAATATTTGACCTAAGAACTACGAAAGTAATCCGTCGATAAAAATCGATATGAACAACTTCGCCTTTTACTAATAAGTGTTGCTTATCATTCTCAAATTAATCCAACATCACTTGATAATAGAGATAAATTATCCCTCACTTATCATCTATAAGATAATAGGCACGTTCTTGGTGAGGGATTGGGGGGGGATAAGTAATTTTGCGTATTACACCCAATATATTATGTATCCCATTGAAATAGATTTTATAGTTCACAAATCCATACCTATAAAACGATCTAGTTGGCTTATATAAAATCACTTTGACATTATGTACATATGGACTAAATCCTCGAAAATTATTATCTAGAAGTCGAACATCAGGTGAAACTGAATAAAAATAGGTACATATTTAATTTTCTAAATTACAATTTGTAGAAGTTGAATGCTCGGTTATAATAAAGTATTTGTTCTCTGCTAATTGCTTAAGACTGAGATAAAATAGATAATCCTTGTTAATGGAATACCTTAATATCCCAGTTAAAAATAATACTTTATTATGCGGGGTTATTGGCATTGCATGCCCCCTCACGAGTCAACGACCCGCCGGAGAGGGGTAAGCGATAAACAACATTTTAAAATTTTCATCCCGATTTGAATCGAATAAAACTGAAGCGAGAAGTAATTAAAGCGAGACTGTTGATAACAACCATCGGGCAGGCGATGAGAATAATTCAAGTCTGTTGACACTCAGCTATGTGTAACCTCGCTTGTTATCGAGACTTGAGAAAACGCTATGCCTTTCCTTCCGGCATTAAAAAAAAACAAATAAAATATCGCAACAGAATGGCATGAGATACGCGGCCTCGGCCTTCGGTCACTACATTAGCCAAGTTAGTACGTCGCAATTAAACAGCGAAAAGTCAGGTTATTCCGTTGCCTTCGTTTGAAAATAGATTTTACGGACGGCATTGGTACAAAAGATAATACAGGAAATATAATTGTATATTGAGTGTGGGATACGCATTTATTTCAATTTAGCTCACAATAACCTTTGCGGAGTGATCGGCCCACTTTTTTATTGTTCGCCACACGACAGGAAACTTTTTGAAGATTTTTAAATAGTAGCATTTTAATTCTAAATAAATCGGTTATTTATGCTGGCCTACATTTTACTAAATATTTACATGTTTGATTACTAAAAAAACAATATTTTGTTTAAGAATGTTCTTCGTGGCTCAAGTATGATTTAACAAAACAGTGATAGTTTTCTATATAATAGAATAATAGTTAATATAACAAATAATCTCATCAGATTTCAAAACCTACGTTTCCCAACATTTCTATCTTATACGTTGACATCCCGGGAACACTGAAGAATAAATTTCGGATTTTAGAAGAATGCATTAGTACAAATAAAATGAAAAAAATATTGCTTGCGAGATAAAGTAGGATTTGGAAAAGAACGGCGTTGTTTTTATGCTAAAACTAAAAAGTAATAATTTAACAATGCTCCCATAAATTTAAAGATTTAGAAATTAAAAGACGAAGTGTACAATGTGTTTTAACATTGTGGTGCATGTACCTCGCACATCAATGTTAAAGTAATAAATAAAAGACAAAATGAAACATTAAATTTATCTGAAACTATCTCGTTTAGAAATGCATACTCCAATGGAACGAAAAACATAAATATTGACATTAAATCGGGCATTGGTTCATCAACTCTGTTTTTTATTGCTCGCAGCAAAACACAAAATACCATTAGATAAATCGTTTCTTATGAATTTATTATTCCTGACACACTTCATAAATAAACAATAATAGTCTAGACTGTGGAGTAACATAGATATCTTGTATGAATCATGTCAGAAATTACGGAAAAGTTTTCGGTTGGACAACGCTCAGGTCAGAAACAAATATATACTTGTTGCTCACACTAACCTCTCCGAACGATCATTCCTCCAGTGTCACAAGGATTTCTATACGCTTATCTGCTACTTCTGTCAGCCTGGATCAACAGTGGGACGCTATGAACTCACACCGAGCACTGAAAATCGGCCAAAATCTCAGAGACTTGTCCCTAACCCGCACCCAAACTAATTCAAAAGAAAATAAATAGTAATTGGAAACAAATATGTGTTAAAAAGATAATCACTAATCAATACTATAAATACTAATTGTGTATGTTAGGAACTTTGTTGAAAAACCTGCTATTATAAGCGGTGGTGTTACACGAATCATTTATTTTTTTATTATTATTAGCCCTTAACGTCCCACTTTCAAGCTAAGGCCTCCTCCCTTTCCTTCAGGTCATTTAAATATGAGTTTAATGTTTATGAATGTTAATAACACTTATTAAGACCTATTAAAGAAAGAAAAAAATCCGAGTCTTCGATACCGACGAGCGTGTATGAAGAGATTGATGAAACGAAAGAGGTACGCATGGGCCGTAACACTTGCTTGGCACTCAATAGTCTCTACCTACCCTTATGTATGCAACAGCACTTAATAACGAGTCCATAACACTATTTATGCAGCGATATGAGTTGTTCCAACTTATGTGTATATTAGTCGAGTCACGTTGATTTCAAGTTACTCACAACTCACTAGGGAATTACTTGGAATTGGAATTGCGGGTGTTCACTAGAATAAACTCTCCGATTACATAACTTGATTTAATATTTTAGATTTAGTAGAAGATGCTACTAAGTTCTCGAAGGTTCGCGTGTCTCGTTCGTTATAAAGGTTGGTTGTTTTAACATCGAAGGAAAACTTCGCGAGGAATTCTCTTGATTTTTTAAGTTGTGTGATAGTGGTCTAAAAAGCGTAGTAGGTCAGCCTACTAGACTAAAAGGTCTACTTAAGTAAGGGTTGATGTGAGGCAGGCAGTCTGACATAGATTTGTAAGTCACATAATTGTTCGACATTACTCACAATACCATAAGTTCCAATTATCGAAAACACCTATTTCAAACCATTGACTTATAAACGATCATAACCGAGCAGACGATATAAACGAACCCTCATTAAAATTCATCTAAATTCAATTTTGGTGTCACGTGTGGCGAAATTTGGATATACAAATAAAATTTTAAAATATATATATTTAACGCATTGTTCGATGAATGTTTTCTTAATATAAATAATAAGAATTTATACTCGCAATATAATAGTATTAACATCTCCAATATAATAAAATGTGAAAAGAGAAAAACTGTGCCTGATATTTTATAACAGCATGACAACAACGTATTCGGACACCAAAAGACAGTAGACGGTCTTTAAAATTATATACCATGATCGGGCTTTTTGCTAGTTCGTAATATATCCATATCTGGAGCACTACACCACATGAGAGGTGGACATGACACACAATTTTATATTTAAAATACCCACCTCTTTACTCAATTCCCGATGGATTATGACCTACATATCCTCAAGGATTATATATATATTATATTAGCACTTAAATCGTAACAATCACGTGGGAGTAAATCGTATTCAAACTCGTTTATGGAGTCGAGTTTCAGTACATGTCTTGTTAATCCCTCGCACATATGCCCACGTGATCTACCTACATACACGGATATTATGGAGCTTCTAGATGGTATCCGAAACTATCGGATATCCGAAATATACGAGTATCCGTACCTAACTATATTCGATGCTAAAAAGTCGAATCCTTTCGAATAAGGGCTCAGTATAAATGAGACACATAATGATAAATTTGAGTATTCGTGATTAGAAAATTTAAACACTTTTTCTCTGAGATTATCCTAATCTTATTCAATTCAAAATTCCGCACCAGACATTGTAATTGAAAAAGGTTTTTTATATATCCGTGTCCATAAGAGAATCCAGATATTCATATCCATAACAATTCTGCTAGGTACATATAAATCATTGCCAATTTGAAGCAAAAGATTAAACGGTAACGATTAAATTTTCACGACGGAAACAACTTTTTGTGTGCCAAAATAACAAGCTAATCATTGTGAAAAGAATGAAGCTCGCAAAAAATATTTGATTTTTTTATTACACGTTATGATTATTTCAATTTATATGAGATTTAATGACTCGTTGATTCTGGAACACGGGATATTTTCTGTTTAATAAAAATGTTATTTATGCTATTGTTCTTTTGTGCAATTTTTACAATGAACGTAATGAAGTTTTGTGGAGACTTTAAAGCAACTACATTTTTTTTATCAGCCCATATACGTCTCACTACTGGGCACGGGCCTACTCTACAATCGAGAGAATCGATTGAGAGTGGTTAGGCCATATAGTCCACCACGCTGGCCTAGTGCGGGTTGGCGGACTTACATACCGTAGAAATTCTTTAAAATCGCTACGGTATGCAAGTTTCCTCACGATGTTTTCGTTCACCGTTATAGTGCGTGGTGATTGACTATCAATACACACATAACTCCGAAAAGTCAGAGGTGTGCCCTGGGATTTGAACCCGTGACCACCGTGAACATATAGGCAGCCGAGTCTGGTCCGTTACCAACAGGCCACTACGCACTTGCACTACTAATAGTAGAGTATAACATTTTTCATACATTGTCAGCACGTACACTGATGAAGATAGGTATTCGTCTATCGGAGTCATTAATAATTATAAAATATATATATTAATAAAATAAATAATACGGCGAGCTCGCAACTGACGAGCTTGTATGAAGAAATTGATGACAGTTGATGAAGCGAAAGAGGTATGTATGGACTGCAGAACTTGGCGCTCTATAATCTCTGCCTACCCCAATCGGACATAGGCGTGAATTTATGTATGTAAAAATAAAGTTTATATTCAATGTCTTGTTCATATTTGTCTTAGTATATTAAAAACATGCAGTGAAACAAAGTTATAAATTTCAAGTAGACATAAAATTATTTTCAGCCGATCCATTTAATACAAGCCATATAATATTACTTGACAGAATAAATAACTCAAATGGTTATAAAACTTTATGCTGTAATAAAAACATAACGGAATGTCACACCAATTTAATAATATTACGAGTACATGAAGTTGTAACAGCTGAGCCGAGCTAAATCGTGACGGTGACCCTTTTCAGGCTTCTTCACCCAACTAGACGAATCTTAGGTAAGACATTACATCATTTGTTACAGTTTTTTTAGGACCTTTCTGAGCTGCCTAGATATATATTGTATTTATATAATTATCCCTTACTGTAAAGAAGGTAATTATATCACTTTGTCGGGTCAGTATAAAGTACGTATATATAGGTATACAAGTGCGTGGTGGCCTGTTGGTAACGGACCAGACTCGGCTGCCTACATGTTCACGGTGGTCGAGGGTTCAAATCCCAGGGCACACCTCTAACTTTTCGGAGTTATGTGTGTATTGATGGCCAATCACCACGCACTTTAACGGTGAAGGAAAACATCGTGAGGAAACCTGCATACCGTAGCGATTTTAAAGAATTTCTACGGTATGTAAGTCCGCCAACCCGCACTAGGCCAGCGTGGTGGACTATATGGCCTAACCACTCTCAATCGATTCTCTCGATTGTAGAGTAGGCCTGTGCCCAGCAGTGGGACGTATATGGGCTGATAAAAAAAAATAGGTATACAGCACACTATAATCTACAGTGTAGATTCTACACAGTAAGAAAACGCTGTCACTTGTACTCTGCAATATATACAATTAGCCCCTTACCCTGCTGTAGTGCGATGTGTGAATTAATGCGCCTTTCGCACTCTACTATACTGCTGTGACATGAATAAGATATCATATAACATTTGCTCGATAACTCTCTGTACAGATCCCATTAGTGAAGGACCAAAAGTAGTCCAACCTCATTAGTAAATATAGTAAATACTAAATAGGCCTAGAGTAGTCGAGAGTTGCAGTCAGGGTTGTTAACCAAAAGTAGGTAACCATTGCAACAGCCTCCGTCTCACAGTTGGCTAGACGCCGGCTGTGAAACGAGAGGCCGCAGGATCGATCCCCACACCGAGACAAATGTTTATGAGTCCCACAAGTACTTGTCTCGGGTCTAGGTGTTTGTGAGACCGAAAAGTCTCTCGTAGTGTCTGATACCCACGACACAAGACCTAATTGATCTTAATGTGGGGTCAGTATTATGTATGAGACTGTTGGGTGTATTTATTTATTATTATTCAATGCGAATATATAGGTAGTATGAGCGATACCTTAATTTATACAAGCTGCACGAGAACAGATCAAAGTATCTTCATACATATCCAAATCATAACGTTCAACTTCACTCGGGTAAAAAGTACCAATTTAGAAATTAACACTCATTACAAATTAAACGGTTGAAACCACGTGAATCTACACAAGTGTATATTATAAAAACATTTAGCGGAGTAGCGAGTTCTAAAGTTACAGTTATATAACATTAGCAGCCTTACGATTGCTCATACCGTATCAAGTCTGGTCGTTTCTGTTACGTGGGCCGGGAAGGTTTATTTGCGCCGTATATTTTCTAGATAGATCTTCTTTATTACGGGGCAACGACTGAACAGACAAAGCGTTTTTTTCTTATTCAAAGAGCACGTTATGTCATACATTTTCATTATGAACCGTCTACTTAATATTACGGACTACAGGTAGGGCTTCCTTCACGTTATAACACGGGAAAAGATTTTCTGAAAATGATGCTCTTTCTGAACTTGGTTGAAATTGAACTTGATTTTAAATTATTTCTTTTCAATTATGGGCTTTTGATATTAAGAGCGAAGGGTTCAAAGGGCACACCAAAAAAATAAGTACATAACATACAGCAAGTTCGAAGAAGAATTTCTATCGCATCCATTGTAGTACCGAAGTAGGTATGTAAACACTTGACTCATGCAAACACATTATAATCGGCTTGCCGCAATTCTCAGAATCCTATCACGTTGGAAATGTTCGCACCAAACAAGGAACATCGAGTAAACAGGTCACTGGATTCCAATTGCATGCAATCATAAAAAGGTCTGATTCAAAATCCATTTTCAAACCGTTTTCTGTGTCCAGACGATTCTGTTTGATCAACAAACAAATCAATCAATACCATCATTAACTGTAGGAAAATATCAGAAATTAGTGGTTCAAAACAAAGTTTACGAATTACAAAAGGCATAATTACGATTGGTGCACTGGTCGCCTTTTTATAGACATTCATGGGTAGTGATTGATGCGAACCATTTTATTTTGAGACGCAATCGTTTTAAATAATAAACACTTGTCTAAAGTAGAACATTGATCATTGACCCCAGCTGAATAAATCGGACGTTCTTAAATGTACCCACTCAGGGTTGGCAGACTACGCCATTTGTATTAACGTATTGTGGTCTAATTACCTATTTAATTTATTAAGTCAACTAACGGGTTCCATTTTTTATGCTGAGAAGATACTTTTGTGGATATAGGGCACAATATGTTTCTCTCCATCAATGATACAACGAGTAGTGGCAATACGTTAAATTAATTATTTTCCTCATGTACCGATCACAAAAAAATTAATAAATTAGCAGTTTGCAATTAGCACATATTTACAAATTATTTCAAAGTTAGAGAGGTCAAAGGACCGTGGATGACATTTAAGGAGATTGCTCTTTTACATTGTAGAGAACACAAATAAAACACCTTCGGTTGTTTGCTTCATCGGATCGGAATCTTTTTTGACTTTGTTTACTGATTTCATCAACACGCGTTAAGCAAGGGTCAAATTCCGTAGAAAATAGTTTCTTAACACCGCAAGCTTTGGTTCTTGTGTATCTTGGATTTAAGGATGGGCATCTTTTAACAATCGCATCGAATATTTCGACGTCTCTAGGTCAATTAAGAAGGTCGGAATTGAATACTTGCCTTGATATAAATTTTATTTTAGGCTGAGCCGATGATAAAAATGTGCATCGGCTTGGTGAGTAAACATCATAAATTACGGATCGTCTTTGAAGTCGTCGAAAAACTATACTTCATAAGACAATTATTTTACGGACGCGACGTCGCGACATTAATTCATCAATAGACATTTTTCAGGAATTCATATCTTATCACTTCATTTTGTCTCGAGGCAAAGGTAAATGGTCTGCAATGTCAAACGGGGCAGTTCAGTATTTTTGTTCAAAAAATATTTTTTTTGGTCGAGGAAACTCGAGGTTAGTTCGTTCCTGTAAGGTTTAAGGTCAGGCGGATGACCGATCGTAAAACCATAAGCTAAACATTTCAGTAATCTGAATTAAAATGATGCGCTGTACATACGTAATCGTAGGATGACGGCAGGTAAAAACCTGTAATATTAAATATATGGTATACAATATGTAAACAGTACTTTTACTAAAAAGTACCAATAGTTTGTTGGATACTAAGACTTCATGTAGGCCCAAAGAGAATGCACATAGCAGTCCAATACAGGAATTATTTTTGCTATTAAAAATTGCACTTTACAACGTATAAATATATCGTAAGGTTTCTATGAGAAACTACACTGGGTAGAGCAAGCGCTACGGCTGAAAATACAGAGTATCATTTTAATTGTAATAAAATAGTCGACGTAAGGAACACCTTACGAACGCAATACTCTCTCGTGCACAAGACACAGGTATATCATCTAGATGCTATCGATGTTTAGAGAGAAGATGTGCTAAAGTATTTAATAGTTTATTTTAATAATTAAAAAGGAATGCAACGCTTTTAAAGTTTGTTTTTAGATCGTGTTGTTATTAAATATGTGTGAAATGTGAATATATTGGATAAATTTCAAACTAATATCGCTGTATTACGGACAATCCTTATCAGTAGACAGGATGTGTTTAAAAAATACAGTTATTAAATTGCAAATATATACAGAGTATATCAAGACTGCTACCGAAAACGAAGCCAGGTGGTAGTATAATTACTACAGACAGGATGCAACTAATTTAAAAAAAAAACGCGACGATTATTTTTTGTGATGTTTTAAATATGTATGACCCTATATGATATTCAATAGTATAGTTAAGGATAACGCGATGCACAACTCACATCCGCTGCCATTATACATAGGTATATTGCTTAAGACCGATGAGTTGATCAATGCACGTAATTGTTAAATATTTTGAATGATATAGGGGCATTAATATCATAGGCATTGTAAACCGCATACAAAAGGCTAAAATATAAGGAGATTCTAAATTGCATTATAGAACTATATATTCTTTTTTATATGTTAACAGACTTTTAACAAGTTCTATAAATGTTGTGGATATCTAATATCCGCAGGCTTTAAATTGTTTATACGGAGAAAAATATCTGGGACATCGCCCCCATCGACCCCACTAAGCAAAGTCCGACGATATTTTTCTAAGAACATGGGGACCGCATTCGGGGCGAAGGGGTTAGAATCATGTAAGCAAATATACATAAAAAACCCTATTGGAAAAACAGATTTTTACGCATTATTAATATTTATTTTTCATGTTTGTCATATTACGTTTGTTGAATTTTTATTGGATCAATTGAATTATCATATGTTGTAGATCGTGAATACATATTCAGTATTGGAAAATGTAGGTGGTACGAAAGACAGAAAGGCTTGGGGCCAAGAAAGGCTTAGGTACTTAATATATAGCAATAATATTTTTTCTTTCTAATGTTCAGATAATACTTTTTATCCATGGTATCATACAATTAGTATACATATTATGTACAGTTTTATTTATTTATTTATTTTAACACTGTACAAATTTAAATAGTATAGGCGGACTTAATGCCTAAGGGCATCTTCTCCTAGTCAACCTTAGGGTAGTACAGAGAAACGGAAGCAGCTGCTTATTAAATGTGTGGTAAAAAAGAAAAGATAAATAATAATAAAAAAAGAATAGAATATAAACAATAAGTTTTGTAATACTATATCCTTAATGAACTCTCTAAGATGAAATTGTAGCCAGAGTAACTACTGGGCTTATTAAGACTTAGCATCTTATGTTTCAGGATGGCAATCACAGTGGTATGCCAAACATTGTGTTGTTAGATTTTGCCACTATCCATGAGCGGTCGTATCGCTTACCATCAGGCGAATGGCGTGCTCTTCTCGCCATTTGTAGCAATAAATAAAAATCCACAAAAATTCTAGTTAAGCCATATAACAATCGTCAGTAGTGTTTTCTTACCATCAAGTTCTGTGCGTAAATATTGATTGGACAACAAGCCTTAATTACGTACCTGTAGAGTCCTCGACAGGTCGAGCAATAGACAGCCACACAGTGGAAAGTGCGCCCACTTAAACCCAAGATTACGGGCGGAAAGTTCGGCGGGTCAACGACTCGCAAACATTGGAAACTGATCGATTTTTAATTAACAACTACAATTACAAGTGCGTGGTGGCCTGTTGATAAACGGACTAGACGCGACTGCCAACATGTTCACGGAGGTCGCGGGTTCAAATGCCAGGGCACACCTCTGACTTTTCGGAGTTATGTGTATATTGATAGTCAATCATCACGCACTATAAGCGAAGTAAAACATTGTAAAAAAATCTATGGCATGTAAAGTCTGCCAACCAGTACTAGGCCAGCGTGGTGGACTATATGGCCTAACCCCTATAATCCGTACTCTCGATTGTAGAGAAGGCCCGGCCCTGCTGTGGGACGTATATGGGATGATACAGTACAGTACTAGAATTACATATAATATCTAAAATCCGGATCTTTTACAAACAACATGTACGTCGACTACACGTCCTTAACCCAATAACGATCAGATGTTTGTTGTTCGACAATAAGAGCAATAATTTTATTTCAACAAGAGTGCCGAGTGTTCATGCGTAATTTCATCGAGGTTTTTATATCCGTATGTTTGAAATAAAAATGTAGTAAAATATTAAGCATTGATTGACAAGGCTTAACAATTTGAAAAGTATGCGTGGAATTAAAAAATAACTACTTTTAACGCGCATTAGTGAATCAAACGCAGGAATCATCGTCATCACTCTTCATTGACCTAGGACGTCTTGCTGAACATTTATTTATTGTTGCGGATTTTTTCCAAGCGGATGTAATGTGGAGGTCGATAATTCGTTTCCGATTTCTGTTAATTTTCATTCTGATTCATTTCGTGGCGAGGTTATGACAAGGTGGGCCTTTAAGAGGCTCAATGATCTTCAGTTTTCAGTATTAATTACGTAGCGCTATCAATTATTATTTTTTTCAGTCGCAAGAATTTCAGTGGTGAATTGTACTGTCCGATCATTTCTGGAGAATACAACCTTCTTCATCGACTGCCTCGGTGACGTAGTTGTACTTCGGTACGGCTACAATGTTGAGGTCTCGGGATCGAGTCCCAGCGATCGGGGATCGGGGATCGATCGGGGTCGGACAGCGTGATATTGGTTTTTCTATTAATTCCTGAGTCAGGAATATGTGCCCGATATGGCGATAGGCTCGCCCCCTATTACATCGTGGGACAGGACAAACAAGGCGAAACCCGGGTGACCTGGTTACTACCAGGAGAACCTCTGCCTACCCCTTCTGGGAAAAAGGGCGTGAGCTTATGTATGTATGTACAACCTTCTTCCAAGTTTTCCATTACGACTTGTTAAAGAAGCCTGCTTGGCGGCATCCTAAGCTTATCAGGTATCTTGCAATGGCTCAAGAAGGTGAGTGTTGAATTGCAGTACAATTAAAATAGAGTGTCCATCTGCAAACGACCGCTATCATCTTGTTCCAGGAAAATTACCCCGTAGAGTATCTACTTACAGAATATGAAAATTGCAACCAATTTCTTGGAATTGAAAATCTGCACTACATTTAGCAGTTTAATACAGATAACATAAAGGAAAATTTGAGTGCATTTCCACTTTGGAGTGTATGCTGCCGTATATTTACTGTTTTATGAATGTTAATAATAGTATTGCGGAACGAATATTTATATAATAATAGCATGATATTCGTGTCTTCGAGGAAAGTGGTTCAGGAATATTTTAATGCAAATGAAACGAGCCCGGGCCTTATCCGTATATAAATCGATGTTATATACTAAGGACGACCCTCTTAAAGGTAGTATGATTATGTTATTTTTTTTCTTAAAGGATTACAAAGTAGATTGTACTGTACTGTATCAGCCCAGATACGTCCCACTGCAGGGCACGAGCCTCCTCTACAATCGAGACACACAACATTATTTAAGGATGTCGCGCCAATGCAGACACATTTATTATAATTATAGCTTATGAGCTGTTTTCTTATTTTCCAATAATTTAAAATCATAGCAAAATGTTAACGATCGAGTGTCGTTGTACCTACATACATACATACCTGAGTGGGAATTCCGCGACGTAGGCGGTAACCACACGACTAAAATGTGTAACATTATTCCGACTTCATTCATTCATTTGTGAATGTGATTGTGAATGCCCACGTATGGGCCCACGTATCATAGTTGATGTTCATAATGTTACCTAAATAAACCTTATTTCTTACTACGAGCATTTTGACATCCTCCGTGGCGTAGTTGGTTAGACGCCCACTGTGAAACAAGGGGCCGCGGATTCGATCCCCGCACCGAGAGAAAAGTTTGTGCGAGTCCACAAATATTTCTTTCAGGTCTGGGTGTTTGTGAGACCGAAAAGTCTCTCTTAGTTTCTGATACTATCACAAGACTTAATTGATCTTAATGTGGGGTCAGGACTTTGTATGTATGTGACTGTTGGAAGTATTTATTATTATTATTTCATCAAAGGTCAGAACGAAGTAAGGAAAGCCTTTTCACTCTGTTCACCCAAGATACAGAAATAAGTACTCAGGGGTCAGGCAATAAAAATAAACTGGTATTATACAAACGTCTAATAACAGCTTTTCGAATAATTTTCATTATTGTTAAGCAACACAAATAAGAACTTACGTATATTGTTTAATTGTTTACGTGTTCGTAAACAAGTTAGCAAGCCTTTTATAATACTAAAACGAATGACCATGCTATTGTAAAGTGCTTTGCAAGTTTATTGTCCTAATGTATGAAAACCTTTGTCGCCATTATATCCATTTAATAATCGTCTTTCACGACGCGGTTGAAGGTCATTTTTACAATGGAATCTTTGTTTTCAATTGTTACGATATATTTTATTTGAGTGTGAATTGCGAAATGAGGCTTTTGTATGTATTTCTATTCGTAATGCTATAAATATTGTAACAATGAAGTTCGATGCATTGCCGTCTTTCATAAAGTCATGGTTCTATATTCCATTATATATTTATTTAATTAATAATATTAATATTAATGCCAACCCGCATTAGGCCAGCGTGGTGGACTATATGGCCTAACCACTCTCAATCGTACTCTCGATTGTAGAGGAGGCCCGTGCCCTGCAGTGGGACGTATATGGGCTGACACAAAAAAAAAATATTGAATCCTTTTTTGCATAATACAAAGATACATTATACGAAATTACACAATAAAAATAATAGTACAACTGGCGGCTTTATAGCCATTATACGAGTATAGTATTCGTTATTTATTTTTGACAGCGTCTGTAGCGCAGTTGATTGAGAGCCTACTGTGCAACGAGAAGGCGCGGGTTCGATCCCCGAACCGAGAAAAGTGTTAGTGCAGCTCACAATTATTTGCTTCGGATCAGGGTTTTGTAAGACTGAAAAATCTCATATTTTTTATCTCTCACGACACAAGACTTGTATCTTATGGTCTGGACTATACGTGTGACTGTTTCGCGTATTTGTTTGTTTATTTTTGTTGAATTGTTTTAAGCAAATGTAGCCTAAATTTCTAGACAGTGAAGATGACAAAGTAATGGGAGGAGAAGGTACATGTGGCGCCTATACTTTTAATGTCCATTTGTTTCGTTTAATCCATTAAAAGTAATTATTAATTTCTGGTACCTAATCATAGCACAATAATAATGTGTTACAATAATTAAAGACAGCGTAGAAACGAAAATTAATAATCACAAGCATATTGAATAAAACACCTTAAACCTATTAACATCTATGTTTTATTTTAGTATACTCTCTCTCTCTCTTCAGCCACGGAAAGGCCGCTGAATATAGGCCTCCCCAAGGATCATTTAGTATCCTATTTTCCGTATATTCATGTAATCTGTATGAGAGTAGGTGCACAGAACGCGACAACTACAAACTCTACTTTAATAGCTAATTTGAAATGTCGCATTAACTTATCCAATTTGCTGAGCTTTATTTACAGGTGGTCACTATATTACATTTTAAATGCAATCAACACTACCACACGTTCTTTGGGGAAAACGGAAAACTACCGAGAAAGGTCGTCGCCTCTGATAAACCTACGCGTTTCTATTTTCCACTCCAGGTAATGAATGGGCTGCAGTCGCAGACACATTTAAAGGACATTATTAACACTGAAAAATAAATGTGAAAACAGCGGAAAATAACATTATTTATCATTTGTATTAGTGCTTGGGATTGCTTGGGGCACTTTATTGCTACTTTACTAGATTAAAAACTTTGATAAAGATATGTGGAATATTTTGCATCGCAGAGGGAATTTACTCACCTGTTTGTTACCATTGTCTGTCCACTCCCGTATAATGATATAATCAATGGAAGTGTTTGTATTGTTTATTTTCTAATAGATACGCAGATATTTGTGAATTTTTCCATCATTTTACGTTCATTATAAAATAATTATATAACTACATACCTTTGGATGCATTTTATTTAAAAAAACAGTTTAAAGAGCTAAATATTTTCTTAATTGTAATAATTTAATTGTTTATGATTCATGGAACGCAAGTTATTGCGTTTCGAAAATCTACTCATCCCTTACTTAAACAATAAACATGGCCTCTAATAACACTTAAAAAGTAATAAATGTTATACATACAAACATTTATTTTCGTTTTAAATTGTTGCTTATTTTTTCAACCGTACTTGCATCAGTCCAGTGTTAATATGGATTGATGTAGACAGCTCATCATTAATTAACCATTTATCGTCGTACCAAACCAAATTCTTGGCGCCATTTGATGTATTTATTGCTATCAAATGATTATTACTACGCATCGGATTTTATGGCCGCACATCAATGAGTTTTTAACTTTTCATGTTTGCGGTTGAATACGGAATATTCGACGAGACGATGTACATAAAATGCCAAGATTTGCACATTACTATACGTATATGGTGTTTCCGCGGGTTTGTCTGCTTATATTAAGTTTTTAATATAGATTCTGCGGTTTTATAGTTTGGGAATGTAAACCTGATTTACTGATCTAAACTAGGCATATACATATGTATCTTCTATAAATGTACCTACATACAACGTATATTAAGTTTTTTTATATAGATTCTGCGGTTTCATAGTTTGGGAATGTAAACCTGATTTACTGATCTAAACTAGGAATATATCTTGTATATAAATTTACCTTGATGAAGGAGATGAAATGTGCAGTCACTGGATGCATCCCAACAGGTCAATGTGGAGATCATAGGCCTTCCTATGTTCAGCAGTGGACTTCCTGTGGCTAAAAACAGAGAGAGAGAGAGAGAAAGAAAGAGAAGAAATGTGAGCGTTCAAGTAATATTGATTCTGTGATTGATGTGTTCTAAAGTATACCTAAATGAGATGAGTGATACTTAAAAAAAGTGTGTGTCTTAGTACATAATTTTCTTACAAATATTTAGCACAACTATGTATAACGGTGCCATCAAAACGATTAGGGCGAGGATTTTGCAAAGTCCGACGAAACAAAACACACAGGAAATTTTTATTACACATATTTAATAAAACTAATCACGTTGCTACGTCGTAAGTAAAATATTTTACGACAATTTTATTATGGACACCGGTGATTAGTCTTATTACAAAATTATTAATAGATATGAATCATTTCATACTTCGTAAAATACACAAAAAGTATTAACGTGTCGTGTGCAAATCTAAATTATAGCTCTGATATTTATGAACATTCATTTTTTGTCCGTACAAATACGACCTAATAAATTATAAATGGTTTTTCATACATTAGAAAAATACGTATGATATGTCTCAAAAACGCCAGATTTGAATGAAATAGAAAGCATATTTTTCGTATTTTTATGGTTATATTTTTGTTCAATTATAAATTACATAGGAAAGGGTGAAAAACAATTATGAATAAGCGATGAAAAATTACATGGGAAGGGAAAGATTACATAAAGTACATAGGAAAGGGTTAAAAGAGGTTATAATAAAAAGCGATGAAAAATTACTATATAGTTTTGCTCGTTTCTACACACTAGTCAAAAGCGCCTTAACATCGCCGTACACGACGTAACACGTGTGTGACTTATTGCTAAGTAGTAAGTTGCAAGTTATTTTAGGAAAGATTTGTATTATTTTTTTGTTTATTTAAGGACCTCCAACGAAGGATACACGGCATTATATAATAAACACAATGGTGTAGCATTATGATAGTTTACATTGTGACGTGATCTTCAATTATAGGAGACCACAGCATGCAAATTTAAATATTTATACAATAGCAAAAAAATATAATAATAATATAATAATTTAGAATGAAATGAATGAATTAATTAATAGATAGACAATACATTATACAGTAATTTGAAAGTGGAAAAACATAATATAATGCATAATATAATGTAAAATAATTTATTCCTATTACAAAAAGACTGCCTCGATGGTGCAGTTGTACTATGGTTCGATTACAAAGATGAGGTCTCGGGTTCGAATCCCGGGTTGGCAGTGATATTGGACTTTTCTACTTTTTATCAGCCCAGAGTCAGGAATTTTTGCCCAAAATGGTGATAGGCTCGCCCCCTATCACATCGTGGGATGTAACACACAAGGCGAAACGTGAGTGTCCTGCTAGCACCTCTGCCCACCTCTTCTGGGAAAAATAATGGCCATTCATGAGTGGGTATTTGTAACTGCCGGGAAATTTCAGGTATATCAGGCCACTGACAGTTCCATTCAACAGACATGAACTTAACTTACTTAACTTGTCTATTTGTCGCCCCAAAATCTATCAAAACCTGTTGTAATCTATAAACTTGAGATAGTCGGATGCGCAATGCCCCTTTCCTCTTCCCATCCTTTTTGCTTTGCACCCCTCCTAATTTGGCCGACAACATATCCATGATTCAACGTTGGGGAAGTTTATGGGCGACAGTGACCACTTACCATCAGGTGGCCTGTTTGTTTGGTGACAGGTTTCCCGGACCTATGCAAAAAAAAATGCAACATGGTAAATTTATAACCATGGATACATACGGCCTTAACTGGCTGACTGATTGACTATGACACTTGACGTAAGTTAGGTAGGTAGACTGCAGTCATTTTTATAAATTGTAGTGATTATGGTAAAATAACTTATTGTATCAAACTTTCAGCTTTCAGCTTAAAGAGAAGTGCCAGTTTAGTCCTTATTTACCAAGTTGGAAGTTAGTATCTGGTTCAACTCAGTAAAATATACGCAAGTTACGAAGTGCATTGGTATTGTAGAAAAAATATAAAAACCATATAAAACACTACTTATATTTGATGAGGAAACCTAAAAATATAAAATCCAATCAAAGCACCGTGCCTATAATATCGATCTTAATATAAAATTCTCCGAATTCGTGAACCTATGACGATTTGACACGTGCGATCAAAATATATAAAACAAACAAACAGGCGATCGGAAAGTTTTCCCGGTGGACTATTATTAGCTAGTTTACCAATTCGGTAATGAGAACTGATCTTATTTTTGATGGAGTTAAATTTACCAAACGTTCGGCTAAATTTCAACTCTGCGTTTTGCCGTAAATAAACTTTATCTGTTGATGATTAAGGTTTTTGTCCATTGGAGCTTAACATGACCGTCCTATGAACGTATCAGGCAAAATAATTATCTTTGTATGAATTACTAACGCTGCGGAATTGACCGTTTTATCATCGAGCAGTTCATAATAATTCACACATACTTCACGTTTATGGTACCCTAAGTTGTATTAACTATTAGAGACAGTTTATCTGGGTTAAAATTTCCTAGAACTACCTATGATAAAACACCTGAAAAATATAGGGAAATCCAATGGAAAAAATTGTCATTATTCCCAACCACGTTGCATAATAAAAGTGCGAGGGCCAACATGTTCATCGAAGTCGCATGTTCAAATCCCAGAACACATCTCTGATTTTTCGGGATCATATGTGTGTATTGACAGTCAATCAACACGCTCTATGACGGTGAAAGAAAACATCGTGAGGAAACCTGCATACCATTGTATGTATGGATTTGAACAAATTGTATGGTATGTTAAGTCTGCCAACCTGCCCTAGACCAGCATGGTGGACTATATGGCCTAACCCCTCTCAATCGTACTCTCGATTATAGAGAAGGCTCGTGGCGTGCAGTGGGGCCTATATGGGTTGATACAGTACAGTACATGTTCGATTTGGACCAAGTAAGCATAATTTTATTGAGTGATGAGACATTGCTGTCTTGCCAATGGATACTCTGTCTGGACTGCTTCAGATTGCAGTCTAGTTACTGTGCAAGTATAAAACAAATATTTATATTTGAAGTATTTGACTCTTCAAAAGACTCAAATCCACGGGCAATAGAAACGTGATAGATTTAATTAAACAATAATAATTTACCTTTACGCCATAGAAATTCTCTTTACAATGAATTCAATGAGTACACAAGAAGTCAATATATTTTGTATAGTTCGTGTTGAGTTTTGTCAAAGACGCCTACTTTACATCTCAGCGGACTAAGAGCGGCCATTCACCCTGTACATTGAACGGTTGAAAGCTTTTATAAGGTAAGGCATATTATTTTCCATTTTTAGTCACTTGACTTTACTTATCGAAAAATGTAGACATGAAAAATGTCTAAGAAAAGTTATGAACATACGAGCATAATTCAAAGACACATGATTTAAAAATGTTTTGTACTACCACGCATTTATCTTCAATGGGGTAGGGAAACCTACACGAAATAGTTTTTTTATTGCTGGTATATTTTTGTCAATTGATTACGTGTTGTGTCTTGTTAGTCTATACGGTGGTAAAATAGTTCTACACTTGCCGAAAGATGTAGAGTCGTCAATTTATGAAGCGTATTACTTGCTTGACACTATGTGTGAAAATTCCAGATGACGGCGGCTATTATTCATAATAAAACGCGCCTAAAGTGCCATTTACACGGGGAGAGTTTTTCACGGTGAAAATCGTATGCGATTATCGCATGACAGTTCTGACAAACGTTTACACGATGCTACTTTTTTACATTCTTACGATAATCGTGTCTTCGAGGCGAGAAACTCTCCCTGTGTAAACGGGGCTATAGTCTGAGCTAAGCAGTATTTAGTACTTTCATATTATTCATTAACATCATCGTTACATTTGCCATGGGAGTCCACTTAAGATTTTTCCAGAGACCAGAGAGGCAATCTGCCATATAATTAAATAAAAAATATAATAAGAAAAGTTAATTATTTCTTTCTCTCTCTTGAGCCACAAGATATCTACTACTAGGCCTTCCCCAAGAATACTACAAGGTGAACGGACGACCTAATTAAGGTTGCAGGAAGACGCTGTTAATTATTTAATTACCGGAAAATAGCAAACACAAACAGCGCCTTACCTTCCGAAAATAAAAATGTACATGTCATGAAACTTCTGAAGGTATAAGGAAATGATGGGTAAGAAATCATTGAACGTTTTTACGTATTACATTTGCATAGATTTTTATGGCATAAAATGTATTTCCTGGACATAAACATATGGATCGACTTGTCACGCTATAAAATTCAGCCTTGGACTACGGACAAGCTGCGCGGAAATATAAACGTAAACTGTTGTTCTAATCCAATATTATAAATATATCTCGAAAAAACTATACAGGGTATATCAAGACTGCTACCGAAAACTAAGCCAGGTAGTATAGTTTTAGAGATTTTAGACACAATGCAACTAAAATTTTTGCAAACATCATTGTGTTTGGGTGGTTAATCCATATTTTTTGCTAAAAATATAATTTAAACCCTTGCGTATTACGAGTATAGTGTCTTTAAAAATAAAAGGGAGTACATGGTAGGAACAAAAATAAAATTGTCGCTTATTTTTTCAAAATTTTAGTTGCAACGTGTCTGTAGTCACTAAAACTACTACCTGGCTTCGTTTTCGGTAGCAGTCTTGATATACTCTGTATATTATGCAAGCGACTGCGAAAAGAGAAAAACTGTGTTCGAGTTTGTTAAGACGAATGTTTGTTAGCGATCCACAAATATTTTTTTCCGTGTTGGGCATTGTGAGACCAGGCTGAAGACTCTTGTAATCCCTGATACCCACGACACAAAATTCTATCTTATTGTACGACTGTATTTGTGTCTTTTAAGTGTAATTTATTTTTTTAATAAGCATGGACAATTTTACAAACAAAACAATGAAAAACACTAGGTACAATTTTATACGATGGTAAGTAATTCATTCTTTTAAAATAAATTATTAACCATATAAATGCACAAAGAATAAAAAAAAGAAATCCAATACATTTACTCTATAAAACCGTTTACCCAAAAAATGTGCCAAGTTTTACGGAATATCAAAACTTGTTAAAGTTTTTCAGGTGCCGAGGCTCGAGGGCAATTTCCCAGTCCAACAATCGAGCGGCGACATCAAAGGGAACGTAATGCATCGTCACGGCAGGTCAAAGGTCAACACACATTCACATTCACGCAGGCCGACGAACTTATTGACTTACACAGTTCGAGACGTCTCAGTAGTACAATTTTGATAAACAATAAATAAGATATTAAGTTACAAGAATTATTCGCATTAGTTTAGTGGCAGCTTGCATAGACCCTGAATTGTTATAAATTGGGTTGGATTGACAGTTCTGGTGATGCATAGTTTAAAGAAAAAATTTGGATCCAATTTCAGCATCGGCATACCGCCCGCTTTCAGAAGCTCTGAAGTGATTCCGTCCTCACCCGGCGCCTTGTTGTTCTTAAGCTGTTTCAGGGCCATCTCAATCTCACACAGGTTGATGTCCGGGATATCATCGCTAAAGTGTCGGATCAACTCGGCTCTCGGGTCTTCGGCCGAGCTAACAGCAGGTTCGGCAACCGAGGTGTAAAGCTGTCCGTAGAACCTCTCGATCTCCCTTAATACCTCTGCCCTCGTCGACACTACGCTGCCGCCGTCCGTCTTCAGCCTAGACAACTGGCTTTGCCCAATAGACAAGTCTCTTGCAAACACTTTAGAGCCTCCATTCCGCTCAATTGTCTCTTTTATGCTCACAGTATTGTGAGCACGGACATCGTGTCGCAAGGACTTCCAGCGTGGGACGTCCACCCACTTAGGTGGTCAGACGACCTGGTAAAGGTCGCGGGACGTCGCTGGATGCAGGCTGCCTCCAACAGGTCACTGTGGAAATCATTGGGAGAGGCCTATGTTCAGCAGTGGACTTCCTTTGGCTGATGGATGGATGGATGGATCCAATTTTCTGGATGAGCCAGATACTGTACAATTCGACGAAATAGTTGACGACATGCAGTGTTAAGTTATGAGACAATAAAGAAATAATTCAATGAAATTACGAGAACTTAAAACTACAAAAATATAAACAATGTATTAAAGGTATCGATATGGCTAAGACTACTCTACCATAACACCCGCCACTGCAAAAAAAAAGGAAGAATGGGACACTTACAGTAATTCATTTACCACTTCAAAAAAGACAAAAATATGGTTAAGAGAAATGTGCTGACACAAACCACACTTGTAACTGCGCAAGCCAGATGTATTGTTTTTCACTAATCAGCTATTTTCATTATAATTTATTTGAAGTTGTAGTACTGAGTTGTTGCTTACTATCTAGACCGCCACTGTTCACTTTGCTTCTATCAAACAGATTTTGCTAAGCCATTGTGAATTCTCGTTGTGGAAGAGATGAAACCTTAGCCGATCTTTATAACCCTTTGACACTTTGTAAGAGTTCTTGTTCGTGTATTAATTTTCATTGTACTATTAACATTATTTGCGTTATTTTCTTGGCTCATTATACAAAAGGACGGCTAGAGTCGACGAACTTTGCTTAACACAATTTCACGGCTTATTTTGTTTGAAGATACAATATATTTGATTGATGTACATGAGGAAATTCCGGCTTCAAAGACACATTAAACTTTGTGAAAGAACCAATCTTTGAGTTGTTTGGCATTTGAACAAATAAATGGAAGCTTGAGATTGGTAAGGGAGAGTCAAGGCATTTGATTCTGGATGGGTCGGGCCGATGAAACGGAAAAATGTTTGACTTCCTGGAATTCAAGAGTGTATTGCGGTGTACACTCGTTTCTATCAATTGAGATATACCTTAGCAAAAAAGTATTACTAAGGAAATTTCGAGACGGTTCTTTAAATATTTCTGAAATTAATTAAGAAAAAAGAATGTAATTGGAAGAATAAGAAAATATGTACATAGATACTAATACATAAACTCAGTCCTATTTCCCAGGCGGAGTAGGCAGAGATGCTACCAAGACACCCATGTTTCGCCTTGTACTCGTATATGACGTCCCAGAACGTGATAGAGGGCGAGTCTATAGCCATATCGGGCACAAATTTCTGACTCCGGGCTAATAATAAATAGAAAAATCCTATATCATTTTGCCTGACCTGGGATTCAAACCCGAGACCTCCGCATTTTAATCGAACCGCAGTACAACTGCACCTCTGAGGCAGACAAGAAAATAATTTTGTTAATATTGAACAGAGCAGTAAGTTAATAACGAAAAAAAGACGTAACGAATAATAAATGCATACTTTTGCATGAAATTTTAAAATTGTGTTATATTTCATTTTCATTTTTTATTAGGCATATGTTGTAATATAATTCTGCTATTATAGTTTAAAGTAAACAGTTTAAAAATTACTCAACTCGAACGCAATACATTAACTATTGTTGAAAAATAAGGTAAAGCAAGTAAAAGTTAAGTGCGTGGTGGCCTGTTGGTAACGGACCAGACGCGGCTGCCTATGTTCACGGTGGTCGCGGGTTCAAATCCCAGGGCACACCTCTGACTTTTCGGAGTTATGTGTGTATTGACAGTCAATCACCACACACTTTAACGGTGAAGGAAAACATCATGAGGAAACCTGCATACCGTAGCGATTTTAAAGAATTTCTACGGTATGTAAGTCCGCCAACCCACACTAGGCCAGCGTGGTGGACTATATGGCCTAACCATTCTCAATCGATTCTCTCGATTGTAGAGTAGGCCCGTGCCCAGCAGTGGGACGTATATGGGCTGATAAAAAAAAAAAAAAAGTAAAAGTTTATTGGTGGTAGGTCTCTCATATGTGAGAGGTCGCCTGGGTAGATACCACTGCAATGTCTATTTCGCCCGCCGAGCAGCAGTGTAAATGCCCTTTTGTGTAGCGGTTTGAAGAACATTGTAGACAGAATAATTACTGGACATAATTATTATTTTATTATTAAATATTTATTTCAGAATATAATTCCATATATTATGTTAATTACAAAGATTACTTAAAAACGATGTTAGTATAATATAGAAATATATTTGGTATTTCACCAGTCAATACAATCACTTATTCTATGTGCCGCTGAATGCATCTTTGTAACAATTTTATGATCCAGTGGTCTGAAAATATCTGCAGGAGGCTAATGAGGAGAATAACGAGGCTTAACATATGATTATGTCTCAGGATGGCGAGCGCAGTGGAATGCCACGCATTGCTTTGTATTTCATGGTATTGTTTGGATTTCCTACTGTCTATGAGCGGTCGTATCGTTTACTATGAGGCGAATGACAGGCTCGTCTCGCCTTTTTTTACATTAAAAAATGGATTTTAGTTAAAATAACATTTAAATATAATATCAACAAGAAATTGTATAATACCTTAAGTGTAAAGTTTAATGTTGGATTATATGAAATTATTTATTAAACTAACTAAGTTACAAGTTATTACTCAAAATTAACAGAATCGTGGATAGTCTTTTATTGACAAAACAGTTAATCCCAACCCCTAGTGATTAAATTTCCAAAAGTAAATGTACCAGAGTTAAACGACCTCTCAGCCCAATTCGTGACCTAACAATTCATATTCATCGAAGAAGATTATAAATCTTATTTTCCAAAGAGAAATTTTCTCTCCTCGGTCGATCACCTGGAAAAGTTTTCGATAGTTCAGTTTAGATTGCTCAATCAAATGGAATTGCATGTCATTGCCGTGCCAGACGCAAAATATTGATGTATGATTACATTCAGCTATCAATTGAAAATTGTTTTCAACCTATGCCGATAGCAGAGAATAATTCTACATTGGAGTTCACTACTCATGAGTCAATTATTATGTTTTATAGACTACGGTATCTACAATGTTAGCGGTAGACGACTAAAAAAACAATTATACTTTATCATTTGTAAATAAGAGTTATAATCGCTAAATAGAGACTAATTTGAACAGATTACCTAGGAAATAATGAAAGGAAGCCTATGTTTACCATATAATGACAATCACTTAAAACTCCATCTTGTTACCAACGACAAATATATTGAATTGCAGATTAAGACCTAAATCCGGTTTTCAATAAAGGAGAGAATTAATAATGAATAAGTGCAATTTATACTGCTAGAAATGCTTTATTATCAGCCCTTTAAGAATTACAATATTGTGATATAGTAACAAGATATTTTAATGTCTTGACTATAAGTTTCAAGCCATACGAAGGCTTCGCGGTATTAATTACACTATGCGTTGTAGCAAGTTCTCGCTAATGAGCGCTCGTGTACTCTGCACAGTTTCTCAGAAAATGTAATTAGTTTTATGAAAATAAAGGAATTATTCGTACCCCACTTTTACATTTTTTATTTGTTTAAAAGAACATCAGTTTTATTCAGACTGCGTCGCAGAACCTAATATTAAAAAAAGAATAATATAATGTACAATACGAGAATCTTATATTTAAATAAAACATAGCATACGAATTATATGCTCTACATGGCGAAGACGCCATCTCACACACTAGGTATGTATGATAAATGTCAATGACAATCTGCAGCTGTGCACCAGTGATACACACATTCCAATTTATAATATAGAAGTTTTAACTAGAATTGACCTGAGATAGGTAATAAAATCTCGGCACGATCGCCAGAACCAGCCTGGGGGATAATCTAGATCGGAATTTTGATTTAATTCCGGCGTATTTTTCAGTACATTGTCTATGTGTCATTGTACATTGCCCGCTGTATCAGTCATGATTTAGCGTGAATGGGTACGTTCACAGTAGATCGGCGTAAAGTGACAGCTTGCCTAATAAGGATACTCATTTCTTCTTCCCATCCTTTTTCCTTCCCGCTCCTCGTGATTTGATGGGCTGGCAGTGATCTTTTACCATCAGGTGACCTGAGGTCCTTGCTCGTTTGCTAGGCCTTATGCGTATTATATCGTTTTTTTTTGGCAAATAACGAGAGAAAATCACCTTACAAACCTGCCGAATCTGTATAATAAATAAATTAATGATAGGTGGTCACTACTGAATACTGGTTCTCCCAATTATAGAGTTACATTCAACTATAACCCTTTTACGTCAGTGCAATATATTGTCAGAAAAATATTTGGAACGGAACCCATAAAATGAATCAGCGAAAATATTAACCCTTTTTTTGCAAATCACGTTGAATTAAATCCACGTGTTGTTCCATTTCGCGAGCCTTTGACGAATACACGAGTATGACTTAAGCAATGTAGAGATGTTTTCAAAACGCAATTAACCTTGTTTGCGAAGCTCCAAGACTCGTGGCACAACAAACTAAGTAAATGTACATTATGGTCGCAATCAATTTTCTGCTCGTGGCTCGTGCCTGGTATATTCGCCGTATATTTGAGTAATAATTATGTAATGTGGAGAAAGAAAATAAAAAGGCTTAAGAGCTTGATTAAGTTATGTATACTGCTGAAAGAGAAATGAAAATGATTGTACGATATGCAATGAGGTCGCAAGACTTCACAACATTCTGACCGTATTCACGAGTTTGCTCTAAAAATCTCAAGCCATTAAGTTCAATTCAGTTGCTGATTATGTTATTTTTTTTTATACTGGAACGGCAAAATTACTGTAATTCACTTGATGCTAATGTAGTCCAGTCCACCTAGATTCTATTGCGATGTGTGATTTTTGTCTTTTGCCGTCGCCGGTTAACATATAAGCCTTTATGTGGTAGAGCCACGCTGTTGTCAGTCAAGACTTAGCATGAATGGGCAGGCTCGTCCGGGGTGGTACCACTGTTTCACAGAAAATCGACCGCTTGGCTGTCGCATTTCGTTCGGTGAGTGAGATTGCCGAATCGTTTTTCGTTTCCGTTCCCCTTCTGATTTTAAGGATCGGAAACACATCTATGAACCAAGCGTTGTCATGAGCGACAGTGATCATTTACCATCAGGTGACCTGCTTGCTCAATTGCCGGACTTGTGCAATAAAAAAAATTAATAGCTGGATATACACAGGAAGAATTCGAAATGTTATATATTTGTGAAAGTTACTATTAAACGCGATGAAAGGTGACCGCTCTGTTTTTCAATGAACGGCGAAATGAGCATGCCATTCCACTGATGTTAAGCGATACAACCGCTTTTGGACAGTAGCAAAACCAAACTACACCATGAATTACAAAGCAATGCGTGGCATTCTACTGCGCTGAGACATAAGATATTAAGTCTCATTATGTCCAGTAGTTACTCTGGCTACAACGCCCTCCAAATGGAAACACAACAGAGCTGTTTGGCGGGAGAAATAGACATTGCGGTGGTAGTACCTACCCAGACAGCTTCTCACATTTGAGACACCTACTACCATCCGGATATCTGCCCGGAAAGAGATAACCTTCCATTTCCAAATTCTTCCATCATCATGATAATGACACCATAAGGTAAATGTAATCCTACAATGAAATCTATTTTCGAAAGATAACTTCCTTTTTATCCTCTAATTTATTACATATTTTTTAAATCAAACCCTTTCATTCAAATATGCCGAATGAATAGCCAATTTGTTCCTCGAAGATTTGGAGCACGAGGCAAAGTTTATTCATTTAGCGTGTCCAAACAAACTGACACGTGTATAAACATCAACAAAGGCTTAGTACTCGTATTATTCAACATTCCCTTTGTTGAAGGACGTGTCCACTGTCCATTCTGAGGCATTTATTCAAAGCTGAATAAGATTATTTATCTACGGAAATCTTTGTACAATGTCCCTTTATTTTCCGCGTTTGTATTATTATTAGACTATGCCACATTAATCGTATTATTATATGTGTAGAGATATTTTCTTTTTAACATAAAGCGCCATTTACACGGGGAGAGTTTCTGGCGGCGAGAATCGTATGCGATTATCGCATGACATGACTGCCATAGATTATCGTGTTCGAACAAATGTTTACACGATGCAACTTTTTTATATCCTTATGAATCGTGTCTTCGAGGCGAGAAACTATCACCGTGTAAATAGGGCTTTAGGGTTTACCCTTTGTCTATGTCAAAATGAAATCCTATATGAAATGGAGGCATGTATCAGCAAGTGTATTTGGCGTATACCAGATTCTTGTTCAGGTGAAAATACATGCTATAGCTGGAGGCTGGATGCAACTTTAATGATGTAATGGAAATGTTTGTGGAGGCTATCGTCTTCACCGGACAATTTATGACAATAATGAAGGAACAATGTTTAAATTTTCCAATTAGCAGAGCTACGTTCTAGCATTTGTGTATAGCCCAAATTAACGACTGAAGTTAACATGATGTTGGTTTTTGTATGTTTACTGCAGTGTTTAAAACAAGTAACGACCTTTTCCCGTCCCTTCCTGCCACTTCCAATCCTTTCCCATCCCTTCCCGGCCCTTCTCGTCCGCATAGTCCGGGGTTGAGTAGATTTGGGATCATCGCCTATCAAATAATATAATCATCATTGCGTATGGCATTCATCCTACGTGAATCAAACTTCTATGTCATCCTTTTTAGCCAGCTTGCTGCTCTATATAATAATAGATAATGTTCAATACTGTAATTTTACACTTATTTTATAGTTTTGTTAGTTTAAAGATTCACGGGTATCTCACAGGCAAACTGCAAGAGCAGTATTATGAGGCAATAAACATAGAACTGAATTTTTTGAGTTTGTAAAAAAAAAGCATTGTGATAGCGGTGGCTATACAACATCCAATGAAAGATAATCCAAGTAAAATACCTCACTGTATATGAAATTAGTCAAGTTAATTTTAGCGTCTTCTCTTTTGTCACACTCGCGGTTTGTGACCTGAGAATTCCAATAAAAGATTCTTACTCACCTAATACTTGACATCTATCATGACCCCTAATTTAATAAGTAAGGCTTCCTTCTAGTTATTTATTAAACAAATTAGCCATTTTCAAACAATTGTTACATTGTAGTCTCTGTGCCATATTGTTGGATTTTCACCTCGTCGCGTCGTGTCGTGGGCATTTTTGTTACTTAAAAGAATGACGATTTTTTTTCAGACTTAAACAACATTTACAAAGGTGTTTATTGTTTACCTCAACGTTATTTATATAATTAGTTATGCGCCTTTTAGCTTAGTAATAAGCAAAGACGTTTGTTATACCTTCGCCTTTATACTTACTTGGTTTTTTTTCTCTATCAATAAATGATACACAAAAATCAGATTTTCGTATTTTACAAGACTTCTTTAAAACCTTGTCTAGAACCTAATGGCGTGGGTTGCTACTATACCGTGTTTTACTTAAGGGTTTTGTTTTTTTTTTAGAAAGGCCGTTAACCTACGCGTACTTATACAAGAAGAGTCATTCCACTATATCAGTTTTCACTACGGCTCAACAATATGTTTTTACATGAGGACTATTCTGTAAGTTTTCAAAGTAAAAATTCGGCCGTCGTCCCTTAGTGAACTTACCTAAGAGATTTATAAAGTTCATTTATTTTAAAACCACTTTGAAGGTCCTATATCAAATTTATTACGGCCAAAACAAAAATAGAGAGGTGGCAAGTAAACAAAAGTTAATTGCTTCTCTGGGCGATCGGAAAGTTCCAACTAAATTAGTTACGGTGCGTTTCTCAGCTTTATTTATTGCTTTAATATACTTCGCGGAGAAATGTGAAATTTTCCGTCCTTGTGCTCCAATATCAATTACCTACCTTTACTGTATAACATCTATCAGCGTTTAAAAACAATTACAGCGGTGTGAATGACCGTGCCACAATGCTTGCTTATGCGACACTCGGGACCACAATGTCAACCTAAAACAAAATTTGTTCTACCCTGATTCACGAGCATTTAGGAAAAAACCTTTTCCTTTTATCTTACACTGAAGGGACGGTATCTCTGGCATTTAGATGCCTGCAATATTCCAGGACAAAGTGAAAATGCCTGCAAAAGATAAACCTTCTTTGAGCCGCTGGCAGCTTTATCGCGACAACCTTTTAGCCGAGGTTGTATATAAAACATGACGTACTTGTTCGCACTTTGCTGGTGACAGTGACAGATCGAAACCGCACGTCATTTATCCGTTCACTACAACTTGAGTATTTAAATTAATTTCGTTTTTGTAACTCACATTCCTACATTTTTTTCGCAAAGTTAAACATGCGAGCGAGACGAATAAGAAGTTCCACAGAAAAGGAATGCAACGGCGAGCTTCATTAAATTTAAATGCAAAATCCATAACCGACTCGCCAGGTGCTTTAGATTTGGCGCTGACAAGGCCTGAGGACGAGCAACAGTTTTACACAGCGAGCGTGCACTTTCTAACAGAACGTTTGAAAGAGAGAAGTCAAAGTCCTCCGACAAAATCGAACGAAAAGAGTCAGAGTTGCTGCAGCTTCAACAACGCTTCATTATCAAATAAAGGAGAGAGTAGGTTACCTAAAGATCGCGTCCGTAGTAATCAAGATTCGGAAGGAAACGTAGTGCCGTCGCTATCAATGCATCAGATCTTGCCGTTCCCAAAATCAAATAGAGAAGGATTTCTTACTAGATTAAGAAATACATTTCGGAAGTACCGGCGAACACTGAGTATCACAGAGTCAAACAACCCGGACGAGAACGACACATCAAAATATATTTCGAATTTCAAATTTCCTTGCTGTGAACGGTTGGGCAAGACCATGTTGTCTACAAGCTTGTTGCGAATTTCCGAAGAGAATTCCGCTGAAAATATGAAAGGGAATATGAAACGTGATGATTCTACTAGCAAAGATGATGAGACAGCCAAAAGTACAGATCAAAATGACATCAATACACGGTAGTTATTTGGGATAATTTTATTACATTGTTACATTTGAAAACATTGTTTTATTCATTAGAGCTATAGGTGGCATGCAATATGGCCGACATTATTTGCTTTATAAGGTACTAGCGGTCGGGCCCGGCTTCACCCGGGTGTAGATTGTTTTTTAGTCCAATCCACGTCAACAACATAGGATGTATTGCCGGCCCAATTGGGAGGGGAGCGGGAAGGAAGAAGGATGGGATGAGGAAGGGAGTATTGGGCATCCGGCAATCTCATCCACCGAACGAAACGCGACAGTTGACCTGTCACTTCTCGTCGATTTTGCTGTGAGACAGTGTTACCGCCCCGGATGAGCCTGCCCATTCATGCTGAGTCATGACTGCCAAGAGCGTCGCTCTACCACTTCCAAAAAATTCCAGAGATTTAAAAAACATTCGAAAAGTTCCTGAGATTAGCGCGCATAAACAAACAAACAAAAAAAACTTCAGCTTTATATATTACGAGTAGTATAGATTTTCAATCATGAATAAAAGTTTCTAACTTTTATTCTCAGGTTACGCAATAGTACCCATAATCTGATAATCTGATCTCAGTCTTATATAACAGTCCTTGACTTTTCCAACTTTGTCTAGTTTACTACTTTTACCAGACAAACGTACAGAGCGCGCTCCACAATCCAGAGTAAAATATCTGTGAAGCCATACATATCGCCCTCCATCAGAATGAGTAGGCTGTAGGCTCGCCTTGTGACGTAACGTAGGGTTTCCCGGTCGACGACCTCTTCCAGCCCCGTTTTACCTCGAGAGGTTATTCTCAATGAACCAACCTGCGTGTTTACGTTCTGACCCGAGATGTCACACGTTATGACAATAGTGGGCAGTGAATACAAGTTAGTGACCTGTGGTATATTGTAGATTGTATGTATTAATATGATAACTGAGATAGAAAATAGAAATATCGTTACTAAATTCGTATATGCTTTTTAAATGTTCAACTATTAGCATTGCAATAGTTGTAGTCTTACTTTATCAGCCCAGATGCATCCCACTGCAGGGCACGAGGCTCCTCTACAACCGAGAGTACAATTGAGAGTGGTTAGGCCATATAGTCCATCTCGCTAGCCTAATGCTGGTTGGCGGTTATATATTTATAAGACCGTTCACCAAGACTTTTGTCTTGGTGATCGCGAATTACAAAAACCAACATATGATTTCACAACACATATTTTAAAAATATTAAACTGCACATTTATTTTTACCTACGAATATTACAGGGTCATTAGCGTTCTTGAAGCCATAATTTACACAGAAACATCTTTGAAATAAGTAACCTCGATTGCGGGGTAATACATCACACGAAGTAGTACCGCGGTATTAAATCATAAAAAATATTTGTGAAATGACTGGAAATAGAAAATCTTTGATGACAGTCACGATTTATTTGAGTGTACTAACAGATTTATGGAATACCAGTAATATGGGTTTCTTCACCTTCAAATTACATATCTGCATGAGTGGTCTGGGGACTGGGTCAAGCTGCGAATATCATAAGTAGGCGGAGCTGGAGAGAGCATACCGACATATTTGTCCCGCATCTACAATTTTTTTTAAAGCATAAGTCCGGCAAACGAGCATCCAGGTCGCCTGATGGTAAGTGACCATTGCCGCCCATGAACATCCACAGTGCTGGATCGTGGATGTGTTGCCGGCCCAATTGGATAACAATAAGAAATCGAAATGGAATAATAAGCGATAGCAGCGGGCCAAAGCTAGTTTAGCATTTCAACATGAGTGTGATACCCGTAAAGTCATGCACAAAAATATTTACATTAATATGATTTAAAAATTTAGTTTTAAAATGTATAAAAAACCATTATATTATTGAATATAGAGTATAATAATTGTTCTTCATTGGTTTAGTGATAGTATATGCTGTAAACAGTTCCTCTTGGATTCGAATACCAAGTCGTGAAAATCAACTTACTAGAACCAGAATTTGTACCTGGCATCGCCATAAGCTCACCTCGTTTCATTTTTGAGACAAAAATAATGTCGATGCTATGTATTGCCACCGAATAATGCCCCAGTACCTTTGCCCACCCATTCGAGAATAAAGCCGTGAGCTTATGTAGATAATAATGATATAATAAATAAAGACAGCCTCCGTGGCGCAGTTGGTTAGACGCCGGCTGTGAGACGGGAGGCCGCGGGTTCGATCCCGGCATCGAACATCGTTTCGAGTATGGGTGTTTGTGAGATCGAAGTCTCTCATAGTTTCTGATGCCCACGACACAAAACTTGATCTTAGTATGGGGTCATGACTACGTATGTGACTGTTGGGTGTATTTATTAATTATGATTACGTAATATACTGGACAACATAACTTTACGACACATCAACCAACCAATTCTTGGAAGAGCATTGCAACCAACAGAAACTTAGTGTTTCCTCCACAATATGGTTTATATAGCGGATTTCCCCAAATAAAATAGAAAAAATAATATCTCGTCATCACGTAAATGAGTCCCGCTTGAATGGGACTGCTCGGCCTTTACACCGGGAAGGAGAAATTTCCCACGGGATACTACCTGGCTCCGTTCATGTAGATATCCTGCAGTGAGGTCAACGAACTCTGCTCATTATCTAAACTCATTTTTATACAACATATGCTGAAATTACGTGGTTGCTATGACAAAATGGGGTTTTATATAAAACCGTGTTTATTAAAATATTATGCTTTGTTATCAATATAGGAAGTGCTTATGTAATTAATTTTGTGTGACCATGATACATGCTATTGTTATATGTACGTACCTGCAGTAATTATTGAGCTAGTGACGTTCTGCTATTAAATGAATATCTTTCAGGAATAAATTACTATGGCAGCAGCCGCCTTGCTAACGGCAGACAAAAAAAACAACTCTTGTAGAATCAATTAAAAATGTGTATTATATAACCTGGACATCGAACTCAGAATTTCGTAAGTCAAAGTTTAGTATCACTGTTGCTAGATCAATAAGGCAATACATATGAGTATTTGTGGAAAAATATTTTTTATCACTGAAACCTGAAAACTATTTTTTTTTATCAGCCCATATACGTCCCACTGCTGGGCACGGGCCTACTCTACAATCGAGAGAGTCGATTGAGAGTGGTTAGGCCATATAGTCCACCACGCTGGCCTAGTGCGGGTTGGCGGACTTACATACCGTAGAAATTCTTTAAAATCGCTACGGTATACAGGTTTCCTCACGATGTTTTCCTTCACCGTTAAAGTGAAGAAAACTATTAAAAACCCAATATGCGTAGACTCCACGTGAAAGCTATCACGTCACCGCAAAACTAGACGCAAGAATTGGATCATGTCGTTGACTTGTATTATTGCTTATAACTTTGAGAACTACGATGCCTCTATCAGATTCATTGGCACATTAAATTTGATACCTCAATGAGAATCTGTATTATCCCCTTTTACTATTAAACAGCTATAAATGTACTCACACATATAATAGAAATTAAATTAATTAGTTATTTCAAGCACACAAGACCTAGTCTACAAACGATTTATTTGAGGACTGACAATTGGATACATGATTAACACATTATTGTATTAAGGCCAAATTGTAAAGATGAGTGTTATAAAAATGTCACGTTAGCATAAATGTACTCCTGTATTGATATATGTATATTTTATATACATAATTTACTATTTATAATGAAAAGAGTATTCGTTTTACGAAAGTATGGAAACAATCGAATTAGGAATTTACGTCTAATCTATTGACCAATCTTAACATATTGAAACTAAATAGGAAATAAAACGCTTGTCTTTGCTATTCATAAAAAACATTTATTCTACCAAAGCGTCCATTTTAACGCAACATTTTATCACAGGCTTTTGACGATATTCATTAAAATTACATCTTAAATCTAGTTAGTATTCTATTTATAACTAATTGGCAATAAATGTACAACACTATAACCTTGAAAAATATATTTGTTACAAAAACTTAATTGAAATTCTCTCTTAAAAATAAAGCATTATTTTTATGAATGCGTTTATTGTATAAATGTATAGATACTCGTAATTTAATTAAACCTTACAAAGTATTTAAATATGACTATTACACCTCCTGCTTCAGCATATACTTAAAATACTACCATATCGAAATCATACCCTTTTTATTATATAATTACAAAGCTCAAAAGGCACATAGCAACTACGACTAATTAAAATATCTTAATATACGAAAGAATATCTAAGGCTGCGTTTCCATTGATAAAATTCCCAACTTTTGTATCACAATTTCTATCAAAGCAAAGTGGCGACGAGACGTGTATTTCAACCAATGTGATTAGTCGAATACCAATAATTTTCGCAATGGAAACACAGCCTTACTTAAACTTTTCTGAGGTATCACTTTCACGATAATTCTATACCTTCCTCTTTCAACTTTCTGACGACGTCATCGCTAATTTCCTCTTTCCGGAACTTGTAGCCGCACACTATCATTTCCTTCGCCACGTGGAAGTTTTTTCTCAAAGAATCGAACCAAATTGTATAGGGATAGTCAGGCCACACTCCTCCGTACCTTTCTGGTAGGTGCTCTTTATGTATGTGCTTGTGCAAAGAAGTGACGTCATGACCGTGGAAGAAGATTTTGGAGCGCATCTCGTTATTCAAGAACGGCTTGAAAATGTTGTACATCTTGTCGAAGATCCAAGTGTGGTTGATGACGTGGATCGCGTGCGTGTTCGCTGGGTAGCATGACTGAAATTTAAGAAAATAAAATGTAGTCCAGTCAATTTACTTGTCCTTAAGTCACATAACCTGGGAATTAAACCGCAGACTTCACGATACCGTGCCATGCGATAGAATCATCATTGTCCACAGCAACAGCATGTTATGTGATACAGTGGGGCGATGTACTAATTGTACAAACGTTCATACGATATATGAATATGGATTTATATAGGTTTCATATTTCCATCTACCTCAGACCACGTGGATGAATAATATCGACTTTTACGGTTTAATTTATTTTATGACTGTATTAGAAAAACAATAACGCGAAGATATGCGCATCCGCAAGCTTACACTTTTTTTTTTTTTTTTTTTTTTTTTTTTTTTTCTCGCGGGGAAAATCCCTTTACGGACCATCCCACCCCCGAAGGGGCGAGGGTGTGTCGGACTCACCGGCGCCTTCCGAGCCCAGCGAGATGTTGTGCCGCCCGTGGATGTGGACGGGCGGCCGCTGGGTCGGGTCCCTACCATAAGCTACGCGCCGAAATACCGACTAAAAACCCCGCGTCGGCCACCATCGGTGCACTTGAGAGACGGCCCCGGGATACCGATGAACGGACGCGCCAGGACCGCCTCTTTGTGCACCGCCGCTTTAGCGACGCGGCGAATGACGCGTGTAGCGTCACGTCTCGGGGGCCGCCAAGGTAGGGACGGCGGCCCCGCGTGGCCTCTGCGGCGCCGGGTTAGTTGTTGTCCCGGCGCCTCCTACGTCTCCTGTGGCGACGAGCGGGATCGGTCTGCTCCCGATCCCGCTCAGCGCTCTCCTTCTGCGACATGACATGTTCGCAGAAGGAGAGCATGGCTCGCCACGAACTCCGGCTGCCGACCATGGCGGCGACCACGGCCGGCAGCGAAAGGTCACTTCCCACGACCGCGATGAGAGCGCTGCGCTCCTCGTCCCAGGCTGGGCACTCCTCGAGCGTGTGCTGGGCCGTGTCCTCACGGCAGTTGCCACAATGGTGGCACACGGCGGACTCCTCCGCTCCGGCTATACGACACAGGTACGCACCGAAGCAGCCGTGCCCGGTGAGCACCTGCGTCAGCCGGTATGTCGGCGCACCGTGGCGCCTGTCCAGCCACTGTTCGAGGACAGGTCGCACTGCCGCGACGGTCCTCGCACCAGCACTAGGGTTCTCCAGCCTGGAACGCCACTCCTCCACAGCGGTCCTGCGGAGGGAGGCCAACATGGCCTCGACCTCTCTGGGGACCAACCTCTGGCCACGCCCGGACGCCTCCTCTCGCCGGAAGAAAGCCGACGAGAGGGTCTTAGCGTCCAGCACCCAGGGCAGAGTTCCCGCCAATACGCAGGCCGCCTCGTGCGAGACCGTGCGGTAGCCCCTGATTATTCGTTGCGCCACCATGCGCTGCGGACGATGCAGCAGGCGGACGCAACGATCGCCCAGGGACTCGGCCCAAACGGGACACCCGTAGAGGGCCATGGCCCGCACGACTCCAGCATACAGGTTTCGGCAAGGGATGCCAGGACCATCAGTGTTGGGCAGCAGGCGCCCCAGTGCGCCCGCCGCCCTCACCAGCTTCGGCGACAGCTCCTCGAAGTGCGCGCGGAAATCCCATCGACTGTCGAGGACGAGACCGAGGTATTTCATCCTCGAGCCGATGGGAATCCGCACGCTCTCCACCGTGATGATGGCCCCAGGCGGAGGCCCACACCGAGGACCGTGGAAACACACGGCCTCGGTCTTGTTGAGGGCCACCGTGAGGCCCAGTCGCCGAATCCTGCCCACCACCAGTCCAGTACCGAACGAGGCGAGCAGGGCGGACCTCTGGAACGTCCTGGCCGTCGCTGTCACCAACGTGTCGTCTGCATAGCAGACGACAGCGACGGCCCGAAGGTTGGTACCACGCAACACCCAGTCGTAGCCGATGTTCCACAGGATCGGCCCAAGAACCGAGCCCTGTGGAACACCGCACGACACTTCCCTACGGTGCCACCCGTCGGCGCCCATCCGCAAGCTTACACTGGGCCAGCGTGGTGAACCGAGGTCAAGGCAATCTCAACCACAAGACCGTTCTTACTGTGGGGCCGCTGGGGCGTATATGGGCTTATATATTTATATATTTAGCTGCTACTCAATCTATACTATTTTAAACAATTATCACATAATACGACTATATGCTTAAAAATACAGTCCAAATGAAGGTCGTATAAATTACGCGGCACGCGCAAGTAATTTAATATTTTCAATAAAAAATATTTTCTAGCCTTGAAGTTGTTTTAAATTATGTAAATTCTGCGCGGAATGATCATTGTCTATATAATTTTGCATTGTATTTGAGATTTTAATTGTAAATATAATTGCTTATTCTAAATATAATCATATAAAAATAGATTTTGTACTTAAAAACGACGTACGTCTATGTTCGTGATAAGAGAGTGCTGTATTTTAATGGAATTTAATGGTGAGATCGTCAATTTGTTATAGCTTTTATCTGTTTTGTCGGCTTTATACAAGTGGTAACTTTAAAGTATTTTTACACCGCCTAGTGACTTAAAAATCAACATGATACACTCGTTTAAATAAATCCACTCATTATACATACAAACATCACGCCTTGTTTGCCAGAAGGCGTAGGCAGAGGTGCCACCAGGACACCCACGTTTCGCTTCGTGCGTTCCGTCCCACGTTGTCATAGGGGCGAGCTTATCGCCATATCAGGCCCAAATTCCTGACTCCGGGCTGATAATATATATTTTTTTATAATAATTTACACGACCCGGTATTCGAATCCGAGACCTCAGCGTTACAATTATATCTTTATATGCATATCGGGACCGATTTGCCGCAAAGATAGATTACGATTTCTCTATATTCTCCAAAATTAAGACCAATAGGCATTGTCCATACTTACAACTAATATCTTAACAATCTTTGCCGCGATAGAGGGCGAGCACTGCCAAGCATGCTGTGTGCCGATGTTCTCCAAGTCGAAGAGTGCGACTCCGCCCAGTATCTGAGTGCGTTGCTCCATCATGCCCAGCTCTAGCGCCAGTATAGTCGCCTTGAACATGTCCTCGATCGGGATGGTCTTTGGGTCCCATTGACCTGAAAATTGACACGATTGGATTTGAGAAAATTGTATTTTGAAGATGAAAAGGGGTTGGATTCAAACTTTACCGAAAATATATCAATTATTTCTATTATAATTTGAAGAGTTAAGATATTAATTGTATTGCTATCTTTATACCAAGCAATGTATTTTGTAACAATGGATTCACATATATCAATTCGAAATTAGCTCATTGGATCGACTCTTAACAAAATCCTTTTTTTTTGCAGGCAATATAGTATGGAAAATATATAGGTCGCTGCTTCTATAATCTACTTTTATAAATATAACACCTACGCGAGTATCCAATATATCCCTGCAAAGGCCATCATTTTTTTATTTTTTTTTATCTCTATACTCGTACTATAATATTCTCACCTATCCTATAAATGATCAGGCGGCGGCCATCTTGCCCTCTGTAAGGAGGCACGGCGATTATGTTAGCATCACCAATGCCTTGAAGATCCAGAGGATACACGTTGTCAAAGAGCTCAGGATTGTCTTCCTTGAACTGATAGTAATTTACGATCTGAAAAAATAAATAAAAAATATAAGCCTACTAGAACATTTTAACATTTCATATTAATTACAAATATAAAAACTTTTTAAAAATGGTACAAAAACTACACAATGTAAATACATATCATATAGACTATAGTATATGATAACCAGTTTCAAACAGGTCCGGAAGAGATATATATCGTGCAGTAATTATATTTGGTGCGTATAACGCGCGTGGTTTTTTAGAGGTGAGGGCCGCTAAAGGTGGGTCAGAAGGCCTACTCGAGCTGCGGAAATTACTTCATACCAGACAGAAAATAATGATAATATTTCAGTAGATATTTTTACCATTTATAAACTATTAAGATTTGTCCATAATGCTATTTATCTGCATCAAGTCGACGTTAGGCGTCTATACAAGTACATCAAATACTGCACGGGCACGAGCCTCCTCTACAATAGAGAGTATAGTTGAGAGGGGCTAGGCCATATAGTCCACCACGCTGGCCTAGTGCGGGTCGGCATATAGTACATCAAGTACAGATTCACAATCCGAGTGTATAGGTGACTAGAGCTGAGCAAGTATGCACAAGTGCAAGACACGTTAAATACCATTTGGTGCTACTTGATGGTGAATTATGAATATAAGTTTAAGTTTATCAATGCGCTTATCACCATAAGATATTACAGTGCTCAACCTCTTAGTAATCACTAGCTAAAACGTTATTGTATTACGTTTTGTTGTGCTTGCTGCTTGCTGCTTGCTGCTTGTATAACGTTTTGTTATGTTTTATTGTGTTTGCTGCTCGTCTATAGAAATACACAAAGCGGTAATACTTGCACAAATGTCATCTTGCAAATGGGGAGACCTTCCACCAACTTTATTCATTCAATACGTATTTCATTCACCTTCTGATTCTTTTTTTAATAACATGCCAGTGTTTTTGAATCCAAACAGGTTGTTACACTATCGAAAACTAATTTGTCTAGTGATATCTGTACGTACCAGTCTGTGAGCTTTCTGTGGTATAAAATTTCTCGCACGAAGGAACTTTACTAAGAAGTCGTCATCCATCCTGTGCGGCGTACATTCACCCCGCTCTGAAACGTGAAATATTTTCTTTAATACTGAAGTGGATGCCGCGGTTAGTGCCTTAATGGAGTTAACAGAGTGCGCTGGAATCGCATTTTTATACTGACACGATAAAGAGTGCGCCTGCAAAGTGAAATGCAGTCTAGAGTTTCAACCGGCGTGAGATGCCCAATACACCTTTCCTCTTCCCATCCTTTTTCCTTCCCGCTCCCGTTCCAATAAGACCAGCAACACATCCATGATCCAGCTTTGTGGATGTTTATGGGCGGCAGTGATCACTCACCATCAGGTGAACTGTTTGCTCTTTTGCTGGACCTATGCAATATAAAAAAAGATGTTCATCTCTCGTTTGCCGATACCTACAATTGTACCACCCTGATTGAATCCGGATATACACAAGATGAACCCAAAACGCAACACACATACATGGGATCTTAACCACTACGTATGGTATGGAATAAGGCAGCCGATTGTACTTATTTTAAATTTAGTTGTAATTTGTGTCTTTTCCTGGGTATAACATAAAAAAAAAATACGGTGGTTGCTATCCGAGCGCACACGAATATTCTACCACCAACAAATATTAATATAAATAAAGACATCCTACAGTCACATACATTGTCCTGACGCCACACTAAGATCGAGTCTCGTGTCGTGGGTGTCAGGAACTACGAGAGACGTTTCGGTGTCACAAACACCCAGAACCGAAGTGTATGAATCTTATAAAACTTCGAAGTAGAGTTACACGCAGGCATTAATCTGGCCAACTGGTTTACAAGTGGTAATGATAAGCCGTTCGGTAGCTTAACATCATTGCCAATGTTGACGTTTGATTGAGTAGCGGCTTAATAGAATCCGATGATTTCGCTGCCTGCGAAATTAAGGACAAAGACTTCTTTCTTGATTGGTTAATTAATGTTATGTCAAATCGTATTAGGACATATTTAAATGTAATATGTAGATAATATCAGAGCGAAAGCCACTCATAGCAATAGCACATAAATGATTTGTCCATTGACCATTGTAGAACATCGGTATGTCTTCTAGGATAACGCCACTTTTGACAATTCTATGGCGACCTCTTATATAGACTTAACATTACAGTACAGATCATCTACGATTTTTTTGCGTCTAAATACGTTGTTGTCGTGACCTTGTCAAAATATTAGGAAAAATATTCTCTCTTCACATTTCATTATTTATATTAGACATGTTCATTTTAGTTCCATTTGTTCCACACGCCAATAGAAGATAGAAGACTTATCAGTATTTATCAAAAATTAAAGTGATTTAACATAAAGTGTAATCTAATGTTTTTTGCATAATTGTGGACCAAATATTCAAAACTAGACAATTTTATGACTCGTCAAAGGTTATTTTTAATCTTGATCTATAAATTTCGAGAATTAAAAGTCAATATGATCGAAACTGCAGACGGGGACTATAAATGATTATTGCAAGATAATCATCGACTATAATTATTAATAATATTGGCTTGAAAAATCACAAACAACGTCATAAATAAATTTTTATTATAGATTTGCAAATCGATTTCGTGTAATTTATAATTCATTTACGAAATAATGGTGGTAGCATAATTACAAAAAACTTCCGTCCAAAATTTTATCCGTCTGCAATAGCAGTAAGGCGCCATTTACACGGGGAGAGTTTTTCGCGGCGAGAATCGTATGCGATTATCGTACGACATAACCGCGATAGATTATCGGTATCTGACAAAGGTTTAGACGATGCAACTTTTTTATATCCTTACGATAATCGTATCTTTGAGGCGAGAAACTCTCCACGTGTAAATGGGGCTTTATTGATGACTAGACTGTCTAATAATAGGAGGAAAATAAAGGGTTTTGAAATATTAATTTAATTTGTTATTCATTTTGCAAAAAATGAAAGTCACCTTAGAAAATAAAATGTTGTTACGCTTCTATTTAAAAACATTTAATCCGTGACTGTTGGATATTTTGGAGTTTGAATGAATCAATTTGTTCATGATACAACATATTTACCAAGCCCATGTATCCAAAGTCGTTTATTGAATCACAATTGTATTAAAACTAATTCATATTTTTATACCAGCACGACAAAGTAACGGTGAAGCAAACCTTCATACCATAGCGGTTTCTGAGCATTTCTATGGTATGCAAAGTCCGCCAACCCGCACTACGCCAGCGTAGTGGACTATATGGCCAAACCTTTCACAATAGTATTTTCGACTGTGGGGAGCTCGTGCCCGGCAGTGGACGGATAAGGACTGATATAATACAATACAATACGAAAAAGGAACAACAATGCCCCTGATGTTCAGTGTATTGGAGTCCACAGATAGTATATTTCGGTGTCAAGGTTGTCTCTTACTGGTCTGGTCTAGTCTCAGTCTTAGGGTATCTTTGAGGAGTCGTTTACCATCGTTTCGATATTAGTTACGAGTCTCTGGAGAGCCTAACAGAAAAACTAATGCTGTCTAAGCTCCCACAGCCGGTATTAATTAGGGCTATAATTGTCACATTAAATCAATTATAAAGCACAATAATATATACATATATAGGTACTGCCTCAAAGCGTGAATTCAATTGATGTCCAATTAGTACATAATTGAATCAGGCCCACGTAGATGACACGGCTGAGTTAGTCCAATGGCATTCAGTACATGCATAATATATTTCGATAATTGAGTTCGCGCCCACGATAAGGCGGGTGGTATACCTAGCAGAAATGAATTTACCTCGTCATAAACTATGTTCTATGCCGTACCATAGCACTAAATAAGTGTGTATTTTTATAAAATAGGTCCGCTAAACGAGCAAGCAGGTCACCTGATGGTAAATGATCACTGTTGCCCATCAACATCCACAACGCTGGATCATAGGTGTCTTGCCGGCCCAAAAAATCTGGAGCGGAAAGAAAAAAGGTGCAGAACATCCGACAATCTCAATATGTACGCTAAAACTGTCCTTTTTATAGTCGGATGCGCCATAGAAGTCCTGAAAATAGGTTTTACTAGATGGTTTCCTTATCGAAAGTACTAAACAGAAATCATTTTGTGAATCTATTCAGAAAATAGGTGGGAATATTTGAAATTTTCTAGTGGGAGCTATTTTCAAATACAAGCAAAAAAAGAACATGTATTATGACGTCATCGCTATTAAAGTGATTAAGCGTAGGAAACTACCCAAGGAGCACGCCTGGTTACATGTAGTCACTGCCTCTCTTTGATATGATGATAATGATTATATCGGACCTTAAATAAAAATAGATACGCGTGCAGAAAAGTGGGTGGATAATTATAATGATCGATGTGTGTGGGCAAAGCTTTACGTATCCAAATTTAGTATTTTTTCTCAAACAAAGTTATGTAATCCAAACATTAACATTGGATTTATTATCACTATAAATTCGTAAAATGATATTGTTCCGCTCTCATGCTCTGTATGCTGGAAGCGGAATTCCGTCCATGTAACCAGCGTGTGAATTTCGTGTGTGGCCGGCCTTACACGTGTCCTGGTGCATACAGCCTTGACATTATGAAGCCAGTATTCACTGGGCGTTTGGGACAGTCAACTCTCTAACCTTTGATGTTGACTGTCCTTTCAACATGTGTGGACGAACATTACATTCTCGTTATAATTGATGAATTAATTAATTGCTTTGTATATGCATTTATGCAGTTTTGTGTTTTATTTTAGAAGATAAATAAAATACAATTTAATCACAAAATACATTTTATATCCTGTATACACTTTCTCCTTTGATTGACTATCAAGACACACATGACTCCGAAAAGTCAGAGGTGTACCCTAGGATTAGAACCTGCGACCACCGTGAACATGTTGGCAGCCGCGTCTGGTCCGTTACCAAAAGGCACCACGCACTTATGTCATGATTAGTATTTTTTTTTAAAGATGGTTATATTTTGACAGCCTCTATGGCGCAGTTGGTTAGACGCCGTATATGAAACGAGGGCCCGCGGAGTCGATCCCCTAACCGAGAAGAATGTTTGTGTGATGCACAGGTATTTGTTTCGGGCCAGGGTGTTTGCGAGACGGAAAAGTCTCTCGTAGTTTTGAAACCTACGACACAAGACTCGATCTTTGTGGGTCAGTCGTATGTATTTGACTGTTGGGTGTATTAATTTATTGTTTATTTAATACAGAAAGTGTGGTATATTACAAAAGCAGATAAGTTTAATTTAATAAAAATCATAATGTCATTAGTGGATCGTAAATTTTATTTGTTGCAAGCGAATGCAATGATCAGGAAGTCGCCATGTTTGCTAATCCGGGACACGTTCTTGTGACATCCGATCCAATGCAGTCTGGTGCACTATTTCTTATTGAGTAACACTTTAATATACCGACTTTCCTATAACGTAATAATGACCGTTGCAAAAAAGCAAATAATAGCAGCGGAAATTATTTAAATTATTTCGTAAGTCTTTTAACGTAAAATATTAAAATAGAGGTGCTATATTAATGGCATGTTTGCGGATACTGATCACTGTACACGATGAAATGAAATTAGTTTGTGGAAAACCTATCATAGTAAATCCCTTAAATCGCGTTTCGGGTTTAGCCTGTATATATTTAATTCCGAGAAGGCTGGCGTAATTATATTAAAATGCAAATATTTGTGAGGCCCACATATATTTTTCTCAAGTCTGTGTGTTTGTGAGACCAAAAAGTATCTCGTATTTTCGAATACCCACGACACAAGACTTAATTGGCCTTAATGTGGGGCCAGGACTATATATGTGACTGTCGGGTGTATTTATTTATTTATCTCTATCTGGCCAGCCCTGCACTCACCATCAGATGTAGATAATATTATAGTCAAATAAAAATGCCAGTATAAAATATATATGTCTACATGTATTCAAGACTTAATTGACCTTAATGTGGGGCCAGGACTATGTATGTGACTGTTTGGTGTATTTATTTATCTCTATCTGGCCAGCCCAGCACTCACCATCAGATGTACATAATATTATAGTATAATAATAATGCCAATATAAAAAGATATACCTAAACATATGTCTACACGTATTTTGTTAAGAATATTCATTCAGTATCATCCTTTCAAACCGAACATGCATGGAGCTAAGCAGATAGTTAGTAACAATGTTGCTTTATTGCAGTCCATAAACCAGTCCTATTCACTCCACACTTGAGATGCAACTTATAAATATATTGTATATATATGTATGTATGTATGTATAGCAATAGATGTATATATATATATATATATATATATATATATATATATACATCTATTGCTTAATAGTTCTTAATGTGTGAATCATACCATAAATATTTCTGATAGTAAATATAACTTTATATTTAATAGCTTCAACGCCATAACCGGTATAGTACCTTAATTATTAAGCATGGTTTTCTAGAAAGACTTATTTCCTTCATGATTAAATTTTCAGTGTTAGGTTGAGAATGTAAATACATACATAAGCTTACGCCTTTTTCCCAGAAGGAGTAGGCAATGGTTTTCCTGGTAATAAACCAGGACCCCCACCCCTGTCTATTCCGTCCCACGATATGATAGGGGGCGTACCTATCGCCATATCGGGCACAAATTCCTGACTCCGTGCTGATAATGAATAGAAAACCCCAATATAATTTTACCTGGCCCGGGATTCGAACCCGAGACCTCAGCTTTGTAATCATACCGTAGTACAACCACGCCACAAAGGCAGGTTCAGAATATTACGAAATAAGTCACCAAACAATATGAGTTAATAAAAATAAAATCAGTTACAAACAGTATACGTATACAATATAGATAGATACGAGTATTGTATCGCAACTGATAGACAATATTAAGATTGATTAAAAAAATGATAATTTTATTTACAACGTAAGAAATAGCAAAAGCTCGATGTTATTATTAAAACCTTACTGTATCAGCCCAGATACGTCCCACTGCAGGGCACGAGCCTCTTCTACAATTGAAAGTACGATTGAGACTGGTTAGGCCATATAGTCCACCACGCTGGCCCAATGCGGGTTGGCAAAACCTTAATACTGCCACATTTCTCCTATATCTCACACTACTGCCTCGGTGGCGTAGTGGTACTACGGTATGATTGCAAAGCTGAGGTCTCGGGTTCGAATCCCGGGTCGGGCAAAGTGATATTGAATTTTTCTATTCATTATAAGCCCGGAGTCAGGAATTTGTGCCCGATATGGCGATAGGCTCGCCCCCTATCACATAGTGGGACGGAATATACAAGGCGAAACGTGGGTGTTCTAGTAGCACCTCTGCCTACCCCTTCTGGGAAAAAGGCGTGTGGTTATGTATGTGGTTATGTATCTCACACTACTTAAGCTACTAGTTGTTATCACGTCAACACTCTGCAGTAAAATTCCGGTTTATTGGTTTTAAGAAAAGCGACGTCCTGGTGCAATTTTCCTTGTAAGTACTTGTTAGTTGTAAATACCAAATTGTGAATAAGACATGTATGATTTTTTTAATAAACTATAGGTAGTCTTTATAATATCACGAACTATCAGGCTTAAAACACAAATTTACTATTCTCGTCCTGTGTAAAAAATTAAGTGTACCTATAGGGATTCCAACTGGCAATTTATCACGAAAATAACGCGATTACGTAAATGAAGAGATATTACTCATATGTTATTATCCTTGACTTTTACATACGCGAAAGAAAATTACGCAGTCCGGTGTCGAAACGGGAAATATATGTAGTATATACAACTAGTTACGATGGTTTGCATTGTATGGTTCATATTTATCAACCATAAAATGTAAGGTACAATAAAATTTAAAAATAAAAGTATAAACAGTACAATTAACGTGTTATTTATTCTGCCCAAATAAAGCGAGGCTAATAATATGTTTCTAACTCCCACATCCAGTCTAATCTAAGCTAGATTTACTCTTTCTCAATCAAGTTCTAGTTGTAGTCCAACAAGATTAAATTCTAAAAATGTCACGGCTCATTAAATATTGTCAACGGTTTTGCCCGCATGCTTCAGATGAATAAATACCAGTGTTTTCTTTTAGATATCAGATCTTCGTCAAAGATATCACATCTCAGTAATTTTGTCATTAATAAGATTGCAATTTGATCATCTCGGTACACCGCATTTTGATGTCGAGCTACTATTATATTTTACATACATATACTTACGCTTTTTTCCCAGAAGGGGTAAGCAGAGGTGTAACCAGGACAACCACCGTTCGCCTTGTATTTTCGGTCCCACGATGTGATAGGGGGCGAGCCTATCGCCATATCGGACACAAATTTCTGACTCCGGGCTGATAATGAATAGAAAAATCCAATATCACTTTGCCCGACCTGGAATTCGAACCCGAGACCGCGACTTAGCAATCATACCGTCTTTACTTTTTGTAATATCATCTAATAATAGGTACTATAACGGCGAAGGAAAGCATCGCGGGGAAGCCTGCATACCATAGTCAATTTCTATGGTATGTGTTGTCCTCCAACGCACACTAGGCCAGCGTGGTGGACTATACGGCCTAACCTCTCTCAATCGTACGCTCGATTTTAGAGGAGGCCCGTACCATGCAGTGGGACGTATCTGGGCTGATACAGTCATGAGGATTCATACCCATTTCCTTTACTGTATCCTTGCCACGGGTATATAACACTTCACGATCATCGTTAAGTACTTGAGGCGTGAAAGATTCCTAAGGAAGATTCCAAATGTTTTATTGATCCTCAGCCGTGCAGTGCGATGTATACATCGGCAATATAGGCGTTCGAATTTCTACCATTTTCGAATGTCTTTCAGTGGAATTTCAAACTTGGTGGTAGGAAATCTCTACCCGTCCGGATAGCGACCATAGTACAGGCTGGTAAAAATGCAAGTGTGGAGCGTTTCGTTTTCAGCTTGTTTTTTTTTTTTAATTCGGTCACATACATAGTCCTAACCCCACACTAAGATGGAATCTTGTGTCGTGGGTATCGCGAACTACCAGAGACTTTTCGGTCTCACAAATACCCAGACCCGAAACAAATATTTATGGTTCACACAAACATTTGTCTCAGTAGGGGAATCGAACCCACGACCTCGCATTTCACAGCCGGTGTTCAACTAACTGCGCTACAGAGGCTGTCAAAAAGGCTTGTGGGTATAGAATACTAATAAATAAATAAACAAATTCACCCAACAGTCACATACATAGAATATAAATGGATTTATTCGATACTTTTTCACATTGCACCAGATTTAAGATTACATGCATTATAATGCCTTTGTTATCAGTTATGCTAATATTAAAAAAATCCAGAATACAATTCATCCATGGATAAACTCTACGAACATTTTAATTCCGTTGTTGTCCACTAAAGAATATATAGACCGAGTCAAAACCAGTTTTAAAAAACAATTATACTATTTAAAGCGATGAAGTAATAAAAACACGTCCGATAAAATATATCGGTCGATATTATTGAATGTTTTATTAAATACACTTCCGCGTAAACAATTCCAATTTGAATTTGTTCTTGAGCTTCATAATATTGTTTTCATACCGAGAAGTGCTAACGAAGTGTTTATATCTATTTAAAATTATTAATTCGAGTTCCTCGAATATTTAATTTGTTTCAAGATTTTGATGGGAATACAGCAATTAGTCAATATGAGTATTGAGTTCAATGCTCTCTTGACATTATCTTCATAAAATAAAGTAGCTTCCCGCTGTCTATCGGTCCCTATGTATGCTTACATCTTTAAAACTACGGAACGCATTTTGATGCAGTTTTTTTAATAGGTAGAGTGATTCAAGAGGAAGGTTTCTATGTACAATACATAAAAGGTGTCCCACTTTATACGAAAAATAACATGTATCTTGTGCGGAGTGGAATCAATAAAAATCTGCACCCAAACGAAGCTGGGACGTGCCGCTGGTCTTTATCTTATTAATCCAAATTCCAAAGTGAAATAATGAATTTATATTTTTAAGTTAATTGTTTGTTTCAATATTTAAATTATTCAGCCACGCTAATATCTTATTCAGTTTGAAAGAAACTTTCAAGTAGTACAAAATAAAATTCACAATTGATTGTGCCATATTACATCTAATATACGAAGATAATAAATATTATAGCCACTAAAACCTTGTGGCCTCAAGTCGCAAGGCAATGCAATAAATAACATGTTAATAAGCTGTATTTAAAATGCAATAATTAATCCTATTTAACCTCCAAAAATGTCCGTATTCCGACGTCCTACTTTTCAGTGACATATTAATGTTGTCGCCGTCCTTGCGATGTTGTCCTACCTTCGTGGCGTCCGTCAGTACTGTCCGCTCCTAATGACCCGCCTTGTAACTCACTATGGCCTTTTTCCGTCACTAAACCTTGTCCGGTAACTACAATGTTTACTATTAACTTGTCTCGAATAACCGTGTGACGAATGTTTTACTACTTAAATGCTTTTAAAGGAACATTTAAGTGTAAAGGTTATAGGCTTTATTAGCTTGATGCCGTTGAAAACATTTTTATGTTAGAGTCATTGTCTATCCTCATAAAGGTGACCAAATGTGGGTTTCTAAACAGGATATTTGTTTCTCAACTATAGTTCTGTGTAGAGACGTGAACAAAGGTAGGCTGACGGTCAAGCGTCCCAGGATGGAACATCGCTGAAACTAGCGAAGCCTTTTGGGATTTCACGAAAATCTCCGAACCTTTACGAAAGCCCACGACGCAATGCTTGAACCTTTGTGGGCCCAACACTATGTGACAGCTGGGTATTTTTTTTGTAATAAAAACGTACCAAAAATCATTTCCCTGAGTTCATAGATGGCCTGCAGCTTGGTGCTGGGGTCTTCGCCGCAGTGCTGGCGAGCGTAGTCTTCCAGCTCTGGCGGCGCCTCCCCCAGGTCTATGTCCACGCTGTAGTCTGGCGTCGGCATCTTGGCCTGGAATAAATAATAATAAAAGTTATAAAATAAATAATATAAATTAGCGACAAATATAAAAGTTGTAAAAAATAATTTTGGATAGGAAAAATGTCTTTGTCCTTTTTAGGATTAAATTAATTATCTTTTGAATATGTATCGCGGAATTGATCTACAAAACTTACATGCCTTATTTGTTATAAGGTACTAAACTTCACAAATATATTAGGTTGCCTTGTAGGCTTGCGAAAAATTGAGCATTATGCCTGATATGGCAGATAAAAATAATTAACCTGACATCGCAAAATATTTAAGAGTTGACGTTTTAATAGTCGCTTATTTATTACTGAAGGAAAATCAGATAGCAGCGTATATACTGCTTAGCTACGTAATAAATTATAAGTTTCACATGTCAAATGACAACACAAGAAGTAAACTGAAAGATTTATGTGCAATGTGCATACTGCATTCAGGAAATACAAAAATTTGTATTAATTATAAGAATGAAATATATTGTATGTTCAGTCCAAATTTTCGCGGTTTAAATTTTATTCCGCATTGTAATAAAACTTAACTTCGAGGTTACTACTTATTTTTAATACTTGTTTGTGCTAAAATTACAAGAACCTGAATTTTACAACCTATGCCTTATTCTCTGAAGGACAATTATTAAATAACAACATATGACTCCGATTTCCTTTACATACGAAATGACGCTATAGTATTAAATTATTATTATTTATTTTTATGTAAGGGGCAAACGAGCGTACGGTTCTCCTGATGGTAAACAAAATACAAACAAGTTTGTGTCGCCCACAACGCCGCCTTAAAGAGCATTTTATTGAGGTAGGCTCAATGTCTCACGAGACACGTTTATATAAGGCTTTCTACGGAAAGCCTTATAAAAACATCGCGATGATTAGATAACTCATTCTTTTCATAAATAACTTGGACTTAAAGTATGACAGAATAAAACTGGGTACTAGGTGTTTAGATTTTTATATACTTTTTTATTATATCGCAGTAGGCAGACGAGCTGGCGACCCGCCTGATGGTAAGAAGCTACCGCTGCTTAAGGACTTGGCAATGCCAGGGGCACGGACAAGCCGCCGCCTACCGATATTTTTCAATAGGTTCGACAATTGAGTAAGCTGTCCAGATAATAGGGGTCACCGCTGCTCTTTTAAGTATCGTGTTTTGTCGACCATTGAAAAAGAGTAGGTAAGAAGACAGAGGAAGGAAGAAAGGATAAGAGGAGGAAGGGAAGGGTCCTAAAGCCTTCAGATATCTCACTCATCGAACGATACATAACAACAGAGCTCTTGCTTGACGCCGGCCTGCTGTGAAATAGTGGTACCGCCCAGACGTGCCGACCCATTCACGCCATAGTCAAACTACGGCGTGGCTCTACCAATTTTACGCTGACATGACAAAATACACGAATCTTCATGGTAAGTACAGAGCAGTGTGAATATATACGAGAAATTGTCTCTTACCGGTCGACACAATTATAAACATAGGCTGAATCCAAAACATGACACTTGCGTGGTTCAGTATGATGGGTCCTTAACCACTAATGTCACAGCTAAGGGTTCTTTACATAGAACGACCGTATTTACAAGATCGTTTTTATCCACAGTATTTTAATAACGTTGTTCAAGTGTACTCGCTCATACAACGACGTACGCCATCGCGACATAAAAACGTGTACTATAAAATGGACGTGTAAAAGGGACTGCTGTGTACACCCCTAAGTATGGTGGTGGCTATCCGGGCGGACACCAATATCCTACAACGAACTATAGGGTCACCAATCTCTGTCACCGTAAAGCGCACTACACACCAAAGCCGCCGGGCCGCCGGCATATGTCAGCGACATTTTGTCGGCGGGCTAGCCGGCGGCTTCGGTCATTGCAAGTCGGAAAACTTTGACGGCGACATGGCAGTGGCTCGACACAATTAGGAACATTTTATGACGTTGACGAGCTGTGTGCTTGCGTTGTGTAAAAGTCATGTCGGCGAGCAACACGTGCGGGCGCTTGCCGCCGACATGATGCTTTTCTTATAGACCGCCAAATTATGCCGGCGGCTTGTGTCACCGGGCCGGCGGGTTTGGTGAGTAGAGCGCATAAGAAACGCAACATCAATGTCAAACCTACGTCACATCGGTTTTCTACTAACATTTCGCGATGCTTTTATCTTTATCCGACTTGACTTCGATTGCTCAACCGCAGTTCTTAATTACGTTAATTTATTCGCATAACAATTAAGAATATTATTATTATCGGGGTGAGGTGACCTTTAAATTCTCACGCCCGTAAACTTGCTGTGCGATCGTGCAATATAATGAAGGCAACATGCAAATTCAAATTCGATACACAATGTAATCGAAATGCTAGTTTTGCGAAATTATCAAAATATTGAATAGTCGTAATAGCGCGGTATAAGGAAAATGTGTTGGGTATATCACGATTTTATCATTTGAAACAGATTTTTGTTGGAATAATTGTGCTTTATTTGTTTCCGATTACTTATATAATTTATGAAGCCTTTCTGAGCTTTACAAATGGTTGCTGAGGGGTAGAATTGGTTTTCTACTTCAGCCACTGGACTTCAACTGTTTACTCGATCCATCCCTTCTACAAAAATATGAATAGTAAAAGAAAAAAAATCGGAATCCGGAGCAAACGAATTCATTCTTAATTACACCATAACAAACCAACTTTAGATATTAATAAATACTTCTCAGACAAATTTAAATATTTTCAATTCCCAAACACATGGTGCTCTACAGTAATATAAATGTTTTAAACGAAGAGTCAAACTATCTTAAAAATACATTGACGTGGCCAGGACGAAAATATTTATACATATATTTATTAATATATTTTATTATAGACTTCTGCTTAATTCCTACGAAAATAAATAAAAATAACTTAATAAAATATTGCATTACTGAATGATTTGTAAACACTTACATGGTGAATAAATATACAAAGAATGACGTAAAATTTTAAAAAGTCCTTGTTTTACTAGATATTTTATTTTTTTGCAAATATGACAAACAACTTAGGAAATGAATATGCAACACACATTAACATGATTAAGGACGTAGAATACAACAATGGCTATTATTTAAATGCAAATTTCTATTGTATATTGAAGTTTCTTTATGTTACATTCATAATCTAAAAAACTCGTATTTTTTCGAAAAACACACATATTACCTATTGTATTGCATCTGTGAAATATATTATAAAAGGAAAACAATATTTACCAAAAAAGAACTGAAATAGTTGGAATATAAAACAAAAAACAATAATTTTATGCATTAGAAAAGATTCTAATAATAGTCAGAGAATAATACCCGGGAAAACAATCGAGAACACAAGACATAATGGTTTAAATAAATATTTTGAATGCATTGATTCTACAGGAAGCTGCAACGTAATCTATATGGTAAAAGCCAATACTGGGAGGCAGAGATCGTAAACATTTTCCAGCATATCACATTTGCTATTCGTTTAATATATTTTTCTATCATAATGATATGTTTTTAATAATGTACTACCGCTTTACTTAATTATAACGTGTTACCATTGCCTGTTAAGATCTACAATCAGGAAGAATGGTGACGCCGGCGGCCTATAAAAAATTAGGCGTAATAACCTACACTTCCATTGAGCTTCTGTGCCATCACTCCACAGAGTTCGATCCGAAGTTAAAGCTTTTTAAATCGGACTATCGAACGTATGTGTTTCGGTTAATCATCGATTCGAGAATCAGGGATACCATCTCCGTGACGTTAGATAATTTGGAACGTAATCGTAAAAATTAACACGACGCCGAAAAACACCTTCCATGTCGTACTGTTGGATACTTAACTCACACTTCTTCAAACACTTGACATTTCTTAAACGAAGCTACGAGTATTTCATGGCATTTCTACTTGAGGATGATATTCGATCAGAATGTTTATTTAAATAAAAATAAAAGGAGTGAGTAATGTAAGAAAATACTTCTGATAGATTTAGACTCCCTCATAACATATTCCACTACAAAAATATATACGAATTCAATCCCTACTAATATTATAAACGCGAAAGGATGTATGCACGTTTGTTAGTCTTTCGTGCAAAAAGTATTGAATGGATTTTAATGAAATTTGGTATAGATGTAGCTGACACTCTGAAAAAACACATAGGCTACTTTTTATCCCAAAACAATGTAGCGTTCCCGTAGGATGAGTAAGAAATTCTCTCTCTCTCTCTCTCTCTCTTCGGCCACAGGAAGTATACTGCTGAACATAGGCCTAATTCAAAATAAGTAAGGAATTCAAATAGTACATATTTGTTACTCTTTAAAACTCGAATGGCACGGACCAGAAGGACAGGATTGCATTCTTATCGCTTGGGACAGAATGAGAATGAAACTGAATGAGATGGAACGGAAAACGCAAAATAGTCAACGACGGTTACATTGAGTTTAAATATAAAACAGTTAGTACGCGAAATAATATGTTGTTAAACTGAACTGAACTCAAAAACTATCTGCACTCGAGCGGAACCGGGTCGGGCGACTAGTACAAATTAAAATCCTTTAAACGTAACTTTATGTGCTGTACAAATGTGTAATTAAGTGTAATAAAATGTTTGTATTCTACACACTCGTATATTCTGCGCTTAATTTTATAAGCCAATACGTGCCAAAGGTTCGTTCCCTCTGCTATAAGCCATAAAGAAATGAAAAGGAAAGCTGGTGACAATACAGATGCAATAAAAAGTAATTGAGGAAAGCAAACGAAATTACTATATTAATTCAAATAATATGCAATTGTTATTTTTAATTAGAGTTTTATTATACGGATTTATCGAGTAACAACATTCGTATATTATGTATATATTTGCGTAAAATATAAAATATCAAAACAGCTTGTCAGAATATAAGGTCACTAGGAGTTAAAAAGTAAAAGGTAATTAATTAAGATTACAGGAAGTCGCTGCACGCGAGTGGCTTCCAAAAGTAAAATATCCTTTGGAGGCCAATGTTTAATAATTGACTTTCTGTAGCTGAAAATCATGATGATGATAAATTATAAAATACAACTGATTTTTTATACTGTACTGAACTGTATCAGCCCATATACGTCCCACTGAAGGGCATGGGCCTTCTCAACAATCGAGAGTACGATTGAGATGGATTAGGCTATATAGTCCACCACGCTAGCCTAGTGCGGGTTAACGGATTTTACATACCGTATATTTTTTACAAATCGTTATGGCATGCGATTTTCCTTTCGGTGTTTTAATTCACCGTAATAGTGGTCATTGACTATCAATATCCACATGACTCCGAAAAGTCAGATGTGTGGATTTGTGAAGATTTGAACCCGCGACCACAGTGAGCATGTTGGCAGCCGCGTCTGGTCCGTTTACCAATAGGCCACCACGCACTTATTATGTGTGGAAATACTAACTTAATAAAAAAATCAATACATTTGATTAAGCCTAACTGACCCAAGAAATAAGAAACATAAAAAACAAGCGCTCATGTGGTATGTTTACCTGCATCATCTTACAAAACATCGAAATTCCGAGTAACACAATATTTTTTTTAAAACCTGTTAACCACAGGAAAATCACAGGTTGGTGTTAAGACTATAACATAAGCAGTATTACTCATTCAACTGCATAATAAAAAACCGAATGAAATATAAATATTAAATATGGTAATACGAGTAAATAAACAACGCTTGCTTTGTATACACAATGGATAAATCGCGTAACGCAAATATTAAACTGTTTACTAAGCTCTGCATTACTCGAGACCTTCCCATAAGGTTTTTACCTATATAGCTGTGAAACTAAATATGAGAACCTTTATGCTTAAGCCAACTGTCACTAGGCCGGCGTGGTGGATTGTGGCCTAACCCCTTCCACTCGAACTCTCGGTAGATACTGATACAGAAAAATTACTTACAAATTTGAAAGAAGTCGTACAGTTTTTAATTCAAACATACATGAAATCAAATAGATGGATAAAAAGAACATTAATTACCATACTACCATCAAAAATAAAATCAACAATTAGAGAAACAATTACCCTCGTGCAGGTATAATAATTCTCTTTATTTTTCTTTTAAACTTAACCTAAAGCATTATGGACATATCATTGAGCCGACCTTGATAAAATTTTAACATTTTGTTAATAGTGTCCCCTTTAGTATAATATCTCAATGACTGGCACTAATATTTTGCCAGCTCCGTAACCAAAACAAAACCATACGAATGTTTTATATTGCTGCATTTAATTGAATGGTAAAAAAACATTAACTGCGTTATTTTTTAATTTATTTGTGTCTGGCATAACAAAGTTATCTGACTGTAGGTACAATGCAATCCACCGCCGAGATATCTTATCTCATTCAACACAATTATCCCGTCCTGGTGAAACTGAACATACGAGTATAGATCCACGACGCAAAATGCGTCATTTTGGCGTGAAGCACATGATGAGTTTTAGTATAAAGGGATGGTGAATCGGGCGATCTATTTGATTTGCACTGCATTTATCATTTTTATTTTATTAGATCTTTTATACCGGGTATATCCAGACAGCGACCGAAAATGAAGCCAGGTGGTGGTTTTAGTAGGCTACACATACAACGCAACAAAAATTTTCGAAAAAAAAACGACCATTTTGTTACAATTTTTTTATCTTTTGGGTGGTAAATACATCATTTTTGCTACAATTATCATTTAAACCCATACGTACCGTTGCGTTTTTTTTAAATAAAAGGGCAATAGGGATAAAAAGAATCCAGAACATGAAGAATTTTTCGCAAGTACAAATCTAACCCACACATTAGTTTTACAAATTACATAATTCTTCATAAACAATACTAGCAATGGCGAAAACTTTTACCGATACATCATCTAAGTGAAACAAAGTAGCAGCTGCGCTTCTCACGACTACGCTATCGAATCGATCGACAGGGTGAGGTACCAGGGTAACAGGAAACAGAGAAAGTCTAGTGAAACGGCTCAGCCATAGCAAGGAACGGGCTCCTAGTACGTAAACAAGTCACGATAGCGTCGCTCTCCGAGAATAATTATACCTGGTGGCTATTTACAACCTATCTAGAAAGTGTCGGTGTAAAATGGTTACTAAAAATAGTTAGTATTTATGCTATAATGTGAATTAAGCCTCCTTTTTTTTTAAATGCATAGTTTACAATTTTAAGTTGTAATAGTAACAAGAATCTCATTGGTTTTATAAACACCTAGTGTTTTGTAATTGACGCCCTCAATCGACTTGGCTCGTGTTTATTTTTTTATTTAATAAAATAATTTTAAAGTGTTTCATTAGCATACCTACATTGAAAAGATATGAATGTAATTTTTTTAGGTTTACTAATTAGGTACACATAAAACACAAAACAAACTTGGCACCTGTCACTTTAAGAAATCACCCCAGATTTCATTAAAAAAGCTCACATTATATTCGGAATCATGTAAAGAATAACTATGTAACCGAGCAACATAAAAATCTAGAGTCTAGGCATTGGCAGAAGGAAACTATATAAGCCCGTTGAATCTAACAATATCAACTGTATAAACATTAAACAATACTAAACAACCAAGCCGCCAACAAAAACAAACTTTCCGCTAGTTATCTATAGAAAGGGCCGCAAATACTCATCCAAAATCGCACCCGTTTCAAAACCGGTACATTCTCCCCCGCAAGACACTTGCTCCAATTACCAACCTTGAAGATGGTAATTAAAACTGACAAGAGAAAATAAGAACGGTGGACATACATCCATTATGTAATATATGCAACTTTCTACGAAATCACTATTTTGTAATATTGATAAACGCTGTTATTTCATAAGCTAGTGTCATAGAGTTCAGTGTGAACAGATAGAAATGTAAATTAAATAAATCGCTTCACTAGACAAAACGAAATGTACCAACTCTGGTTGGGGATAACCGTTTTCAAGACTTTGTTGTTTACAACTTCACTCTCTGTATAGAAAATGTATCCGTACAATCTAGATTTTAGAATATTAATACCAGTACAAATCAATGTATATTTTTAATGACGAAAAATACCAATTCGGAAATTGTCAATTTTAAACATTTCCACTATACAATGCCAAACTAATTGTACTAACCAAAGATTTAAACAAATAATAATAAATAAATACACCCAACAGTCACATACATAGTCCTGACCCCACACTAATATCGAATCTTGTGTCGTGGGTATCAGAAACTACTAGAGACTTTTCAGTCCTGTAAACAAATATCTGTGGATCACAGATATATTTGTTTCGGTATGGGAATCGAACCCGCGGTCTCACGTTTCCCCGACGGCGATTAACCAACTGCGCTACGAAGGCTGTCAATATTTACAACCATAATTTAATATTTATTGTAAGAAAATGTTGATTATACGAAGTGCAATCGTTTCACCCATTTCACCCTCATAAAATGTTAACTGGCAACACCTACATAATGTTATAAGATCCCATAGTAATATCTCGCTTGTCATGCCTATCTCACGCATAATATATTTTTCATTGCCTTACTCTAGACTATAAACATTTTACTAAGTCTATAAAATGTGAGAAAGTGTACTTTACAACAGATAAACTTATAGCAATTAAATTATTTATGTAAAATCAAGGTTAAATTGTACCTATAATGTATTTTATTTTTTAAGTGTAGGACAGCCTCCGCGGCGCAGTTAGTTAGACGTAGGCTGTGAAACGTGAGGCTGCGGGTACGATCCCCGCACTAAAAAAAATTATTTGTTGTTTTTTTGGAACTATGTATTAGAAAGAAAGCTTTTATATTTTGTGACAAGCAAACGCATAATGGAGAATGTTAACAAACATTAAAATAACATGAAATTTTAAAAATACCTGGCACATTTTTACTTTGCAATTAAATTGAATTACAAGCAATTTTACTGCTACTCTTATTAAAATATTGTTTTGAGTAGTACCTACTAAAACCCGACGTATGATTATAATTTACAAAACCTCACGACGTTCTGTCGACCATGAGTTATATATTCATGTGAAGTATTTTATATAATTCGTTTGGGAAAGAGGAAGACAGAAATAGTCGAAAACGACCAGTAGTCAGTGGCATCATGAATGTCGAGTGCATGAATAAACAAAGTGCATAACATAAAATGCTAATTTAATGTTTGCAAGGAGTACACAACAATTGTTACTAGAACTTACATTCACTAGAAAAAAAAATTTATTCGTTTTCTGAATAGTTAAATAACTTCGTCTGCCGTAGGATCGTAACTGCTTTGTTTTTGCGACGACCTCAAAATATTACACTAAGGTCATATTTAGGTAAATGGCGGCTGTAAAACACGTAAAAAGGGTAAAATAAGCAACACGGATTCAGGCAGTGATATAATAACTGGTTTCAAAACTTTGCCAAGTGTTACATGCCCGTAATCGACACTTCACACACTTGCAAGCTACCTATGAACTTAAGGGAAAAAAAGTATTTTGGACACTCAGTTTTTTTTTATTCGATATTGATTGATTCTTTTTTTAAAAACAATATTAAATGGTCTACGCTAAAATTTAAGATGCTAAAACTTACATTTCACGACACAAAACCATCAATATATTATTCAGAGCAAAAAAATATGCGTTTTCGTCCTTTAACATGACGATTCCCTAAAAAAGACTTTAAAACAATTAATGTTTCTTTTTAACAATATTTATGCGGCTAAAATTATGATAATAAGAATGATCATTTTGTTTTGTATTTTGTAAGTCCTCATCCAACTAAATAACGTTAGAAATACATTTATGCACTTGCCATTAACTTGCCAAAAATATGTTTAATACTGTTGCTATGTTAATAAAATGTCAAGAAGTTGCATATCAATTCAATAATATATTTTCATCATATTATTTGTAACAGACACCTGGAGATACTTAATTTTAAAATTGGAATGAAAACATTTTGTTAGAAAATAATTAATATAATATTATCTGATATATTATGGGTACCTATAGTTACCTACTTTGCAATTCTCTACTACCCTAAGGATATCGGAACGCACACAAGGCCATAGACCATAACCGAAATGGGCGATTATCATGGTCTTCAAGACAAAGAGAACAAAAAAAGATAGAGAATTTAAAGCGTTTCCCATTGTACAGGTATGGGTAAAAAAAATAAAAAAATATTAAATTTTCATAAATTTCTGAAATCTCACCTTGGACAAAGTCACTTGTATTATAATATATTCTCGGAATATTTAATATTTCCGTGATATAAGGATACATTAAAAGGTCACAAATATAAACATACACGTTAAATAGTAATAATATTCAAGTAATTTTAACTTTAAACGGCTCACTTTGAGCAAAGGTCTTCCCCCAAGGCCTTACTGAAATCAAGACTCAAACGAGGTAAGTATTAAAGTAAAACTATTACATTATGTAGAATAATAGATAAACGGCCTTATTTATAGACAGTTAATAAAAATATTTTAGTTATCGAATGTCTTGTCTTCTTCGCTCAAACTAATTTCAAAAGTCGTTCGAAAGGGAAACAATATTCAATGACTAAAATAGGTTTTTAAACCGTCTATGAGTTAGGCCGAAAATATATAGGGTTAATTAAGGCGTGAAAAATAAAAATAATCTTCAGTAGCCCTTTACTATAGTTTAAAAATCCACATTGGAGTCTTAAAAGCCTCGACAAAGCATCTATTAAATAATTAATATTCAACGCAACAGACTTAAAGATAATTAAATACAATAGACACTTAATAATTTTGCAAATTACAGTCAGTATTTCTCACGAGAAATTATTGTTTATATTGTCTATAGCCGGATGTATTCTATTACATTTAAAATAAAAAAATGTGGTTTATGTATGTTTATGCATATTTTTTATTTTTTTATCAGCCCATATACGTCCCACTGCTGGGCACGGGCCTACTCTACAATCGAGAGAATCGATTGAGAGTGAGTTTATGAGTTTATTGAGTTTATGCATATTTACTAACAAATAAATTTTCCATAGCAGAAATAAATGCTTTTAATAAAAGACTGATTTTACTAAAAAAAACCTTAGTCTTTTTCATAGGGTTATAGCCTTACCTACTCTTTTACTGATGCCGTTTGAATGATCTATGAATGGCAACAGTCGGCTTTTTCAGGATTTAAGTTTAAACCTTCTTGCTCCTAGTCATAACGTCAATTTTAGTTCATTAGATATTAGGTCAATTCGCATTTCATTTGGTATATGATTTGGTATCATGAAGTGCAATCTTCCTATCAAAAACGCAATTTCTCATAAAACATTGCGTAACAATAATTTAGAAAAGCCATTATTTAAAAACAACCTATAATTATTAATTGAACAACATATTATATTCTCAAAGCGTGGGCGATTGTGATCGATCGTTTACGAAGACATTAATTTTTTGCGGAACATTTTACCTTCACTTTTATGTTTTCAAATATCCTCTCTTGCTCAAGAACCAGTTGTGTAATATTTTTGGAAATATATTTTTGTATTCTTTTGTTCAATAAAGTAACGTGTAATTTTGTGAGAAATCGCATTATTTGTATTTGTATTTTGGAACATTTATGTTCGTTTGTTTTATTTCAAAATTCGATTGCATTGTTGGAAATTCTCACAAATATTCCTTTATGTTGCTAACCAGTAATCGCCTAATTAGTGTAATGTGCCACAACTAATTAAATACCAAAAACTTTTTGGCCCAAATATTTGACTGATTACTTATTACGACTATTGTACTTACAAAGACTACTTAATATGTAACGAAAGACATTCATTAATGATTAAGTTACATCTTGCGAAATTGCACAACCCCTGAAAACAAGTTTGTTCGTATGTCCTACATACAAACATTAACATTATCTAAAACAGCTTATTTAACATGTGTCATAAACTACGACCAATGATACTGATGTATGAATGGCTTTGTGTGCAAGATCCTGATTTGATTAAAATCAAAATATCGAATTATTATTTACGCCTGTCTAATTGTAACACTTAGAGACATTTTTAGGCTTAATTAGTTAGTACAGGTTTCTTCTTTAAGTCCATACCTACTAAGGCTGTAATTAGATACGGATCTATTCAATCTAACGGTTTCGTAGATTTCCGCGAATGTTACACATTGAAATAAAACATATACATTTTTATATAAAATAAATGACGTCACTAACGCAATTACGTCTATATCCGATACAAAATCAATTCCTATTCCGTTTATTAGTTGCAGTTTTCCCTCAAAGCACACGTGAGTCTGAAAATTCCGGGAAATGGGTACAGCGTGAGGACACTGCACGTTGTTCTAAACAATAGTAAAGTCGTGACACCGAACAACCCGGCAATTGAAAACAATTACGGCAAAACTTTAACGATTACTACAAACTCTACGAAAATTGGTCTTTAACGAGAACTTTGCGGGGATTGAATTTTGCAATAAAATCTTTTATGAACAAATTGCATTGGTAAACAAAAAAATAAAATAATGTTATGGGCAATTCCAGCGAAGTAAATTACTTTATAGTTGTTTTTTTCATTGTTATTAGAATATAAAAACAAGCTTAATGAAAAAAACATTTAACGCAAATGCAGTCCTCATATTTTCAATAACATTATACTTTCTCCCAAATAACGAAGCTCTTACTGGCTTAAAAGTGACAATAATCAAGCAAATTCTTTAATATTGTAAGAATATACTACAAAGTAATACAATATTAAATAAGGAAAAATCATAATCAAAATATTCTTTTTTCAATAGTCTTTCACAAGATCTATTGAATGGTAAGGTATTTCACCAAAACAAGATAGGTTATATCATTTATGTCTTTATTTTCAGTCGCCGCATCAGCTTAAGCAGAAAAGTATCGAGATGTGAAACTCAACAACTGCCAAGGTATTGTTTAAATTTAATATATTTTCAAACAATAAGCTATTAATCTCACTTTGTGGGCGTTAGCATTTTTGGTAATATTTATTACATCCACCCAGATACAGATTACCGATCATTTTACGCATAGTATAAAGCTTAGTAACAACTTAGGTAATCATATTGTATTAATGAAACAGCGCATATCGCGTTTCAAGTAGGCTGACTATTATAACTCTGTCCTCACAGCTTAAGAGCAGCTTAAGTCAGCAGTAGGCAGACTAAGGTCTCAACGGTTAAAATCAGGATGAGTTGTAAAATAATCGATAATAACATCACCATACAAAACGTTGAGTTATTACTAAGGCAGTGTATAATCTACCTGAAATCAGTTAATTAGAATAAAAAAGTCATTTATTATTTCGCACTTAATTTGCAAATTGACACATTAAGCCAAATAACAATGTTGTGTAAACAACTTTCATTGAATATTCAAGGTGAAAAAATAGCAGCACTAATTACGAGATAATAAAACTTTGGATTAACGTTATATTGAAGTTATCATAAATCTATGATTTCATTATAATAGAGACAAGATTTTAGCGGTGGACGAGCTTGTGAAACCATATAACTAGAATTCTTTTGCGGTCGATGATGATATTTTATGGCTAGTAATATATTATATCGTAACAATTCGGCTGAAATGCATCGAGAGCCACTCAGACTCCAATATTACTATCAATTTTTTTTGGAGAACAATAGACCGTTACACTTACTAATCTTGTTCTTGAATTGAAATGTAAATTGATATAAAACTAACGACACAGAATGAATGTTGTAAAATGGATCAGCCGTGTACACGACGCGAACAAGGGCCAAGTAAATTGAACTTTTGCCGTTGACTTTGACATGTTCGATCATTAGGAGCTTGCATTACGTCATATGGCATGCAAACAGGGCCGGCGTTAAGGTAGGGCGCGGTTGGGCGACGGCACTAGGGCGCCAGTGCCAAAAGGGCGCTGAATGCCAGGATTTACTGTAACCTGGAGTTTATTATCTATGATTTACTGTTTTTCGCTTGGATTTCAATACTACTTATAGGGTGCCATAGTAATCTCGCCCAGACTGCAAAGCCCCATTTAGACGGGAAAAGTTTCTCGCGCCGAGAATCGTATGCTATTATCGCATGACAGTTCCGCCATAGATTATCGCGTTCTGACAAATGTTTACACGGTGCAACTTTTCTATGTCCTTACGATAATCGTATCTTCGAGGCGAGAAACTCTCCACGTGTAAATGGGGCTTTAATGCTAAAACCGCTACTGGACCTAGGTTTATTGCATGATCCAAATCTTGTACCTATCTTTTCTTTACAAATTATACTACCCACATAAATAAAGTATTAACAATGGTTTTACCTAAACAGGGAAATGAACCAAGACATCATTTTTTAGTGATTTTTAAGAGGCTGTGTCTTCGAGGAAAATGGTGAGTTTGTTTGCTTCAATGGAATTTTAACTTCCTTATACTGAAATAGGCCGCAAGTTTACATTACGTGTAAACATAACAATCATAACAATGCAAAAATTAGTATTATTACATCTATTTGGTTAGCGTGATCATACACATAGTCATGTGTTGCAAATATGTAGATGTTTTAAATTTGTATTAGCATTCCGTTTGAGGTGCATTTACCATTGTTTTTATTTTTTATTTGGTACTTTATCACTGTTAACAATACCTACAAAACCGCACGTACAGACAAACAGTTTTTGTTAAAATACCGACAATATATCATTAACCCATTCCGATTTACCTAATATGGGAAATACAAGTATCAAACCATCATCTTAAACGCCATATATGCGTTAATTGAATCTTTAAGTGTCTATTGGGAAGTCCAATTAATCACAGACTCGTCGGTTCTAATACATGGTTCGATGAGACTAACTGCCTAGTTAACCTAACATGATTACCTAGCTTATTACAAAATTACAGCTGGCAGCATCAGCACTTACTTTTAGTCCAGAATTTTTGTATTTCTGTTTTTTTATGTTTTTTCTTTGTTGTATAGAGGCAAACGAGCAAACTGGCACCTGGCCGTACCAAGGCCAAATAATTACGACCGCGCATTATTATCTTCAACACTTGCATCGTAGGAGCATTTTCAGCCTTTCTAAATGCTCTCATCTAGAGAAAGGGGAAGAAAAAATGATAGTAGTAGGCAAGATGGTCATGAAAAATCAACTAAGCATAACTCAAAGATAATAACTGGTACTCAATATACTCAACCTTCATAAAATCCAAAGCAAGTTCAAATTAAATGTTTTATTAAATCAATGTATAATTTCATGACCACTTCGTATAAAAATATAGGTTAAGTGCGGTCACATCCTATAATAAATACACCAATAAATTAAATTCAGATAAATTGAATCAGTCGCAAGGATGTCCAAAAAACTGAGACGCAATCAAAAACCGGTATGACGTATAGGATATCTAAACTGCTGATCTAAATTATCCGTTTGAGCAAAACTAGTATTTTAGGTTTCATTGCGGGCTCATTCAGCTATTGGAAACTAGACGAACTAAGAACTAGTTCAATGTGTTATTAAATACTAACTGTACTTCAACCATTCCAATTCGATGTTTACTCGGATAAGTGCAGTTAAAGCAAATATTTCCAGTGTATGAGGAATAAGCAATTAAAAGGCTCTCTCCAGACAACTACATAGATGTGCAGTATGCACTATGCATTACATAAATCTATTAGCTAATTCCCTTGTGTGTGTTTTACTTTATTTGCGTTTCCGAGAAAGTGTTAAAACTCGGATCCCAACAGTGGATAATTTCATTCATAAGTATGGTGTAGTAAGCATGGCAAAGAATAACACGATAAAAAGACAACCAACCGTCATATTCCGAATTTGGCAGTACGTTTTCACGAATCTGTATTCCACTATAGTTTTCGTCTAGAACTTTATTGTTGTATGTTTGATTTACACACTGTATTTTACGTCAGACTATCAACAAATATGCAAGGGCTTAAGGTAACACTTATAAGTGCATGAACTAGTAACAAAACAATGAGAGCATCATTTATGCTGCTGAGCGCACAGGACAAACTTCACACCACGCACTACGCAGAACGCACATAAACGTTAATGATAAGTATTATCTACGTATGTACATTTCAAACGGAAATATTATTCATACTGGGTCGAAACTTTATCATAAAAAACATATAATTCTATTCATTTACTATGTATAACAGTAATAAATATTTTTATAAATACAAGTCAATTATTTATCAATCTTATATTATTCATAATAAATCTTAAAAGGCTATAAAGACGTAAGGATAGATTAAGAAATTTAACGATTTACATTTCGTCTCGTTGTTTTGCGTGTTTTGATGCTATTGGGAGATATTTCACATGAAAAACGTGTTTATTAGTAAATCGCCAATTATATTTGCCCTCGCTAAATTATTTACAAGATGTTCTCTCGAAAATATTTTCAAAATTAAATTCATAGTGAATCCAAGGCCAGCGAGGCAGACGCTTTAGACTAAAAGGGGGAGCCACAGAAAACCGGTCGCATGGAAAAGGAATAAAAACTTGAGGGTCACCGACATACCTCGCTTTTAAGGAACCTTGCATAAAGTCAATTTACGTGGAACTCAATCTCATCCGAATGAAATTGCAATCAAACTGATTGCAGAGCAAAACGCTTAGAGGGAAATAATCTTCAAACTTGTAATTTACCGTCGCTCCTAATGGTACAAGTTAATGTATGAAGTACTAGCTAAAGATAATATTAAATAATAATATTTGACACGGTGTTAGCAGAAATATATTATAAATGTGCACTAATATTTGTATAACGGACATAAACTTTAATACAAGGCTAACATTTTAAATAAATATTTATTTTGTAAAGTAGAATGCATAATTTGCAATATATTCTATTCATGCATTCTTCAAACCTTCAAAAGATATTAATCGCTAATATAAAATGTAATATTGTATATTGCAATAAATTTAATATATTTGATCGACGCGCTCCATTTTTTTCAGATCAATTTCCTTTCTTTTTTCTCTGTTACAATAAAATTCTACGCGAAAAATAAATTACCCTAATTTTATAAACTCATTTCTAAGGTTGTATTTTTAGGATTAATCTTCACAAGCATATAGTACTCCACTGCTAGTCATAGGCCTCTCCAAGTGCATGCCATTAAACATGACCTCTCATATATTTTAAAAACATCAAACCCACAGCACCGATGACGCTGATGCTAAGGGGTTGGCTTGCGGATGTTTTCCTGAGCATATTAAATGAAAAGGAATGTAAATTTAAAATAGCACAGGTCTTACAAAAAAATTGTTACGCCTGGGTGTAAGAACTGACCAATTAGTGTAAAATCCTTCTGTCCTACCCCTCTAAGAGAACTAACACCATGCTAATTACGCTGGGGGAATGTGGGCCGAGAAACGAATAGAAATAGACTAGTAGGCCATAATTAATAGATACGGTGGGCTTAGTAACGCAGACTAATTACTGCTGTCATTTATTTCATAACGTATAAACATAATTATGTTGCATGAAAAACGGTGGCAAGTTCAATGACTACTATGTCGAGTAGAGGACAGTGTGTTTTTGCATTTCGTACATTGTATTATATTGTATCAGCCCATATACGACCCACTGCAGGGCACGGGCCTCCTCTACAATCGGGAGTACGATTGAGAGTGGTTAGGCCATATAGTCCACCACGCTGGCCTAGTGCGGGTTGGCGGACTTTTACATACCATAGAAATTTATACAAATCGCTATGGTATGCAGGTTTCCTCACGATGTTTTCCTTCACCGTTATAGTGCGTGGTGATTGACTATCAATACACACATGACTCCGAAAAGTCAGAGGTGTGTCCTAGGATTTGAACCCGCGACCACCGTGAACATGTAGGTAGCCGCGTCTGGTAGGCTTAGTAACGCGGACTAATTACCGCTGTCATTTATTTCATAACGTATAAACATAATGTTGCATGAAAAACGGTGGCAAGTTCAATGACTACTATGTCGGGTAGAAGACAGTGTTTTTTGCATTTCGTACATAAACAACACTTGTAAAATATATTTTATCTATACATACAGGGTATATCAAGAATGCGACCGAATACGAAGCCTTGTTGTAGTGTTAGTGATTACAGACACAATGCAACTAAAAATTTCTAAAAGCGACAGGTAATTTTTGTAATTTTTTTGAATATCATCGTATTTAATGGTAAATCCCTAGTTTTTGCTATTGTTATAATTTAAACCCTTGCGTACTATTGCGTCTTTATAAAAAAGGTGTACTTTATTCTTTTGGGAAACCGATGTATTTAATATCCAAATACGACGAAAAGTAAAAAATTACAACAAAAATATTGTGGCTTTTTTTTGCGAAATTTTTAGTCGCATTGTATCTGAAGTCGCTAATACTACCACCTGGCTTCGTTATCGGTAGCAGTCTGGATATACCCTGTATAATCAGTAATAAAAGTACATTTTATCAGGTACTAGAATTATTGTAAACTTTGTAACATAATTATCGATGGTACCTCATACAAAGTAAATTCAGAAGTACTCTGGACCGACGAGTACATAAAGAGGTTTATGAAAGTGGAAGAAACGAAAGTAGTATTTCAGAATCAGGCAAAGTGGAGATCCATAGTCTCTGCCTGCCCTATGGGATGTAGGCGTGACGTTCACGTACGTAGTAATAGATATACTCAATACTGAACATACAGGAAGCATACTTTTCCATATAGACCTTTTCGTGTGACCTTTATAAGTTCATTTGTTCAACAAACATGTAATGGTTTAAATAAATTTCAAATATTTATTTAAATTAAAACCCGGTATATGAGCTCCATTATACACACTTTGTCATGACATACATATAGTAATTCCTACTCACATAGGTACCATTATAAAGTTTACCTACCTAGCTCCTATATCTACATTTATTACAAGGTATTATCACAGGACTATACATCCTATTGGCAATAGAAAGTACACATATTGTTAAAAATAAACAATAGAAGTTATATATCAAATAACCAAAAGGGGGAATTATACAATGAGTGGTACCTACATCATGATACGTAAAATTACTCGTAACCACAGCAGAGAAATGCAAACACATCTGTTTGTGGTTAATGTGCTTCCTGGAACGATGTGCCTCGTGTTACTTAACAAACCATGATACGGTGCGCAGATGGCAAACATTTTTATATAAAAAACTTGTTCAAGGAGAGGTACCCAAATTATTAGTAGTTTATCATTGCCGACTTTTTATAAACCATTCATAATTAACATCTGTATCTGTATCAGCCTGTATACGTCCCACTGCATGGACGACCCTACAATCGAGAGTACGATTGAGAAGGTTTAGGCCATATTATAGTCATAGGCCATATAATATACTTACATTTAGTTATATTAAAATTAACAACAAGAAATAATATTTATCTTTGCGGGGCTAGAATTCGAACTTTGACTTAAACGAAGTAGTTTAATTCTGCAGTAAACTTGAACCTTTACCACGGATATAAGCCTTGGTGGCCTTTAGCCTCTATGCCTGTACGCAAGCAGGGTATCCAAGTACGTCATTTGTCGCACACGCGCCAATGTTTCACTACCACTGAAATAATATAATATGTACATACATTTGTCATAATAACAATGTATCATATTGAAATACTTAAAAGCCCTGCGCAATAATTAAAGTTCTGCATCTCTGAATAATAAATAATAAATATGCAGATTGTTATTCCTCAGTATGATTCAATTATGCATTATTCACGCATTATTGACAGCCTCCGTGGCGCAGTTGGGACGGCGCCCGCTGTGAAACGAGAGGCTGAGGATTCGATCTCCGCACCGAGACAAATGTTTGTGTGAACCACAAGTGTTTGTTTCTGGTATGGGTATTTGCGAGACCGAAGAGTCTCTCCTAGTCCCTGATACCCTAGTTGTGGGGTCAAAACTATGTATGTGACTGTTGGGTATATTTATTTATTTATAAATAATTTATAGGTACATCAATTGACTTTTGATGCAATGTATAAACTATACGTTTTCGCATGCTTTTGAATTTAGAAATAAATGATTTCGACTCTCCATCGAAACAAAACCATAGACAAAATGAAGACGTAAAAATTAAAAAATATTTTACTGAAAACCTCGGATAAAAAGACTTTTACATCTTACATGAAGACTAAAAAATAAATAGACTATCAATTACAGATAATGTTCGAGTGAGAATTAATTTTATCTAGCGCGGCTAAAGTAGCCAACACAAACAGTGTTTTGCACTTGAAATTAAGTGAGCTGATAAGTAGGATAAACTGGTCAATGAAATTGTACAAACAAAACTAGAAGATAACACTAAACACAATAGGTTACTGGACGATATGTTTACTAAACACCACAGATCTAACTCCTGAGTCATCGTTACTCGCCCACACACTGCAACATAATATTGCAGCGGTAAATTATTACTAAACTTATATTAAAATCAAATAATATTTTAATATTAACTTGTATATTCTATTTATTGCATTGTGGTGAAATGCTTCATATGCATATATGAAGATTTATATACGAGTAATTATGTAATTAACTGAGGCTGATTATGTACTACTAATATTTTACTAATAATGTTATGTTAAAACGCTTTTAAGTAAATACATATCCCTTTATCGTAAGCTTTTTTCAGCACTGCCATTTGCCATCTCGTAAGCGGTGTTACGAGTACTGTGTATGTCGGCCACGTACTACGAGTATACATGCTGACGTATGGTCGGACTACAAAGTATCGCGTCACTAGATAAGTTATAATTTGTGTACATACATGATCAATGTTTCCTGACATGTACAAATATTTCGCTTCGAATAAAAATGCACGATATAAGTTTTTTTTAAATAGTTTTATCTCAGACAGGCAAGTCGTAAAATTACGAATAATAGCCAATATCTGTATTATTTTAAAATCTTACAAACTCCGATGATCATAACGAAACACAATCTTTGATAAAAATTAAATTTTATTTCCGACACTAGCCAGCAACGTATTTTTAGTAATAAAATATAAATTTAAACATCATGTAATATTTTTTTTATAAACGATGTCATAACAATACACCTATAAAAATATTAATTACTCTAACAAATAACTTTTATGCGCGAATTCTAATTGTAAATATTATTATTATTTTTAATTTCAAATTTCGAATGAGAAAGGTATCAGTGGATGGCGGACTACGCGGCCAAATGATCGGTCGAGTGGCCGTCGTCAAGGTCGCCGGCTGCCAATGCTACACACGCCAATGATTCTATATCATTTTTTTAAATAATTAATATGCTCGGGAATTGATTTCAATTATTTTGACAATTATATCGCGGATATTAATATCCGTATATTTTAAAGAAGTATCTAGTTTTCAAAAATGCATTACGCTTCAAAGGAGCGAATACAATGGTAAATATTTGAACGTCTCCGTGAAACATTTAACGTGGTAATTTGTGAATAAAAGTTTTATGAACAATGGCATTCAATTGTTACAAGCCTAAATTAAAATTATTTATTGTTCCAAATTAATTCTTTTTGGGTGCCATATCTTATTATAATATGTCATGACGTGTGTTCGAAACCAGTTTCAATAAAAAATGGGTACGTATATTTTGTTTATGTTTTCGAACATCATTTATGGATATGGAAATACATAATTATTGATGACTATACATTCCGCACAAATTAAAACAAAAATTTTAAGGACTTGACCCATAAGATGTGAGTCTCTACAATGTGAATCAAAAATCAATGTCGTAGTCATTTGACATTGGTTTTATACAAATGCTAAAATGTTATCAAAACAAAAATATTAACATTAACAAAAATATTGGCAATAAAAGTATATATACTACGTACCATATCGTACTGAGAGTTCACAACAATGAAATGTATGTCATATCGAAATTATTTATATATATTATCTGGCTATCGTTATCAACACGTGAGTTATATCTACGTAGGTCAGATTAAGAAGGATCGTCTTGATTTTTAAATTTGAATTTTTGTATTATTATTATGTAAGTCAGTGCATATTATTGATATAAAATCATTTTATAGTTCTGTCCATATCCGTCCCATTGCAGGGCACGGGCCTCCTCTACAATCAAGAGTACGATTGAAAGGGGTTAGGCCATATAGTCCACCACGCTGGCTTAGTGCGGGTTGGCGGACTTTACATACCGCAGATATTCTTTAAAATCGCTGCGGTATGCAGATTTCCTCGCGATGTTTTCCTTCACAGCTATAGTGCGTCGTGATCGACTATCAATACACATATAACTCCAAAAAGTCAGATGTATGTTCTGGGATTAGAACCCGCGACCACCGTGAATAAGCTGGCAGTCGCGTCTGGTCCGTTGCCGTCAGGCCACCACGCACTTAATCGTATGTATCAAACTGTATGTATAATATAAAATAACAATAACATTTAAATTAAAATTATTTGACAAAAAATATTTAGCAAAAAAAAACATAAATTCTCGCATAATTTATAATTAACCTTATTTATTAATAATAAAATAATTTGTATTCTTAATTTAAAAAACATAAAATATCTCACCCTGCAAAATTTGAAAAAGGAACACGTGTTAGGCGCGCGCGCACGGTCGCAAGGCACGCGGCAAACTGGTCGGAGCGATCCCGCGCCGTGATTCTTGAACCTGAGTCCTAAACCAAAGGCTATCCATTCGGATTATTTAAATTCCACTCTTGTTTCGTTACATATTCAAGTAATCGCGGATTATTCGCATTTTAAGTCGCTGTGACGTTACATTGCTGTGAAAATGAAGGACGTTTTTATCGCGCAATGGGACAGATGTACAGAAGAGTCAAGTATGTATTGATGGTCAAATATAACACATTTTAACGGTGAAGGAAAACATCGTGAAGAAACATGCATGCTGTAGACATCGTAACAAGATATTGTATGGTATGTGAAGACCGGCAACCCGCACTAAGCGGGCATGGTGGAATATGGCCTAATCCCTATCAATCGAACTATTGATTGTTGACACGTCCCGTGGACGGTACACAGCAGGTACCGACTATGGGCTAATACAATGCAGTGAGTCCAATTTCAATAATGTTAATATCAACCCATACATCCCACAGCTGGGCAAGGGTTTCCTTTTCGATTGAGAGGGATTCAGACCTTATATTATCAAATTAATCTATTGTGGGTTAATGGACTTTAATTTTTTGTGAAGATGTCTCAAAAATGCAATTACGTCACGTTAAATACATTAAAATAATCAAATGTATATTTCTAAAAGGCATATTATTTTTTTGTGCAACACAACCCTCTACGAAATTCGCAGGCGGCTCTCACTCGGCCTTTACTTTATGAAGGAAGTTGGTCATTTTTTTATTTTCAAAGCAATTTAGTTTTTATAAAGTAAACTCATTTTAATTATGTTATCCTTGTATCTTTCATACATACATACATAATCGTCACGCCTGTATACTACTTTCGCTTCATCCACATTCATCAATCTCTTCATGCATGCTCATCGGTTCAGGGTACTTTTGACCTGGCCCTTGTTGAGGATATCACCGATTTGGATGGTGTAGGTTCGGTGAGGTCGACCCCTACCGACTCTTCCATTCACACTCGCCTTGTATATTTGTTTAGTTAGTCTCCTTTCATCCATCCACTGTACATGACCAAACCATCGTAGCATTCCTTTGTCAATTCTCGTCACTTTCATTTCACGGAATAAATTAAATAGCTTTCAATACTTATACTATCAACTATATGTTTATAGACATTATTTTTTCATGTGTTTCTGACATTATTTTTTGAGCGGTTCGTGCCTTTTTTGAAGAGGCGGAAGTTCCTCTTCCGGGTGAAGTCGAAATGGGTATGACTACTGCCCGTTTTATCCAACGCGCTATATCCCGGTCAAGCTGAGTTCCTACAATTCCTACACCAGGAATCACCATACCTACTAACGATACTGGGTACTGTCACGCTCATTATAGACGACATGGGATATCCCAGGACGAGGCCTGCGATTTAGTTTTTCACGTCTATATCTTGCACATGCTCTCAGTCTATACTAGGATAAGTGAACTAAAACTGGTCAGCATTGCGATGGGCCGGCAACGCATCCATAGTCCAAGCGTTGTGGATGTTCATGGGCGGCAGTGTTTATTTACCATCAGGTGACCTGTTTGCTCGTTTGCCGGACATACGAGTATGCTATAAAAAAATTCTAACCCCTAAAATCACTTTAAAATAAACATACTACCCCAAAAGCTTAGCATTTCATAAAAACAGTTCTAATTATAAACGTCCTTTTTCATAGACAGTTTTAAAACCTATTTAATGTTTCGTCCCTTTCGAACGGCTTTGGAATTTAGTTTGAGCGAAAAAGACAAAACATTCTTCAACAAAAATAGGACAAAAAAACTGTCTATAAATAAGGCCGATAACGAATAAGTAAGACATAATATGCGCTCATTCATCAATCATACACCAATGTAATATAATCATTAATCAGTCACTTCTATAAAGACCTTTAATTACCTACTTACATTGTCGTCTTAAACTCAGCTGAGGCAAACTTTGCTTTCCTCCGCGTCCTGAACTTTAATCAGTTTTAACTGTAATTAAAACTTGTGCTGAGTTCATTTAAAATCCTTTTCCTTGCACAATTTTGAAACGTAAAATAGGGCAACCTCCGCTGGTTTAGTCCAGTAAGGAATAATTAACATAATATTAATGAATAATAAAACATAATACCTCGGTAGCGTAGTTGTACGACGGTACGGTGACAACGCTGAGATCTTATGTTCGAATCTCGGGTCGGGTAGTGATATTGGATTTTTTTATTCATTATTTGCCCGGAGTCCGGAATCTGAGCCCGATATGGCGGCAGGCACACCTCCTATCAGATCGTGGGACGGAATACACAAGGCCAAACGTGGTTGTTCTGGTTAATTCCAGGAGAACCTTTGCCTACCCTTCTGAGAAAAAGACGTGAGTTTATGTTTGTATGTATGTATGAATAAATATTTCACCAAACAGTCGCCTAACCCAGACTACAAATAACGATACAAGTGTTGTACGGACTGCCATGGGTATCAGAAACAACATGAGACGTTGGGTTTCATGAAACTCGGATCTGAAACAAATACTTGTGGATCACACAAACATGTTGGTAGGTCCCTCATATGTGGGAGGCTACCTGAATAGTTACTATCGCAATATCTATTTCTCCCGCCAAACAGCAGTGTAAATGCACTATTATGTTCCGGTTTGAAGAACATAGCTAGAGTAACAACTGGACATAATGAGACTTAACATCGTATGTCTCAGGATACTCGTAGCGAGGGCAGTGGAATGCCAAGCATTGCTTTGTAATTCATGATGTTGTTTGGTTTTGCTATTGTCCATGAGTGTACATATTGCTTACCATCAGGCGAATGACAAGCTCGTCTTGCCATTCATCGCAATAAAAAATAATGTCGTTGTGCGAAGATCGTACTAGCGGCGTCTCGTTTTGCAGCCGGCATCCTAAACAACTGCGCCACTGCAGTATGGTATTGATATGAAAATATTAGGCAACCAAACTAAAATGAATTTGGAAATAGTGGTGTGATTGTCTACTGGCCGAAAACGCTAAAAGTAATTAAACTGGTCTACAGTACAGGTGTCTAGTGTGCAATTCTTATATTTTTTAATGTCAAACCACCGAATAAATTACCTAGGAAATCTAAAAATAAATTACCAGTTTCTTTACATCCAATATTTCGCGCGTAAATCTACAATATTTGCAATTTAAAATTAAGGTTTTTAAGTCAAAACCTTTCTTAGTATTTATATATTTTTTTTGGGAGATAACCATTAACCTAATTGTTTAAGCATCCAATTTTGGTTTTCATCACACACCACGCTTGGCAGGCAGTGTTGAAGCATGACGCTGCTGTCTCCCATTGGGCTCCGTCATCTTTCTAGTGGTTATCTCTCAATCAAGGACAAGCTCATAGGTGACGTCATGATGGCTGCAGGAAGTCGCTGATACACCCCGCTTTCAACAGGTTGTTGTGGATATTATTGGTGGTAGCCTATTATGTTATATTATATATTATATTATATTTCTGGCTGATGAAGAAGATGCAAAATGATGTAATATACACCAACAAGGTTTCGACGTTAACTTATTTAATCTGTATTTTTATATTTTCTGCCTTATTCATACAGTTTTAAAACCTATTTTAGCTATCAGATGTTTTGTCCCTTTCGAACGACTTTTGAGTTCAGTTTGAGCGAAGAAGACAAGAAAATCAAAAACTAAAATAGGTTTAAAAACTGTCTATGAATAAAGCTGTTTGAGTGCTGCTTTTAGGACGTATTTTTAATTTTAGCATCTGCCTACTATAACAACATTGTAACTATTACTATGGCCGAGTCTATTTGGTTTGTGAACACTGCATTATCCAATTAAAATAATTCTCGTAATTTTGTCATTACTTGCCATATGCCAATAACAGACGCCATCAAGCCGCAACAATGACACCTGGCATTCCGACACTCTTCAAAGGTAAATGACTTTTGATAATCCCCTACTCAAGGCCAGAGACTGTCGGAGTTTGTTTAAGTACTGCGAATTTAGCATTGTCGTGTTAATAGCAGACCTGACCTGTACTGGAATATCTTGCATTACTAAGTGCCTATGCATCATTACCATTTTGTATTATTTTATCTGATATCTTAAGAATATAGTAAGTTGTGGTTATCACACCTAATTTATATTGGCTCAGAAACAACTCGCTAAACCTCGGAAGGTTTTGAGGCAATATTTTCAGAAGATACTCCTTACGATATGGCCGAACGAGCGAGCAGGTCACCTGATGGTAAGTGAGCACTGACGCCCATGAACATCCACAACGCTTCGATCATGGATATATTGCCGGCCCATCAGATCGGGAGGGGACCGGGAAAGAAAAAGTATGGGTATTTTTTTGTGTCAAGAGGAAAAGCTGTAAAGCTACCATTTCGGTACCCCGGAGGAGGCGAAAGGGGTATGTCAGTTTCGCTGGCCTACCAACCCGGCACGGATATTGTATCTGAGACGGGTCCCTAACAAGAACCTACGCTAGCAAGAGGAAAGGGGTATTAGGCATCCGGCAGTCTCACTCTCCGAACGAAACGTGAAAGCAAAGCTGTCGTTTTACGTCGATCTCCCGTGAGGCAGTGGTACCACCCCGGACGAGCCTGCCCATTCATGCTGAGTCATGGCTGACAACAGCGTGGCTCTACCACTTTTAAAAAACTTGTGCAGGTTTGCGCCATCCCGATGCTCAAGATATCCAAAGGTAAGACCGACTTGGTCAGCAAAGCTCCTTTGCCTTACACACTCTTAACCAAGTTGCTGATTAAAAAATAAATACACTCAACACTCGCATACATAGTCCTGATTCCGCACTAAGATCGAGTCTCGCGTCGTAGGTATCAGGAACTACAAGAGACTTTTCGGTCTCACAAACATCCAGACCCGAAACAAATACCTGTGGTTCAGACAAGTACTTGTTTCGGTGCGGGGATCGAATCCGCAGCCTTACGTTTCACAGCCGGCGTCTAACCAACTGCGCCACGGAAACTGTCAAATGATATCTTAATTAATGTTTTTTTGCGCAGTCTAACTTCTGAGACATCTCGCTAATATCAAGGTTCACAATTTTTGTAATAATAAAAAATACATATAAATTAAATTACAACAAAACACTAGTGTATAAACTATACATAGACACTATATTTGAACCCACCGTAGGTCGCACCCTGTAAAAGTAGTTGTTAGGTCGGAAAAAAATGAATCCTGTAAGGTATTTTTCAATAGTCCGTTTCAAGACCATGTAAGTCGGACAAAAAATATGCAAACTCTTCCTCTCCACAATATTAGCATGGATTGCATTATGCATACTAAATCACCGCCGTCGTAACGTGGGAACATGACAAAAAAGAATTAATACCTAGGAGGTAACACACTAACTGGTATCTTACTTACGTAACTTTTCAAAATAGCCGTCTATCTTTTAAAAAATGTAAGCTATTATTTTATATGACACACAAATCGATTACAATCTGCGTGATGTATCGGCGACCTATAGAGCACCACGCCCAAAATGCAAATCCTCATCTCAATGCCGTGATTATTTTTGCACGATATAATCTTTTGCGCAGTGTCTCAAAATTGTTACGAAATGTATCGTTGTGTAAGCTCAGTCCTTAATAACAATTGGAAACACGATCGTGCCCATTACCTAATTATGCGAGATATTCCAAAACAAAGAACAATAGCTAATGATCGATTTCGATTGTGGACGTACTGAATGCATAATGCGTATTGTCAATCAAACCTTTAATGAGAAAAATAAGTACTTTGGGGGAATTATACCGACGAATATCAGATATATTGCCAGCTTGCGTGGCCCATGGTTTAGAGCCAGCTAAGGCACTAGAAGCCGCAGGTTCGTATCAAGAATCAAGAAATACTTTTACGTTACGTGGATGTCTACTTTGCACCGCTGCTTACCCTTTCTGGGAAAAAGGCGTGATGTTTATGTATGTTTTATGTACGCATTGACGAAATCGTAACTAATAGAATGTCGAATAAAGAAACATTTCCATTAAGTCACGGTTTTGTTCCGTTATAATCGATTCATCCAAGCAATATATTATTGATGGGTATAATTCTCTGAACTTTTACAATTTTTTGGAATACCAATCTTTATTTACATAACAGAGGTTAGTTCCAGTTAAATTGTTCAATATGCTTGTTTATTTGTGGTTTATGATGTAAAATAAATAATATTGGAACGAAGTTGACGATATTTACGGACATCTCAGACTTAACAAGTTATTGGTAGGAGGTTCTTTATTCTTGAATATAGACTACTTATTTAGGATCAGCTAGTGTCCCTAAGATACTGGTCGAGCTCCAGGGCTCAGTGCCAATATCTCGAAGACTTAAGAAATTACTGGTAGGAGGTACTTTATTCGTGAAAATACTTATATAGACTATTTAAGACAAGCTAGTGTCCCTAAGAGACTAGCCGAGCTCCTGGGCTCGGTGCCAATCTTTTGCCTGTCACAGTTGCTCCTGGCTAACAGTAGTTGCAGTGGTGGCTGTGTGGGCGGGAAAGTCTCTAGTATGTCTTTCTATTTAAGCCTGACAGGTTCCGTGGCGCAGTTGGTTGGACGCCGGCTGTGAAACGAGAGGCCGCAGATTCGATCCCCGCATCGAAATAAATGCTTATGAATCACAAGTATTTGTTTCGAGTCTGGGTGTTGTGAGACCGAAAAGTCTCTAATAGTTCCTGATACCCACAACACAAGACTCCATCTTAGTGTGGGGTCAGGATATATGTGACTGTTGGGTGTACTTGTTTATTTAAGCATTATGCATTCACAGTATATGTAAGCAAAAGTAATTATACGAAAATAAGGTTAATGTATCATGCGTCGAGTAAGGAGGTAATATCGTCTGTATATTGCACTTGCGCTTGGACCAGTTTTACATTATTATAAATTGAATTATCCGGCTTAAATACATTGTGACCGCTAATTATATGAGCGGTAATTACAACTCGCCGAAATATTTAATTAGCAACTGCAAATAAATGTTATTTCAATATTACAAAACCTACCAGATAAGCATTTCTTGAGCCTTCACAGGCAGTGTACCATATAAGCGCTGCAATTTTAGGAGATATAACAATATATACACCTGTATCTTTACAGATGTTATATGGGTCAAAGATCATATAAAAACATATTATCTCTATAATAAGTCAAAACAGGATTATAGCGGGCTAACATAAGTCTTTTGATTACATAATCGTGTATCTTCAGGACTCTGACTATATAAAGAGAACTACGCTGACATCTCACTTTCAAGAAAACTGGAACCACCCAGTTTTGTCGAAATTCAGTATTTTTTAAAACATTCTATAAACATAATTTGCTTTGAAATTGTGACGTACCTAACTCAAAACATAGAGTGGTAGAGCCGCACTGCAACCAGGTCACTGCAGAATGGGCCTCCTCGACCTATGTGACACCCTTCTGAAAAGACAATTACTTCTACTAATTCTATACTAGAGAATTTTATATTTACTTATACCAAAATATCGCCCCAAATAAGTAAGTTAAAACTGAAAGGGTTTGCCGAAGTCGAAGAGCCGATAGCCGTAGAAGTGATTAAGGCAAGCGCAGCGTGGGACGCCACTGCTCGATGCAGCCACGATATGCAAACACAACAGCGGCAATGCTTTATAAAACGAAGGACAGGATCCAAGGGTGTGGCTTCAAATATAAAATACCATCACGTTCAATCAACAAAGGAAAGGATACCTCAAATAAAGGAAAATAATTTACGAACGAGATTCTCATCTTAAATTTTGACAAGGATTATAGATGTATTGGTCCAAAAATTAGGTAGAAGATTTAATACAAGCCCTACTTGATCTAAAAGTAGGATTACACTGGTAACATAAGTTTAGAATGCCGGTAATAGCGGCATACCCCTTCCATTCTCTTACGAGTAATGAAACGGAAGCTTAAAACGCACCAAACTTACCATAAATTGTTTTCTACAGGTCACTGTGGAAGACTATGACGTAAGTTTTGTTGGAAGACTATGACGTGCGTTATATGTACATCTTGTGACTAAGGTGATTATGACATTTGCCGTCTTTTTAACCGACTTCAAAAAAGGAGGCGGTTCTCAATTCGTCGGAATCTTTTTTTATGTATGTTGACCCTTTAGTTGAATATTCTTGTTTTTGTTTTTCTTTGTTCGTTTTCCCAGTAGGTCCCATAAACTGGTTAAGATTTGATGAATATCTTCGGATCTGGAGAGTAAAACTCCTCAAAATTGAGTAGGAATCCAATGGTTCTTTTTGCATTAGGTTTAATATAATTGCTCAAGTAATCATTATTACACTTATTTATTACTTTGCAAACCGCGCTGCAAGGCAAATATTGAAAGCCTAGCTTATTGATGTAGGTATTACGCTTCTAGACTAAATAAAAAAGTTACAAAATAACTAGAACACATAAAAATTAATTGCATGCAAATTGTAAGATAGAGAACGTATTTATAGATCCTGTCTAGATTTCAGCTTTCACATTATCTTAACTGTTTAAGAGCGGATCAAGGCAGTTTGCTGGGAACCTTCTGAACAGCTTCTTAAGGTTGTATTAACAATCATGTCTAAATATAACAGTGGCTATAAAATTTACGAGTTTTGAAAGTACCTTGCTGTAAATCTGAAAGGACCTACTTGAACGGGGGGCACCACTAAGGATTAATAAGATAGTATATACATATAGGTAAGAAATGTAATTATGTATATAGATAAGGTTGCAGGAAGTAGCTGGATGCAGGCCGCTTCCAACAGGTCGATGTAGAGATCCTTGGGTAAGGCCTATGTTCAGCAGTGGACTTCCTTTAGTTGAAGATAGAGAGAAAGTAGAGATTTGCATAATTATTCCTACGTCTCAATTTGTCATTTGCGCTAATAATCTAATAACTAATTTAAATGATATTACAAAACTTAACCTTTTTATGTTAAAATTCCGCACGTGAATACTGTTTTACATAATGCTACAATCATTAGATAAAAGCTGTTTTTTACCCAAATCTGTATTATTATTTTTATAAGCCTGTTAAGTAGTAATTATTATTCAGATCAATAAAATAAACTACCTCGGTGCTGTAGTTGTGCTACGGTATGATTACAAAACTGAGGTCTCGGGTTCGAATCCCGGGTCGGGGAAAAGTGATATTGGATTTTTCTATTAATTATCAGCACGGAATCAGTAAATTGTGCTGCACGTGTGTATGTGACGGAACAGATAAGGCGAAACGTGGGTGTCCTGGTGGCACCTCTGCCTACCCCTTCAGGGCAGTTTGTAATAAAAATTTTAAATTATGTATGTAATAAAATAAAACGTCACGTTGTGAAAAACAAAGATTTTCGATGTTTTCTTTTTGTGTCCCAAGGTCAATAAAGATGCATGTGACTGTGCATGTGACATTTGTGTTCTACTTCGAATCTCGTATCATACCTAAAATAAACCGCACGTGATTAGTTTGTAAAGTATAAAAATGGTATTTTTACGTCTTTTAAAAATGGTTTTGATTTCGATGAATAGTGACTACATCTAGTTTCGCACAAAATTTCACAACAAACTATTAAAGAACTAGTACCTGATTGTCAGCCAAATACAATAATATGTTTATCAATCAATAAATAAACATTCCTAAAGCCCCATTTACACGGCGATAATTTCTCGCGGCGAGAATCGTATGCGATTATCGCATGACATAACCGTCATAGATTATCATGTTCTGACAAATGTTTACACAATGCAACTTTTTATATCCTTACGATAATCGTATCTTTGAGACGAGAAACTCTCCCCGTGTAAATGGGGCTTAATAATCCGCCCTCACAGTCATCACTGATTCAAGTCCAGTGTTGTGGGTATCAGGAACTATGAGAAACATTTAAGTCCCACAGCCCCCTACCTAAATTAATTACCTAATTGCCTGATTCCTGAGCTATACGAATACGTCATAGCCCAAGAATCAAACCCACGCCATGTCGTCTACAGCCGTCATCTTATCCAACAGGAGATCAAATTAAATTGCATAATTCATAATGACAATTTTCTATTGCATACATTTGCCACTCAAGGAAAGATTGTATGACGTAAATTCCTTTAATTCCACGTGTGTTTGTAAATGAAAATTGTTCACAGTTATTTTCATTATTAATACAAAAGATATAATTAGATAAAAGATGATTGTTTGGTATAAACGCGTCTTATCCTTTGTTTGTTTAATTTGATAATTATCTTGGTGCCTCCGTCCTATTTGCTTCATAAAAGTGGTGAAGGATAACAAAAGGTGACTCAAAATGAACGCCATTCTTAATCATAATTAAATGTTTTGTTGTACTATTTTTGTAACACAGCTCATAACTCTAATGGAATAAAAGCATTTGAAGTATTGTATTTATTATAGTACCTACATATAATATGCATCTTATATAAACCCATTTTGAATCGGCGGGGTGGACTAATGTCTGCTCTGTGGCAAGGGGGCGTTTAAAATTCCACCACGGCATCCCCTGCCTGTCGTAGAAGGCAACTAAAGGGGGCTTTTGGGATAACTGGGTGCACTTGGGGCGCGCCCTCACTGATAGTGATCCCAAGGCGGCCGCCTGAAAAAGCAAATAAGGGCGCGTACACACCCTCTCTTACTAGGACGGGCGAGACCTGTCTCTGAAGAGCACAAAGTGGCTACGGAATAATACTGGGCGAGTCTCGCTCGCAGGGACCGCAGTCACCCTGATATGCATGAAGAGAGAAGACCCAAGCAAGTGTGTCATGTCTCACGTCCCAAGATCAGCCGGTGCATATCTAGTTTTGAACTGACCAGCATGATTGTGACTCAATAATTCAATCTTCAATCGATGCAATATGGGTAGTACTGCATCTACCATTAACTACAGTATAAACCTATATAATAGATAAAAAACATATATATAAAAAACTGTAAACATCGACCAATTAAATGTTGAAATATGAATATGTCAAATAATCACACTTAATTTGCAACAAGAACGCCTACTCGTAAACAGCTCGCAAATCACTGGTTATTAGCCAACAAGGTTTAATTGTAATAAGTAATAAATATTAATTCAATTTGCGTAACGTTTCACGAGTGCATCAATCACCTGCCAATTATTTAGCACAACATTTTGTCGCCGTAACCTTAATCGGCTCCGTGGCGTAGTTGGTTAGACGCCGACTGTGAAACAAGAGGCAGCGGGTTCGATCCCCGCACCAACACAAATGTTTGTGTGGCCCACAAATATTTGTGTCGGGTATGGGTATTTGTGAGACCGAAAAGTCTCTCGTAGTTTCTGACACGACACAAGACTTATTGATCTTAATGTGGGGTTAGAACTATGTATGTGACTGTTGGGTGTATTTACTTATTTATTTAATCTTTTGAGGCCCCTACCGTGCAAGATTTTGCCCGTTAAACAAGAAAGCTAAAACAATAATTGAAATATACAGTGTGAACACTGTGCAATATTTTTGCTCTGTAACAGCTATTTCCATTGTACTTGTCCCTTCCCGATCAAAAATGTTAGACATTATTACAGATAGTGGACCGGCCCGGCTCCGCCCGGATGTAGATACACCATTAAAATTTTCTATCACCTTTGACAACAGGGATAATATAGGATTCTAATGTACATGATACATAGGCAGTACTTATATCCGGAGGGTGCCCAAGACACGAGCTTGCCTACTTTGGGAGCCACATATTTGATAAACAAATGACTGTAAAATGTGAATGTGCACATAGTATTTTCTTAGAGATTTTTCACAAAAAATGTATTATTATTAATCTAATGGTGAAAGAATTTTTCAAATCGGTCCAGTAGTGTAAGGATGGGTGTTTGAAGAAATTAAAGTAGTCGACGTATCAGAGTATATATTTATTATGTATACAAATTGGGTCACACGAGTTTTATACCATAAAAAATAGTCATAGTAAGTCTAAACATAATATAGAAGGTTGCATAAGCGACACTACACTACAGTAGTTTCCGAGCCTATTCAGTGCAAACAAACAATCAAATCTTTCGTCTTTATAATATTAGTCTAGAATACACGTCGAATGTTCCTTCACCTTTATCTTATGTAAGAGACAAGATACACGGCGTGAATGTGGCTACAATATGGCTTGAAACTTATCCATCAGTTCTGCAAGGCCAGTTCCTTATAAATACTGAATATGCAAATATTTACGTCACACGCGCATTGCCAAGGCAATTTGGCCTGAACCAAGGCTCAGACCGAATGCAAAAATACTCGTTTTGAAAATAATTTTATTTACGTATATAAAGTTCAAGCCGAACTTCGTAGATAGAAAAACGAATTACCTTAATAACAGATAATAGAGTAAGGAGACATAAATTAAGAAGAAGCAGAAAACTGTACCCTTTAGTAAGATAGATATTGTCGGGTAGGAAATAGAAAGTAGTTTGACTACGCATATTTAATTAATTCATATTCCTCATATGCAAATGTTGCTGATAGTAACTAGACATAAAATCGAAGTATTTTTTTTCAAATGGGCAAGCATTATTATACCGGCAATCGGGAGTGAGGTCTTCAAAAAGAATGTAGATCTACTGTTCTACACAAAGATATACCTCTTATCTCTTTATATATATCTCTACTCAGAGATCCTAATTATATCGTTGTATACAGGGCAGGGCATGTACCTCGAATGCATCCAATCAGTTGGGCCAGGCTAGCTACAAGCTGGATTCCCACGAATGGCCGGAGAAAACGCGGAAGACCGAAAATGCGGTGGAAAGACGAGTCGGATGCATTCGAGTCAAAACGGCAAGAGCTCGCGGAAGACAGGGTCGAGTGGATAAAAAAAGGGGAGGCCTTTGCCCAGCAGTGGGACACATTATAGGATACAAAAAAAAAACAGGGTATATCCAGGCTGCGACCGAATACGAAGCCAGGTGGTAGTATTAGTGACTTCAGATACAATACAACTAACATGCAATATGAAATCCATTTCATCCATTTTATGACTGTCCCGCCCTCACACCTACCAATGCAACTCCTGGAAGCCAGGATCAACAGTGGCACACATTTGATTGACACCGAAAATTGAAGCTCAGCGAGTCTCCGGAAATGTCTTACTTGTCTTTAACCCGCAACGAATTTAATCACAAAGTTAAATTAATAGGATGAGTTGGAAATAAATGATGTAATATGAAATAACAAAAAAGGAATGATTCAATCAAATTTTGTTACAATATATTCCTTCGAAGGCAATTTAAATTAAAAAAGAGGATTTCGCAGCGCCCTGCAATGAGATATGTAGTTAAATTACAGAACAGATATTATATTCCAACACAAAATTTTGTATCGTGCGGAATTTCCACGCGTTGCCGATAACAATTATATTTCGACATTCATACTGTTATTCCTGATGAAGCATGCAAACTGCTGTCGTCAATTTACACGCCCACATCAATGATACGTTACAAGTGCGTAATATTGATAGAGCACATAAATCTCACGAACAGACACGTGGTGTTGCCAGGTTACAAGAAATATTGTGTAACAAGAAACTCTTAAAACAATTTAAACTTTTAAAAGCAATTAATAAAAGGACTGCCTCGGTATTGCTGTTGTACGGTGTGATTGCAAAGCTGAGGTCTTGGGACGAGTCCCGGGTCGGGCAAAGTGATATTGGATTTTTATTTTAATTATCAGTCTGCAGTCAGGAATTTGTGCCCGATATGGAGATGGGCTCGCCCCCTATCACATGGTGGGACGGGACATACAAGGCGAAACGTGGGTGTCCTGGTTGCACCTCTGCCTACCCCTTCTGGAAAAAAGGCGTGAGTATGAATAAAATAATGGATTTGATGCTGTAACTATTACTGGAACAATCGGGCTCTACACTAACTGCATTAGGCTAATAGAAAAAACTACCTAACCATATATTATTTACCATAATTCATGGACTGTTATTCGAATTTTAAAAATATTTCTTTTAAATTGTTTTTCCGTCCAATATTGATTTCTTGGAATACCTACATGCCATTTCGTGGTGTCTAAGGCAAGCTTCTTCTAATTTCGTCGCTCTGAATTCACCAGATCTTCGGCACATCTCACTTCGCCAGAATTTACTGAGTTCCTAACAAAAAAAAATGAAAATAAATTAAAATATTCTGATTTTATACCTGGCAACACCAACCATAAAGGTCATAAATCTTATGACTCAACACCGATAAGTCTTTGATGAAAGAGTATAAGTGATCAGAAAAAACGGGTCGTTGTCATTTATATAATATACATTACATATTTCATATTACTTTTTTTTATTATTTACGTCCTTATTGTCATAGAATTCATTATATTTTTCTCTATCTGTATCAGTCCATATAAGGACCATTGCAGGTCACGGGCCTCCCCTACAATCGAGTGTACGATTGAGAGGGGTTAGGTCATATAGGTAGTCCATCACGCTGGCCTAGTGCGGGTTGGCGGATTTTACCACAGAAATTCTCACAAATCGCTATAGTATGCAGGTTTTCCTCATGATGTTTTCCTTTACCGTTACCGTGCGTGATGATTAACTATCAATACACACATAACTCCGAAATGTCGGAGGTGTGCCCTGGGATTTGAACCCGCGACCACCGTGAACATTTTAGCAGCGGAGTCTGATCCGTTACCAATAAGACAACACGCATTTAAATAATTATAAATCGCAAAATTATAAGATTTTGAAACAGGTAATTCTCGATGCTAATTTTCGACAACTTAAAGGATATAATTTTCGAAATGCAAGTCTCGACTAGGCACCATTATCTAACTCGATTACAGAAAAAATCTTCGGTTAGAATTCTGATAGATCCATTCGACTAGAAAACAACAAACAGCAAAATAACTCGGACGCGCATATTCTACCGCGCATTATCGAAAAGAAAAATTTTCGTACACTCTTGCTCGTATAACTATAAAACCGAGTAATATTTACGAATATTTTATATCCTTTAAATATAATACAAAATAGTTGTACTACGGTATGATTACAAAGCTGAGGTCTCGGGTTCGAATCCCGAGTCGGGCAGAGTGATATTGAATTTTTCTATTCATTATCAGGCCGGCGTCAGGAATTTGTGCCCGATATGTCGACAGGCTCGCCCCCTATAACATCATGAGACGGTACACATAAGGCGAAACGTTGGGCCCCGGTAGCACCTCAGCCTACCCCTTCTGGGAAAAAAGCGTGACGTTTATGTATGTTTATGTACAATAAATATAAACAATATTTGCGTAATATCTGATAGGTACGCTTAAAATACCGTCTTAACAAATAAAAAATACCTTTGAATAATAAAATGCTCAAACAATAGAGATGAGGAGAAATTGATAATCCCACGAGATTTTTTATTTTTCAAGACAATGCTTAGTTTAAACGGGTCAAGGCTGTTTGGCCCTTTATACCTACCAGACTTTGAAAGATAAACGAAAGTGACGACAGAGAAGAAAGTGATCGTCAGAGATTTTTTTGAAAAGATAAGCCTATTTATTCCCAGGCCGTTTTTTTAATTAGCACTTTACTTGTAGGTCAGATGAAGCATAAACCTTGTCTGTTACATTTTTATAAGTCGGTTAATTAAGTAAAACGTAACCCAATTAGACTTTTTGTCTTCGTAACCCAGTTACAATTGTTTCTAAAAAATATTATGTTATACTCGTACAAGGATTTAGGAAGTCGCTACTGGCTACATGCTGGTCACTTCCAATAAGTCGATATGGAATTCCTCAGGCAGGAAAATTGGCAGTGATGGTTATCGATTGGCATGTGTAAATGTTTTTTCTTATATTTTAAATCTATTATTACAATATGATTTCATTACTGAGGCACAGAATTTATCTATTTTTTATAAGACGCGCAACTATTTTTGTCAACTATTTGTTATTTTTTTAGCTGATAGACCGCTTCGTTGTAAGTCACGTTTTAGCAAGGAAATGGTACCGGCTGAGACAAAACCAAATCTTGTATTACGTCATCAAAAACTAAATCTAAACATAGATGAATGAAGAATCAAGATGAATAAAATTAAATCGACTTGCAATAAATTGAGGTAAATAACATAAATGATTAAAACAACAAATAAGAAAATATGTTAATGCTACACCAGAATTTCGACTTCGAATGAGCAAAAAGCTCACCTGATGGTAAGTGATAAATGCCGCCCATGACCATCCACAATGCTTGGTTCATAGATGCGTTGCCGGCCGTTATAATCAGGAGGGGGGCGTAATGGAAAAAGGGCGGGAAGAAGGAAGGGGTATTGAGCACCCGGCAATCTCAGTGGTACCGCCCCGGACGAGCCTGCCCATTCAAGCTGAGTCATGACTGACAACAGCATGGCTCCATCATCCATCATCATCCATCCATCAGCCAAAGGAAGTCCACTGCTGAACATAGGCCTCTCAAAATACCTCAGTGCCTCAAATCGAAAGTCTTCGATAGTTGTGTGTTACCAGCGATGACATACGGCACCGAGACGTGGCCTCTTACTATGGGCCTTATTAGGAGGCTCAAAGTCACTCAACGAGCTATGGAGAGGGCTATGCTCGGGGTTTCCCTACGAGATCGAATCAGAAATGAGGAGATCCGTAGGAGAACTAAAGTAACCGACATAGCCCAGCGGATTAGCAAGTTGAAGTGGCAATGGGCGGGGCACATAGCACGGAGAACTGATGGCCGATGGGGCCAAAAAGTTCTCGAATGGAGGCCACGAAGCGGAAAGCGCAGCGTGGGACGTCCACCCACTAGGTGGTCAGACGACCTGGTAAAGGTCGCGGGACGTCGCTGGATGCAGGCTGCCTTCAACAGGTCACTGTGGAAATCATTAGAAGAGGCCTATGGCTCCACCACATTGGAATTATATATTTATTTTATGCAATCGAAACGAAAGAAATAACATCCACACGCAGCTCAGTTAAAAACGACGTCATTTGAGAGCACTGAAAACTATCAATTTTGGACGAAGAATCCTTACAGGCAACGTATATCTACCAAAAATAATGATATAATATTCCAAACTGAATGATATCATATTATATAATATTTGGTTACCATGTATTTGAAATTCCATTACCCACATACCACAAAGTGCAATTCTCACAGAAAATAAATTTCCCAATGTAGGAATCGAACCCGAAAACATTAATAATTCAACACATACAACACATAGGTACTTGTCAATTCAAAATAATAAAGTCACGTAAGATATCTAATCTGTTTACTAAATTACTTTCCAACTCGATTATCTTGAAATCACCAAGTAGAATGTTTCTGCATACATAATCTAAATTTTCGTAACGTACTAATAGCATTCAAAACCAAATGATACAAATATGGATGGCGAATAATCAAAATTGCAAGTGACTCAACGATACTTTACATTTTAAATCGCAGGTTTCCTCTAAAAATAATTTAAAATTGGTATATGTATAATTTCAACTTAAAAATGGGAAATTTAAGTTTCAAACACAAAAATAATGATAGTAAAAAAAACAACAAAAAGTTTTACCCTTACTAAGAGCAAAATAATCCTAGAGCCTCATTCATTATGAGAAAGCGAGTGGCATTTAAATGGGGATCATTTTTTAGGGCATCGGGGCTTTAGGTGCGATTACTTGTAGATAAATATACGAGAGATCTTAATAGTACTTTTCTATATGGGGTATTGTATTACCCCATTGTACCACTGTTGTCTTGTTGTTGTGTTTTTTTTATATCGATGAATGGCGAGACAACCATGCCATTCGTCTGATAGTAAGCGATCATGTACAGTAGCAAAACCAATCAACACCGTAAATAACAAAGCAATTGTTGGCATTCCACTGCGCTCGCCATCTTGAGACATAAGATGTTAAGTCTCAATATGTCCAGTAGTTACTCTGGCTACAATGTCCTTCAAACCAAAACACAACAGTGCACTTACACTGTTGTTTGGCGGGAGAAATACACATTGCGGCGGTACCTTCCCAGGCGGCCGCTACGTATGAGAGACCACCAGTATCTTGTTTTTGTTAAAGGTAATATGACCTTGAGGATCTCCTTTTCGTATCAAAGTCGCATGACATTATGTTTCTCTTAAGGTTATTTTGCATCATTATTACGTCTCAGACTATATTAATTAACGTTTGTTACCGAACAAGTTTCAAAACTATATTATTTAAGAATCTTTCAAATAAGTCCCTGAACTTAGATACTATTTATTCCAATATTGCAATTGTAAATTAAGCTTTATATTAAATTTCGTAACTTTATTAACAAAAGCTAATTAGAACGGTGAATAATTTAACTCCAACTAAACCACCAAATATAAAATTATTTTAACTCGAGCAATATTTATTATGATTTCAAATTCAAATTAATTTAATATAGGTCAAATCATCTATGCACTTGAATATTGTAGGTGTAACCTTTTTCAGTTTTGGGAAGGTTAGGTTATAAAGAGAAAAGCCAGGAGAAAGGGGAAAGGATCCTTGGACCTCCTCCTCCAGTAATATCCCTCGCTATAAACGTGGCACCGAAGCTGTGACTCTACGGCAATTGTCTGACAATGATACTCCCCCAGTCAACCCAACCCGTACATTCTAAAGAAAGTAGCTACAACGGAGTTCTACCACGTACAAACAAGAACCTTGCGTAATTATCTTCAGCTACAGAAAGTCCAGTGCTGAACATAGGCCTCCCCCAAGGATTTGGACAGCGACTTGTTGGAAGCGGCCTGCTTCCAGCGACTTCTTGCCACCTTGATTGGATTCACATTACGTACGAGCTGTAAAAAACATATTGATTATTTGCCCTATTTATGGACAGTTTTAAAACCTATTTTAGTTCTGGAATGTTTTGTCCCTTTCGAAAGAATTTAGAATTCATTTTGTGCGAAGAAGACAAAACATTCGATAGTTAAAATGGATTTTTAGTCTGTCTATGAACAAGGACGTTAGTATCTATTTAATAAACCTCATTAGATATTACTCCATCGCAATTGTCTAACTTATATTTGAAACTGTTTACTCGCCAATATATTTGCGGCTATTTCATTCATAACAAAACGTGTTAAACACGTAGTTAGCTTTATCATGTGAATTTTACTTAAACTTAGTCAAGCAACATAAAATGGATACTAAAATCATTTTATTACACTAACACTGCAGTGATTAAATTGCATCTGAGAGCAATAGAAGATCTGCCCGGACAGAAAATCTATAGATCGACAAAATTATACCACGCTGCTGGACTTTGGGGGGGTTAATCTGTGCTCTAAATCGACGTTCAACGTCTATGACGAAGAGAATGAATCTACTGTATAAAATATTCGAATCCTTTAACGTGCGTCGTAACCATAGATTAAGTTAGGCGTGAATAATAATATAAAATAATAATAAAAATATTTATTTGGCACAAAATTATATAAGCTAAATTTTTTATGCAAGACGACAATCATGTTAGTGCTTACATCAATTATAAAAGCTGCAATTTAGCAGGGGGCCATAAACTAGGCAGAGACTGTAATAATAAGTATCATATAGAATATTATTGATTTTTAGAAATTAAAAACTTATAAACACAATAAAATAAGTTATACGTGGATGTCGAACACTCGAACTTCGAGTCGGAACTCAAAATAACCTTCTTCGTTACACTGGCTTATCCCGGAAAACGACATGCTTACAAGACAGCATCCGTGGCGCAGTTGGTTAGACGCCGGCTGTGAAACGAAAGTCCCCAGGTTGTACCCCATACCGAGACAAAAATTTGTATGGTCCACAGATATATGTTTCGGGTCTAGGTGTTTGTGAGACTGAAAAGCCTCTCATAGTTCCTGATACCCCCGACACAAGACTCGATCTTAGTGTGGAGTCAGAACTATCTGTTTGACTGTTGGTTGTATTTATTTATTTACAGATAGAGGTAAATTCCTCACATTATAAACGAAGGTCGCTATCTTTTTCCACTATACCAGTGCCCGTTTTCGTTCTAGAGGAAAACTGTTAACTTTGTTTTGACGCCCGCCGAAGAAGTTACGGGCAGGTGAGGGTGGCGGAAATCTCACGCCCTCTAGTTAAAAAACGACATATTACCTAACAGTCGCTTGACCACGTCCATCACCAGTATTTAACACACAAGAGACATCGGAGACATGTTAACATATGGCGGCTGTGCGCCTCCTGGATATAATCAAAATTCAATAAAGTATTTTGAAATTGGCGATTAACCGACTCTACAAATTTTCTATCATAATTAATAATATTTTATCGGTAAAATAAATCATCTGTGGACTTCCTACCATTTCAAAATTTAATTTACCCGGCTTATGTCACCGAAATTAATTTATTTTTGCAACGCGCTAACAGCTCTACCATATTGCAAATATAAATTTGCGCCTTCTAATAATATTAAAATTTAGATGTTACAAAATGTTTGATTGATTTTGCGTAATATTTATGGTGAATTTAGTAATCATGAATATAATAATGATTCTAATTATAGATAGATTTGGCTCACGAAGTTACTGACATGTGGGATGTGGACTCAATAATTATTGTCCCGATTGTTGTTTCTGCACATGGACTGATACCAAAGAGCCTCGACCAACATCTCCAGAAGCTCTCTATTGGTCGTTGGGTCAAGAGCCAGATTCAAAAGGCGGTATTGCTGGACACGGCACGCATAGTGAGGAGGTTCCTCACTTTGGATCCCTAACCGCCGGTGGCTTGGGTCTTAAGCCTCGCCACTGAAGGATTAATCTTCTTTTAATATTTTTATATGTTTATATATTTTTATGTATGTATAAAAATGTAAAAAAAATGAATAACAAAATAAAGAGAATAAAATAATTCTAATTAAATATAAAATTATAATTGTGTTATATTCATTGCGTAAGCAAATAAGTGTCATTTTAAGTCAGTTCAGTTTTTTATAAATGGCAAGCCGTGCCGATGTCGACAATTCTGCCAAATCATTTTAAGTCATAAAAACACTTAAAAAGTAATTGAGAGTACAAACATAAAAAGTAATTGAGAGTACTGGTCATGTGCCCTCGAAAATAACAAATATGCACGTTATTACAAGGTTTTTCATCAATCCTTGCTTATACTCGTAAATAATAAAAATTATAATCAATTTAACAGATACCCTATTGATATTATCATGTACGATTAAACAAACAATGTTTTATCATTTATTTGTGGAATAAATCGTAAACAATAAAATAACATCAATCAGTTCTAAATTTAAATCAACTTAATAAGGATATCCTATTATATGCGGCTCTAACTGACAAATTTCGGCTCAAGCCAACTTGACGCTCTCACGGTGCGCCCAACGGACGAGACTCGGGCGAGCGTTCGATCGCAGGGTCGGCATAAACTAATCATGGGCTGATGACGGGTAGCAACGTCATCAGTGTAAGAACCTGTATCCTGCGCTTGTGAACTCGCCTACTAGGCGTGGCAAGACCACCCAAATAACAAAATGACTAATCCACTTAAAGGTAAGTAGAAGGCCATCCTGGTAGAGTATTCATCGATAAATTTAAATATTAATCAAGTATTCTTAAATTTTAATTTTAAAAAATTAAAAATATTCATTTTACAAACCAGTAAAGTCCAAAATTATTTATAGCGACATCTAGCCCACTCTTAGCAGACTAAATAAAATTCAGCTTATATTTCATTTGTAAATTGCCAGACAAAATGGTACTAGGATTGAGCAATAGAGGGCGCTATTTAAGAATTTAAGCAATTATGTTTCCTTCTGTTTTAATACCAGCAATGCAGAATTTTGATATTATATGAAAAAAAAGCCGATCTTGTTTCACCATTCTGCCCAGTGGCAACGAATATGATGTAGAAGTCATTGTTATCAAAATGTTACCAAATAAAATACTTCCCCTTTCTCTTCGTTTTTGTTTCCCATGATTCTCTGTCGGAAATTGCCTAATAAGATAAGACCACCTTATGTACTTGATTGTGATAGTTTACTTCAGTATTAAATTATTGTATCCTTTGTTTTGTACAATGGATACAATAATATATTCAATATACTTTTATTTGCTACTCAACACTAGATGGCGCTGTTGCTATACAAAAATATCTTTCATGAGAGAAAAAGTAATAACTACAAAAAGCACTGATTTTTTTCTTCACCCATGAGTGCCTTCTCCACTAATGATCTAGTAATAAAGGTACATTTTATGATACGGCAACAATGCTGTAAATTATAGTCTACCACGGTTTATTTCCATTTATGCCACGATTACGAAGAACTACGAAGTGCAATGCAACACGTAAACACCTTATAATTATCAACACCACGATAATTACACGAAACAACGTATTCATTAAAAAGTGTAGCCTTTTTAAACATCAAAGTGAATCTGCTGGCTGATTAAGTAATAACTTTTATAAATACGGAATAAATGAATTCCTATACCTAAATGAATACTTTGTCTAGATATATAATATATTAATAATACAGAAACAGGTTTGTTTACAGATACAATAAGAAATGCTCTAGGAAAATATTGCTAGACGTGGCGACACAGCAATATAATTATAGTAGGTATTAAATACATGGGAATGAGCAAAATTTTTTCTTGCTTTCTTACTTTCGAAGAAAAGTCTAATCCAGTCAATTTTGGGTGGTGAAATTGTTTGAGCTCCATGTTATTTTGTGTTTTAAAATCTTCCTTACTACTATCTTGGTACTTTTTTGAATAAACAGAACAGATAATTTACATCGATATCAATCTGTAAGTGAATGGTAATTAATTAATCGACCCAATAGTCACATACATACATAGTCCTGACCCCGCACTAATATAGAAGTGTCATTTCGTAGGTATCAGAAACTAGGAGGGACTTTTTGGTCACAACAACACTTCGATCCGAAACACACAGGTACCCGTGGATTACACAAATATTTGTCTAGTTAAGGGTATCGAACCCGCAGCCTCTCGTTTCATAGTTGTCTGCGTCTGAGAGACTGTCGACATAAACTGGTAAGCATTTCACTGAAATGCAATGCAATGCAGTCACTGAGCCGTGCCAGAATTAAAAAAAAATAAGGAGCAGTTGCGGACTTTTCCCTACTTCGAATGATGGTTCGTGTATGTAGGCTTGTCTACTATAGCGAGCTTCTACGGCCCGTTATACATCATACTATACGTATATACAGTGGTCAGTCTGCAGGCGGATATGAAAGCCTCCTCGCGCTTTAGGTGTGCGAGGCTGACCTTGCCTATCAAATAATGTCCGGGTCTTGGATTACGTACCAATCACGCTTGCGACTACCAAGAACGTCTATCGGGTCGCCTAAGATGCCATGTGTATTTCCCCTGCGGTCTAATTGTTCCTAGAATTGATAGATAATCCTATTTCATGTATGTTACCATCCAGAATTTACAGTAGGTAAAAATTAGTTCACTACGAGGATAACATTGTATGGCAAACCATTAGATAGGCAATGAAGATTAAAATTATTCCACTATTTATTATTCCAATCATTGCAACCAATATTGCTTCTAGTTACATTGTTATAAGAATATTTCCGGGCAATAACTCTAGTAATTATGAATTCTATAAATATTAATGAAGAGAAATAAGTAACTCGAGAATTACGCACCTTTAGGCGTCTAGATCAGAGATCTTAATGCGAGGCCAAATGTGCGAACTTGGCGCCGCCCATGACGTATGCACTCCATCCTTACTCTCGCCGTCGTGTCGCGTCGCGTCGTCAGTTCCGGTGAGGAAGCAACGCCTCTACAGGCTGCACGCGCCTAGAAACCCCTGAGGCCCTTATTTTTTGTATCGGTCTATATACGTCCCACTACAGGGCACGGCCATATTCTAAATAAGTCGTCTAAATAATTCATTTCTAAATAATTCGTCATCAATTTTAGTCTCATATTCTCAATTGAGACTAAAATTGAGAGTGGTTAAGCCATATTAGTCCACCACGCTGGCCTCATGCGGGTTGACGGACTTTACAAAGCATAGAAATTCCTACAAATTGCTATAGTATGCAGGTTTAATCACGATGTTTTCCTTCACCGTTATAGGGCGTGGTAATTGACTATCAATATACACATAGCTCCGAAAATCATTGGTGTGCCCTGGGATATCAACCCGCGACCACCGTGAACGTGTAGGCACACGCGTCTGGGGGTCACTCTATAATCCGAAACGAAACTTGAATATTTGCAGGTCGCACGAATTCGTACAGCTGTACGAATGTGCCTAGGTACTTCACAAAATGTTCGAATCCTCTATCGTACGTCGTAACCATAGACTTAGTTCGGAGTGAATGATGAACATCATAAAGTGTTGATTTTTAGAAGTGGAAAACTTATGATTTACTTCAGACGTCGAACGTCCGAACATTCAAGTTTCGTTTCGGATGATAGAGTGACACCCCTGGTCCGTTACTAACAGGCTACCACGCCCTTATTGGTTGCCAGATATGACAGGTGTAAATATCCAAAGTAAAAAATCTATAAAAATATTTTTTTGTCATGCACTTCGCACAATTGTTTTTCGATAACAATGGTTAATGGGCTAATTCCAAACTTGGTTTACCCACAATTATCTCTTACTTCGGAAGCTCTATTCGATTTGGAAAATCCAAAGGAAAACATACATTTTTTGTGTATAAGTTGTTTCTATTTTTTTCATTTGACATTGAGGCGTTTCCGTAAACAATGTTAATCATTAGGTACTATTTTCTTGATGCACTATGATTCACCATTTAGGCATTAGGCATTCGTAGGTAAATACGAGTAAACACACTAATCCCACATTCAATAAATATAACCTAATTAATTTTATTACCTTTATTACTATTGTTACTCATCCAAACTGTGCTAAAAATACTTTTAGCATGTAAGTGATTTTCAATATTTTAAATTGTTCAAAGAAAATATAGATATGGAGATCCTTGGGGAGGCCTATGATCTGCAGTATTCTTCCTGTGAGTTGTGACTGGTCCATGATGTACATCGCTGCTAGCACGTTGCTCTGGAAACCTTTGATGCCCATTTTCTCCACCAGGTTGCCGTTAGAGTAGGGCACGATTGGGCGACTGTCCAAGGCACCTAGTATAAGGTATTTAGTAATAAGGTTATAGTAATACGCGTGAATTTGGGTAGGTCCTAAGTGGGGGGGGGGGAGCCGGGCGATTTAGAAATTTGAACCCGTGCGTTATTATTATTCCTAAAACCACAGTTGAGCATGCTTGCTGATGACGTTGTTGATTCACATGATATCTCACACCTATTCTTCATAAGACTGTTGTGATAAACAGTTATAATACCATCAAAAAATAATTGCATTTTATATCGAACACGAAAGAAATTCCATCATCACAATAAGAACGCCAGAAACGCACTATCTCAATAACAGATCTATTACCTGTGAAATACTTTACAACTTAACACGTTTCAAAATATTTCAAAGCTTACGGTTGTAATAACAATTTATGCAATATTTTACCAACTGCATTTGTACGATAATAATCAATCATCTACTGAAATGATGAATTTGTGCAACTAGATGATCTAAATTAAAATGTAATCGCTTGACGTAATGCATCCAACGAGCCAAAGCTTAATATTGCGATAGTATGTAGATACTATCGCAATATAGGCAAGGGACAGCGCAAGCCGACGACCAGCGTCGAGCCGCGTCGATCATTCCACAATTCAGTGTCAAGCCAACAGCAAACGCGAGCGTACGTTCCATTTCACGCTACGAAACATCTGTGCTTATTCTGTTTTTCAAAAAACATGACATAAAACTTGTTCCAAATTTGAAATTTTATATTCCAATTCGAAAGAAAGCTGGTTTTGAGTTTGTGTATTGACAATAATCTTGGTTTTAACGTCGAGGCAAAAGTGTAAGGTCCACAATGCCAGCGGAAACGGAAACCAGAATCGTGCTGCGGGATGTAACACCCGAGAGTGAGTATTATACATAGTTATTTATTAGATCAATATATTGTTGAAGAAAGTTACTTAATGTACAGAGATTAACGTCCTTATTCATAGACAGTTTAAAAACCTATTTTAGTTATCTAATGTTTTGTCTCTCTCGACAACTTTTGAATCAGTTTGAGCGAATAAGACAAAACATTCGATAACTGAAATAGGCTTAAAAACAGTCTATGAATAAGGCCGTAAGTTTAAACCTAGATTTCATCCGGGTGGAAAATAAGATAACAAAATATATGATCTTCCATCATAATACTACAGTTTGAAACAATTTTATTGAATTATTCATTATTTATTTTATTTGTTGCATAATAGCATGAAATAAGCCCATTTACATTAAAATATCGATAAAAAAAGTCGAGACAACCAAAATACACATAAAACGCACATATGTACCCTCATCACGAATAAAAACAAGATTTAATTAAATCTACACGAACGTTTGATATTTTAAATGTTAACTATTTCATTGTGTTTATTGTATATTTTGTTAAAAATTACATTATAATTTACTATGTATGCTGACATACAAAGTATAATAATTAACACAAGGACATCAGTTTTAAAGCTTTCACAAATATTTCATTTCCCTACACCATATAGAGAACTGCCTACTAAAGAACCCTTCGAGAACATATCGTACTTATGATCCTAGGATAGATGTATTGAACCATTAAGGAATCCCCGCCATTACAAAGGCCAATGCCAGCGGGTTTATTGTTATTGGATGAGTCACGGAATGGCTCATTGCATCGCCACTAAACTACTTATTATTCAAATATTGACAGTTACCACTAACCACACAAGTCCTTTGATTAGTAATATGTTATAATTAAACTTTATTGTAGTCATACCTTTGACTATTAAAAAAACACATATGTTCGAAATTCGAACAACTTTGAAACTTAGGGAGGTGGGTAAACACATACCGTATAGGATACATCCTTAAGTATTTATAATGTACAGGGAGCACTGTCATACATTTGCATCGTCTAATCATAGATATTTTTTGTTTGTAATGTTGGTAGGCTGCTATATTAGTAGAAAATGAACTAATTATTTAAGAACAAATTGCTATAAATTCCGTTGGTAACCTAAAGTATAAGTAGTTATCATCCGTCTAAAACGAGTTAGAACGAAATTCAATAGCTGTAAACCATATTTTTATTTTTCAAATAATTAATGTACATGTAGATCAACCTGTCAAACGTCAGCCAATAGGAGGGCAGAAAAAGGTGGCCCGGCACCACCATTTTATCTACGTTTTTGAAGTACTAGCGCGCCCTCTATATTATAAATATTCTAAAGATACAACCTTAAAGGACAAAAAATAAACGCGAATCTATTTTTTACTGCCTGCTCTCGAACTACTCTGTATTTTTTTTTAACAAACAATATTTTAAAAATGAACATAATGTAACGACTAATATCTATGCCCGAGCTCAAAAGTTTTCAATAGAGTAAGGGTCAAGTATTTATGATTCGTCTTAAAAGCGATTTAGTACTACATGGGACAATAACACAATATTCCGATATCGTTTACTATAAAGAAAATATGACAAAGCAATAATTTGCTTATGAACTTTCTTTATAAACGTGGCACGGAAAATCGCCGGTCACGTCGCGTCGTATCAAAGTAATATATCTACACATTACTGTTCATGATTTGTATTCAAACATCGGACTTATTACCTTCAACTGGAACAAAACATCGAAGGTTATAGCATTAAACGGACGTTTAATAATAATTAAAAAAACTATTCTTTAAATATTTACTGTCATATTCATAGACAGTTTTAAAATCTATTTTAGCTATCGAATTTTGTCTTCTTCGCTCAAACCTAATACAAAAGTTGTTCGAAAGGGACAAAATATTAAATATGTAGGTTTTAAAACTGTCTATGAATAAGGCCGAAAGGGTTTTGTGTTAGTACATCGCTTATGCGTTTGATATAAAAACAATTATATTATGACTTCAATACCTTGTCCTATAAAAAATTCATGACACTGTCCACCTAAAATTAATTGTACCTCCAGGTCAAGAGTCACTTAGCTATGTAAAAGTTACGACATCTACATACACCCAACGTAATAAAGTAAAGATTTTATAGATCTTAGATACAAATAGATCAATCTTGAATTGATAACTTTTTAAAAATTCTACACATTGAAATAATAACATGTAAAGATACAGATTCCTGCCGTATTATTACCAATAATTTATAACAATACGGCAATTATTAAACATAATGCAAAATCATATATGATTCGTACACAAACGAAACATTTTCATGGTGCTAATAAATAAGAATTAATGGTACGAAAATTGATTTTGATGTAAATACTATTTGTTATGCCATTTCGAAATTTTAAAAAACGACACTTAATTGTACACCAATCATACATCTTCTGGCTTGTGAGTTGTGACATTCGCTCGGACCAAGCCGGCGTCTGACGTAGTTGCAACATTATTGCACTTGACACTTCGCACCACGCCGCGCCGCGCCGCGCCGGGCAGAGGGCCAGACGAATAACTACGCCTTGTTTCATCATATCTTCGTTTTTATGGCCTTATTACATTAAATACGAGTAACCGCAGCGGTTTTATAATTTTTGACCACTTGTTTCAAAAGCGACTGCGCTTCTGACGTCAATCTTTAGAAAAAATTTACACATCCTTGACAGTCACCAAATGGCAAATATTAAATATTATTATAGTATTGCATAATATTATTAATTCTCCAAATAATACGACGATTGTGAAATCATAATTTCTCTATTCTTATACATAGGGCTCTCTACAGTCTACACATCCATCCATCAGCCAAAGGAAGTCCACTGCTGAACATAAGCCTCTCCTGATGATTTCCACAGTGACCTGTTGGAAGCAGCCTGCATCCAGCGACAATTACACATACAATTCGCATATTAAAACTGTGTGTGTGTGTGTGTTATAACTTGAATAATCGTGACGCGATAATCTTCGGACTCGGTCATCCTTCACATCAGCCGGTGACGACTCCGTTAGACCTTGAACTTGTATCCTTATAGACCCAGAATCCGTGTGAAAAGTGTCCGGATGTTAAGAAAACATATTTTGAGTTCGTTAACAAGTTAACAACATATTTAAAATTCACCTTTTTATACTATAATGCTGGAAAACTACATTTTAATGGTTCTTTCATCAGACACAATAAAGCTGATAACTTACAAAGCTACCCCGATCAGAACTTCATAATAGCTGATCGTGTGACACCTATGCATATACCTTTTTGCGCAGACAAACCTTCAGCTTTTATAAAATAACGAAAGTCTGGCGGCCACGGGTTTCTTGCTCTATTATGTTGTCATGGCAACCTGATTTATACCAGCAATCCTGTCGGTAAATAATTACGCGATAAAATATTCTCTCATACTTGCTAATTTATTTTAACCGTCCATTATTTGTTTTGTTAAGTGCGTGGTGGCCTCGTGGTATCGGGCCAGACTCGGCTGCCTACATGTTCACGTTGGTCGCGGGTTCAAATCTCAGGGCAAACCTCTGACTTTTCGGAGTTATGTGTGTATTGATAGTCAGTCGCCACACACTTTAACGGTGAAGGAAAACATCGTGAGGAAACCTGCATACCGTAGCGATTTAAAAAAAAATTCTACGGTGTGTAAGTCCGCCAACCCGCACTACGCTAGCGTGGTGGACTATATGGCCTAACCACTCTCAATCGTACTCTCGATTGTAGAGGAGGCCCGTGCCCTGCAGTGGGTCGTATATGGGCTGATACAATACAAAAAATTATTTGTTTAAACCTCAGTTGGACGCTTGAGTTATACTAGGTATTGTTTATGTATTAACATTATATCTTACTAAAAGGGATTAGTTACTTTAACAATAACCATATTATGGCACATTATGTGAATTTACCTGGTACACTTCGTTGTAAATATTAAAAAAGCGCTATAAATGCAAAAAAAAGCAATACGTATTATTGAAACACTGCGTGACCATAAAAATATTAAAACTGATAAGAAGTACACGTGGAACATAAAAATAATACGTAAACCTATAAAATTATACTGTTCTATGCAGAGGTTAGTGATAATATTATTAAGTCAATGAAATTAAATAAATCCCCCAAAAGACAATGATCACGCCACTCGCCAGAAATATTTATTAAATAAATCGATAAGAGCTGGCAGGGGAAGTCAACTAGTTTTGGGGAAGTAGGTATTTGTATTGTATTGTATCAGCCCATAGACGTCCCACTGCTGCGCACAGGCCTACTCTACAATCAAGCGAATCGATTGAGAGTGGTTAGGCCATATAGTCCACCACGCTGGCCTAGTGCGGGTTGGCGGACTTACATACCGTAGAAAACTAAAGTAGGTATTTACTTTATAATATTACAAAATACAATTTTATTATGAAAATTACCAACTATGTTTCTAAACATATTTATTGCGTCAATCAAGTTTAGATATTGCAAATACTAAATTAAACTCTTTTAGACAGCATAAACTTAATTTTCATATATATACAGAATTCTTCTCGCAATAGTATGTCTAAATTAACCTTACAGTAAAACTTTGACCTGGTATGGTAATATGAGTGTATTACAAAAAACGATTACAGACAGTAATGTAATCGACCTACAAATGCGTAACTTGTTAACACATATTCAGCCAACATTATTGCACTCGAAGCTAGTGGTGGTTAGACGCAGCTTTTTACATGTGAAATGATTACATACATACATACATAAACACACGCCTTTTCCCAGAAGGGGTAGGCAGAGGTGCTACCAGAACACCCACGTTTCGCCTTGTATATTCCGTCCCACGATGTGATAGGGGGCGAGCCTATCGTATGAAATGATTACTAAATTAAAAATAGTCATGATCGAGAATAGGAACTTCTATAGTAACGTTCGTAATGTTTTATAGAAAGATAATCGGTGTAATTGTTCATGGCTATCGTTTTATACAAAAAATACACATAGTTTATTCCTTTTTTTTTTCATTATGGTTTCGCAAGGTTTGTGCACATAGCCAGTCCTTAAATAATATTTTTTGTCAAATGATTTGCCCAATTTGCACGAAAGAGGTCAAACATAGCCCATCGTCCGCCATTGTCCGACAGCTAGAATATAATCAAAGAATCCCCCATGTCATGCTTTAGTAAGGGGAAGGCAACATAACCTAAACTCTTGATAGGGTCCAACCAGAAAATCGAATTAATCACTAAGACACTCTTGCTTCATCTCCACTGCACTTGTGCACCTTTACAGAACTTTATCGAATAAAATGCCTTCTATTTTATGTAGTAAAACTCTAAAATGCAGTGAAATTACGAAAATAAAACGAGAGCTAGATGTAATTCCTACGATTTTCCCGCCAAAACCCAAGTTCATTCTTAACAATAACTGTAAATATAGGTTAGTAAAAAACATAACGTTAGTAAACATGTGCCTATGACCGTGAAAAATTCAACATAGGTACTTCGTAGATACATAAAAACTGCAAAATGATTTACTAACACGGTTGGTCAGGACAAACGATCATTATCTGTACACAATACGTTCAGATGTTAACAACGTCTTTGTTCTAAATTTACAGCTTCTCATATTTACACAAATATTATGTTATTACAAGTCATTAGTTACGCTGGACTGCACACTATTTGATTCAAGTTATTTAACGACACAGAATTATCCTAGCAAAAATGAACATAATTCCACTGTCATAAAAACCGCCGGAGTTCGAAGAGGCCTGTATTCTACAGTAAACTTACTGTTGCTAATGATGTTGATAACGACGATGGAAAATACTCGACTGTACCAGTATCAGTCCATATTCGTCCCACTGCAAACGACGCGCTTAAAGTTGAGAGTACGATTGAGGGGTTAGAGGTTAGACCATAGAGTCCACCACGCTAAGGAAAAAAACAAAACGTTAAGAAGCAACTCTACAGTTTCTTTTAATTCGGAGAGTAAGATGGCGGATGGTCCCTGAATCCCTTCCTCCTGGTTTCTCTTTCTCATCGCCAACTCGTGTTCGAAATAAAAAAATCTCTATTTAAAAACTTTTTAACAAGATATTAGTAACCGGTACAGTTGCCACCGCTACAGATCGTGTATTTTGAAAAACAAATAGCACGCGAAACTCTCCGTATAACACAAACTGTCTTCTTTCCTTTATCTTTTTCTCTGGTTTGATTGTTTAAATTACCTTTACAGTACAGAAGCAATATTTTTAAGTAACCTGATGTTACTTAATAAATTATATACACCAATATAGGGCTATTTCAATCATTTGATTAAATTTTTTCTTGCTTATTATCTGAAACACTTCACATTTCATTTCATTTCGTAATAAACGGTTGTTTTCTGTGGTCGCTATCCTAGCAGATACGAATATCCTGATATCAGCTGGTATTTAAAATGACAATATCATTATCAGCAGTAATTCACAGCCTCCGTGGCGCAGTTGGTTAGATGCTGGCTGTGAATCGAGAGGCCGTGGGTTCGATCCCCGCACAGAGACAAATGTTTGTGAGGCCCAGAAGTATTTATCTCGGGCAGGGTGATTGTGAGACCGAAAAGTCTCTGATACCCTCGACACAAGACTTAATTAATCTTAATGTGGGACCAGGACTATGGTATGGCCAGGTATGTGACTGTTGGGCAAAAAATCACACCCATCCAATAATAGTCGTGAGACTTTCTTCCTACACCATTCTTCTCTGTGGGATAATCCAATTCCGATTCTGAATTAATCAGTTTGATGATTAATTTCTTTTGCAGTCGAACACTTTATTACTCACGCTACACGCAAGGCCAAGAGTCACTTCCCCGCATTGTTTTAATCATGCGCTGATATAATTGCTAACTCGTTCAATTCCTAATTCGATTTAACAAGAGCAAATTGCGTCTTGGTAACATTTATTATTTGGAAATAATTAAAATAATTTTATGTTATTTATTTATTTAAGGTTTTGTTGTACACCAAACATGACAAAATATATTTTGGTTTTTGAATATTAATATATTAACTTTATTAGTTATCAATAGGAGACATATTATACTCGTATACATACATATACTTAGCACCAAATTAGTATCATTAAACTACCACCGGCGCGGCGTGTAGTACGTGATGCCTGCTGTAAAACGCCTAGATCCGAATTAATAATGAAGTCGAAAAATCTAATGAGTTTTTCGTTTATATGTATTTTTCTTGGGTTTGCATAACATGTAGGTACCTTCGTAATAAAAAAATAGTCAAATGTCAGCGAAATCTCTGCCGTGACTTTTAAGAAACCTTGGTGTGTAACCACAACCTTGATAACAACCGATCACCGCAACAAATAGACTTGGTAAAAACCTTTTTATTTGTTCTTTCTTTTATGACATTCACGTAGAGTTTATCTTCTTCAGCCACCACAGACACTTCTATAAGCTTAAAATTGCAAAGTTGAAAATCACGAGCTAGCGAAGCCCAATGTATCTCTAGGAATCCAACTTTTTATATACCACAAAAAAATATTAAATGTATTACATTTAATATCCATTAACAATGGAATACAATTAATTATAATTATAAAAAGACGCCTTCGCAATTATCCCATAATAGAATAATTAATGCAAAAGCAATTTTCCCATTGTCGGTAAAACGTCCGCACGACAAATTAAAATCCTCTTCGGAATATCATTAAGCAATCATTGCTGATCGTAATCCATTTATTCTTTATGACATATAATATGTTTCTTATATGTATGTAATAATTCTAAAACACGATCATAAGTTTAATATTTCCTAATGGATTGTATGCGGTCAGAGTGCATTTCGCAATCTTATAATAAAATACCTATTTTCTTTATAACACTTAATTAGGTTATTTTGATTTCAAATTTAATGCCATAAACATACGATTACACCTATATCCCTGAAAGGATAGGCAGAGGTGACACTAATACCAACCACAGTACGCCCAGCTTATTTATGTGCTAAATATGAAATAATATGATATAGGGAGATCTTATCGCCATCATATTGTATAGGTATTTAATAGGGAAGATTATGCAAATAATCAGTGCAAGTACAAGCTAAATCTTCCTCAAACTTTCCTTGAATCACTAACCTGTTCAATTTTGTTTCACTAATGTAAAGCTATTTAGCTCCCGTTACGGTACCTCGAGGAAGCCGGTGTCATCGGCCTTCCAGCCCGGCGCTCGCGTATCTAACCGTCTGGGCAAACCTGCAAATCATGCTTTAACAGCAATGACCTACCACAAGTCACAACACGACTTATGCAAGGAAAAAAACGTATTTATCATCATAAAAAATTAAGAAATGCAAAATTATATACGAAACCATTCGATCGTTGGGCTTGTTGTCATCTGCAGTCACAAATCGACACTGCAATTAATAAAATTAAAAGGAATACCAATAAATCAAATGATTAAAATATTATGTAAAGGATCTTGTGAGGAAATTATAAACCAATTCCTTTTTTAAATATAATTCGAAGGTTATCCACGTTTCGCCATCGACACACATAACTTTATTAATACACACGAAGTGATAAAGGAACTTCAAACATTCAGCCTTGTACTCGTTACCTAAATCGCAGCGCTGCTTTAATTACTGATTATTGTAAAATAACACAAACATTTAAAAAAAATACAGGCCTCCAAAAATTCCATCAATTCGATGCATGGCTGCTGTGTAGTGGCTACTTTGTCACTTGTTCGCCTTCGGCTAAAGGTCATATGCCTAATGGAGCATGGTCTTGCGTGGAACGAAAAAGTTAAGTAACCTTATATAAGAGATGTAACCATCTATAATCAGAGAAATGAGGCCAAGGACCAAATTATTTACCAAAGACTTGATGGGCTACATTTCTTTAAGGCATATGATTTTTTTTAAAAGCTTTAGGTAATGATTGTTTTGATTTAGTGAATGCCATTGTGCATTGTAACGAATATTATTTAGTTTTCTGAGGTATTCTCCACCAGTCAATCCTTAGTTAAAAGTAACGACATTTGCCAAAAAACATAAATTTAACATTACCATTAATAAACAAATTATTATTAATTAATACATAAGCTTTTCCTCTTGACAAAATTACATAAACAGGAATCCCATAAAGGTGTAATTTATTTGGTACCTATTTGTTTATTGATTTTAATTCTTATCACACCAATTACGTTGTTTAGTTTATTCGTTATTAATGGTGTGTGTGGTCTTGATAAGCAAACACTTTATAAAATTTATTAGCGCTGATTTGTAAACATAACTTTTCTTATTATGTTGGATTGATAACATCTAAAGTGACTAAATAATAAATTAATTAATGAAAATAAATTATTTTATGTTATCTACTCGGCATAATACTGAGTACTGAACATAGCTGATAGTAATATAGTGTACATATTGCGACCTGACAGGATGTAGACAGGATACCGATAATAATTTCTACTATATTTCGCTCTGTTTATTTACCATTAAATAAATTGTGATTTGTTTATTTCTCACGATTAATTTTCTTTCAATAGTTAAAGTTTATCATTGATCATATTATTTTTGGGTCCCAAAGTATGCAAACACTTGTCAAGACAAGCGTCAAGAATCTTGACGCATGTCTAAATCTGTCCATGTTAACAATTACTACCGAAAGCAATATACAAAATAAAACATCAACAACACAAATTACTCAATTAATTATTTACATCTCGTAACCGAATTGCTTAAACGTTTTACATAATCAAAAGCAAAACATCGACAAGATATTCGACACCATCGAACCAAACAGAGCATGAACGGAATAAATAAATATTATCTTATTTACCGGTCTCAATGTCATTGGGACTATAAATACTACAGTTGCGTGCAAGTTATCGAAACACTTACTTTCACATCACGAATCACGGGGTCAATGACACCACATATGGTAATGCATCTCTACGACTCATTTGAAGGTGAAGCTGTTTGGGTCATAGCCTGTGAAGTCATGGTCCAGTTACGGAGAAAACAGGCGAACAAGTATAAATAATATTAATGTAAAAGTGATGGGTTGGCCACAACTAAAATCAATCGGGTTTGTTTAGCGGGCTAAAGAACAAACCTCCTTGCGAGGTGTAAGTGGAGTGTCTATCGTGCCCTAACAAGTAAGTTTATAGAAATATATAATTACTACAAACCATAGTCATAGACAGTTTTAAAATTTATTTTAGTTATCGAATGTTTTGTCTTCTTCGTTTAAACCGAATTCAAAAGTCACTCGAATGAGACAAAACATTCGATAATTAAAATTGGTTTCAGAATTGTCTATAAATGAGGCGGTATATGTATGCTGTTACTAATGGACGCCAACGAAACTATAGATAGGTAATCAAACCACTTGAAATAATATTAATAACGTAAAAGGTTACAGCTGATAAAGGATGTGTAAATGACCTACCAAGACATCAATAGATTCACGCGGAAGCAATTGCATATCAATTTAAATTTCTTGAAACAAAATCACAAGAGAGCCAAAAATAAACAGAGATTCTCAAAGATATCGCAATACATTATTACAAACAGTATGCACTCGAAGTTGTTATTGGTATGACTCAACAACGACCCAGCAATTTCAAGTCAAGGATAATTAGTGAAAATTTCGTCACCAACTTCGTAACTCTCAAATGCGAAATGTAAGAGAAATCATAAAAATTCGTTTTACTTTTCTATGGGGTGTGAAATTGGTATATTTTCGTATTACATTGTGAATTTGGACCAGTTAAAATTGCTTTCGTGTTCCAATTATTCCTTCAAGAATTTTTAAGGTCTCTCCAATGTCTTGTATACATAAGCTCACGCTAGAAATTCTGTAGGATAGACAGGGGTGCCTATATCGCGGACAGTTCAAACCAAATTAACACATATTTTATTGCCCAATAAATAATTTGATAAAACCTTAATTTCACATCCTATATAAAAGTCACAAGGCCAAAAGGCGAGCACTGTAAACTGTTTTATTATAAGTTTAACCACAATATGCACTATGTTATAGTCACTCATTATCATAATAATATCATAATATTAGAATAAAATTATAAAAAATGAAAGGAACACCTCTGCCTGCCCGTGGCTATATAGTAGGAGTAAAAGCACCTTATTAAGCTCCAGTTTACTAACGTGGTAGCAACGAAATTAAGATTTCTCGATTAAAACTTAAAATTACTATAATTAATACTGTTAACTCAGGAAACAATTGTAATTTAAATAAACAAAATCACACAGCGGCTAACCAGTTGACGAGAAGCCGCGATATTGTATTAAAAGTTAATACAACATCGATGGTACAATAAGAAAACTCCCGATACTGAAAGGGACGACCGCAGCATGAACACCACACCAAAACAAATGTCTATATCTATAAATATTTGTATCGGTCTTAATTTTGTTTCCCAAAAAGTTCCTACTAATTTGTTATACAATACACGTATTTTACTTCGGGGACTATGCGTGACTAAAAATATTTATTTATTTAAAGCACGTATGAATGAGATGTAACCAGCAGAACGCTACAGAACCACGATTTATCATAACCCATGTGCGTCAAAGGCCTACGGAAACTGCAAACGTCGCATTTTATCAAACGGTTGATATTGCACTTCTATAAAACATAGGTACCGCACGTTGTACAAATCACGTGACTGTAATACAAATATCGGTAATTTAAGACAATAAAAATTTTAGTACCATTTACCAATAGCACTCGGCATAGTAGTTGGTACTCCGCCGCATTCTTGAACGATATATTTTACATCACTCATAAAAATAGATATCAGGTGTAATAAAATAAGGCCCCACGTACACATAAAGATTATATGGCCCGCTATGAACATATTTTTATATTTGAAATTTTGAATACAGTCGCGACACATTTGTTGATATTTTCGCGATGAACGTATGTGAAGTTTGCTTAATCTCTTAAATTCCTTATTGAAAGTTACACCATCTGCTTTTGCGACATCTGACGGCTCAAAATTACAGACATGTTTGCAAAGGATACCTATAGAATTGTGATTATATAACCTTGCAAAACATACCAAAGAAAATAACGATGTGTCCCTTCTTTCGCACTGATTTTCGCCATCCCCAATGCTTGGCGAGTCGTCAAGGAGTTTAATATTACTTACTCGTTGGCCAATCTGAAATCAAAGATTATTAAACTTGCGAAAACCCATACAAAAACTTTCTTTCGGAACAAATTCAAAAGACATTAGAAATACATTTGCGCCCTACATTCTCGTGCTTCGGTAATATATTTTCGAAACTAGGATACAGATGTGGAAATCCATAGCGGGGGCATCTTCATAATGCACCTTGCAAGATGGAATCTATCACGCCTCGGACTTTGTTGAGAAATGTTGGTAACGGCTAGTTAAAAACACAACTCTGTTTCATAACTTTTGTAAAAAATCCTTTGCGTAAAACATATGAGCAAAGGATTTTATTATACCCACAACAGCCCAAATCTTGCATTATGCGTATTAAATACTACGACAAAGTTTTAATGTGACAATACATTTGGCCTAATTCGTAGACAGTTTTAAAACCTATTTTAGTTATCGAATATTTTGTCTTGTTCCATCCATCCAATCCAAAGAAAGTCCACTGCTGAACATAGGCCTTGCCCAATGATTTCCACAGTGACCTGTTGGAGGCAGCCTGCATCCAGTCATGTTTTGTTCGCTCAAACTCCATTCAAAAGTCGTTCGAAAAGGATAAAACGTTTTAAGACCGTTAAACACGAAACATATGTTAATGGGTTACACAAACATTTGTCTCGCTGCAGCATTCGATCAAAGTAAATATAATATGAGATCTACGTAATTATGATTAGAGTAACTTACACGCATAGCCGAATCGAAAAGCGTTCTAAGGAAATTATATTGGGGAATTGTATTTAGAATTAACAAATACGTTTATAGTTTGATTAATATTCTGATGTTAGCTTTAGTTATTATATTGTACATAACTCATGAAGTGAATGTTAATTTATTTTGAGTAAATAAAGATATTTAACCACATATTGGGGAAATACAATTTTTAACTATTTGTCATATTAGTATTAGATAGTATAGTAAATTGATAACACCATACTACTAATTCTAGAAAAACCTGCTTCTTTCAGAAACATGCAACAAATTGGGTGTTCTCATATACCTTAATCTACACAAATATCCTAAAATATGATAAAATATTCATGATATGTTATTCTCAAAACGTATTTTCCTATCATAATGAGCCAATATAATATGTATGTTCCACTGAGGGACATAGATCTTCGATGTTATAGGTGGCGGCGGAAGTAAAAACAAAATCGTGTTCGTTATAATATTCTCTGTATTAATAGATTTTATTTTTCGAATATAATATTTATTTTAACAGTCGATTCGTTTTTTTGTGAAGTTAAATACTTAGAATCCAAAAAGTTAATAGTTTCATCTGAATATTATCGTAGGACGTCCGCCCACAAAGTGGTCAGACGACCTAATGAAGGTCGCGGGACGTCGCGGGAAGCAGGCTGCCTCCAACAGATCACTTTGGAAATCATTGGAGGAGGCCTATGTTCAGCAGTGGACTTCCTTTGGCTGATGGATAGATAGATGGATATTATCGTGCCAAATACAAAAGGATAACAATATTCATAAAATTTCTAATAAGATTTGGTTCTTGCGACTCAACGATGTATGAGAAAGAAAATTTCATTCCACCATGGTAGTACTCGTACAATGCTAGTAGACAGGTTAATCGTCAGACGTATTGTAATTTATAAGTCACCCGTCAGAATTTTCAAACCAAGCACGCGGTTTCTGAACGGCGACCGTCCACCCACAATATGTAATACTTCCACATTATGACAAAGAAAACAGAAAGCCGCTGGATGCAGGTCGTTTTCAATAGCTTAACTACAATGTTATTTTTTTGTAAGACCTGTATTCTGTCGTGCACTTTCGTGGCTGAAAACTATAAGGAGTCTTAGCCTTTTGAACGACTTCAGCTATTAACAAATAGCAATATAATATTTTTTTTGTTTGTTCTCAGCTCCTACATAGCAAAAAGTAGGTCAATGTATTGACACTAACTAGTATTTAGTATTTTATAGATATAAAGTTACACCAGCACATATTAAAGATAACTTATAGTCATTAGACAAGGCCATTCTTTTGTAACGCGTTGCTTGCGTTTCTTAAGCATAGTCATTGCTAAGCTTGTCCTTGACAAAATAGCCACGAATGGGCGATCACTTTTACTTCTCATAACTCCGCAACTTCTGTTCTGTGTCCGCAACACCTTACACGTAACAACCATTTCGGATACTCATAAATCATATTCCATACATTTCGAACAAAAAAACAATGTTCCCTCTTAAAATAAATTAACTGGCTCTTTGAAGCTGGTACATGCAGCGCTATCCAAATGAAGCATCCAACTGCGTCGAATAACCATTTCTCGATTGACACAATTACCGCGGCCTACTAAACTGGAGTCCGGAAATATCAATCATTGTGTAACGGGTATGAGAAGCTACGACAGCCTTTTAGTCTCCAAACATCTACATCCGAAACAAATGTAGTTCACACAAACATTTCTCTCCGTGCATCGAACCTGCGTCATCTCGTTTCACAATCGACTGCTTCTCTCTCTCTCTCTTCAGCCACAGAAAGTCCACTGCTGAACATAGGCCTCCCCTATGGATCGCCACATAGGCGTGTTGGAGGCGGCCTGCATCCAGCGATTTCCTGCTTAATCAACTACAAAGGATGTGTTTATGTAAAGATAAGCCGGGAATGCAAAAGTGCAATGACGTTATCGTTTTTAACAGTAAACAGATAACGGCGGCACGATCCGTATTGTATTGTGAGTAAGATCACGTTTGACACGTCCTTTGTCACTGAACTGCAATCATTACACGGACCAAGATAACACTCTGATACTGATATAACTAAACGTAATGTGACCCAGCACGTATTAGCCTCAATGAACATACCAAGGATTTGAGTAGGATGTTGGTATAATCAGTCGGATGCTGAGAATCAAACTTTAAAATTCATACGAAACTTAATTAGATATCGTCTTTTTCTATCTATTTTACTATCGTGGCTACTGAATGAAAGTGGTAGAACCACGCTGTTGTCAGCCAAGACTCAGCATGAATGGGCTGGCTCGTCCAAGGTGGTACCACTATCTCACATGAGATGGACATGAAGCGACAGCCTGATGCCCAATACCTCAAAAGGAAGGCCTCTTCCCAGTCTTTTTCCTTCCCGCTCACTTTCTGATCTGATCGGCCGGGAAAACATCCATGATCCAAGCGTTGTAATTGTCCATGGGCAGCAGTAATCACTTACCATCAGGTGACCTGCTTGGTCGTATACCGGATCTATGCTATAAAAAAAAGAAATTTTATGGGATCTATTCCTTACGGGATTCAAATCGTCCTAACTGCAGTCTAGATTAAGGGAGAAGTCATTGAACCACCATTTGTAATTAATGACTGATATAATAAAGTGGCCTCAATTGGCTGCCTGGCCCTGCATCGGTGTGTCTTGAGCGCTATGACCTGTCCTTCTTGAAACGACCCTTAAAGAAAGTACTATCCTACACTTTTTGTATGTTTTTCCTTTCTGTATGCAGTTAAGAATAAATAAATAAATAAATATCCTTGAGATAGGCAGCGACTTTGTTGTGCTGGACCCCTGGCACTGCGAAGGCCTATGGGCAGCGGTAACCGCTTTCCATTATCTAGTCTAGTGGCTGTATGCATAAGCTGTGAACCGTGACTTCCATGAATACGAGGTCGAGCATTTATGTTTGTCTAAGTCTTCGATTTTTTAAAATCTCGCATGAATTTCCTGGCCCGACGTCCGTTAAATAGCGCTGACTTGAAGTCATCAAGGAAGTTACAACAACCAATGGTTGTACAAGCGAGGATGCTGAAAACCGGGCGTAATGTTGAACATTAAGTAAGTAAGCAAGAACTGGCGCTGGCTGGATACCTCTAGGGAGAAAGATCATCGAACTCTAGTTGTCATAATTAATGTCACCTCTGCCTACCCATTCAGTGAGAAGAAATAATAGCTGCAATAAATAAAGCCGCAGCATAATTGCGCATTTTTCTCTATTGATCATGATTTGACATGTTTATTGTATATGATTCACGTCTGCGGAGTGAGTAACGTCTGACCGCAGGCCATGTGTTCGCTTGTGAAACGAGATTACATTTGACATACATATATTTTTTAGCTAGAATAAATGATAAATGATATGCCAGTTGGTAAATATTACTTCATTAATTGACAAATACAATGTGATGATGTATAAAGTTCTCCTTTCGTTGATTGACATCATTAAATATTTTTATGATGGATTGACATACATTTAATCCAGCTAAACAGATTAGTACATTTTCTTTCAGGATTATTTATGTATTTCTGATTAGATATTCATTTAAATCTATTACTCGATAACTAGTAAAGAATCAACATTTATTTGTAACTGAGTCTATATACGAGTACTACACCTCACAAACATTTACTAAAACTCAAATCAAGTTGTGTGGGCATTTCCTTTACCGTAAAGAAATATATAGAATACCCGAGAACGGTATTACGTGGGCTTGCAGGCTTAACAGCCTTTTATTCTATAGCCATTTAACCTACTGCCTCGGTGGCGTAGTGGTACTACGGTATGATTGCAAAGCTGAGGTCTCTGAGGTCTGAAGGCAAAGTGATATTGGATTTTTCTATTCATTATCAGCCCGGAGTCAGGAATTTGTGCCCGATATGGCGACAGGCTCGCCTCCTATCACATCGTGGAACGGAATATACAAGGCGAAACGTGGGTGTTCTGGTAGCACCCCTGCCTACCCCTTCTGGGAAAAAGGCGTGTGTTTATTATGTTTATGCATTTAACCTAGCGACGTTCACAAAACGAGCGTATTCCTATCTTAAAGGCCGGCAACGCACCTCCTGCCCTATGGTGTTGCAGATGTTCATAGGCGGCGGTGATCACTCACCATCAGGTGAACCGTATGCTCGTTTGCCCCATATAATATAAAATAATAATACGACAAATATGACCTCAGAATGGAATTTTTTTAACCATTACTATGGGTGACGGTAAAGTTTATCGCACAGGATGCAGAGTTTATGGCTATTGGCTATATTATTGATTTTAGTTTAATATTTATTGGAAAACCAACAGCTTACATACAATACAATAGGTAACAAAAAGAGTATGAAATAGATAGATCCATTGATCCAATGCAAGTTACTGGATGATTACATTTTGAAGCTTTTTAATGACCTTTGATAACTTTTGAGACAAATGTTTGTGAACCACACCTGTATTTTTGTCGGGTCTGGGTGTTTGTGAGACCGAGAAAGTCTCTCGTAGTTCTTGATATAAGACTGGATCGGAGTGTGGGGTCAGGACTATGTACGTGACTGTTTGGGTAATTTATTTATTTTACTATCAATTGACAATTGTTAATCAACTGGACTCTGAAATATCACGATATACTGAATATTTTTTGTGCCTTAAATAATCCTAATTAATACGATGTTCGCCACTTTGTCGGTGATGTAAGAAAGTTAACTTTTATTGGTAATTCTGTAATTTTTCCGCATTCGCGTGAGAATTCCGAGTGGGTGAGATCAGCGGGTTTTCAGTTTTCTTTTCAATTGTCATTGTGTTCACTGGCTCACATCATTTGCACACAAATCGTCCATATTGCACGACTTAAAAAGCAGAGGTTTTTAATTCGACGTATATACATATACGTATATCTATAATGTAATATATAATTATAATATATATTATATCTATAATAATAATTTGGCACACGAGCACACAGCCACAGGAAGACCACATAGGCCTTCACAATAACATTTTGAGGGGTTTGTATTTTACCTACCGATACTAAATTCAAATATATATAATAAAAGTTGAAGCAAATGAATGCACACATAATTGAACTCAGCTAGTAGGCCAACGGGTACTGAAGGGCGCGCATAATTATACAAGTTTAGCCTCATGAATTATTAGCGTCTAGTCGTATATATGTACGTGTTTATTTGTATTGTAGGTGACGGCGCGCTATCAATCACAGCCGGTCGTTGCCCTAGCCCATCCGACATTCAATTATTGAGTACTTTAATGCATCGTCGCTGACAAAAGCGTTTTCTTTCCAGGTTTGTCAGGCATAATAGAAACAAGGAAAAATATCCAAACAGTTTCAAGTTTGTAAACCGTTTTAATTAAGCGAGATATTCCGTATCCGCCGCCAAAACATGGTCTGTATTCGAGAAGATTTAAAATAAATGTCAGAGGAATAGGAGAGCTGTATTTTAAGTACGATTCTATAACGAATTATTTATAATCAACAGTAGATATGTAACATAATATAAGAATTGTAACAATAAAAGAAATGAATGATTTCAGATCAATACAATAGAGAAACTTTCGCGCTACTCCATTTGTTGTGTTGACAACGTTTTTCATCAGAAAACTTAAGCCCCATTTACATGTGGAGAGTTTCTTGCCTCGAAAGTCGAAGATACGATTAGCGTAAGCATATAAAAAAGTTGCATCGTGTTAACGTTTGTCAGAACACGATAATCTATGGCGAAACTGTCATGAGATATTCGCATACGATTCTCGCCGCTAGAAACTCACTCAATTTTTTTTTAGTTTACTATACCGGGAAAATACTTTCACAACTTATAATTTTCGTCCACGATAGTACATCGTTTATTCAGCTCTGCTTGGTTCGTTACTTTGACAATGAACTAGGGAAAGAATTATTTCTATCTAACAACAATGAGCTATTAATTTTATGATCTGTATATGCGACGTGTCCACGTGCAATCGTGCATTAACCCGCCATTTTTGGCACTCTCCCAAACATGTGCAAGTGTCTATAATGGTCAACTTTATTGCAATGACAATTCTGGCCTTTCACGTCATCTGTCATAAAGCAATAGATGTGTACAGATGAATAAGCAATTGTGAAGAATCGAAACTCCTTTCGCAACCATATATTGATTTCGATGATTCATGTTTTAACATAAGAGAGACCCTATCTGTGACTGTACCTCTATCTTTGAGTATGGAATACTGATGCCCAAAATACATATATATGACCAACAGAAAATAATAGATCCTTACGGCTTCGTTGCCGGTTTAGGGCGCAGCATGAGCTAACTCAACCGGAATTTCTTACAGAAACAGACAATAAAGACATCAAGTAACAATTAGCTGCCTTCGTTTACCGGGCGAATTATTCCGGGCTTCAAAATTCTATACATTTCCTTTACATTACACCCCCTTTTCCCATTTCTAAAAGCTGATCACCATTTACACATAGGTTAGGGACAGCGATTCTCAGGAACCATCAGCGGAGTCACTTACTTATTTCTTACTAATATATAGCACGTCAATCAGAACAACAATCAATCAAACTCATTTAAACGTACATACATAAACATACGCCTTTTTCCCAGAAAGGGTAGGCAGGGGTGTAACCAGGACACCCACGTTTCACCTTGTATTTTCCATCCCACGACGTGATAGGGGACGAGCCTATCGCCATATTGGGCACAAATTCCTGACTCCGGGCTGATAGTGAATTGAAAAATCCAATATCACTTTGCCCGACCCGGGTTTCGAACCAGAGACCCCAGCTTTGCAGTCATACCGTACAATGCGCCACCGAGGCAGTCATTAACACTCATTTAAACGGCTCATTTAAACAGTCTTTAACATATTAAACTTGCATACAAACGCTATATATATTACGAGTAACTATTAAAGTTATATGCCGTTTAAGTAATTTACTTTATGAATCAAGCGAACAAACGTGTGTTTTGTTTCTAGGAAAAGAAACAAATAAGCCACTTTGTTCTAAAAACAGTTAAAATAATGCCACGTAATCGTTTTACCGAATACGTTAAACAGAATATTTTAGTCTACTAGGAATTGCATAAAACTTACATACTTTTATCCCCTTTTTAAATAAGTTAATTATAATTAATACTAGGACCACTAATACCGTGGGATATAAATTATTATATATTATAATGTCTAGTTCATATGGCTTTCGAGAAGTAAAATAAGTCAATGTACCCAACTATCCATTTGTTTTCAAACAAAGCTAAACAAACAATAAAACCTACGTCCTACTCGTACGGAGGTAAACAAAGATCTTACGCTCTGTTACGCCGAGCCACGGCGCTCGCAACAGGATGCATCTTAATTCTTAACTGCAAAACAAATATTATGCAACCGTATTCTAAGAAACAATGCTATATGTACTACTTACAGTCTGTTTAAGAACCGTACATCACCCTCACTGAATTAATAAACATTTTACCTCGGTAAAGTTAATACATTAGGTACAGTACCGATTGGCGACAAATTATCTTTTTTATTTCGACTCAATTATGCCGGCCTACAAAATTGCTTTTCACTATACGAATACTCAGGATGAAAGGAAGGAACAACCAAATGGCCATCAAAATATTCCACTTATATTGTGTCAGGTATATTAATTAAAAAATGTCTTTGGACCAAGATGGACATGACATAAATGAGAAGTAAATTGGAAACAAATATGTTTTGAAGAGAAATATGATCATCGCACTCTCCTGAGATATTAATGCGTCTAGTCGTACCATCCAACTGGCATCGTTAATGGACCAGACAGCTGAATCGATTTAGTATTTGTGATCTCTAGTATATTATTATATGATTACGTCATGATCGCTGCGGGTTAATCCAAATGAATCGAAATCCAATTTGAATTATATTAGCCTCTTATATTTCTATCACTTTTTATACATACATACACATAAATATCACGCCTTTATCCCAGAAGTGGTAGACCTTTGGCTACCCCTTCTGTGCAACCGAGGACACCCATGATTCGTCTTGTATGTTCCTTACCCAGGATATGATAGGGGGCAAGCCTGTCGCCATATCGGGCACAACTTCCTGACTCTGGAATGATAATGTATAGAAAAATCCTATATCAGCAGCAACTTTGTAATCGTACCGTAGCACAACTATGCCACCGAGGCAGTCATTTTTTATAGCACGGATAAATAAGCATAAAAGATTTAAGAAATCATTTTATACTTAATTTTTTTTAAATAATTCTTCATTGAATATTGTTCCAGCTTACTGCGATTATATTTTGGCAATTGTTTATCGATTAGTATCTATATAATTTTGTGTTTTTAACTTTCTTCATAACAATACGCAATCTTTATCTTCTATGTCCTAATTAGTAGAGTTCTCATTATTTTTCTAAAATATTCCATCTATCTATTGGGTGCAATGGCAAAGGTCACGATGTTGATAAGTTGTTTGTCTGAAGAATTGGCAAATATTTATTAAGGATGTGTTATATTTACACAAGGCATTTCTGGATATAAGAACCTATACAATCTATCAAAGAATGGTGATAGTGGAATCATACTTAACATTTAAAGGCCGGCAACACATATCTATGGTGCAGCAAATACTCGTGGGTGGTGGTGATCATTTACCATCGTTACCGAACGGCATGCTCGTTTTCCCCCTTTAATATATAAATAAATACATAATATCAATAAAAAAGCAAGTCATTGTATCGATTTACAACAATTTATTTTCAAAGTCACATCACTTATCTGAATGTATGAATGAAATGGCATTCTTTACTACTCTGCATACATTAAATTCTTTGGCATTGGCCTAATTTTTCCCACCCTTATAAGTAGGACAAGGCAAGTGAAAACTCTCACCTGCTGAGGTTTTCAAGCTTCTAAATTCCAGCTGTTGAGTAAAGCGAGAAATTAAAATATACAATCATTTAAAATTATTTAAACATTTATATTTTATACGGAAATGACAAAATTCGTAATCACGGCATTTATTAATTAATGTAATACAATACACTAAACGCCAATTTTTATATCATAAATTGCAATAATATAACCTATAGGGTCATTGCATTTTCTATAGACAGTTACATATCTATAAATGAATAATTGCAGCCATTGTTCCGCTTTCTGCAAGTATTGGTTGATAAATTGTGTAGATAACATGTTCCATTTACTATGAATATTTATGATAGTATAGTGAGCAACTCGGATAATTATATAGTTAACTGTGCACAATGGAAAAAGTCTTAATACAATTATATTTCCATAAACAGTTTAAAGTATATTTAAACGTAATTAGTTTTATGCTCACGGAATGCATAAATGTTAAAAATGTGCATTTTTTTTTTGTCTTAATTAGGTGTCATTCGTGTTTATCTTCCGTGGTTTATCTTTACAATGTAAATACGAACACCAGATTAACATCGCCATCTATTGGCTAAAAGCCAAACCACATTATAATATAAGTTTTTGCTATTGCATACTAGATGGCGCTCATGAAATTGTTGTAAAAAATCAATATTCTTATTTTAGTTCTCCATGGACAGTTAAAGATAGACGGAAAAGTCCGTAGAAAAGAAGGGATTTTCCCGGAAGGAGGATCGATACCTGCAAGTAAAAACAATTAATCGGTTTTGAAAATTGATTTTACAAAGTAATTCAGTTTAATGCTACGGCAGAGCTATTTTATAATATATTAGCGGCTCAGTCCGGTTCCGCCGGAGTGCAGATATACTTGTTTGACAATATTCTATCGGCTATTTTCATTAGGGATAATGTAGGATTCTAAAGGTGTTTTTTTTCAAATCGGTCCAGTAGTTTCAAAACGTATTCAAAGCAAATAATCAAATCTTTCTTCTTTATAATACGAGTATTAGTTTAGACAGAATATGCTCTCTACATAAGTAATAGTTGATAGCCTCCGTAACGCAGTTGGTCAAATGCCTGCTGTGAAAAGAGAAGCCACGGGTTCACTCCCCGCACCGAAACAATTGTTTGCGTGAACCACAAGTATAAAATTCGGGTCTGCGTGTTGGTGAGAACGAAAAGTCTCTTGTAGTTCCTGATACCCACTACATAAGACTCGATCTTAATGTGAGGTCAGGATCATGTATGTGACTGTTGGGCCTATTTATTTATTACTTAATAATATCTAGTCCTGCCACAAAACATGACGGAAGTAGACGACTCGTGAATCTTGTGCTTTGTTTTTCACCTAATAATTTTTTTCTTAATTATAACACCAATAAACTAGGATTGAATAAATCAAGCAAAAAATATCTAAAATTATGAATTTTATTTTCGAGTTGTTATTTATGCGAAAAGACGCTAACACTATACGCAAACGAAGATTGTAGCACTAAATATACCATTCAAATTAGCACGTGTATTGTCTCCTTAACCGGATCCGTATGATTTACGCTTATATAATATTATTTCCTACTAGCTGTCTAGCGCGTGATTACCCATATAATAGAATTAGCATATTAACTTATTCTGTAGCCCAGGGCTTCCCAAACTGTGCGTCGCGATGCTCTGTTTTCTAATAAAAATCATAAATGTCCTAATAGAGTACTGCTGACATCCTGCTTTTAGGCTAGTGTTAAAAGTGATATTCTTACGCCCGAATACTCAAACGCTACTTAAATATTATGTTGTTCTTCACTGCGCGAGTCCCGTTTAAATGTGGCTCACTATAAAGTAGGAGGCGGGTAGTTAAGTGAAACTTCATATTTAAATGGTGTTAAGTATATCGTCGTTGGGGTAATAATTATGGCCCGAGGAGAGGGAGGGGATGGGTATGGAAGGGGGATGCAGTACAAATAAGTTTGGGAAGTTTTTGTTATGGCCTATAATCCTTGCGTGTAAACTCAATACACTTCAGGCGCGGTAAGACTTGGTTGTTAGAGCGCCCTGGATGAGAGTGAAAGGATGACTTCACTATCTGCCGTGAGTACCAACTGTTACCTAACTTAGTGGGGGGTGGAGGCGATCGTACAAATTGCCTATTCCCCTTTGGATCAGTTTTCTTTTAAAAAAACTTAACATACATCTTATTGTTCTATTGCCGATTAACTACTGCCGAGATATGTATATTGTGAATACAAAAGATTAATAACAAACGTGGTGGAACCCTGTCCGGAATTAAACACCACGCCGCTGCTCTGGCGCTATGATATCACGGAAATGCATTGTAGGAGCTAAATAAGTACATACATATATAAAATCATGCCTTTTTTCAGAAGGGGTAGGCAGAGGTGGCCCTAGGACATTCACATTTCGCCTTGTATGTTCCGTCCCACGATGTGATAGGCCTATAATATCGAGCACAAATTCCCGACTCCGGGCTGATAATTAATAGAAAAATCCAATATCACTATGCCCGACTTAGGATTCGAACCCAAGACCTCAGCTTTATAATCATACCGTAATACAACTACACCACCGAGTCAGTAGTAGCTAATTTGTCTCTAAATTCATAAGTAACAATAAGTTAATATTATATTCTTCCAATATGTATTTTAATAGCCATTCAGTCATAGTGCTATTTAAATATATGTAGGTATATCTAAGAACAAAAAATAAATCATTTAGTGCTTATGTCATTTGCTACAATATAATTAGGCTGTAACGTCAAAACGAACTTACGTCCGGAAACTCGCAAATCACTGGAAAAATACAAGCAGATAAAAATAAAATTCTAAAAGTCTGTAATTATGATTAAATCTATTACAACAGTAGGTTTACCTGTAGTTTTACGTTTCGCGAAACAGTCATAAAAAAGCTAATTCGTTTTTATTTGTATGATAAAATCAATCAGTGTGCGTACAGCCTACTCGGTAATGTAAACGTACCAACATATGTATAATAAAGATTAAGAGAGAATTAATATTTGATAAGGCAATTGACAAAATAATTAGAGAGGCAATAAAATCTCGTAATTTCTCGATGACTAGAAATAATATAAATCGAATGTTTTCCTGTACAGCATACCAGAAATGTATCCACAAAGTATATACTAGTCAGGACGCCATTTTTATTCCTCTTTCTTGCCCTACATGCCCTTTTTTGCCATACATTTTTTTAAAAGAAGAGGAAATGTAAGTTTATTTATTTTAGAATTTCTATGTACATGTTTTATCAAAAATGGAACGAATTTATCAGAAATAAACGCATATAAATAATAATAATAATAAGTAATAATCGCATCTTACCTGGGTCTTTGAAAATAGTTTAGTGCTGAATAAAAAGGATGGTTTCTAGGTTAATATAAAATGTAGATACTTCACGGTTTATAGAATAAGCGGCCATTAGAATACGGAACGATATTCTTACCAAATATAATTAATACAAAATAATATTTGATTACAAAACTTCAGAGCTGCAACAATAATTCAATGTTTTAGATACAAAATACACTAGCAACTCTAAGATTGCAGAAAACAAATATTGTTACCATTAGCTAGTGCGTCATCGCCAATTCTGAATTCATAAGTTGTGTTATCAACTGATTGTTCATTGTGTTTGAGATTTTGAATATTTTGAATCCCTCTTCAATCAAATAGTCCTAAAATAACAACGACGGTAGTTAGTAAACAAGCGATGGAAAAATAATATTTGCAAAATCTTGACTTGTTCTTGTCGTTCTTTAAAAACGATATTTAATTATGTTGGTGCGTTAGTATCATTGTTATAAACACTTGGTATAAAATGGTATGGTTCAGCTTATTTGAGAAAATATTCACAAATTAAGAAAATGTAAAATTATCCAGATATGGAAAAAAAACTTAATAGCCCTAAATAAAACAACGTGTTAAACAATTTAGGTATATACAAACGGCGAAAAAATGAAGTCTGATTTTTAGAAAAACGAATCAATTCAAAATCTAAGTGGAAATTAAAAGAAGTAAAAAGGAATGAAAACAGCAAAAATACCGAGTATTAATAATTACTACGGAAATATAGTGACTGACTGCACTCAATGCTATGCAACTGGCGTAAAATGCACGGTCATTCTAGTTACGGTAATTCTAATCGTTTAAATAAATAACGACTTACAGAAAAAAAAACCATTATGAAGAATATCTGTCACTACTTTTAGTATTAAATTACCTAACCTTATTCTGTTTTAACATCATGCAGTATCCTAAAATTATTACTGCCAAAATCGGTCAATAAACAAAAGTATGTTTAATTGTTGACTGTGCGTGCACAATTCAATCCCAAAGTTGATATTAAGCATGCTATTCATTAAAAATGTGGGCAAAACATAAGTCCAATACAAATAATTGCCGGCGGTTCTAATGCCAATTGCCAGTGCTGTTCGACCGCTGTTGCGTGAGCTCGTTCCGTTGTTTAGTAAATCATATCGCGCCAACAAAAATATAATGGTGAAAAGTAAGTCTAATTTGCAATTTTTATCGGTATGTGATAAATCAGATGTATAAAATTATCATGAAGTTGATTATTAAGTTATACAGGTAACAAATTTAATAAATTTTTAATAATCCACGTGGTACATCAGTACATGTTAGTCTGCCCTCTTTAAAATTAGCCAAAACGAATTGTGTGTGCATGAAATTTTTTCCCTACACCAAAACTTACAGACGTATTTTTTATTATTTATGTTCTTAAAGAGACTTTGGCAATGAAATAATTATAAATATTGCAAAATATGGATTGGGTAAAAAGTATTTATAACAACGTGACAGCAAATTGTAACAGTGCACGGAAGGTTAAATCGATTACTTATGTTATTATTTACAACAATATAAAATTCACGATATTTTTCAATTTTAAATTATACTGCTAGTTCCTTGTTTCTGTTGCACATTTCACTGGTTTGATCAATAAGACATACTGTGCCAACAATCTTCATATTTAACGTAATTTAAGATTATTAACTAACAATAATTTAAAATAAGAAAATATCATGAAAACTATGGTATTTCCACCTTTCCGCTCTTGTTTTTTAATTGTTTTCTTGTTCGTCAGTAATAATTCTACATTTCTTTAATTTGATTACTATTACCGTACCTCTGCATATTTTTCTAAACCACCCGCGACATTTTTTTTAATTTCATTAAAAAATGCATGTCGATGTATGTTTTATGCAATGTATATTTTTGTATTACGAGTAGATTAAATGATAGACTACACATTGCAAACAATATGGTATTTTTCTTTTTATAATAATTTACCTGTATAAAATTTATAATGATAGATTCTTTAAATTTATTTTTATTGTGCCTGCTTCGGTGGCGCAGTTGTACTACGGTATCATTGCAAAGATGAGGTCTAGGGTACGAATCCCGGGTCGGGCAAAGTGATATAAAATATTTCTGCTCATTATCAGCTCAGAGTCAGGAATTTGTGCCCGATACGGCGATAGACTCGACCTCTATCACATCGGGGGACGAAACATACATGGTCCAGGTTGCACCTCTGCCTACCCCTTCTGGGAAAAAGCGTCAGTCTATGTATGAATGTATTTTTATTGTTTATCCATTATATTAAAGAGGTTTATCGAAGTACCTCATGAAATAGCAATTACTAATTAATAGCCATTAATAATAGGCAAATTATAATTATTTTCCAGTACATTGAAATAAACGAAATGTTTATGTATTTGTGATGTACTTTTAAGCTGAGAAATAATTATAATATTATAAATAATATTATATTACTATCAATAACATGCAGAAAAATAAAATAAATCTTATTCTTTTGGTTTGAATAGTAATAATAATTTCGGAATATGTAATGTGATCAGCTTCGTTCACTTCAATATAGTCAATGGTGAAAAAAAATAATTGTGTTTTACAATAGTTCCTCACAAAAATAGGTCTGAAAGCGTCCAAGCGTAAAACGATTGCTTTACACTAACATTTTAGACCTACCTACCTAGATCTACTTTACGTTTATTAATAAAAATAAACAATCAGAAACTCAATAGGTATTGTCTATGGAATTATCTTTATTAATACTTACTACATCTTCTATTACCTTCTGATATCATTAAATAGGCTTCTTATGTCGTGATTAACATTGCATGTTACATAAATTCGTATTTCGCAGCGATGCATATTTTCATAATAGAATATTCGTGCAACACGCTGTAATACGAGTGTAACCATAACATTACCTCAAATAATTAGATATACAAGATGTGGCCATTTTCATCATAATTCAAATTGTGTGCCTCTGAATAAATCTTTTACAATCTAACGCTAATTATATAACAAAAGCGTCGCTCTATTTATCAATAATAAAAGATGTACATACATACATACATACATACATACATACATAAACACACGCCTTTTTCCCAGAAGGGGTAGGCAGAGGTGCTACCAGAACACCCACGTTTCGCCTTGTACATTCCGTCCCACGATGTGATAGGGGGCGAGCCTATCGCCATATCGGGCACAAATTCCTGACTCCGTGCTGATAATGAATAGAAAAATCCAATATCACTTTGCCTGACCCGGGATTCGAACCCGAGACCTCAACTTTGCATTCGTACCGTAGTACCACTACGCCACCGAGGCATAAAAGATGTTGTTTTTAATATCTCGTAGAGTGTAGAATCATCAAATTTATTCTTGATTAATTAAGAATCAAAATTGTGTCTGGATTATTTAGCTTGTCTTATGAATGAGGATTAAGGTGATTATTAGATTCAAATATACATCTGGGAATTTAAATGTTTATTCTTCTGTTATTCATGCGGCTGTTATTTATACTGCAAAATGGACTATGTCCTACGATGTGTATGATAAAACGAGTGGCAATTTTTACAACCGCGGAAGCAATGCCGCGAGAAAAAGCTAGTAAGCTAAATCTAAAAATAGTCGACATGTCGATGGAAATTTTGAGTAAATCATTCAAATGCAATTAGCCGTGCTGGGTCGATGACGTATTATGAAAACTGGTTTCGATGCACGGTACACAACGTAAATAAACTTTGTCTATTGTCTAAAAAAGGCATCGTCATGCATTTGATGTTCTATTAGTAAAAAATAAAGATTTCAAGGTCTACGTTCAAAGCATAACAATCAATAACATACAGTAAAATAAAAGATAAGTATATCCTACAATGAAGTAAACGCGATGGTAATGATTTATTTATCTATACTAATATATAAAATGGAAAAGTTCGGTTATTTGAACACGCAAATCTTCAGCTAGGTACTGGTTCGAATTAAAAAATATTTTGAAGTTCGATAGCCCATTAATTAGGATTACCAAGTATTGGGCGAGTCAAACCTCTTCGACTAAAAACTCCTTGAAGGATTTTTCGAATCTTTAAACACTTTTTTTTTTTTTTTAGTATCACAACATATGCTGACGGAGCTGGAGAAGCTGCCAGGGGTACAGCTTGGTGACTTCCTCCTGCAGTTTGAGCTCGACGAGCCCAAGGACTCAGTGAGAGAGATAGCCAGGAGAGAACTCAGGGAAACTCCTGACGTTGTCAAACCTGCCATTGAGGAACTGAGGAGGCTACTTCGTGGTACGTATTCATTATTTTATTGATAGTGTAAGATTGTAATATTTTTAGATTTCTATAATAGGTGCGTGCTATATATTTTTTATTTGCTTTTAATATGATGTTAATGCATGGTCTTTTTGGTATGTCATATGTTCAATATATATATATGAATAAAATATTAGAACTAGCTCTCAGCAAAGCAAAACACATCGAATGTCTTATGTCGTTGCGCTGTAAGAAAAAAAAATGCCTGAATTAATGAACATGATGGGACCCATGTTTTAAAATTACAACGAATATAGATACAAAATAGTCAACTATTGCAGCCTTGCCTCATTAAAAAGCAATTTTTCAGCAGTTTGTTTCGCGAAACATTGTTTGTCGATTTGAAAGTAACTGTATAGCTTTTGTAAATATTTTCCATTTGGTGTAATAATGAAAAAAACTAGGTCGTTGATAGCGACACCGAAATGAGTTTGCTGCGTCATTTTATGTTTATTTTCTATAGTAATAGAGTACGTGCTCCTAGTCTCGAAGTCAGATTCTTTTTAATGTATAACTTAGGGCAGCAATCTTATTATAATGTTGGGAGACTACATGTGACAATGATCTATTATGGAAATGCATTTAGGCTCTTCGGGTATAACATTGTATTGTATTGTATCAGCCCATATACGACCCACTGCAGGGCACGGGCCTCTTCTACAATCGAGGGTACGATTGAGAGTGGTTAGGCCATATAGTCCACCACGCTGGCCTAGTGCGGGTTGGCGGACTTTTACATACCATAGTAATTTATACAAATCGCTATGGTATGCAGGTTTCCTCACGATATTTTCCTTCACCGTTGTAGTGCGTGGTGATTGAATATCAATACACACATGACTCCGAAAAGTCAGAGGTGTGCCCTGGGATTTGAACCCGCGACCACCGTGAACATGTAGGCAGCTGCGTCTGGTCCGTTACCAACAGGCTACCACGCACTTTTAACAATAACATACTCGTATACAAACTGTAATTTCAATATCGCTCATTAACATGGTAAATGTAATCAATTATCACATTTAACAAAGTTACACACGTTATTATAAGGAAACTAACTAGAAAAATCTGGCAACCATTTATAACAAAAAATAAAATGTACTTAATAAAAATTGCGATGCCTGTTTAATTACAAGAGCTTGCGACAAAATAGATCCCTCTGCAATTTTCTTTTATCATAGCCTATGACCTACTGAACAGATTTTTCAAAAGATAAAGCACGTTCAGCTTTGTAGGTAGACCAATTCTAATAAAAAAAGATGAAAAGTATCTATAGAAGATTTAACACGTTCCGTTGATTCAGCAATTAACAAATCCGCAACTTGCTAAAACTGAATATTTTTTTACAAACAAGTGTTAAATTTCGACAATAAAAGTGTCTGGCAAAATAATTTACATCTGTATGTTTGTCGTATTCTTTTTTCTTATATAGTTACAATTCCGGCGTAAGTTATAAATAGGTATAATATAATAGGTATTCGTTTTTTATTTTTGTAGAAAAACAGCTTAGATGGGCTCGGATTGAATAACTCTTAAATGTTATACGTGTCAGGTTAATTTAATAACGCATTTTAACGATGAAAAATTGCGAGGACACCTGCATAGCATTCAACTGTTGTATGTGATGTCCATTGTCCTTCAACGTTACAAATACTTACACAAAAATCTCATGCGTTTAATGTACATAACAAACTGAATACACTAAAATAAATAGTTAAGTAATTATTATACGATTTATTTCAGAGGACAAAGATCTGCGAGTGCCTTTGGACAGTGATGCCTGGATGATCAGATTTCTGAGGCCTTGCAAATTTTATCCAGAAAGCTCTTACGATTTGGTAAGTTTTGTTCTATCTGTATCAGTTGATCTCAGTTCAGCTAGTAGGTATACCTACGCTCCATTGCTGAGCATGGAAATTCTTCTACGTTGTAAAGGCGGGGACGCTTAATTTGGTCTTTGAAGTGTGCATTGGTAATTATAACAGGCACAGACCTGTTAAATACTGATTAAGACTCTCTCTCTCTCTCTCTCTCTCATGCGTCTTCTGCTTATTCTGAAGCCATAGGAAGTCCACAGTTAAATATAAATAGAATCCTGACTTGTCCATGGAGACATATTCGAAACAACCCCGTCCATTAGCCTAACGGTATCTTGCACTATAAATTAACTTTGTGTATTATTCTACAGATAAAACGTTACTATGGATTCAAAGTGAAGCATCACAAGCAATACGATGGATTAATACCGAGCAAGGAGACCAACGTGTTCAACCAAAATGTACTGACAGTGTTGCCAACTCGCGACCAATATGGCCGGCGGGTACTCGTCCTCGAATTAGGCAGTATGTTTTATTTCCTTGTACTCTTTTTTAAAATATTACTACTGCCAATGTGGTTTAGTTTTAAACATCAAATGCACCCGTAATTATGTGCAAAGTTTAAAAAAGATCTCTGTAATAAGGAATCTGCAATGTCAGTCGCAGTAAATGTAGAAGTTGGCTCTTTATCTTCTAGGTGTGTCAATTGCTGATCGTAATGGACATAAAAACATGTTTTCTCTTGGGTTGGTGGCGGGGAATTCCAGCCGATGCTAGCATGCCTATAATCAAAGTCTTTCAACCGTAAAACTTGAAAAAACCCGTGATAATAGACGTGCTGCCTAAATACATGAGTATCAGTGCAGTAATAAATAACAGCTAATATGTAATCAGTATTATTATTACATTACATCAGCCAGTATATAACACTTTATCTCATCCGTAATGGTTCTTGCATGGTTGTCTACCTTGTCTTAACCTTACGTGTCATCGCCAATAAGATTATTTAAACATGTTACACAAGATTTGGTGCATGACTTTACAACTGGCCACACGTCTGACGTCAAACCTTTACAAGACTACGAGACTAATGGGGCAACCCATTATCATTTTTATTAATGCATAGGTCCGGCTAACGAGCCAACAGGTCACCTGTTAATAAGTGATCACTGCTGAGTGCCGCTCATGCACGTCCACAACGCTTAGTTCATAGATGTGTTACCGACCCTTAAAATCAGGATGGGAACGGGTAGGAAAAAGGATGGGAAGAGGACAGGGGTATTGGGCATCCGGCAATCTCACTCACCGGACGAAACACGACAGCCAAGCAGTCGCTTCACGTCAATTTCCTGTGAGACAGTGGTACCGCCCCGATGAGCCTGCCCCATTCATGCTGAATCATGATTGACAACAGCACGCTGTACCACTTCCAAAAAAAATTCGAATATAAAAATAACAAGGAAGAATAAGAGTAATAACCATTGTACCTAACACAAAACAGCTGTAGGTGCGATATAATTAAATTCTATAATGTTTATGTAGTGTGTACATTACAGGTTGAAGTGACTTCAACTCATAATTTTCCATAATGATGTTTGTACCACGTGACCATAGGTGTCATTAAAAAGGTATCGTCCTTCAGGGAATAATAAAATGTGTCACTATTCACATATTTAAAGTATATGCGAAGCGTTCTCGTTATAATATTTTACGTCCATTGTTGAATGATAATTAAATTATTTATTTATAAGTATTAAGTGTGAACAATGTAGCCGCAATGGAAATTACTTTCCGTAAAATAATTATCAGTGATATACCTTCAAAGTCTTCAATATATCAATTAGACAATAAAATATTTTCTCTTTAATCACGCGGCATTCAGACTTTCTTTCGTAGTTATGTGGCTATTGTAAGAAAATATCAATGACTTAACAAATTTTACATACGGCAAATTAATAGGTTTATGCTTGAGATCCATTTGAGATCGGACAAGCAACAATATCCAATAAATGATACAATACGTTTCCTTAATGATAGTGATAGATGGCAACTCACAATACTTATGCCTAACAACTTTGTTCTCTGGATCTTACAATTTACACCTCCACCTAAGGTTATGATGCATCTAGCTAGATCAGTAAACGTCTATCAGTAACATTTTATAATATGCATTTTGTCGTTTATCAATTGTTTGTTTGACAAAACAACTGAAGAACCCTTCCGCGAAAGTATGTACATATCATACGAAGTTAAATAAAAATCTTCGTAATCAGTCTGTATTTACTTACTGCTGAGTTGGGCTCCAAAGCCGTCCCCAAATGTTACCAATTACCAACCGCAATGATCAAATGACGTCAGGGGGTACACCGGCAAGAGGAAGATAAGCCTTAGACAGCCTCCGTGACGCAGCTGGTTGGACTCCGCCTGTGAAACGAGAGGCCGCGGGTTCAATCCCTCCACCGAAACAAATGTTTGTGTGTACCACAGGTATTTGTTTCGGGTCTGGGATGATTGTGAAACAGAAAAGTCTATCGAAGTTTTTGATACCCACAACACAACACTCAATCTTAGTGTGGATTCAGGACTACATTTGTAACTATTCGGTGTATTTATTTATCTATTTATTTATACAGGACAGGAAAGTGTGGCGTGTTCAAGAGGGCATAAACAAAATTCTACATAATTTATATTTTTTCTTTCCAGAAAAGTGGAAGCACAACAAATGCTCTCTGGATGAAGTGTTCAAGGGCTGCGTGCTGTTCTTGGAGGCGGCTATGTTGGAGCCGGAGACGCAGATCTGTGGTGCCGTGGTTATCTTCGACATGGAAGGCCTCGCCATGCAGCAAGTCATGCAGTTCACGCCGCCCTTCGCCAAGAGAATAGTCGACTGGTTGCAGGTAAATTACCTTAACCATTATCATCGCATGCTTGAAGAAGGAAGTATTCGTTTTTAATACATCTTCAATCATCCTTCACAAATATTGCTGTCTATTTGGTTTTCACGTATTTTTCGGCCAATAGCAGTAGACATCCACAAAACATTTAGTGCTGCCAAGTAATTACGAATACTAACAGCTCTTACATGCACAGCGTAAAAAAAATCCGACGAATTGAGAACCTCCTCTTTTTTTTTAAGTCGGTAAAAAAGACTGCCTCGGTGGCGTAGTGGTACTACGGTATGATTGCAAAGCTGAGGTCTCGGGTTCGAATCCCGGGTCGGGCAAAGTGATATTGGATTTTTCTATTCATTATTAGCCCGGAGTCAGGAATTTGTGCCCGATATGGCGATAGGCTCGCCCCCTATCACATCGTGGGACGGAATATACAAGGCGAAACGTGGGTGTTCTAGTAGCACCTCTGCCTACCCCTTCTGGGAAAAAGGCGTGTGGTTATGTATGTATGTACGGTAAAAAAACAAAGGCATGATGACTGTTATTTAGCATGGAGCTTAATTTTTGTATTTAAAATTTTCAGGAATGCATACCACTGAGGATAAAAGGGCTATACATAATCAACCAGCCGTACATATTCAACATGGTGTTCCAACTGTTCAAGCCGTTTCTGAAGGAGAAGTTGCGGTCACGCATCATTTTCATGGGCAACGACCGGGACATGCTCCACAAACACATCAGTCCAAAGTGCCTTCCCGAGGGTTACGGGGGGACGCTGTCGATACCCAGCGTTACTGGAGCCCAGTGGCTGGAATTACTGCTCATGTGTGATCAAGAGTTTATAGGTGAGTATTTCATTGGCTTCTTAAAGCTGTACTTCGAAGGCCTACCTATTAACGACAAGGCCAGACAAAAATCATCACGCTACCTATCTTCTAGTAGCGTTAATTTTTAAACCCTTATAAATATGCTTTTTCTTTCGATCAAGACAACACGAAAGATCCTAAATTCTCAGTATCTATAAATTATGTCCTCTTATTTAACGCTTGACTCTAGTAGGGCTTTCCTCTTTATCTACGAATTTTCATAAATTTTTAGTAATTAATGCGGCATAATCTTGTGGATCTTGGGAATTGGCATTCTAGTTCACCTACATACAATGATTCTTGATGTGAAGGAAAATTAACAAATATAATTAAAAATCATTAAATAACATTAAATATCATCGAAGATAAGTGGGAGATGTTGTCTCCCACTATTGACGTTGCAGTCAGGTTGTCTTTTTCTATAGATAAGCAAATGTTATTTATGATCAAAACAAAAACATATACAATTTAAATCTTTCTTTTTTTGTTTCAGCAATCAACTCTTACGGATACAAGAAGAAGTGATCATAATATGTTTCGAACAATTCAAAAGCAATGTGATATTGATAGATAATTCGTGATAATAATTAGGTAAGGTATATAAGGCTAGTATTATGTGTACAAAATAAAATTACGTATATAAGATTCTAGAATTCCCCGCATCATTCATATTTGTGATAATATTATTTTAAGTTTTAAAGAAACAACACAACAAGGTGAGCCTACAGATGTGTATAAATTGAACTTCAAATATTTATGTATTATGTTTTGTTTTAGCTCCGAACTATATAAAAACTGTTGTTGCAAGATGTAGATATAATTAAAAATATCTGAGTTGAGCGTTTCTTACAATCCATGGCATATTATACCTCGTTATTAATAAAATGTTATGTATTAATTATTGATTTTATGTAACAAAACGAAACATTTGTACAAATAATCACGGATTTAAATATTAATTTATAATAAGTTATAATTTTAATTTCCGCACTTGCCTTCTTTATGATATTGATGTTCACATTATTATTGCGATAGTTAGTAACATCACGTCATAAAAATAAGTTAATTAATTTTACAGAAGTTTAAACTATTAATAAAATTATTTAAAATTCATCTTTAATTATATAAATTCAAACGAAGTCACTAATCAAAACTTGAACTTTGAACTATTTTGTTTCAACGCCTAAAAGAGTAACGATCCATTTTGTTATTGATTTACCTTTCTTTGTTTGTAAATTTGGCTGTGACGTGCATCAGACACATTTTCTCGTATTTTTAGAAAGCTTGAAACACAAAACGTGGTACAAAATAATATAAATTAAGGCTGGCAATAGGAGTATCTACTTATATTATGTCAAATCGACCATTTTAAGGTAAACTTTATAAGAAAGAGCTTTACGTGTGTCTTGAGGCTGATACGATATTCTTAAAAAAGTAGATAATTTTGTGTAAAAATATATAATTGCTATCAAGGATATTTGAGGGGCAGTATTTTTTACAGCACTTCATAGAAATAAATTAGAGAATTTACTCAAAATAAATACGCGTACACAATGAACGATCGCACAAAGCAGTATAAAGCCGAAAACAAATTATAAGTCACATCCGGATGACCTTGAATGTTGTATCGCTTTTTAGTGGCGTCCGTCAGTCGCATCTTAAATGCGACTTATATTATAATTTTGTTTTCGGGTTTATACCAATCCCTTGTGCTGCAAAGCTCAAGAAAAAATGCGTTATATCTTATATGATATTTAATATGATCAGATATCTCTCTCGCTGATACACTTGCTCTCTAATATGTGTTGTAAAGTGACGTAAAATGAATCTGGATAACAATTGTGTGTGGATATGTGCATTTCAACATAGGTACTAAACAGGTCTAGGGTGTATTTTGTGTCATGCGGTATTTTTTTACCAAAAGAAATGCACAACTAAAGAATAAAATATAATATGCGAATATGTCCGCATGATACAAATAAACCAATTATGTAATGTTAGAAAATTATTTGTATAAAATGAAGAATATTTACAGGGTTGAAGATGTAGTTAGAATAAATGTGTTAATAATTAAATAATATATTATGGTCAAAACAATTTTTTATCATAAATGTTAATATAATAAAAGATTTGTACAAAACATTTGTTTCTTTTGTTAGCCATCCATCTGCTTGTATTCTTCCACTGCAGATCTTTTCAAGATTCGCCATTTTGCGTAAATCAAGAAAGTTTTCTATACCGTAGCAGTATCTGAGCCCTCTCACTAATGGCTCAGCTTTTTAATACTTAGTTCTATAAATCTATTATATGTAGCCCCGATTTATTATCTGGAGGAGGGCAAGAGAATAACAATAAAAAATTAAAGAGCCAAACGCCTTTGGAACAGATTGTATTTGGGTGGTAAATATTTTTATTTTCTTAAAAAAATAATGTAATTACACCCTTTTATTTTTAAAGACGCTATAGGACACAAGGCTTTAAATTATAATTCTAGCAAAAACTTTGGATTTACCACCCAAACACAATGATATTTAAAACATTACAAAAAAACTCGTCGCGTTTTTTGCAAAATCTTTAAGTCTTCATATCTGTAGTCACTAAAACTATCACCTGGCTTCGTTTTCGGTAGGAGTCTTGATAATCCCTGTATATTTTCGAAAAGAAGTCAAATTGTAAGGTGACATCAAAACGATAACAATAAAATATCAAAAGACGAAAGTAAAGGAAATAAAAAAGTAAATAAAAGTGCAGGGGAACCAATTGTTAAGACTTTCAACTATGTTTATTTTTTGTGTTTCTCACACAATCCACCAACATAAAGGTGACATTAGTGCAGTAGACCATATTTTTTTTATTGCTTAGGTCCGGCAAACTAGCAAACAAATCACTGATGGTAAGTAAGATCTGATAAGATCATAAATGTGTTGCCGGCCCAATTGAGAGGGGAGCGGGAAGGAAAAAGGACGGGAATGGGAAAGGAGTATTGGGCATCCGGCAATTTCACCCACTAACGAAACGCGACCATATTATTTTACATGGCCCAATAAAAAGAGGGGTAACTTTCATTTATTTAATTCCTCAAACATAAATCTTAACAGTACGTATTTAATTCTTAAAACATCTTTAGAGTGTATATAAATCGAATCTCACGCTGATAACATCAGATTTTGTATCACAATTGAATATTTTAATTCATAAAAAATACAAAAAAACTTAATCTACAATCAACCAACATTGTATAAAACCAAATCCAGAATTATTGTCCTTTATATTTATCACTTGTTATTATTTGTCGTGTACCCGTACGAATTTGCACCTAGAATAAAAAAAAGCATTATGTTAAATGTTAATGGTACCCTATTACTATAAGATTATCTTATAAATTTAGCATCAGACATATAAAGCTCTTGAGCGTACTGTTTTTATATTTAAAAACCGTAAATTCAATTTTTTTATCAAATGAAAAGGCATGCTGTATCCTAAATCATTCATTATTTTATAAATGAAATTCGAGCATACTATATTTTGTTCATTTAACAACTAAGGATGAAGACAATAGCATATTTAAATGTTTTTTAATTTATTTCATGCCATTCGCCTATCATACAAGGCAGTGCTAAGCCTCATTGTGTCCAGTAGTTACACTGGCTACAATGTCCTTCAAACCGGATCACAACAATGCGTTTACACTGTTGTTTGGCGGAGGAAATAGCCATTGCAGTAGTACTTTCTACCCATGCGACTTCTCACATATGAGAAACCTACCACTAGTATTATATTCACTATTTAATACACACGCATTAAACTAAACAGTGAATGTAATCCAATTTAATTTAAGTCACTAACTATAAACAACAACATCCGAGATTAAAACACAATATATGCAGTCGATCTGAAAAATAACGACTATATTATAATTGCCTATGCTAAATTGTCCTATGACACATCTAAAAACCATACTTACGTTTAAAATCGTCCTCATAATGGTATAGCATTTTCCAAAGCACATCCCCTGGTATCTCTGGTTCAGGTAGTAAGCCTCCGTGTCGTTTCCTCAGTGCCTTCGGATCTATATGAGCGCACAGAGACCTCATATCAGAGCCGTGGAGATGGATACGGGCTCGCAGCTTCTCCCGAATAAACGGTTTGAACAACGCGAACAGCATGTTGAATACGTACGGCTGGTTGATTATATGCACCGCTTTGAGACGCACTGGAACGCTTTCCTGTAAAAAATAAAAGTGTTTTACTATAAAAATTATGTAATAATCTATAATTAATTTATTTGTGTCATTTATAAGTATTTATCTCGGGTCTGTGTGTTGGTGAAACCGAAATGTATGTCGTAGTTCCTGATGTCTACGACACAAGACTCGAACTTCGTATGGATTCAGGGACTCAGGACTATGTATGTGACTATTGATTGTATATTTTACAATATTATTGCCTATTCCTTATTCATTACTGGCTACACGGCCCACCTTCGCCTGGAAGCAGATATGTCTTCATCCCAGACCAGAAACATCGTATTCCTGTTCAAACTGCTGTATTCCTGAATTCAGTCTAAGCAACCTACGGTCCCTTTCCTTCCTTCTCCCTCCCGTGCCGTTTCTTCATATTCATTCTCATTCTATCCTATCCTCTAAACAAAAATGTGAGTGGGAGAAAATGTTTTGAAAAAAAGGGAACCGATTTAACCGTATTTCTAAGTATTTTTAGGTTATTAAACTTTTGTTTCAACTACCATATTTTCGATCTTGTAATTTTCATAAAAAAATAAATCTAGTGGAGGGTAGTTATATTATCTGGTGGCATTTTGTTGGACTAACAGTTCAGTTTCTCGTGTACTCTTGCAAAAGCAAGACATGCGCTCCGTTGCAGTGCTAGAGTTCCTGAGTAATTTAAATTATTTTGTGAACAATATAGTGAAAGTGATGTTGAGCGTTACAATTGACATAGTTGGTTGTTTTTGTCGGCATCATCCAGCCATCTTTAGAAATGAGATTCCGGTGAGTGATATCGATATACCATGTTGTCGTCTATCGTTTGTTACTGTGAGCGCTGTTCTGTGTACTATTCTAAATTACAGATTAAAGCTGCCTAACTAATATTTTATCAAAACATATTTATTTAATCAAAAGAAAATAATGTACTTAAATATACATCAAATTATGGATGTTCAGAAGGTTTATTCACATAGTGCAGATATGTTTTGGCTCCACTCCACACCAGAAACCACTGGTCAAACTTTTCTATTCCTGAACTCCATCCAAGTACCTACTCCTCTTCTTCCATCCCCAACAGTTATAGAGTTTTACGCTTAGCCATGCATTTTTATCTATAGGATTAACGAAGTCCGCTACAAAAATATATATAGATGCTGATCATGCAAATATAACATATAGTGCGAGTATGGAACGGAATACATAAACATTTATTAGCTACGTAAACTCATGCTTATTTCTTATAAAGATAACTTGTCAGCCTTAACAATATATGTGGAAAATAATGTGCGAAATATAAGGTCATGTCGTTCTACATAGTATGCACAAATCTTTGAGTAATCCACAAAATATTTGTTTCTTAGTGGTCGGTTTTCGTATCCAAGCATTGTAAACCAACCGCGCGCCTTCATACACCGTGGAATGACGGTCGAGAGATGTAACTGTGCAGTGTGCTGAACATCATACACAGACGGATCTTGAATTTAACACCTTAAACATTGTGGTAAGTAGGTCTGTTATTAACGTTTCATAAATAAGATATTCATACATTTATTAACACTTTTAAAAGTTGCTAAAAGAATTCATCTGTCCGTATACATAAAGAGACTACAATTACGGCCGAGTACAATATCAATTTAATTGTAGGTATGTTCGTATAATTGAGTACCAATCTAGCTTGTTAAGGAGTCACGGCGCAAATAAAATGTTTCTTAAAAATAAAAATGTATTTTACGTGTACAATAACCTTACAAAAGTCGTAGCGATTACCTCATTTGTGTACTAAAATGTATTTTCTGCATATTAAAAGATTGCATATTAAAAAGCCGTAAATTCTAAAATTCATAATTTAGGTAATTCAAAATTATAAATAGGTACCAATTTTTTTCGTAAAAACGTAGCGGAAAAAACAAGACCCGGAAATATAATACATTCGCACGTAATTGACACACAATTTTAATAAAAGGCTAATTAATTAAAATGCGTTCCGTGGTCATGTCGGAAATTGTTAATAAAATCGCACCCAACTGAGATATGTCCGGAGGGTTGTTTACAAATGAAGAGAAATTATCTACCATGTTTTGATCTTACCTGCACCCAATCCACTATCATTTTGGCGTATGAAGGCGTGAAATGCATCACATGAGTAAACGAAAGTCCTTTCATATCCATGATGGCGACGACTCCACAGATTTGCGTCTGAGACTCCGCCATAGCAGCCTCTAGTCCCAACTGAAGACCACGGAAAGTGTCTTTTAGAGGCACCAGTCGTGGATTCCACCTAACTGCAATATGGAAATAATATTAATTTAGTATAAGGTTATACGCATTGCTGGTTGGTTGGCTTGCCTAACCTGCGGTATAAAATTTCATGTACTGCGAAGTGTCCACTAGCAATAACATTTGCGGAAGTTGACTTGAACAAGCGACTTCGAACGTGTAAACGCTCGCACAAGTAGACTTCTGCAAGTTTTAGTGACTTGCCCAACTTGCTGCAAGTCGTACGTATAGAAATTGCAGTCAGTGAAAACAGTTGTCAATTGACTTCTGGAAGATATACTGGAAGTTACTTGATAGTGGACACTTCGCTTAACGCTAACTAAGATATAGAATATGTGTAAACTATGCCCCAGTTCAAGTCAGATGTCTAAATAATATCTACATAGACAATTTTAACCGGCTTTAGAAGTAGTTTCTCTTTTCGATTTCTATATACTCAACTACTGGTTTGCATCAATGCGGCTCTCAGTTATCGTTAATATGCTTCGATGGATGTTTTTTGTAACTTTCAGTCATGTATAGAGATACTGTCATTGTCAAAATGCATTGTTACAAAAAAATATTCACACTTAACACTAAATTAGGAAAATAACCAAAGTAAATAAAAGCATTTCTAAAATTCGTATAGCAATGAAAGGGGGAACATTAGCATGTGAATTTAAAATTAAAAGAAAATAAAAATTGTCTTTGATAAATTGCACTAACCTCCAGACTCTACCACCATGACACGCCGTCCATGCTGGTCTCTGGGTGACAGTATGGACACTATAGAATGGTCGAATGGACTCCTCACATCGGACGGGATCAAATCGTGGCAATAGTAACTATGAGTCTGCCGGAACTTGTAGTACGCTTGTATCTAAAGTAAAACAAGAGGTTAAAGTATTTATAATAAAAAATAAACTGTGTAGGTAGAGACCGGTTTTATAACAATCTAAAAATTTGAGTTCTAAAAAATTTTGACCGCCTCGGTGGCGTAGTGGTGCTACGGTATGATTGCAATGCTGAGGTCTCGGGTTCGAATCCCGGGTCGGGCAAAGTGATATTGGATTTTTCTATTCATTATTAGCCCGGAGTCAGGAATTTGTGCCCGATATGGCGATAGGCTCGCCCCCTATCACATCGTGGGACGGAATATACAAGGCGAATCGTGGGTGTTCTAGTAGCACCTCTGCCTATCCCTTCTGGGAAAAAGGCGTGTGTTTATGTATGTAAAATTTGAGGGAAAATTACAATAAAAGTAGAATTAACGATGAATACATATTAATTTATGTTCGATAGTAAGATATAGTGAAGGAAAACATCGTGAGGAAACCTGCATACTATAGCGATTTGTATAAATTTCTATGGTATGTAAAAGTTCGCCAACCCGCACCAGGCCAGCGTAGTGGACTATATGGCTGGTTAGGCGATATAGTCCTCTCAATCGTACCTACTCTCGATTGTAGAAGCCCGTGCCCTGCAGTGGGACGTATATGGGCTGATACATTAAGATATAGTGAAATAATGTACGTAGACTATATAACTTAAGTAAACTATTGTTCGAGTCGGACTTCCCCTACAACCTCAGGATATGTGTAAGTTGGCCTAACTCCAAGTTTATTACTAATCCTCTATAATATGTATAGTATAGGTGTACGAGTATGTATATGTATTAGATAGAGTATCGAAAAATACTTTAAATATAGCGCAATATCCATTTAAATAAATAATAACCATTAAAAGTTGATTTCATATGCTAATAACATCATATTTATAATTACATATAATTTATATTTCAGAATTTAATATTTCAGATTTGCAAGAATTGCTTAACAATTTCAAAGTTCATTATTGTTTGTTTTTATGTATAAGATTACGTAATACTGTAGCTGGAATAAAAATTGTGTAATTTTATTAATTAGTATTAGACGAATTATTTATTTCACGAATCATTTTCTCACGTAGATAATACTATATGTTAATTTGATGGCTAATTTAAGTTTCTTCGTCAGCTGTTCATTTTAATCAGTAGATAGCAATCATCCTTTCAATATTTACATAGGTTCATTGTGTTCACCATTTGTGGTCCTGGTTTAAATATATTCATAACCAACAGGTCTTGTAAAAGGACCCCCGTCATCGGCATTGTTGTAAGAAAATAAAAATCGTGTACTGACGCGTCACGGTCGGCAACACATGACCGAGTACCGACTAACTCGAGTCATCATGGTTTTCTATAAAATAGAGGAAATTAGTTCGATATTCCGATAGTTCTGTCTTCTAATATAAGCAAGCATGCTATTTTGATGTTTTAGGAAATTAATGTTGTAAATACATACATATATATACATCACTCTTATTAAATATCAGGATACTACTTTTAATGTTGATGTTATATTGAGTACCGAAATTAAATTCTCCTTCCGCATCTTAAAATAAAATTGGATATCGTTAAATAGCATATAGGCTATATCAAGACTGCGAACAAAAACGAAGCCCAGTTGTAGTTTTAGTGACTAGACACAATGCAACTGTAGTCACTAAAACTACCACCTGGCTTCGTTTTCGATAGCAGTCTTGATCTACCCCGTATAGTGTTTCGCAAGGATAATGATCGTGTTTACTAAACTCGTATAATGGTTTTGAAAGGTTAATATGTACGTCAATACCCATTCCACTTAGTTTTAATTTCACGTTAATCAACATGCAGTCCTTGTATCAATTTATATTTTAATAAAGATAAGACATAATAAATCTAAATGTGTATTAATCTTAATAGTTTATATGCACTCTAATGAAATATGAGCATAATATTAATTAATAAAATGTTAGTTACATAACTGGGACACTGTATCTTATTTTCGACCGAGCAGCGAGATTTGAGTGCAACCACAAAACTTGTGCAACATTTGGCACGGTCGGCATCAGAGCGTGGTGACAGAGGTCATAATAAACCAGTAAAAGTGCATTTTTTTTTACTTATACGGATTATGATAAAATAAAATCAGGTTGCCTGGAAAAGATCGCAGGGCCTTTATGTTTTATTACATTATTTTATATTTGTGTGCAATAAATGAATAAAATCATATCTAAATAAACTGCAAAAAGAACTACGAGTATATGGTAAGCGAATAAACGCTCGCTTAATAACTAAAGTAACCGACATAGCCCAACGGATTAGCAAGTTGAAGTGGCAATGGGCGGGGCACATAGCACGGAGAATTGATGGCCGATGGGGCCAAAAAGTTCTCGAATGGAGGCCACGAAGCGGAAAGCGCAGCGTAGGACGTCCACCCACTAGGTGGTCAGACGACCTGGTAAAGGTCGCGCGACGTCGCTGGATGCAGGCTGCCTCCAACAGGTCACTGTGGAAATCATTCAGAGAGGCCTATGTTCAGCAGTGGACTTACTTTGGCTGATGGATGGATGGATGAATAAACGCTCATATTAGAGCTCAAACAAGTGACTGTTGAAGATTATTAATACTGTTACATGTAAAATATAAATAAATGTTATGATGAAGTATAACAAACCTTTTTAAAAGCGCTTTCAGGATAGAACTTGCAGGGCCTGAGGAATTTCAATAGGAAATCATCTCTCTCCGCTGGCACAAACAGAGTCTTCTCGGCTGTCGACAAAATGTTACGTAATTTAAACAATAAACAAAAAATTCACTAATCATTCCTCACAAATTCGCAGACGGATAATAATATATATTCGTTGCTGTTTTGCTATTAGAATTAGACATATTTGTGGGAAATTTGAAACAAAGCAATTAACAACAAAATTAAACAGATTTTTGCGTACATACTTAAAGCAACAATTTTACAAAAGCGAACCTAAATATTCTGTATCAAAATTATCAATAATGAAAAGCACTTGTGAAAAAACAACACAAATGTAAATAATTATATTTCCCATACGTTTTAAGCATAACAAAATGGTGCTTTTACCTATTCAAACATTTCTGGAATATTTTTTATGTAGAATGTTTAAAAAAATGTATTACCCACATAATATAATACTCGTATTACACAATATCCGTCATGAAAATTACACTACTAAAATGTTGACAAAATAGATTGCATTTAAAACAACATTAAATTCACAAACTCTATCTAACGAACAAAGCCTTGATAAAATATCTGCCATTACGTTTAGAAGTATGTAAACAGAGGATGCACAGTACCGGTAAAGATTACTACAATTATTTTCTTGTTACAAGTTCACATTGCCTTAAGCCCATAAGACATAAGTAAATAATAAATGTTATTTAATTAAATTGCCACAAATTAGACTTAATGATGATGATCGTAGAACTATTTACAAGGTTATTTACGACACGGACAAGGGATACACACATTGTAAGTATTTGATTCGTAATATTTTGTAAGTGGTAGCGGCGGCTCTACCTTCAGTAGAGATTGAAAGGATCCGTCCCGACAGTTGGTACAGCCGCAGTCTCATCCCGGAAATACCTAAGAAAACCGCTGTTAAGTAATACTTTGACATGGCATTTCATTTCATCATGGAAACTGCGGGAGACTGGACAAATCCTACCCTTCTGCCCCTTTACTTATTTCACTTTTTTAACGACGGCGAAAAAACTACGAATTTGAGTGCGTAAAAAGAATGATTATATTATATCCTTACATGGGTTTCATCCTCTGAATACGAGTATAAATATTCGCTTTACATTAAGTGTGAGCCTCTTAATAATTTTCCGACTCTATGCTATGCAATATTTAAGCTAACTAGTCATTTTTACTTAATACCTACTTGGTATTACCTTCAAAAAATAATTTCAATGTTTCAAAATGTTCTCACAGTTTTAGTCTAGTTTTGCAAAACGATACCTAAAACTTATTGCGGATATCCTTCTCAAAATATATATTCTGAGAGTAAAACTATAAGTACCCACCAGTTTCATGCTACGATATTGCTATCAAATATTCTGTGACGTCAGTGTTCTGTGGTTTGTCATTTTATCCCTGGATAGAATGAACTGGCTCAACAACTTTAAATTTTAAAAAAGGGCTTTAATAATCCTCGTATCAGTCTTAACAAAATGATATGTACGATCTCAATTTCTTTTAAAATAATATTTTTATGTCTACAACGTTTGTAATAACGTCTATACACGTCATTTTTAGACGAGGAGGTTTTTTCTCGATATATTAACGTGTGTTATTCACATAAAATGTTTAATTTCATAGGTGTTAACTCTAAAACAAGTAAGCTTTTATAACGATGGTATTCCGGTTTATACTGTCGACATTTTTTACTGGTAGATATCTCATGTGTGAGAGGCCGCCTGGGCAAGTATCACCGCTATGTCCATTTATCCCGCCAAATAACAGTGTAAATGCGTTGTTGTGCTCCGGTTTGCAGGACATTGCAGCCAGAGTAACTACTGGACATCATGAGATTTAACATCTTATGTCTCAGGATGGCGAGCATATTGGAATGCCAACCATTGCTTTGTCATTTATGCTGTTTGTGTTTAGTACTGTCCATGAGCAGTCTTATCGTTTACTAACACGCGAATAGCATGCCCGTCTCACTATTCATTGAAATAAAAAAATATCTATCTCACATTCTGTCCTGCTTTCTATAATGTTATAACATATATTTTTACGTAACTTGCCAGTAAGAAGGAAGCATAGAAACAAAGTAATCTATGTCGACATTAACCTGTTTTATTACCGCTTATTCAGCAGAACACACGGTCACGACTTACAAAAAGTACAGAAAATTTTAAAAAAGCTTGCTAGGCATCATGGATTTGTTTTATTTTTATTTTATAATCGTCCATGAACCGTTTCGCAGTGTAAAAATGTTAAACAAAATACATTAAATGATTAAAGTATCTTTAACAAACCGTCTTGGATAAGTTAATTTTCATCAAATAATTTAGGGCTATGATTGCTCATGTGTTTAATTAAAGTGGTACATAGTACGTATTAACATAATTCTTAACAATCTCAATTCGCACATAAAATTCGATGTGAAAAATAAACATGATTCTATACCTTTTAATGATTGGTATCTCTTCGCAACTTTAGAAAGCAAGCTGAGTCAAGCACAACAAAGCATTTTATGTTTTTAAACCATATTTATATAACCTGGACATTTTTATTTTCGGTCAAATGAATCTATGAACCGTACTAAATATAATTATCTAAATAGATAAATGATTGCGCATTAAATACAACAGATAAGGATAATATGTATAGTATTATTTACCTTTTAAAAGTTCCCTCAATTCCGCCAAGCTACGCTCGATATTCTCAGGTGTCTCCCTTAATTCATTTTCAGCCTTTTCTAACAGATTTTTATCTGTAAGTTCTTCAATTTCCAGTATTATTTTATTGTCTCCCCACATCACAAACGGTTTACCATCGTCGGTAGTCTGAATTTCCATGTTGACTAAATAAATACACTTTTATCACAGACCGATTTAATATTTCAACACCTGAATTTAAAATGTGCAGCGCGCGTGTGAGCGCATATCACAACAAACGCCGTTGGCTGTACTAAACTCAGCTGAGTGGGGGCACCGGGCAGGCGTCCCTTCACTCGGAGCTAGCATTTTCTATTATCCGACATAGTTTCGATGAAATAATCACAAACATTTGTTTTGTAATTGCTTGGTAATTGGTAATCGTAGTGCAGTTTACGAGTTTAGACTGTTCCGATTTAATGAATTATCGGAAGTGGTTCGTTCTCGAACCACTTTAGTGAACTGCTGGCTGTTCGCGCATCATAACGGTGTTGACCGCTACTATGGTGTTCTCAATCTCGACTCGACACTGACACTTTAAAATAGATAAAGCGGTAGATCTTAAATCGTATATTTATATAAGTTATTATAATGGAATAAACCAAGACTGCCAGCACTTTTAAACATAGCCCCGAATTTAAAACTCATGAATAAGCTTTTTTATAAATTGCGATGCTTTGAAAATTGTGAACGGATTATGTATGTCACCGATCTTAAAGATACATATATTCTAGAATTCTAACTATCCAGTCAATTAAATACTAATTTGAGCGTTCCTCTGCAAAAACTAAAAGGTAAACAAAGATTGTTTTATGAAAATCTCAATAGCATAATTAACAATAAAAATTCAATCGACTTGAAAACTTCATGATGTTTTACAGTTGTGACCAGACCAGACCTTCAATCGTTTTTTTTCCAGTGTTATTAATTTAAACTCAGAGTTTTCATGATCCAACATTATTCCTTCTTAAATACCTTAATATGTTTACGATGATCAGTACACTTACATAAATACTTGCGCCTGTTACAAACTAAAGAGCAAAAATAACTAAATGAATTTTATCAAGATTAAAAGCCTGTCGCGTAAAGTAAGCAAATATTTGTATTGTACTGTACTATATTGTATTGTATTGTAATGTATTGTACTTTAATGTATTGTAATGTACTGTACTGTATAAGCCCATATACGTCCCACTGCAGGGCACGAGCCTCCTCTACAATCGAAAGTATGATTGAGAGAGTTATGTACCAAATATTTGCACAAATACAAAATAATCGATACTTGAGGAAATTACGTAGGTACTAATTTTCTTCTCTTGGGCACTTCAATGTTGGGTCAACTCTCCTACGTTAACACAAAAAAAATTAGAATTTCACGAAGAGTTTTTTTTAATACTTATTGGTTCTTATATACCTGGATCGAGAACTAGTAGTTTATAGGTCATGTCGAATGACCTAGTTTCAAGACCAACTCAAGGGGCGTAGTCCAAATACATTGGAACACAGATTGAAATAATCGAATGTTCACCATCCATAATAATATTCACCATAAAATCTAAAAGGTACTGTTTACTTCTATATAGCCTTACCTTGGAATAAGGGAAAAAATTTGTTTATCCAATTAATTGTTATTTTTCACTTTTAAGAGCGATATATCAGTTTCAAAATTACAAGTAATTCAATGCAATCAACAATGGATTATTTAAATAAAACACAATATGTAGGTACCATATTTTAATTCATATCTAACTAAAATGTCATATAAAACGATATAATTCCAATAATTATTTTGAGCAATCCAGGTATTTTTGTATCATTTTTATATTATATCTACTTATCTACAATATATAAAGTTTTGGAATGCACACATAATGGAAGTAAGGCACATTAGAGAGAATTTACATTTGCAACCGCTCTCTCCGACAAGCAAAACGACAAACGTTTCCAATTATTTTCACATTAGTCATAAAAACGTCGTTGATCACAGCATAATAGCTCAATATTTACCCACCATTCATTTCTATATATAAACTTCAATAAGTTCTTTGCGTGCAACAATTCCAATATTGGACCAAGTTATGGTCAAATGTACCAAAACATAAATTATCAAAAAATGAGTTATTAGCACGAAATCGGAGTGTCATAGACTCATTACAACTCAGCTTAAATAGCCAAGCCAATTAGATACAAAAAGTGTGTGAGACCAACTCACGTCACTTTCTCAAAATCAGTTTAATGTTTGATATGTTTTAGTACAACAAGGTCCAATATATTAATGAACAATACAGTCGAGATTAATCTATAAAACCTTTTTACAAAGTATTCTATTACAAGGTCAAAAAGTACCCGGAATTTAAAAAATAATATCATAGGAGTTTCTTTTTGGTCAAATCTACACAATCTATAGTAAAAAAATATATTCCACAACGTTTGGATTTAGATTCAAAAAACTAATAAAGAGAGAAACACAGCATCGCAAAATATGTCTAGCTTACTATGAAAATTTATTTAAATTACAAATACGGGTACTTTTTGATGTTATGTGCAAGTAAATAACAGATTTAGACTATGAAATATATATTTACGTATATAAAAAATATTAATAAATAGGTTTTTTAAATTACAATCTAAATTTTGGTGAAAATATAACTGGCATAACACTGTAGCTAGCAGAATTTTGATGCTACACAGATGTCGCACGTTCATATAAATACAACTAACATTCGTACGTGTCATGAAATTCGCTCACATTATCTTTTACCTCTGAAACCAAACGATACCTACAGCTAAGTACTATATGAAAATTGTATTTAACCCGGCCAAATTCAGTATAATATAAATAATTGTTGGGTCCCAAGCTTCCTTCATCATCATATGCTAAAGGATTTCAAAAAGCGGTCTAAATTGTCGGCGTTTTTCGTTATTCGGTATAACATAGTTCTAATTTATAAGCTTTGGTACCAAATCTACTTCTCGCCATAAAATCATTTAAAAATAATATAAACCCTTTTAAATTTTGAACAATGATGGAACACTTTTTTCTTAATATTATAGTAACATTAAATTCAATAAATCACTTACAAATATTGATATTACAAACAAACGCCTGTCTTAATTTATGTCTTTTTATGTTTCTGCTTGTCCAAGCATTTAACGTGTTAATTAATATTTTTTCTTACCCCAAAAAGCAGGAATTTATAGTTTCATGAACACTACACTATAAATAATAATATTCCTAAATAGCCGTATGTCATTTAATTATCACATAGTTAGTTTGTCTATACACCTAGTTTTGATAGTCATCGACCACTCACAGCAATCATATAAGCCCGTACACAGAACACAAATATGGCCTCAAACACTGCGATATATTAGAGAACAATACGCTTTACCTTTATTCAAAATCATTACTAACAGAAATCTTACATACATCTCTGCACTAAAAAACAATTATTATAAAAAGCATGCTAATATGCGTACAATCTCTTAAAAACTACGAACTATACTAAAGTAGCCCTGTTTAGCAACTATTATACTGTCGGTGCTCTTCGGCAAACGCATTCCGAGGTACAAACATCACGTCATTCCAACAGCCATTTATACTTTACCTACATCTAAAACTATCATGAGACAATAAGTTGCACCATAACTGCACAGTTTGTTGACACTTATCAAAAACACATTATTATAAATCAGAAAATCCATACAAATATATAACAAAATAGTCTAAATTTCAATGTCTTTTGGTTGAGTTTGGTCTAAGTCTAAATCCGATACGTATTGCATTTAAGACTAAAGGGGGGTAATTAGTCCCGTATATCTTTTGGGACCTGAATTATTCGTACCAGGAGAGTACGGTGGCCAACAAGTGATCAACGTGGCGAGTTAAGGTCTAAACCCCCTTTTATTAAAAACTAGATCTAAGATTTGTAAGTTTACGCTTTCTTGGCAAACCCGTAGGTGTTCCAGTTGTTGATGTGTGGCAGAATGTCGTTGATGACGGGGTACCAGTTAGCGCCGGAGTAGTCGATAGCGGGCAGCTCGCCGCCGTAGTCGGACGGCAGGTGGCTCGGCGCCAGGTGCTTGTGCAGTGAGGACATCTTCGAACCGTGGAAGAAGATCTGCAATGGCAAGGTGAAAAATAAATTTAATGGAATTCAATTAAGTGAAATGGTCTCTATATTAAATCTAGCAAGGAGAACACAAATTGAAGAGGATTGATGCGAAAACAAAAGGAAAGGAAAATTATTTAATAGCAATGCTGCACGGAAGCAGTGAACAAAATAAAAAAGATGCTTTGGAGGCTGTGATTACAATTTAATACAGTTTCATGTAACCGTTTTCGAGTGTAAAGTAACCGGTAACTTACCCTGGTCTTTAGTTTCTCTCTGATGAATGGTTTGAACATGTTCCAGACAACGTTAAAGACCATGGGCTGCTTCACGAAATGCACCTCCTTCAGGCGGAGCGGCATCGCGTCCTGAATGAACGTCAGGAGCCTCTTGGAGAACGATGGCGTCAGCCCCATAGTCTGCAAGCAAAACAGCAACTTTACATTCTACTCTACAAACACCTTGAACTTATACTACGACTACTGTAAACAAATATATCAATGTACATAAATATGTAAAGCAAATTCAAGACTAAAACTAACAATACTACATTATTCTAAAACTTTCAAAACAACACAATACGAATAAATTTTTCAAATCACATTTAATATCGAATGTTGTTTAGTGTTCTGGAAAATTTTAGATTATATTGAAAAAAAATTGTGCACTTTTACAAAAATATATTGAGACTTAATCAAAGACTAATAAAATAACTTGAACAATATACTGTTCTCTTTGTCTCTTTCTCGCGTTTATTTTGAATTTAAAGTTTGTGGATAGATTAGCTCATAATTTATGAGCAAAGAGGTTCTGGCAAGCCGTCGCAACAGGCCTACTTACGAAATGGAAAGTTTTGTGACTGCGTTCTGTATAACTACACACTAGCCTCAAACTAGAGAATTTAACTATACATAAAACATTATTACATCAATGATAAGCAAGTACCCACGCATAACAAACATTCAACAATTGTATTTTTATTCTAAAAAAAATATCTACGTTGTGTAATTAAGTAACATCTAGTATTAGACTATTAGGAAACGCCTAGGCAACGAGTTTCGTTTCACCAAAGGATCGTAAATATTGGCAAATACAAAGGTACTTATCTTAGAGTATAGACATTACTTAATAAATTACACTTGCTTGCAATCCCATTGATTAATTAAACCCGCGTTATACAATATATGACACGTAATATATTTGTGCTTTTTGTCATCTATTTGCGTAACTAAACGCTTTGGGCTAGGAAACCCCAACAAAGTAATTGAATAATTACGAGTAGTAATGTTTAAGTAAAGTTATTTAATCAGCTCACAAAACTTTTAATTGAATGAAACAAAACACGGTGTAATAGATTTTCTTGTTACTGAGAAGATATATTTATATCCTTCGGCCAATTGTTTCTTCTGCAAACGTCATCCATCACAATTAAAAATAATATATTTTGTTATGATATATCCTTTTACGGGGCATTTGTGTGAATTCGTGAGTATGATTTCGTATTTTGATAGCGAACAAAAACAATGAGTAATGACTATAACAAGAATGCTATGAGTATATTAGATGCGCATTATAACGTGTTTACAACGTGGATATCAGTCAAGTCTTTGTTTATCAGATTGTATTTTTGCAATCCCAGATACGCTATCTATGAATCTGCTACATAACAGTTAATATTTTTAACAACAAATCTTCGAATAGTAATAATAATAATTATTCACATATAAACTAATGAGGTATAAATACTGTTGACTAATGTATAGAAGTATACACAGAAAAATCTAATATTTAACTTGATTTTATCTGTTCCATATATTTTACTATTAAGTATTGACTATGATAAGCAGGAGTCAGCTTATAATATTCGGTAATTATATACAAATTAAAACAAAAATTATGCAATCGTTGCGTAATTCAAGTAAAGATATTTACGTATTTAAATGAGTTTATCGCTTATGAGTGCGATATTGCTGGAGGCATTCGACCGTGATAATGCGAGCCGCAGGCATTTGTAGTGATGTAGCTACAACCGGCCCTAGTTGTGGCTCGCCGACGACCACCAAGGACGAGGTAAAGATCAAGTTAAACTATTCCACCAGAATATTTGATTGTTTTTCGTGTTTATTACTTTGGGAAACGATAAATATAACGATGGGACAAGAGAAACCGAGAATGGCTTCACATTAGAAGAGCGTTGTTTTATAGTATCCTGTTATGGGTTAATATAGATGTATAAAGAAATATTTTCAGCATGCTATAGCCGTGTATTGATAATCAATCACCACGCACTTTAACGGTGAAGGAAAACAAGTGCGCCCCTGCGGCCCTAGTAAAAGAATACGGGTCTTCTTTGATCTATTTTGATTAGCGTTCAATGACTTGAGCTTGCAAAGACCCATATACTGCACTAGACAAATACAGGATACGTCGACGAATTGTGAGATCTTAGCAGACTTTAATAATCGAAGCATACAATGCCAAATAAACTATCCAAATGGTTTCCGCTACATCCGCTTCCTACCAGGATAACAAACGCAAAACAAGTCTTATTTTTACAGCTCTTATCCACATGTATACACAAAGTATGTTTATCATCGTCCTTAAAAAGCCTTGAGGAAAAATCATTTCCTTAAAAGTACAAGGGAACAAAGAACGGATGTTTGATATATTAGTTTTTTGACCAAACCACAAACAGGCCCTAAATGGTACCCGCAGAAATAACTGGCAAATATCAGGCCGAGTAATTATAAACACCGGCTTTATATATTTCGTTGCCTAATTTCCTTTCGGCCATAATCATTTTCGTAATGCTGCGACTAATTCAGAATTGAAGTGGTGCAATATGGGTAGCCGTTTTGGTGTATTAACTTATAACTGTTGAAGGAAAACAGTATATTACTTATATTTTTTTCTTATGTATAATACATGTATTATATTTATGTTTAAATGGTCATTTTCATATTGATGTTTTAAATGTATTTACTGATACATAATATAAATATTTTTTCTCGTATGTTGTCACAAGAGAAATATCGATAGTTGGTAGATATTTTCTAAATGTTTTTTAAGTGTCACAAATATAGTAAGCTATAGTTTAACAAATGTTCATGTTAACAGCATGCAATCTGTAATTCAAAATAGAACGTATCAATTCCAATACGATAAGAGAATACCTATATTCAGTATAGAAATCCGTGCCGATAAACAATGATGTCATGCAGGCGAATCATTTAGGAAGAAATGATAAAACATCACCGGAATATACAAGCAGACTCCTAACCTCGGACGTGACGTCCCTTGTAACCAAATACCGAGGAAAACTGTTTTTCCTTTCAACTAGATTTGTGATGACAATAAGTATGCATGCACTGTCCACAACTATATATTTTAGGTTGTCCTTTAGATTTTTTATTGAGAGCACGTAATAAATAAGTACTAGTCAAATACAATCATCGTAAATAACCTGACGGTTTTATAATTATTATTGTGAATTGTGATTGTAAATGTAAATTTGATACATGTCGTCGATAATTTATTTTGATAAACCCGCTTTATGCTACTGTTATATTTCATCATTATCAGAGCTATACCTGTGTGACCAGACAAAGTAATAAAATTGAAACTGTTAATGCAGACGTGACTAATGATATCAAGTACAATGATATTCAAAAAAATGCAAAAAAAACCTGTCGCTTTTTTTTGAGATTTTTTTAGGTGCGTTGTATGTGTAATCACTAATACTACCTGGCTACGTTTTCGGTCGCAGTCTTGATATACCTTGTATGTTAGTATAAATGTGACTGATGACAGGAAGCAGAGGTCAACGAGCAACAGCATTCACATATTATTCACATATTGGCTTTGTATATACGCACACCAACTAATAAGAGCAAACAAGTTATTAGCTTCGATTTAGAGTATTTCGACTCGTGTAACATGAATTCACCGGGCAATTAATGTTTCCCGTCAAACGGACGGCTGGCTGTATAATCAAAAACCAAACCTTTCCGCAATCTGCATTCTATAAATATGTTGCCTCAAAGCCTTATTTTATGTGATAAATTCACCCAACAGTGATGTAGCTAAGTAATAAAAAAATATTAACAAATAATTTCATACGTTAACAGAGCACTTCGGCAAGAGTTGAAAAGTGTAGATTATTGATTCATCAATCATCATGTATAGTCAAATAATTTCATACCAACACCATAATGTAAACTTAAGATACATCCTCTTTATCAATGAGGCAACCGATTTACATGTTGATTAGTTTCATTGTCATCGCAATACATCATTTATTATCCGCCAATGTTTAAGCCTAATTATCATTACATTTATAATTTTCACAAGTCTGGTAAATTTTCTTAAATTTTCTGATGGAATTTTCTAATGACGTAATAGATTAATCGATAATATACAATAGGATATAAAATTAAATAGTGATAAGATAACACGTATCCTGTATATGAAATATTTAATGGTTATCATGTGAAACAACACATTATGCCCGATAATGATCTATCAATGTTGAATGTTAAGTAATTTTTTAATCCATTTCATAATACCTAGTTGCCATGGCACGAATATTAATGAGCTCGAATCGGACGGATTCTTGTAATTACTATCATCTTCTTTTGTTTTTTTACGCACATTTACATGGGGTCAGTGTAACTTAACATTTCAGTAATGATGCAGAATTATTTGGTTTTGGAGTTTTGCGACCGGCTGCTGGCCTGTATGAACCCTTTCTGAAATAACCCTTTCTCAACATATCAAAATGATATTCGGTGTGCCGAAGCACAGGAGCTCCAAGAAAAATTTAAAAGTCTCAGATTCGAGCTAATATTGATCTATAATTACCAATGATAGAGTAGCTTGCCACGCGTTGTGAAAAGAAGGGTCAGGAAGAGCATACATTATTTATTTTTAATTGTAAATTTTATATGATAATGTACGAAGGAGAAAATTACTAAAGAATATATAAAAGGCTTTAATATATTTAATCATTATTAAAATACATTCTTGCGGTTATAAACACAAGTGCGCCTGTAAACAAAAGTATTGCGCTGTATTAAAACAAAGATAAAAATTAAAGTCTGAACAATGCAGGCGCCGCGCTGTGGACACGCCAACGACTGTACTTTGTACATTTCTTTGTTAACATGTTGTGGCACGCGTTCATGTATTTTTTTATTGTACTTTAGGCTAGGCACCTCCACACTTTGTTTGGCCGCTCGTATGACTCATAATGTTAGGCTCGCGAGCTCGGAACAAAGAAGATATGCAGAGCTGAGGATGGATCGCCGCTGATAACATGTAAAAATTACTAAATTAAGGTGTACATACGTTTTATGATCATTTTCTTTAAGTTCGTAAATTTATTATGTATTATCTACGGACATAAATGTGTTACTTAATGCGAAAATGTTAATTTTAATTAGTTTGTTCTTTTTTATACAAAATAACTTACAATTTACTACAACAAATAATTGTTTTAAAATAATATGTTTTTGCAAAAAAATAATGCTAATAGGAAAAAGAGTATCAGGATATTTATCTGTAATCTCTAAATGATGCCACCGGGTCAATAGAGGCACAGCCGCTGGTAAATGTTTTTATAGATTTAAATTATAACAAAACCGATAATGAAGAGCGTTTATTCCTGTCTAATATTAGTAGCAACGGTTTTATAAACAGAAACAATACCATTATTTAGTATTTACCGTCATATTTTTTGTTAGTTTTATTTCCATGTATTTATTTTTAGCCCCGACAACTTTTTACAAGCCATACACAAATCTGTCGTCGCAGTAAAATATATGTAAACAATACTTGAACCTATAGCTGTCGGTCACACCGCTCGCGAGTGACTGTTTCACACAATAAGCTGTTAGGCGATAAACCTCAAATCAGCACTGTGCGCACGCGCAGTGAAAGTGATCACGCATTTGATCCAAGATATTGACTTCACCGTTGCGATAACAAATGTTTCACTACCAACAATAAAACTGAATATGGTTATCTATCCTATACACCTGAATCGGAATGTCAGACAATATTATGACGTTGGGTAGACAGAAAATTTAAATGCTGATATTCCAATGATTTTTTGATAAATTGATAACGATTGACGATTCAAACTTTTCCACGAATCAATCTGCTACTTATTCAATAATTTTACGATTTAAAATTACTTTTTTTTGTAACGCATATTGTGCACGTACAACAAAGACCTGTCCTATTTAATTTGTCGATGAATACATTAGGTAATTATTTGGAATTTTAAGTAAAGAAAAATGATTCTTAATAAAGGAAATGAAGGGCAACCTTTTAAATGTTTTTAATCAAGGCCTCTGAATAAATTACTCGTAAACAAATGGAAATAAATTTTGTCAGAACGTCTTTATTTTTGTACACTTTTTACTTTATACAATGTAAACACTAGCAGTGTTCAAGCGATTGTAAAAATATTGCTTTCTGAAAACATTTACATTTTAAAACTTTAAAACAGTCACGTAACTTGATAACAAATTATTTTGTATTTTTATATTTATTAAACATTTAGTTTTGGACGCTTGCCAAAGAATATTAACACTATGTTTACATGTAATGTGAAGTTTTCATTGATGACGTCACAAAGAAGTCGAGCAAACGCGTAATTAAATAACACAATGACCTAGAAATAGTTTTACACGGAACGTGTGTTTGGAGTGAAACAATAAGGGTCAGGAGTGTGGCTCCGATACGCGGTTACACCGATGCAAAATGTTATTGAGATCAATGACGCGAAACTCAATTGTTATTTTTGTAATTTTAAATCGATTTGGTAATATCGATTGTTTCTTACTTCCATATTTTAATCGATTAAATTGTCAGTATTTATATGTTGTCGCATTTTTCATTTGCTGACGATATATGTTATGTTTAAACTGCAATATAATTACAATGCCGGTGCAAGATAAGGGCACTGCAGTTCAGATAGAGTACATACTATTACTAACGTGAGATTATCACCTCTTGCCGGTCCACACGATCCGGTACGCCTAAATATCCGATTAAACAATCTGATATTTACAAAATAATGATCATATTATTTGAAACTTTTAATTGAAATAATATTTAATACGATTGTCCTCATCTTCCATGTGAACCTAATCAAAACATGCCCAAATGCTTGACGAAATGTTGACGTCAGTATATATCGACACTCTTATCAATGCGTATTTTTAAAGCTGCACTAAGTTTAGAAATAACAATACTTATAATTGGATAAATATATGTTTTGTCACGCAATATTGTTCAAGGCTGGTCATGAAACGCAATATGCTATTGATCGGTATAGTAAACAAACACGAGGCACTTATCAAAATGGTAAATGTGTTCTTACCTGAGCCCATCCCATGTTGTAGAAGTCCATTACTACTACGGTGCCGCGGACTTGAGACTCTGGTTCCAACATGGCTGCAACGTGGATGAGATAAAACAGCCTAAACAGTTGATCTGCGTTCACCTTCTTCGGGTCCCAGTTACCTGAGAGAAACAAACAATCGCATCAATATAGAAATGCATAAATTTAAGTGCGTGGTGGCCTGTTGGTAACGGACCAGACTCGGCTGCCTACATGTTCACGGTGGTCGCGGGTTCAAATCCCAGGGCACACCTCTGACTTTTCGGAGTTATGTGTGTATTGATAGTCAATCACCACGCACTTTAACGGTGAAGGAAAACATCGTGAGGGAACCTGCATACCGTAGCGATTTTAAAGAATTTCTAGGGTATGTAAGTTCGCCAACCTGCACTAGGCCAGCGTGGTGGACTATATGGCCTAACCAATCTCAATCGATTCTCTCGATTGTAGAGTAGGCCCGTGCCCAGCAGTGGGACGTATATGGGCTAATAAAAAAAAAAGATTTACTACAAAATTAAGTCGGAGATCATTCGTTCAAAGTTATCAAACCTTTGATTAAGGTTGATCGATGTGACTATTTTGACCGATATCAGTTCTTACCGTAAACAAATATTTATAGAAACAAAAGAGGATTAGAATACTTACGCACAAATCCTAAGATAATTATAATATTGATACTATTGAACTAGAAGCGGATCTTACAATTGAAAATGAGGTGCCAATACGTGTCCACAAAAAATTCAATGCCCTAACTATTCTCATAAAATTATAGTTTATATAAAATCAAACGAGTATTGGGCAATTGGAATCAACCTACGCGGCCGAGTAATCTTAAGATTTGACCGAACCCCTTCACTAATTAGCATCCGACATCCTTGTTACGAAACTGTCATAACATTACATTACGAAATTGATCCACAGAACCGCTATACAATAATTCACGCCTTTAAATTCTAACGATACCATTTGTCATGGTGGTATTACAAAATGTTTTAAACTTGGTTTATAAAATAGTGTATATTTGACATGGACGACCTGATTAATCAATTAAGAAAGCCTCTGAATGCAGTTGCTGTAGACATCCTTGAAGGAACATAAGTCAAATAACAAACTAATTGAAACTGAAAATGATAATAAAATTCACGCCCATACGAAGTAAATCCTTAATGGGCTTTTACTTTCACAATATCGTAATAGGTTTTCTATGATTAATATTAAATTAGTTAATTTGAAATCTAATCATCGTCACCATAGTAATGCACTCCTGAAAACAGACCTCTCCAATTGGAAGCTATCTAACAGGGTGCTTGACTCCTCTCATCCATTCCTGTCATTACATCTGCTATTACATCTATAAATGATATTTACCTCCAACATTGACTATTAGGACTCTTCGGCCTTTGTGGTCTCGACCTTTCATCACATTGACGACTTTGTGGTCTAGGAAGGCATCTTTTTCATGCTCCGGTAACAGACCATCCAGCAGAGATGCGTTTTCACGTTTGAATTCGGCGACTCGGCGCATCTATAACCAAAAAAGATTAATTTAAATTTTATGTTTAAATAATATATTATAACGGTGAAGGAAAACATCGTGAGGAAACCTGCATACCGTAATGAATTCAAAGAATTTCCACGTATGTAAAGTCCGCCTACCCGCACTAGGCCAGCATGGTGGACTATATGGCCTAACCACTCTCAATCGTACTCGCGGATGAGAGTAGGCCCGTGCCCTACAGTGGGGCGTATATGGGCTAATACAATACGATATGATTAAATAAAAATCTCCTCGAAAAATATATCCCATCACGATAACATGTCCTTGTTCAAAGAGATATGAAATTAAAAAGCAATGACTAATTGGACGTTGAGTGAGTCCTTGACATGGCCGAACTCCAAAGGTGACGGTCACCATTTAGCAGCTAAACGTCTCCTCTACCTTATATGGCATACTAGTAAAGTACTTAAATTCTCACCGTGAATTTTAACTTATAAAATCTAATATTCTACACATAACTCATTCGACACAAGTTCGTATCAGCATAATGTGTTTTGAATTTGCACAGTTTAAAACCAAGTATAAGAAAGCAAGTGACTAATATTTTAACGGGGATAAGAAACAGGCTGTGCAATTAAATTTCCCTAGCTCTCTTACTATTAGAACTCGTAAGAAGGTGTTATCTGATATGCATAAGCAACTTTTCCAAGGAAGCTTGCAGTTTAGTTTCTAATGACTGCTATCGTTCGCACGTACGGTGTTCCTTACACTTTAATTGGTTAATAATGTCTTTAACATTTTTTTATTTTAATGTGTTCATGAGCTACAGGTGCAACATATATTACATTCACTTTTCATCGTTTCTGCTTAATGATGAACATAGCTTCCAAAGCGATCCATGTATGAAAAATAAATATTAAATACCAATACAAATAATATCGAAGAAAAGTAATTTAATTTCATTTGAAATTTAGGAACATATGTCCTAAAGCAATAGCATGCATATAGTAGCAAAATAATAAGCATAAAATACGATAATTTGCTAATTTCGTTTCATTATTTCTAATTATTATTGTCTTGATGTTTTTATTATGGCAATACACAAGAATTAAAATCAGATTACGACTACCACCTGCGCAGTTTGTCCGATAATAGGGGCCACGCACGAAAAGAAATAAAAATATTGTCATTACCAAGTGGTCTGCTGTAATCCCAACTTGTTATCATAATAATGGAATAGTTTACATTATCAAGAAAACACAATGGGTCCCATTTCCTCGTCAGTTTCGATAATATGGTGCATTACCAACAATACAATGATGAAAACACGCTCTGAGTAATTTATTGTCGAGAGAATTTTACAGAAGGTTATAGGTAAATTACCGCGAAGGACACGTAACGAGGCGATTTGTTTGGGTACTATATTTTAGTTTTGAAACATAGAGAAGGAATCTTGAAATGGATCGGTAAAACCAGAGATAACTGCTCTGTCTCCCTTTACTTCTCAAGAAGGTAGTATGGTCAAGGGTATACTAGCACCCGCCAGAATGAATGAGAAATACAAAGAACGAAGACATCCAAACAAATCCTATCATTTTTACTGTTCATAATTCAATTTTTATCAAAACGAAATATAAAAAAAATAAAACAGAGCCAAAAAATATAACTCTAAAAAATCTCTACATTGTTATAACGATCCCTAAGGTGCTATTACATGTTTAGACTTAGATTTTGCATTTTTATAAATATAAAAGCCCCTTAGATTCCTTCAATACACGCCTGTAGTTAACATGAGTGACATGCAAACCACGTAATCATACTGATTGATGGCATAAAAGAAAGACAGTCTCTACATATATAATGATGGGTGTGCAACGAGTTCACATTACATAAACACCATAGTCACACACCAAAACGCGAAATCGCAACATTGCCGAATTTGTAAGTATGCGCTTTGATAAGATCAGTGATACGAAAACTGTCTAGCTTGTAACAAGGCCGAATTACAGTAGAACTTATTTATTTTCGTTAAATAATTTTAACTTTCACGGTGAAGGAAACCTGCATACCGTAGCGAGTTTAAAGAATTTCTACGGTATGTAAGTCCGCCAACCCGCACTGGGCCAGCGTGGTGGACTATATGGCCTAACCACTCTCAATCGATTCTCTCGATTGTAGAGTAGGTCTGTGCCCAGCAGTTATGGGCTGATAAAAAAAAATAAAAAATAATAATCAAAATAATATTTGGCTGGTCCCTTTTCCAGTTCTTTAATTGAGCTGCATATAATCAATCTTCCAGTTTTTAATCGACTAGATAATTAAAAAAATTTTTTTCATATATGTACCTATATATATATTTAGTCCTTTAATATAGTTTGGTAAACTATTAACAAACAACGGATATTTTTATGCATTAGTCAAGAACACGCGACCTACTTGCTTAAACACTGAAGTTCTCATTATTGTTCGTAATAATCAGCCACATGAAGACCATTATCACGCAAGAAACGCAGATGGTCACTCAGTTGCCCAACGGCACCGGCGATTGCGAACATCACACCAGCGAGCACGTACCCACTGCCGCGCAGAAATCACTTGGGCAATCATCATTTAACTTATTATATCTAATAGCGACTTACTGCCCGCCAACCAGACCAATGACTTTTATCGACCGACTTATGTCGCCCATTGATCGACATTCTACAGTAACCGTCGACAAAATTAACAGATATTTGCTGCAGTTTCACAATATTTCCACGTGTTTCTATTTAGGGCACGCAGAATAAACTTAATATAATTAATCGAACTTGCATAACAACTAAAATAAATCTATCAAGTGTCATTAGCAATCAACGCTCATTAAAAATGTTACGAAATCAGATGTTAAAATTATAACACGTCCTGGATATTACTATGAATCTCTTGTTTTTTTTTATCTGGTGAGTGCAAATCCGTTTTAACTGCTTTTAAATACGTTGATAAGAAATCTTAAGTACGTAATGTGACGTATATTTAATCCGTTAATTTATAACAAAATGTGGGATGAATAGATTAATAGAATTAGGTTATATATTTTTGTAATTATTCAACTGAACACGTGAAAACCACATATTTGATGACGAGTTTTTCAGATACAAATAGATATGAAAGGTGCTACGGTCAACTGTTATCTTGCACGATAAACAATTATTTATTGTACGATGGTAATGTAAATGTATGATTAATATTCTACCGATACATGTATTTTCTTGATTTTGTAATTAGGCTTATCGGCTGCTATAAGCGTGATTAACACGGGTATGCAAGGTTAAACAAGATTAAAGTCGAAATATTAGAATATCTACAATTTACGATTAGATATTTTATTACAACGAAATGCATACACGTTTATTGTCAGTTCACTTAAAGAAAGATTAAGCTGGCTCACGATAACACATATGAAATATATTCTAAATGCTAACTAAAATATCATATTTATATTTTATGCAGAGTTATTTAAAATGATTCAAGAAGGAAAAAGATAATATATTTGTAATATATTAACATTGCAACATTTATCTGTCATAACATATTACATATTTTTGGGTGAAGATAATACATTTTTATTCAGGTATGTAACACACTCGTCTGTGTCCAATTCAAAATACCAAAATCCCTTTTTACTCATTAATGGCGACCAGCGTGGTGTAAATAGCAGATACAAATCCGACATAACAAGTCTATTTTCCCTATTTTTGCTATATTGAAAAAATAAATGCATAATATTGATAAAAAATAATGTATAATATTTACATCCTAGTAAACATTTTCAATGTGAAATCAAAATGCTAAGGGCATTGCTGACATCACCACCAGTTACGTCTACGAGTACATTAACTTAATGCATTACTGTCTTCAACACGTAAGTTATTGCAACACAAGTAACGTTCATATTTAACGTTTACTAATCACTTGAAGAATCATTTTAGCGCAACATAGTTTTGTTTACGAGTATTTCACATCCACAGAATTTATTTGTAGCTATACTGTTTTTATTTGTAGCTGCATTGTATAAAAAAGCCTTTAATTGAAAAGAGGAAGGAGTATTCGATTTATATTATAATGTGTTATTAATTCAAAACGTCTTGTTGCAATGCGTAGAAGGTCTACGATATCATAAAACGGGAGTAGGTTTTAATCAAAGTCCACCTTGCTACATCGTGGGGAGATGTAATTAGACTTTAGACACAGCTTATCCATACATGTAACGTAAGTAATATTTTAAAAGAATTTTTAAACTAGTCAGTCAACATGTAATATATTATATACCTATGCCTCATAAAATTATTTTTTATTTTATGTGTTTGAATTTCCACATTCAGCAACGCAATGTAGAATGTGGGTAACATTGGTACGTTTTAAGAAAATATATTATGGAGCTACTTTTAAGCTAAAATGTACTTAAACTTACATTAATTAAGCTAAATTTTTCGCATAAATATTTATAATCACCGACATTTTGTGTACCTGCTTAATTTAACCAATTACAATATCATTCGTAAAATAAATCACCACGAAATGGAACAATTTCATATTAACTTAAATCAATGGAGTGAATGAACAACTTACACGCTGTGATAACATAAAATATTAAAAATGTTCAGGTCATTGATACGAAACTGTCGCATATAAAAATGATTCATATCATTAAATTGCAAATTTTATATTACATGTGTAACATATGCTCAACATCAAATTTGCCGCGAAAATAAAAAATATAGAACATTTAAAAAAATGATTAAAGCACAGGAAGAAAGAACATACAGCCTTCATAAAATTCTATACAAGTAATATTTATATACTGCAAGGTTATGTTATATGTACGTCTAATATTTAAACAAAGATCCTTTATACCCGCATGTGGATATGCAATTAAGCCTCAATTTAACACGAGTAATTTACCTTTACGTGCATCCGTATTTCACAAACAAGATCACGAACGCGCCCTTTGGACATCACCTATTTACTATAATCCGTTCCAAGGTTTCTAGTATTTTGAAACAATTAATTGTTATTGTTAAAGATCTTTCGAAACAAATAGATAAAACTAACAAAGTCCATAAAATCTTGTGTTTGTTGATTGGGCGGGATAAGGATGGGCAATTGTACCTATTACACATTTACGAGCGAAAAAGATTAGAGTATGGTGACATGTCCATGGTGCACTGCCTCGGTGGCGTAGTGGTACTACGGTACGATTGCAAAGCTGAAGTCTCGGGTTCGAATCCCGGGTCGGGCAAAGTGATATTGGATTTTTCTATTCATTATCAGCCCGGAGTCAGGAATTTGTGCCCGATATGGCGATAGGCTCGCCCCCTATCACATCGTGGGACGGAATATACATGGCGAAACGTGGGTGTTCTGGTAGCACCTCTGCTTACCCCTTCTGGGTAAAAGGCGTGTGTTTATATATGTATGTATGTTATTTTTAACTCTAATACATTATTTTCCACCGGTTTATAAAAGTAAAGAATTAAAAATGATGAATTTTAAACAATATATGTACCGACATATTGTTTATCTTTATATTTACACATATTGTTTCTTTCATTCAAATTCACTACAGCACGTTGTCTAATCGATTTTTAATCGATTCTACACTACAGCGGATAGCCGTTTGAATGCATGGCATAATCGATCCGGAATCTAAATGCACACTGCTTGGTATTGTTCACATATTGCATTAGAAACCTTGGCGGATTGTTTTCTCCGACGTTTATAATGCTGTCAGACGGCGTTTATTGCACAGCTTCCATATAAACAACAAATAAAAACATGCAATAAATTCCTACATAATATGTAGAATTGATTTCCGAAGTTCATAGTGACGTAATACACGGACAACATTAGTTGTTTAGACCATAGAGATAGAGCGTGGATTACGCATTCCTAATCAGCTATAAGTAAAAACTGAAGCGCGTGTGTGAAGGGGACAAAGTGAAGATGCGGTTAGTAATTTTCCTGCTTTATTGTCTACACTGTAGCTTTGGCTCTATCCAAGTGGTCAAGTTCGTGGGTGTTATGTGCAATATATGTTTGTTGTTAATAATTCAACACTTCTGTTGACTTTTTCTTGTAGAATTTCGTTTCCATTGTAATATATTTTCCAAATGCAATATACAATCAGAAGACTGCCAAGACGAGCAGTAATAAGGTAATGTCCCAATTAGTAGTCCTTTATTTTTTAAATTATTGATTTCATTAACAACGAAAAAACTTTATCGAAAAAGGTAGATGTGTGATAGATTGACCCACTGGGATCTCCGAAAATAATATAATAAACCTTCAAGGACGTCTTCTTTTAAGATCATTAATAGTATGTTAATATGTCGTTGTATGCGGTAACTTTGTTTACAAACACCGCGAGAATTATGTTGTATAAATATATAAACGTTATACAATAAATAACAGTTCGTGATACTGGCGCTTAAGGTTAGTTAATGTTGCCATAACTGATATTTTTCTACAGAGGCTCGTGTCGGCTCTCGTGATATCCGGCTAAGCCGATACTCTGTTGCAAATATGCGTATAATTAAATGCTAAATGGTGTTGACATTGGACTCGCTCTTCGATGTTTATTGAACTAAATCACAATATTTGCACTGAGCAAAGGCAACGATGGTTAGCTGAACACATCCTTGACGAAAATACTCGTTAACGCTCTATCTTAATACCATTTTTGGTATTTTGGATGATAAAACAGACAAATTTTGATACCAATTTATGGCCAGTGCCCAATTTGATTACAAAGTATTAAAATTATCAATAATTCTTGAAATTTGTTTTCATAACACAATACAATGCAAAGCTACTTTAAACAAAGAAATTATTGTTATATTTATATTTTTAATCTGCTGCAAAGCAAATATGTCTATACCGCATTAACAAACCTGTTAAGTTGCAATTAAATAAACACAAACACTAAGCATTAATAATGTATGCGTATGTTGCGTAACATTATGGAACTTATCTAAATGTTCGACAATGAATGTTCAAATTATGAAGGATTTTTTATATTGAAAACTTTTATCTTAATACATAACGATGCTAGGTTATCATTTTAGGGTCCTTTACAATTTCTGGTTATCGCTACGTCAGAAAATATGCTTAAAATAGTTAACAACTTGGTTGCTTCCCAAAATAGACAAAAAACTTTGTTCTGGATAATAAGTAACACAAAATTATTAAACATGATATCTCACTTTTCGAACATAGATCGGAAAGTAATATTGCTAACGCGATTAAACACTACCAGACCTCGTTAAAATTATCTAACTAAACATTATTCCTACAATCTATGACTACTTGATTTCCAAAATTCATCCATTGAGCAACCCATTATTCCTCAAATAATCTAGTATTCTCCGCCTAGCAACACAATTTAGGTGAATATTGCCGTATGTTTAAGTTCCAAATGCAACGCATTCGCTCATTAGCAACCCGACATGATGTTACAACTTGTCGTTTGTGTACGGAGATAGCTGATAACTCTATGGTCTGATAAACGTTGCCCTTTGACATCCATTGCGGGTTTATCGCTGCTCTTCCGACGCCACAACCGGCAAATTCCAGCAATGTGTTTATAAAATATATATTTATAGAAACCTTGAATGCATATGAATCGATATTTAATTAATATTATATGTAGCTCTTTTATTGCAATCTGAAACAGAGATTAGAGCTCGCAAATCGCGTAACAAATATTGTGGTCTTCTCATTGCATTTTAGAACTTCATGGATAGGTACATGTTAAAATATTTTTAAATTTCCATTTATTTTATATTTCATACGTACATAAGCTCACGCTAGTTTCCCTAATGGGGCAGTCGCAAATGTCATTAGTAAGCAACTCACAGTTCAGCAAACTTTATCTTCCTACTATAAGAATTTCTCGATCGAATGACTCACATAAATTGGACTACCCAACCAAGGATTCGAACTCAAGACCTCGCCCAACCACAACTCATACTCACATTCACAATGCTGTATGCGTGAAGAAAATGTTATGTAATGAATTAGTTATTTATTCACAAAACAGTAACATGTCACATTAACAACTGATAAAAATTATGTCACTGCATCAATAACTTAATTATACGAAAATATCTCAAATGAAAAGTTTTTTATTATATTCATTTATGTGGGCCTTACTCACTTTATTACTATGGCAGCCCAAGTGCCAAATGACAAGTTACTTAGCTCACTTGGTACAAACGCAATGCACATTCGTCGCCTCACTTGGCTTTATAAACAAACGGTTTTGCTTGCAAATAATATACATATATATATATATATATTTTATCATCCCTTATACGTCCCACTGCTGGGCACGAGCCTACTCTACAACCGAGAGAATCGATAGAGAGTGGTTAGGCCATATAGTCCACCACGCTGGCCTAGTGCGGGTTGGCGGACTTACATACCGTAGAAATTCTTTAAAATCGCTACGGTATGCAGGTTTCCTCACGATGTTTTCCTTCACCGTTAAAGTGCGTGGTGATTGACTATCAATACACATATAACTCCGAAAAGTCAGAGGTGTGCCCTGGGATTTGAACCCGCGACCACCTTCAACATGTAGGCAGCCGAGTCTGGTCCGTTTACCAACAGGCCACCACGCACTTCTATATATATACATATATATACTCGTATTATACAGGAGAGACGACTTGAATTTAGGGGAAGAGACAATTTATCTCTCACCTTTTTTTTACGAGGGGAAAACTAATTATCGCTTACTTCCCGCAGGCCTTCACGTAAATAAAAAAAAAAAACAATTACGCGAGCAAAGATGCCTGCAACAGCTTGTGTAAAGCTGATTGAACCTATTGCTATATTACGTAATCGTAAGTATATAAATGTAGATAAATACGTTAGAGGATATTTATCTTTCGTCGGTGTTTGAAGACATAACATCGATAGTTACCATTAGCTTAATGCTTTTTATGATAATCCGATAACACGTTTTGCAGTATCTGGTTTCCAATGCTAAATAATAAATAAATCATTTTAATTTTTTTTACGGTAAAAGATACAAAAGAGGTAGCGTCTAACGTGATACAAAATGAAGTAAGTCTGAGAAAGATGCTACTAAAGAAAGAAATTTGGTTACATATTGGTACTCGTTTTAAAACTATCGCGTATACTCAGGGAAAAAGCAAAGAAGAAAAAAAGTATAAACCACTTTGACAAATTGTGGAAAGAAAAAAATACACGACAATAGTTTAATCTTAATTCGACGCGGCGTCCTAAATATTACTCTAAATAATCCTTTTAGTCGACCTCTAAATGCCACTGCAGCTTTGTATTAATAAAAAATGTAAAATATTATATTACATAATAATATATCGTTTTCCATAATTGTAACACGCGTGAAGCATGTTTCATAGATAAATGTTACATTGTTTAGAATACTGCTTTTTAATCCTGGTGACGCCTTGACGCGGTTCACAGATACGATTTCCAGGTCCGTTGAATATTTTTTTGGTTTAAAAATACTATTTTATATTTAAGATAATTTTCCGAAAGGGTAAGCAGGCCTATCGTTAAATTGTAAATAAAAAATAAATACAAAATGAACCAAAATTTGTGCCAACGGCCTATAAATTAGGGCCACATAAAAAACTTACATTAGTGAAACGTTTAGAAATAATTTACTAAAGTACGTTTATAAATCGACCGACTATTTAGCTCTAAAAATGAGTTGCAAGAGTCTGTAATCTACATGCAACACATTATATAACTGTTACAAAAACTACTGGTCTATACAAAAGCGTGTTGGCTAAGAGAGAAATACATTTAATCATACATCTCTATAGCATAGTAACTACAACCTGTGCACCGCGGGGTCTAGGACAAGTCGACGAAATCACTCGTTACCGAGCGTAATTGGAGTGTTGCCGAAACGTCACAATATTATGTTTGTAGTGAGGATTACGAAAACTTAATAGGCTGTAACAGTGTGTGCGTAACACGATTTTTTAACAAGCGTTAGCAATATTGTTATCATTCCATCACATTTCATTCTATTTTTAAAACACGTTTCAGTAGTACCAGAAATTTCTTCAGCGCACACTTGAAATCTAACAGTTCAGGAAAATTGCATTTTTGCATGATAATAATTAGACTACCCCAAGCCATAAACTTTTTACTATTTCAACTCGGCACTGTGTGTAAACGAGAAAAGGACAAATAGTTTCTGAATTTCAAATATGAGGAAATTCGAAAGCCGTTTTCGTAAAATACGGGCGATAAATAAGATATTGCTGATAAAATTATTTTGTTTTATTATCTATTGATTATTATTTAGTAATTGGAAATAGCTAATGAGTATTTATAGATCCGCTTAGGTTTATAGTCTGCTAATTAAGATATAGTTCACTTGATAAATAATCTTAACGATGTTCGCACAACACATTCTAAATATATCAGATTAAGTGAATTAATTAAAACGGATGAGGTTAAATTAAGGGTTTCTTGTTACTTATTAACCTATGCGGCCTTGAATCAGATATAAAATATCCAACTTTATTGTAGCAGACAGAGGTCTCATTGAGTTCTCGCGTGCATATAATTTGAATATTTATTTTTTATAATGCTTCATTGCAATACTAAATGCAGAATGGATATAATGGTACGTAATGACGATTTTCTTTGAGCATGATGATTATTTTTCTTTAAGTATGGCCAACTCTACTATTGCATCACAATACGATTAGTATGTACCTACTGTACTCTTTAAATTGCATTGCGTAGCTAGATTAGGGACACATTATTTTTTAGTGCATATTAAAGCATTTGAAAACTAGATTTACCGCCCATCTTCAACTTAAACTCAAACCATTCAATGCAACTCTTTCAAAGTAAATTATATGTCAAAACAAACACACAAATCGGTGTTTGGTACCCGAAACCATTTGTTGACACAAATATTCGCAACGACTTAAATTTTATGTTGGTTTACAGTAAAGAGTAATTATATATGAATCTAGTAGTAGTACAACATATAGTATGTTTTAATTTCGGAGATTTATTGTCTTAATATTTATTTAGCTATAGTAAACAAACTTGTTGTTAATATTTGAACATTCTAATGGACCAATTAAGATTGCGTGTTACTGTAGCGCTTTGTTTGCTTATTAGCTTTTTTGCTATAAATTATAATAACAATTCTAAATGTAATGCAATACTGATTAAAGATATTACTCACCAATGCGAGGGCGCTTTCCGGGTACCATTTGCATGGTCTGAGGAATATAGTCAACAGTTCGTCATCGTCGGCGAAGTGCAAGTCTGGGTTCTCTTTGAGCAGCTCTCTGAGCCTCTCCAGAGCCTCTCGGACTCTCTCGGGAGTCTCTCTGAGCTCTTTCTCCGCGATCTCTTTAGTCTCCGGAGAGAGCTCCAAATTGCGCTCCAGTCTAAACTCGCTTGACGCCATCTTGCCTCACTTTTACTGTGAACAATAGAATTTCAACTTAATTAAAGTATACTTACTGCATTTTTTTACGAAAAGAAAGTAAATAAAGAACTATGTTTTTTCTATTAAACTATTATATTAACTTAATATACTCGTTAAACAAAAACTGTATTTTATAACCAATATAAAATTCAATTTTCATTATAGAGTTGATAATCGCTATTTTTTTTAAGTGCTAAAAGTAATGGAACCAAGATGCATTTAATGTGCGTACGTCTGTCATTATCTTTATGTGGAATAGGTACGTAAATATTTCCGAGAACTGGACTCAACGCAATTCTATTTCACCACAGGTATAATGTGTTCTTTGCTATTTGCACACTTTGTTCGGAGAGTCTGGACTCTGGATGCAATTAAAGCATTTTGTTCAATCCGTAATGACAGGCATTAAACTGAAATTATTTATTATATGTCGGGAGGCAATGGTCCCACAGGACTCTTCCACTTCGTATTTAAAAACTAACCATTTGTCTTTTAAACTTGACACATAAAACATTTAGGTATCTGTATACAGTATAAATTGTAGAACCCTACCCCATAAGTAATTATGTTATTACAAATTACAATACATAAATGTAGCATGAGTAGCATGAGAACATCTCAAACCTTTATCACTAATGATCACTGTTGGCTGTGTGATAATGAACTGTTAAACACCATTAAATATACAATTATTGATCAATTATCAAAAGCTATTGTGTGACAGTCGCAATCGTTTATCTCTCAGTTGGTAAGTACTGGTCGCTAAGGTCTCATTGTTCTCGCACTAAGGATCGCTTCACAGGGAAATGTAAAGGTCGATCACATTGTGACATGTCCAAATATTGACTTCCTGCAGATTATAATGCTCCGATAGGCTGCGTCTACTGGGTACTGGACCCAGTTGACATGACACTGCTTCAAGGCGATGTATTGCGGATTCCTCACACGACGCGCCGGCGCACGTGTCGTTAGGACGTTTAAAAACAAATTGCGTTGGGGATTGCAAAAAGTGCCTACCCGAACAGCCGCCATTTATCTTCACTTCTCGAAAACGATTTATTGCTCTAAGGATACATCAGCGATAATTCTTACATAATTATAGGCATCATTTATAATTAGAACACACCATTTACTTGGAAGTCGAACTTCGAATCAAAATATACACATTTATTTCTTTATGGACGATAGCTAGTTGGAAATTATCGATGTTCATTTGTTTATGATTAAGCCCCTTTCATACGGAAGATGAGAGTTATATTACCGAGCAAGTTATCTAATCACTGCACGTAAATCACCTAGAAACAAGATGAACTATATAAGACCTAGTTGCAAATCCGGCATCGATTGTCAATTCTATTGTTTTGAGTGCCACTTTATAACGCTATGAGTATTTGTGACCGATTTGTGTTATCTTTATATTATCTTCAGTTCAATCAACCTTACTCACGCTTCGTACGCCTGTCAAAACAAATCGCATATTTGCAAAAAAAATACTTAGTGGGCATAAATATTTTTTTCTTATTATGCATTTAAATACAGCTGTCGTTTTATTTTACATGAAAGGTAGACTGTTTGGCGTCTATTAGAAGTTGAATACCCAGATATAAGATTACTCATCATATTTCAAAATAAAATATTTTATTTTTTTATTTTACCATTTTAGATAGGTGCACGCAGGCAACTCACATTTTCACATAAATTAATGGAAATATAGAAAATAAAAATTTATTGCCTATTTCAAATAGATGTACATATTTACATGGTCTATTTTATATTTGACACGTAAAAAACTACGAAATGATATTCACTGAATATTTCCATCACATGAAACATGCACATACATAAACCACGATTTAAATAAACACAAACATGTATCTCCGTTCCATTTCCATGTTCACTGCGTACAAACTACAATGCGTATAAATGTAGTAATAGTGTGAATTCACTAACCTCACTCGCGTAGTAGAGCGGCTCTCGCGCCGGTGGAAATCACAAAGGGCGGGAAATCGATCGTGCGGCGTGTGAGAGGTACGAGCGAGTGTGCGCGCGCGCAACGCCCCGCGCGTTTTATACACGATAAACCGCACCGCACTTTGTGCTCTCCACCCGCTCTACTGATAAACTCCAAGGGATGAAACAATGGACGCCTCGCACATCGCAACAGAACCTCTACACATTAATCCAATATTTACATTACACTGAAAACAAAGTGTTTAACTTTGAATGGTAGAAAACGAATCACTGCAATCGTTGTCAATCGATCTCAGTTTTATCAAAAGATACTGCTGTGCACAGAAGGTACATCAGTAAACATCTAGATTATATTTAGTTACCTATATCATATATGTCTATCATTTCATGTGTTGTATATTTTTGGCTCTACTATTGACTTCGAGTTATTAATTGCTATATCAATTGTCTACTGTATTTACTTACATTTATTATTTATTTTATATAATTTTAAAAAGTTATTTAAAAATATTTTGTTCCTATAATCTAATTCAGTACATAGAAAAACTCCTACAATGTATTTTTCCATTTCTATGACTCAATCGAATGCGTAATGTTTCCGATTAAAAAATAATATATCAATTGGTCTATCCGCTCAGATATCAGTACACTAGCCCAGAGGCAAAGATCAAACTTCATAATGCCACAATCACCGCAGTGCAAACTGCACAAATTATAAATATTAGAATGAGTCAGATCTGTATACAAAACAAAATAAATAAGTACTTACATACACAAAGAGACGATCGTTGTGCCCTATACTTCACACACGACCAAAAGTTTTCTTTGTCCGAGTGACGAACACTCGGCGGACTCTTGAACGCGACAATGCCGTTTGTGCTACCAGTATTATCTCTTTATTAATGAACAGACAACTTACTTTCATAAAGCATTCGTAATTTTATCCTTTTCATGTGCGATATATTTAAAATATTGCTGCATGGTAGAGAAAATCAATAATAATTAAAAGACCTAAGATAATATAAATATTATAAACATTTCATTCTTTAAGGTAATTGTAGGGAATTTTTACTTGAAAGATAATAAAATGCATAATGTTATTAACAGATAATCTAATGAGCTACGAGTATAATATCATACTGCACCAATTTGCATTCCCTCATAAGTCATGATAAAGTTACAATGTAACTTTCCAACTCATAAATATTATTTTTCTTTTCATTAGATTTATATACAATACTACAATTTCTCTTGTATTATTTCAGCAGCCATTGTGGCGCCGTATAGGCCGATAAGCAGTGTACGAAATGAATTACTACAGGTTTATTGCCTGCTCTCATCAAAATACATGTTATCTATTACTTTATATTATGAGGTTTTTATGCGAAAACGTCTCACAAAGTTTATTATACCCACGACACAAAATACGCACCAGAGAATCAAAACTGAAACATAACAGTTCGCGATCCAGGTTCGCAGACACTAGACTGATGAGGTGTTAAAGTAATTTAATTCTTAAAATATAACAAATATGTTTATTAACAAAGATCTAGGCCAAGTAATTCATTAATTAAGTGTATTTAGAAATAAATATGTTGTGCATGTCTCCAATCACCTCCGCACTAAGCTGTGATAAGAGCTGGTTCAAAGATAAAAGTCACTATGCCGGAACTTGCATAGTTGTTGATGTAACTCTACTCATATGAACTTTGAGTTCGATAAGCAATTGTTATCTAGCGATACCTACGACCTTTTAAGGACATCTATATATTATAATTTTGATAGACATTATTTCCTTATTACTAAGGTAATTTACGCTGGTCACGTAGAAATGTGGTTATTGGCTAGGTACCCTTGTCAGTGTCAGAGTCCATTTTTTTAACCAATCTTTGTCATTTCGCCCGGTTTTTGAGATCCACTGTTTTTATTTATTTATTAACCGACTTCAATAAAACGGAGGAGGTTCTCAATGAGTCGGAATCTTTTTTTATGTATGTTCTTTATATACGCTTTATTGTACATCAAAATGGAAGAAGCTGTTATTGTTTAAAAAGACCACAAATAAAGCCATTGGTTTTCATATTTTCCTTGAATATATCATAATGTCAAGCAAATTATGTTTCGGCTGTAGGTAGCATTAATATTTGAGATTTTTTGGTAAAGGCTTGATTTCAGACAGGCCTATCATAAATACACGCGCCAATTTGGTTTGTTATATCCATAACAATCATTTTGAAATAGGTACTGTCGGATTAATAAAATGCACAAGAAAAGGTATGTATATCTCTATAATAATTGATAGCATGGATTTCAACCAACTTTACATAATTTTTCACTTAAAAATTGATGCTCATGTTTTTATATGTTTTATATGTTTAGTAATCGGTATTCTTTGTTATTATTGGAATGTATAGATAGTAATTTATTATGCGGTTGTAATTTATGTGTTATTTCAATACATATTACATTCACATAACGCATGGGTGCGCGGACCAAGTCAATGGACTTCGCGACTTGTCCCTTAAAGGAATAAGGAGCTATCATCAGCTCCATTGAATTTACCTTTTTAAAGTTTATAAGCTTGTAATTTACAATAATTGGAATGTATAAAACTTGAAATACAATGTATTGACAGCCGCTGTGGTGCCGTTTGTTAATCGTTTAACACCGACTGTTAAACAAATTGCCGCGAGTTCGATCCCCGAACCCGGTACCATTAGAAATATTTGTGTGATCCACAGGTATTTGTTTCGAGTCTGGGTGTGAGACATCTTATAAATCGTTTTTCTTTCTTTCTCCCGTTCTGTCTTAGTTTAGAGTCCGATCTATGTGTGTGACAATTAGATGTATTTATTTAAGTATAGGTATTGTAAAATGAAACAAAGTTTTTTATTGGATTTTTATTTTACATAGTTTCGTCTGCTTCGTTTAACAGTCCACTAAGGGGGTCGTCGTCTGAGTTAGATTCATCGTCACTGCTTTCTTCCTGCAATTAAAATAAATTTTATCACTTCCCTCGTTAAAAACTAACAGGCGCAAATACAAACACACAACATAAAGAAAACTTACTAAAAACTAATCCGTGGAAATGATTTGAAGCAAGTGACAAGAGAAATTATGCAGATGTAAAATAACGAAGGAACACAACAAGAAAGAAACAAATGTCTAATTGGAAGATTTGATCTTATTCACTATTCTGAATTAAAACATTTAAGGCGATTTCCTACTGCGCTTGTTTTATGTTTTTTAAAACCAAAACTCTTTTATAAATCATTGGCCGTACGCAGCAAGAAATTGATTGCATGCTCATCGACCCGCGGGTATTATACAAGACATTATTATCAGCTTCTTTAAAATCGCGCAATCTTAACACTTTCGCCTGTAATTCCCTACTAGGCGGATACCTTTAACCCAAAACTCGCCTCTTTCTGAACACGCTCATAATGAGTATGAATATTAAACAGTACGAATAATTAACCAGTCAATTAAAGCAAAATACGAAGTATTCGGAACCGAAGAGCGTGTATGAAGAGTTTAATGACAATTGATGAAGCGAAAGAGGTACGCATGGATCGTAGCACTTGGCGCTCTATAGTATATGCCTTGATCCTACCCCAATTTGACATACGCGTTAGTTTATGTCCTATATTATTACCTCGATGGCGCAGTTTAACTACGGTATGATTAGAACGCTCAAGTCTTGCGTTCGTATCGCGGGTCGGGCAAAGTGATATTGGATTTTTCTATTCATTATCGGACCGGAGTCAGGAATTTATCCCCAATATGTCGATAGGGTCACCCCGTATCAAGTAATGGGATGGAACACACAAGGCGAAACGAGGGTGTCCTGGCAGCATATCTGCCTGCCCCTTCTGAGACAAAGGCGTAGGTTTATTATATATGTATGATTTTTTTTTTGTATTATATCAGCCCATATACGACCCACTGCAGGGCACGGGCCTCCTCTACAATCGAGAGTACGATTGAGAGTGGTTAGGCCATATAGTCCACCACGCTGGCCTAATGCGGGTTGGCGGACTTTTACATACCATAGAAATTTATACAAATCGCTATGGTATGCAGGTTTCCTCACGATGTTTTCCTTCACCGTTATAGTGCGTGGTGATTGACTATCAATACACACATGACTCCGAAAAGTCAGAGGTGTGCCCTGGGATTTGAACCCGCGACCACCGTGAACATGTAGGCAGCCGCGTCTGGTCCGTTTACCAACAGGCCACCACGCACTTAACATGTACTTATATGTATGAATATCTCACCTCAATCTTCAAGTCATTAGTGTTGGAGAAGAGAGTTTTCTTGACGTCTCGGAACATGTAATCGCGGCACATCTTGCTCACATTGGGGGAAAGCCAGCCATACTTCTCGTGGCACGTGTAGTCCGGCAGCGGCTCCTCCGACAACAACTCTTCCACTTCTGGTAACTTCACGTCACAGAACTACAAATAATAGAAATATGCGCTGTCATAACTCATTTGAGCATTTAAAAAGCTCGCCGTGTATGTAGACTACATGTATGAAACGTAAAAGTAGCCCTAAATTGGTACTTCTGCTATTTGCAAACACTATGGACCTACTTCTGGTCCTAATTTTAGTCACTTATTAAAATTATGAAAGCGATCATCTATATTTTTTAAATCAATATAAGCAAATACATATACTTAATATGACTAACGATCTTAGTTCTGTTTTTTTTTATCTCTGCTGCAGTGGAAATGCTGCCTACGTCCAGCGGACTTGCAAATTCGCGAAGTTTGCTTTATTCTATATATCTTCGGAAGAACTTTGAGTGAGGGGAACCTCACTGTCTCTCTCTCTCACCTGGTACAGTATTTGTCTCTGCGAGGGTACCATCCCCGGTTTGAAGTACACCGTGGCTTCAGGAACATCTTCTGAACTAACTACCTCCTCTTTACTCCTATGTTTAGTGTTACGCACACGATCAGCCTTTTTGTAATGGATTACATGGTCTTTTGTCGTCACCATGGTTCTTGCACCAGCTGCCAAAAAAATATTCAGCATAATATGTTATTAAAATGCTACATATATTAAAAAAGTTATATATACAGAGCCTTTCCAAAGTGGGCTTATATTACGACACGAACGGGATGGCTTGACCAACGTCGTTCACAGTCGTGTCTCACAAAAAACACATATGGAATAACAGTTTTTTTTATTACTTTTTGCGTAAAATTCTAAGGCTTTTCCCCTCTTTAAGCCGCATAGCACAGGCGAAATGTGAGCGCATTCGTCACCCCTTTACCCACATAAAGTATTATGTCTTCATAAAATCACGCCTCTATCGCAGAACCGCAGTGGTGCAACCAGGACACTCACGTTTCACCTTATGTGTTCCGACCCACTATGTGATAGGGTGCGTGTCTATCACCATATCGGGCACTAATTCCTGACTTATCAGTTGCCCGACCCGGGATTCGAACCCGAGACCTCAACTTTGTAATCGTACCCTAGTACAACCACGCCACCTAGTCAGTCGACTGAGTGTACAACTTACAGTTAGGATAAGTATTACTTTTCCTATAAGTGAAAATATCACACACCTTGATGCCTCATTCTGAAGTCCAATATCTGGTATATTCGAGCGCCGGGGTCCTTCCTTGGGTCGTAACCGTATCTAACCCACATCGCCCTCCATGGTCCAGTTTTCAAATGAAACGCTACGCACGGTATTATCAGTTTCAAAGACGCAAATTTTATTTTTGTGTGGAACTTTATGAGATTCAATGACCATATTGGCCTCTCTTCAAATAGCTAAAAGAAAATATTTTTTATATTACATTGATTGGAAATTAAAAATATACATCTATTCCTAAAAACTGCTAACTAACTATAAATTAATTACTTTAAACTTACTTTTTTGACTATTTCATATTCCTGTTTCAATTCAGAGATAGGCAGGATCCTTTCATCCCGTTGTTTCACGTAATACTCATTGGGTACACTGGGCAATTCATCAACAAGGTTGAACTGGTATCGGTTCTGCCTCTCACCACGATCAGACCGCCTCTTATTATGTATATCATCGTCTCTGCTAGGCGACGCTTCTCCCTTCTCACCAACATATTTCTTATCTGTGTATGAATAGGTGATGGGCTTGTCGAACCTTGTGAAGTTGTATGGCACTACAAACAATGGAGCCGGTGTCCTAGAAAGAAAGGATTTTTGTAAATTCAATGTAGGCACTAAATGTAAATATGTGTAGGATTTGAGATAACGTGAAAATAATTAATATTTGTAGTGAAATATGACTAGAACTCTAATATAGAAACTCAGTGTTTTTTTTTATTGAAAGTAATACCAGAGGAAGTCTACTTAATTTCGTACTTACGAAAATATTAAGCAAAAAGCTTAGTAATTGTCTACATTATGTTATATATCAACATTAAAAAGTTACTTACTTAATGAAATTAAAATTATCAACACCAGATGGCAATATGTCTTCTAAAATACATTTTTGTTGATTCCACTCATTACCATCATTTCGTATTGGCAGAAACTGAAAGTCACACATAGCTGAAAACAACATGAAAATATTGTTTAAAATAAAATTTTGTTTATTTTACATGATTATTAATTTTATAGCCAATAGGTCACTAGCGCAGGCTTTACACCTATATATGGTGGTCACCATCCCGGCAGATAAAAATATCTTTTTCAATTGGACCTCTGGCAATCTTACTCATCAAGCAAAAAAAAATACATTGCTTCGAGTCAGTTTTATGTGAGAGTCAACATATTCAAATAGTCTGTTAAAACACATATCTTGAGACCTCAGTTTCCCAATCATACTGTAGTACAATGGCACCACTGTTACACTAACCTGATTAAAATAGTAAGATCAGTGGAAAAATTCTCAATAAACTAACATGTTTACTTACATTCAAACTTGTACATCTTCTGTACTCGTCCAACCACTGTTGTTGATACCACTTCCCTCTTCACCTCATTGTCTACCTTTGACTTCCTTATCTTAACCTTAAGGAGAACACCAGCTGCCTTATTAATATCTGCATAAATTCTTTTTACAAATGGGTTTTCAGGTTGATAACACAAACCTAGACGTTTTTTGGTCTGTTGTGTATAAACCTGTTGAAAATATATATTTGTAAATGTATAATATTAATTGCTTCCGAATCTTAAACTTTTTACTGATTCCCAGACTTCCTAATTGTAATAACACGTCGGCTATGGATGCCAAGGGTTTTGTGAGTGTAATGTATCATATTATATGAATAGATATTTTTTTTCCATATGTATGAAGTGGGTGGGGCAATATTAAGAATCACTGGCCAGCAGGAAGCTCATTGACTATAAAATAAGAGAACTAGATATCTTGCGAAATATAAAAGGCACTTATTAAAAAAAAAATAACTCCCTAATTATTCTTAATGAGTTTGTTTTAAACTACTAACCTGTGAAATACTTCTTATGCCGCCTAAACATTCTAAGGCTCTTTGTTCGTTTTTAACCAATCCTGGAAAGAGCACAGCAACAAGATCCCGATCTAGGTTATTATAGTCCATGATTTATTTTAAGATATTTATTGCATTTGATTACTATAAAGAAGAAGGTGATTTATTATTAATTGGTAAATTAGTAAAGAATCTCTAGTTTAAGGTAAAAAAAAAATCTTAGGAGATTAATATAATTTAGTGTTTATTTTTAAACCAAGGCTGACAGGGCATGTCATTTGATAATTTGACATTTCCGTGTTTTGACAGCTAACAAAACAATGGTTAACTTTTTAGTAGTTGAGCAAGGGAAACACTAATCGTACAGAATTATTTTATTTTACTATGCCTAGTGATCTTGGTGGTAATTTAATCATATCCGCCCGGATAGCAACCCCCATATTACACATACGATTGTGGAAAACCTGACAATAATACACGGAAGTGAATTTCTTTTCTTGGTTCTGCCTGTTAAACGTGTGTTACGTGTTTTACATTAAGAAATAATGTATCCCAATATTCTTTGTCAAAAAAAAACAAATAATGAATAATAAAAAAAATAGAATGTCTATTTATCCCGCGAAACACCAGAGTATATACACTGTTGTGTTCCGATTGAAGGGCATTTTAGCCAGTATAACTACTAGACATAATGAAACTTAACAACTTATATGTCTCAGGATGGCGAGCGAAGAGAAATACCAAGTATTGCTTTGTAATTCATTGTGATGTTCGGTTTTACTACTGTCCATGAGCGATAGTATCGCTTAACATCAGGCGAATGGCATGTTCGTCTCACCATTCATTTCAAAAAAAAAAAAAAAACAAAGATACAAGGTAAAAAATGCTTTATCACGTTTATTTCTTTTAAGATAATAATAGCAAATTATATAATAAAATATAATTTTCATTGCAATCCTTATAGCCTATAATACTGGAAGATCAGTTCATCGGTGGACAACCGCTTCTACGGCAACTAGGAGCCTGGAACACAAAGTATTATTTAAACATAAACCAAACCAAAAATAAAATAATATGAAGTATTTAGTCACGTTAAGTACGTGGTGGCTTATTGGTAACAGACCAGATGCGGCCAGCGATATATTTACGGTGGTTATGTATGCATTTATAGTCAATCACCAAACACTACAATGGTGAAGGAAAACATCGTGAGAGAACCTGCACACTTTATTTCTAACGTGTAAAAATCCGCCAACACGCACTAGGCCGGCATGGTGAACTATACGGCCTAACCCCTCACAACAGTTCTCCCGATTGTAGAGGAGGCCCATGCCTTGCAATGTATATGGGCTAATACAATAAGAAACAATAATTTAGTAGTAATTAAGTCCCCATCTTTAGGGTCACTTTTTATTTTTTTTATAGTAGAAAAGATTTTCTTCTTACTTTTCTAATAAAAGATTCCTCTGCCTTTCAATGTCCAGTCTATCTTTCTCCATTTTAAGTCTTATATTATTACATCTCTTTTTCTCCAATAACTTTTGTTTTTCAATTTTTATCCTTTCCTCTTCCAAAGTAAGAAGTCTGTCATGTACTAATTCTGCAAATAAAAATATGATGTATTTTGCTACATTTTAAAATCATCAATCAATTTCATTATATGTAACTAAGAAAAAAAAACATGAATGTAAATATAATACAATAAGCACTAGCAATATTTTCTGAGTGTATTTGACAAATATACTAACTGACTGGCCGTCCTCTTTTCCACAGTGGCTTGCCTGTGTTAGGAGCTGAAGTTACTTCATTTGGACCCATGCCTGCCTCTACTTCTGTAGACAATCCATCATCCACAACCATATTTAAATCAGCCTGTGTATAATGCTGAGTGTCTGGGGGCCATTTCTGGAAGAAATATACAGGGTGAATTTTTGATTACCGGATGCCCAATACCCCTTTCCTCTCCCCATCCTTTTTCCTTTCCACTCCCCTCCTAATTGGGCCAGCTACACAAACATGATCCAGCATTGTGCATGTTCATGGGCGGCAGTGATCACTTATCATCAGGTGTTGGTTGGACCTTTGCAATAAAAAAAGGGTGTACATTTGAATTGGATATGCACTTACTTATTTGTATAATAATATGTATCATTATTTTAATGACATTTAATTAGATTTTTTTATTTATATTCCTGTTTTGGCCCAATAAAAAATTTGTATTGTAATTGATATTTATGTTTATATATATATATATATATATATATATAAAAAGTTGGGTCAATAAAATAAAAATCTTTCCCTTTTACTTTGCCAATGCCACTAACAAATCGATTGCTATGTATCTTTGATAAATATTCTCCGAATATGAGCCATGTCAATAAACAAACTGTTATCATGTAACAACATTTTCTATTACATAAAGCTTTCATTACATAGTCTCAAAATATATTTAAGCCACTTAGATGTTACTGTATAAATTCTTTTGGAAGTACATGTTCAACAAAAGAACTAAAATGCTGGTTAAAAGTTATTACCATACTGCTTGTTGATGGATCTGTGCTGCACATAACATCACTCACTCCATTGCTTTGTGTTGGAGCCTGAAATCATTATTTTTTCAATATCTGAATGATTATGTTTTATTACATAAAATGCTTCAAACTACTCAATAGAACCTAAATCTTGTAACCAAATAGGTATGTGTTGCAATAATTTAAGAATTTTATTTACTTTAAGTAAAAAAACTTAATTGGAAATAAAAAAATACATTAAAAAAATTAAAGAACACATTTTTGTAAAAGATACATCTAAAAAGTAAAAACAATAGTTAATGTTTAAGATTAGATAATGAAGAAAAATACACACATTTTATGGTTAAAAAGCATGTTATGCTTGATGATAAGTAAGTTTTGTAACGACTGCACACTTTTTAATTAAAAAATGTTTGAAATTTACCCCATTGCCTAATTGTAAACTTATGAACAATTATTTTTACTCTTTAGTTGGGTGTTTTTTCAGTTTATTAAACCATTATTTATTTTATAAGCATACAAATTTTCAAATCAATCAATGTTTGGAATTGTTTGAAAATTGATATGTAAAGCTAAAGTCAATGTATTAAATTATGCATTAACACACTGAAGAAAAGGCATCTTAATTATTGGAATGAGATTTAATTACCATTGAGTTGGAAATTGCAGCAGTTTCGGTGACACCAGAAATCCCAAACACAGATGTGTTTGTACAAATAAGCCTCAATATCTTCTCCTCAGCCTCAGTCAATTGAGTGTTAGTATTACAGCCTGGAGTGAACCTGTTCTTGCGTATTTTGAATGCCTTTTTCCTCACATTTGATTTCCAATCTCTCCATGTCTATAAGATATTTTTTTATTAGTAAATTAAAACAAATGACACTGTTGTTAGTTTTTTAACACTTTTTGGAGTGAGGGAAGTCCTGTAAAATTCTCAAGTATGCCATACTTCTTTAAAACATTATACATTACCTGTTGCCACTTATCCGGTGTTTTAATAGCACCTGATCCAAATCCCGAATTAGCATTCAGTTTTTCAGTGATCTTAATCCACGCATTTGTCTGACGAATACGTCCTTCCAATCCTGTGAATTTTCCTATAGCTAACTCCTTGTCTTGTTCCAAAATATGCAATAGCATGTTTAGTTGTTCCGGACTGGCTTTGCGTCTTTCCATGTCGGTAAAAATCCAAGATATATGTTGATAATAAGTGAATATCCATTTAATATGTTCTGTTCTTAAAAATGTACTTATATTAAACTTGTCTTATCACATTTCTGTTAGAAAATAGTTTATTTTTTGTTATTACCGCATTCCATTTAAAAGTTTATTTTGCCGTAGTCGGTAGTTGTCAAAACTGTAGTGTTGAGTAAAATACTTAGAATTTCGGTATTGTATCCTAACGGAATTATAGTCGATTTTTGAACTACAAAATATGATTAGATAATCTCTAATACCTATGTTTTTGCTTTTTAATCATTTATTTATACATTGTTATTCGAAAAAGGAAAATAAAATAACTGCTTTATTTACCTTTTATTGATATTTAATTAAAAATTCCTTGCCTTATTATCATCTTTACACCCCCTTATAATCAAAATTACATTGAAACTTGAATGTTGATCTCATAAATGCCGTATAATTAATTGTTCTGTTGTTTAATTTTATGACAACTTGAATGTTGACTTTGCTGTTGACATTTCTTGTTTACTTGTTTGTGTTTTTTATTGCCTACTGAGCGCTTCTGAATCTGGTTTTAATTGAAAATCATAAATTCCTCTTATTGTTTAATCATGTTTATAACCAAAGAATAAACCATTATTAACTGAGAGAATATAATTGAAAAGTAAGGAATCCAAATGTTGATGCTTTTGAAACTTCGAATGCTGCGGAGTAGCGGCTATAAAGAGAAAATAGCTCGTCGCCAAATAACTGATATGTTAGACTGTGTATCATTGCCGGATTCTTATTTGATAAAAAATTGCGGCGTAAATAGAGCGGTATTTCATCATATTTTAAGAATACTAGAACCTGTGGTACCTAAGACACAGCGTTCGAATGGAATTCCCTTTCCACTCAAGGTAAAAAACAATATGTCTCAAGATAAATATTTAATACTGCATCGGTGGCCTAGTTGTACTAAGGTATGATTACAAAGCTGAGGTCTCAGGTTCGAATCCCGGGTCGGGAAAAGTGATATTGGATTTTTCTATTCATTATCAGCCCAGAGTCAGGAATTTGTGCCTGATATGCTGATAGACTCGCTCCCTATCATATCATGGGATAGAACACATCCGGCAAAACGTAGGTGTCCTGGTTTGCACCTCTGCCTACCCCTTGTGGGAAAAAAGGTGTGATGTTTATGTATGTATGTATGTATGTGATCCTTAATAAATACCTGGAATACATAGTGTATTTCTAAATTACTAATTCATTTTTACCAGGTATTAGTGACACTCTCATTCCTGGCAAGTGGTTCTCATCAGAAAACAATAGGCAGAGATTTTAATGTGAGCATATCACAGAAGTCAGTCAGCAGAGTAATAAAGCTAATAATTGAGGGGCTGAATGTAATTCTAGATAACTGGATTGTGTTTCCTGCTACATTACCACAGAGAGAAAAAATTAAAGAAGGGTAAACAGCTCATATTTATTATGATTTCAATTTGAGACATTAATCCCTGTTAATAATAACATTATAGATTTGAAATATTGTTGTCATGCATATACATAATAGTATCAATTTTTTCTTTCAGATTTTATAGAAAATATCATTTTCCGGATACAATAGGGTGCTTAGATGGCACATATGTGGAAATATTATGTCCTCGTGATGATGACGAAGCATTTTATGATAGGAAAGGCCAATATTCTATTCATGCGCAAATAGTAAGTATTTTCATCATTTTTTAATAAGGCATGCTTCATGAATCAAAGCAAATTCCACTGACAAAGTTGTGTATAGTAAAAGTTACATATTGGTCACTTTATAAAGAATAATCCACATAGGCCCTTCAAGTTGGATTAGGGTGTAAAATTCTTCTCAATCACAGAGTAAGTCTGGACTCAGTAATGGGATGAATATCAACTGTTTTTTTTTATTACTATAAAGTGTAGTTTATGTAGGAGTAGCATCTGACTACTCCAATGGGATATAGGCGTAACGATTATGTATATGTATGCAATATTCCTTAACATGCTTTGTGTGCAAGTTAGTAAAATAAATGTTCTATTTTTTAGGTCTGTGATGCAGACACAAAAATAATAGCTGTGTGCTGTAGGTATGGTGGAGCGTCTAATTGCGCCTCTATATGGAGCAAGATGGGTATACGGCCATTTATTGAGAATATTAGTAGGCAAGGCGAAAGTTGCTGGTTGATAGGTAGGTATATTATGGCGTAGTTGTACTACAGTACGATTGCAAAGCTGAGGTCTCGGGTTTTAATATCCGGTCGGGAAAAGTAAAAATGTATTTTTCAATTCATTGTCAGCCCGGAGTCAGGAATTTGTGCCCGATATGGCAATAGGCTCGCCCTATATCACATAATGGGACGGAACATACGAGGCGAATTGTGGGTGTCAAGGTGACACCTCTGCCTACCCCTTATGGGAAAAAGGCGTGAGTTTATGTATGTATGTAACTTTTTAGTACGGTAGATAATCGTCTCCTACCGCTACCAGCCAACTTACGAATATCAAGAATTTGGAGACGACGGGCTGAAGATCGAGGCCAGTGGCGCAGATAGCAGAGGCCTATGTCCAGCAGTGGACGCAGAAGGGCTGATGGTGATGATGGTAGATTATACAAAACCAATATGAAGTAAATTTGTAGTGTGGTATTCTTAGCATATTTTCAGGAAAACTAATCATGTGAATTTTTCATCGTTCATTCGGCCTTGACCATATTTTTCCTTCCAGCCGACAACAAATACCCTCAGAGACCATGGCTAATGACACCCATATCGCACGCAGTACAAGGCACGCCCGATTCACAGTACAACCACTTTCATGGACGCACTAAAATGTGCATTGACAAATGCATTGCGAAGTTGAAAGGTCGATGGCAATGTCTTTACAAGCGTCCTCTCCGTTACACACCCGTCAGAGCCGCGAAAATTATCAATGCATGTGCGGTCTTACATAACCTATGCTTACAGGCCGGACTTCCAGATCCTGAACTGTATGTCGACCCTGAACCAATTGGTGTGGGCAATGAATTCACTGAAATGCCTTATGACAATCTTAATGACTTGTATGTTGGTTTAGAAGTGAGACGGCAATTTGCTGAACGAATTTATTACAGTGTTTAGATTTTTAGACTGATTAGGATGTAAGTATGGTTCATAGAAAAACAGTATTATTTAAAAATATTTTTATAATTAATTAAATTATGTACTAAATTAATTGGTAGTTTTATTTTAGGAATAATAAGTTTAGTGCATGAGAATTTGCATTTGCGCGAGCTGACTGTAGGTATCACCGGGCATCCTGTAAGCGATGCTTCCAGCAAAAGTGTTCAGGACTTCTGCCTGCTCACGCAACCATTCCACTTGCTGTAAAACAAAATAAAACTTGATTTAATGAATGTATGAAGAGAATTTTTTTTATGAATGTTATTTTACAATTTAATTTAATAGTACGCATTAGTGTTCTATCCTTTTATATGATTAATTTTTTGAAGGAAATGTTAAAATTATTTTAACGAACACTGAACGCGCAAGAAATGCAGACCATCACGTGGTCACACGCGCAGTGCTTTCGCTTGTTTCCATGACAGGCGTACCTTGGCGGTGTGTGCGCCGAGCGTGTTGTGCGGCGCGGCGCTGCGCAGGCGCTGTCGCTGCGCCAGCAGGATGGTGCAGAGCGCTCGCAGCACGGCGGGCAGCGCGCGCAGCAGCTCGCCGCGGGCACTGCGCGCCGCCGCCACGCGCGCCTCCAGCTCGCCCGCGCTCAGCGGCACCAGCGAACACTCGCGCAGCGTCTGCAATATTACACTACATTTCACTACCGTATCTATATACTCAGCAGTTGGATTCTTATTTAAAAGAAACTTCTTGTGCGAGTTGTTAGTCTTTAATAAATATTCCTGATAATGAAAGTCAGACAAAATACGGAGTCCTCAAAACCGACAAGCGTGCATGACGAGATTAGTGACAATTGATGAAGCGTCACGCGAAAGAAGTGTGTATGACTATGAACTACAGCACTTGGCGCTCTAGTCTCTGCCTGCCCCAATGGGACATAGGCGTGAGTTAGTTTGTATGCGAGTCATTGGTCATCATGTTCATTTCTAGAAATATTTTAAAATTGAAATTAATTACTATACCAAATAGTATAAAAGTAAACACATTACCTCGATTGCGCCTTCATAATTTTCACTATGGAATTGATCAAAGAACGACATCAATTTACATAATTTTGTGTAAGCTTCGACTAAAGCAGCGGGCAAGTTGGTCACGTCTGAAAAGCGTAGTCTTCGTGATACATGTTCTGCCAGAATGGACAGTCTTTCTCTTAGGCCTCCAGCGCCTCCACCACTGTTCACCACCTGGGCGAGCAGCACGCAGAACAACTCCAGAACCTTCTCTAAATTCTGAAATTAAAAATAAAATATTAAGATCACAAATTAAGTCATTAAAAATATATTTCAATGATATATTCGTTCTTATATACTTACGCCCGCAATGTCATACATAGTTATGGCATCTTCAAACAGTCCTTTATTTACTAAATGCTCAGCCACATTAAGAGCAATAACCTGCAAGATAAATTGATTGGACTTAATAACAAATTCCTACTAAAGGACTTTCATATAACATGAAAAGTGGACAAGTAAAATAATATTGGGATAGACAATATTGTAAGCAGTCCATATAATTCATACCTTACTGTCGATTTGAGTACTATTGAATTGATCTAATAAACCTTGACTGCGCAGACCCGTGTGAGCATCCATGCGACCAAATAGTAGATCGTAGTCTCGACTCTCAAGCGCCAAGTCGGTACAGCAACACATGAATAAGTTCTTGCCACTGGGATCTTTCAAATTACTGCAAAGAAAAAATGAGGGTAAATGCAAGAAATGACATAATTGCCTACCCTTTCACAGACAGGCGTGAGCGTTTGCACGTACATCGTAAAGCCCCATACACGGGGAGAGTTTCTCGCGGCGAGAATCGTATGTCATTATCGGATGACATAACCGCCATAAGATTATCGTGTTCTGACAATTACACAATGCAACTTTTTTATATCCTCACGATAATCGTATCTTCGAGGCGAGAAACTTTCTCCGTGTAAATGGGAGTTTAGTGATTTTATTTGTTTGCAAGATCTTTATTTATTTATTTATTCCTAACTGCACACAGAAAGGAAAAACATAAAAAAAAATAAGAAAAAAGTACAGATGGCGGTCTTATCGCTCTAGGCGATTTCTTACAGACAACCTTCTTAGAGATCTTTATTATGATTTAAAAAAAAACTAACCGTAAAAAGTAGTAGTAGTGTAGAGCATCTGATGGGTCTGTGAGTTCGAATTTTCTAACATAAAGTAACAGCAGTCTTGCTAAATTCAATCGTCGTAGTGGTGTTGGGTCGTCTGTATCCACCGACACTGTAATACAAACATGAATTAATTCTACACTACACCTGAATTAATAAAAAAATTTACTTTGGGACTGTATTATTACTGGTAGTCCTGCAAGCGGAGATCCCCAAGTCGGCATGAATCTTTGTGGTTTACAGGTTATATACGTATCTTTCTGTGCCTCGGTTGCGTAGTTGTGCTAGGGGGTGATTACAAAACTGAGTTTTCGAATTTGAATACCGGATCGGGCAAAGTGATATTCGGGAGTCAGTAATTTGTGCCCGATATGGCGATAGGCTCGCCCACTATTACATCCTGGCACGAAACATACAAGGCGAAACGTGGGTGCCTGGTTACGACCAGGAGAACCTCTGCCTACCCCTTCTGAAGGCGTGAGTTTATGTATGTATCTTTGATTCTATTTCGATAAAGATAGCCAGTAAATTTAATTAAATAAGATTGTAAATACTATTTTGGTACAAAGTTCATTAGTGCGTGGTGGCCTGTTGGTAAGGGACTAGACGCGGCTGCCTACATGTTCACTGTAGTCGCGTGTTCAAATCCCAGGGCACACCTCTGACTTTTCGGAGTCATGTGTGTATTGATAGTCAATCACCACGCACTATAACGGTGAAGGAAAACATCGTGAGGAAACCCTGCATACCATAGCGATTTGTATAAATTTCTATGGTATGTAAAAGTCCACCAACCCGCATTAGGCCAGCGTGGTGGACTATATGGCCTAACCACTCTCAATCGTACTCTCGATTGTAGAGGAGGCCCGTGCCCTGCAGTGGGTCGTATATGGGCTGATACAATACAAAAAAAATACAAAGTTCATTTATAAGTGACTTACATAGTGGGGCTTGAACATTCCTAGGGGTACCCAACATGTACAGATCATGCAGAGCCAATGCCATGTGAACGCCGTGCACTTGATATCTACAAAAATCACACCAATTTTAATATAACATTTATTTATGTTGGTGTTTTCAAAATATATACAAATATTTACCTTGGAATACGGGATAAAAATTCTAAAGCCGGTTCAAACTGTCCAGTCAAAGCCAACATTTGGAAATAGACTACAGGTTTCTCATATGCTTGATAATGGGTTTCACCTGAAATAAAAATTAATTAGCAACTTATCAATACTTTGTTGGGTAATATAATAAGTATTTCAAAATTGTTTTACCATATTCCTCCAATATTAATTTCTGTAAATCTGAATATGAGAATGTTTCAGTTTCGTTATTGGTGCGAGACTTAATGAATGATAACTTCAGCCAGAGATAGTCATCAGCTGTGCGAGCGACTTCGTAATGCTCGTCGCTGATATCACAACAACCAATCGCGCAGTACACCTGAAAATAATTCAGGCGTAAATATTAGGAATTATTATAGTGGCTACAGTAAAATTTTATTTTGTGGTACTGTCTTCTAAAATAATTTGATGTCTTACAGCTCTTTTATAGGGATCTGTGGAGTTCCGAACTTGAATTCTGTATTGGAAGTTGATGGTATTTTGCAATTTGTCACTTAATGGTTTCTCTGGGTTTCTTATGTGCTCCTCCAATGCGGCGATAAATTCTTCGTGGTCACGACTGGTTGACAAAAATAAATATTAGTTAAAATAATAAATTAAAAATGAATACATTAACATATGAAGTAGGCATAATTTCATTTACAATGAACAATAACATGCTTAAGTTGTTTATACTTGCGTCTCCAAAATACACTCAACATTTTTAAATTGGTCTTACCCAGCTTTTCTCAGACAATGCAAAGCTGCGTTGGCGTCTCCACTTCTCAAGCAGTAGTAGACCATAGGCCACAACGGGCGCTCGTCAACGACACCATCGGTGAGCATACTTTGCCCCAGCCGCAGGCCCACAAACCCTCGCACTAATGGATAAGTGCCGGGCTCGCCACCTCTCATAGCGGCTGCTGGGTTGGCGCGCACCACGTCGCTCATGTACTGCTTGTATCTGTAAATATATGATCAATATAAGTTGACCAGGCTGTATGCCAAAACGGCCATTATAAACCACCTCAACATAATAAGTAATTCCTTTAAACTCTTTAAATTAATTAGCAAGAAAACTTCATAGCTATAGTGGGGAATAAACAGGCAATGGTACATGATCATCATTTTCTTAATTTGCAGCTCACAATCGTCATTATATTTAACTCTAGAAAGTCCACAGCCGAATGTAAGCTTTTTTAGTATCTCAGCAACCTATTAGATGATCATGCAGCAACTCCCTGTAACCTGTGTTACATTTTTATCCATCCTGTGGGTATATATACAAGTATATTAGACACATAGGACCAAACCAAAACATAATAAACATTGAGATACCAGTTACCTGTTTTCTAAGTACTTCTTGCCCTGAGCAACAAGGCATTGTTGGATAGTTGGATTTCCTCTTGCTTTCAGAGGATCTTCATCTCTTACAAGAGCTGGAATGTTGGCCATAGTCTTTATGATCTCCCACATGTCTTTCACTTTCTGTAAATGCAATATACAAAAATGCAATCTTACATCCTCTCAAGCATCTATATACAAGGATCAGTAATCTATTTATTTTATTTGAAACACTTTATACAAATTGGGTATAATGATGATGATAATAGAAGTCTTGTAAAGGTGCCCTATTAGGTCAAAGATCATTAATGTAACAAATTACTTATTCATATAAACCATGTACTTACAGGATCATTGAATTCCTCAGCAACTTGGGCAAACTTCTGATGCAAAGGTGTCCTCGACTTCCCGGCTTGCATCACAATAACCTTGTTGTACTGATTGACCTGTCTTGCATAAGCTGCCTCTACAGTGTCCAGCATAGACTGGCCAAACTTCTTGGGGGTGTCTGCAATACTTGGAGGCTCCGGTGTACGCTTGAGGTCCAGCCAGTTTTGAGAAGGTCCAATCATGGCATTCATGAGTTTGAGCTTCTCCCTGTTCCATTCAGAAAGCATATGCTCCCATTTCTGATCTTCAGTTGTTTGGAGTGACTAAAATATTACATTTTATTAACAATATGTATCACACATAAGATCAGACAAAGTGAAGAAAATAAATCAGCACAGCATATACTGGTACACCAGATAAAAAGAATGATTTATTTTCTAAATTTAAAATATTTATTATTATGAATGTACATATTTACATTAAAAAACATAAAATTAAAATAGTTTTAAAGTTTTTAATAGGTAGATAACAGTCCAATGGAAGACAACTTGTGCATGCTGGAACAATTATTAGGGGAAAGGAATAATACAATTTATACTTACATTTTCATTGACCTCATCAATGAGTGAGAGAATAGCATTTTCTCTTTCATTCCTCAAGAAACTTTCAATGTCAGAATCTGCTATAGGCTGCAGGGGCTCAAATGTGCGCTTAGCACTTAATGTTTCTAATTTTTGCGATATCTGTTTCAGGTCAATGCCTTTAGAACCAAATAACAGGTGACTGACAATAAAAAAGAAATACATAGTTTAGCACAATTATAAGTTAAATCTTATGTGGTGATAAGTAATTTACAGAGCGTTTTTGCAAAGCATTTACGTAATGTATGTATAATAACTCAATAAATATTTACAAGTATTGTCTTCGTGTTTTTAGAGAATAGAAAATGAAATCAGAAATTATTTTCTTAATATTTAAATTTCGCGGTATTTATATTATTGAAAAGAAGGTCAATGACCGAATCAACAAATACTCACGCTTGGATATCGTTAGCTCCGGATTGTATAACCCTGGAATAGAGTTCTTGAGAAGCTTCCAGCACTTGGCCCAAGGACCGCTCTACTCGAGGCAGCTCTTCATTACCCTCGATTTCAGTGGTCAATTGTTCTGCTTGTTGCAGAAGTTTACTAAAATCGTCGTCTCCCATCGTGCACTATAGGTTATGTATAATTTTATATAAAATAACACTGCGGTCTAATGTGCAATTATTGTGTTTAAATTTGCAAATGTTTAGTGTTTATACTACACTTAAAGAAACCAACGAAACATATTTTAAAACAGACTACATCAAAAAAATAAATACAGGGCAACCGGTACACAAACGCGCGACATTTGACAGTTTCAAATGATTAAAATAGGGATGAGAAAGTTAATTAGTTCAGAGAAACCGATAAAATATCGACTATTATTGAATAAAATCCGATTTACGCAATTAATATAGAAATTATTAGTTGTCACATAGTACTATTTTTTTCGATTTTTATTGAAGTAAATTGCCCACGCCCTGCATTTTTTCTATAAAAATAGAAATTGATTAAAAATATTAGACTCATTAATAAGAATTACAGTTAAAAACATCATCATATTTCTTATCAAGAGGACTCATAGTTTGCTATATTTACATAAAATCATAATAGTGATGATTGCAATATCAATCCTTAGGTGAAAAAAAAAACAAAGAACATTTTACTAATTTATTATATAAGTAATGTTATAAAAAGTAACACGAAATAGATATTATATGATACGATCATTTTTATTTGCAACTTATGACATTGTTTGCTACAGTAGAAATACAAGTGCCATGCGAGTTCTAAGAATTATGACTAAAATATAATGAATGTCCATCTTCCAATTATCTCAATTTCTGCTGCTTATACTCAAAACACTCTCACTTTTTAAATAATCCACGCGATTAACTTCATGGGTAGTGTCCTTTTCTTAAAAGAAGTCCCGTAGGCGCAATGCAATTTTAATGAGTATTGCCAATGTGAAATAAATTATTTTAAGCCTTTAGTCCCGTTTATGCTAATTTGATTGGGTATTTTCGTTATAAAATCATTTTATAGAAAAAAACTGTTCCATTAAATTTAGCTCCACGAATTGTTACGAGACTTCTTTTGTGCGAAACACTTCACTGAGAGCAGTACACAACAATAGCCGTCAAAATAGTCCTCAATACCAATCTACTTGCAAATTGTCGCACACAATACACAAGCCAGAGCGATTTTACAATAACTATTTTACAAATTTGCACATAACATATTACAAATTTGTAAAATAGTCAGAAAGCAAATGCTATTTAAATTTTTTCGGTCCAAATATCAAGTCGGCGTCGGGAGCTCCTTTGGGATGTTGGTACTTCTGGCGCACGTGCTGCCCTCTGTTAGGGTTGCCACTGCCTCCGGAGCCGCCTCCACTCTCCGCACTGTATTCTTCTTCTTCTTGCCTCTCCGAAATGTTTAGAGTCAAACTGCGAAATATATATTATGATTATTATCCATATTTGTTTTAGTCATAGATACAGGTAAGTTAATTTAAAAAATATGAGAAAATGTTATAAAAGTGACAAAATGTTAGTTAATGTTGCTTAGAATGTGGTTGTTGAAATGACTTCCGCAGTAGTGTAATGACTTGATCAAATACCCATTCCATATGAATAATTACACAGTTGCAGAGAGAATCATGTCCATGGGTACATGACATAATATATAAATAAGAACCATACCGTTTCACCCGTTCCATTTCTTGTTTATCGGCCAGTGCTTGTTGTTGCAGATTGCTGGCGAGCTCGGGCGGTGCGTTAAACGACTTGTACTGTGGCTTCGTGCCCTTGCGCACCATCAGCACGAATTCCACGCCTTCTTTGCCTTGCTGAAATTACAAAACATCAGTACATACCGAAACCCACGTCTTTTTCCCAGAAGAAGTAGGCAGAAGTACTCCAGGACACCCACATTTCCCCTTGTGTGTTCCGCCCACAAATTCCTGATTCCGGGCTGATACTGAATAGAAAAATTCAATATCACTATGCCCGACCGGAACGTCATGGCTAGGGATTTAATTTTTTTACCAAAGGATATTCAAACTTATCGGTAGGAGTACGACATGAATGCCAAAGTTTTAAATTGATGTCGCGGCATCGAAAGGGTATTCTCGATTTTTATTACTCCAGAAATAATTTAGAACTCTATTTACCATCCAAGATATTTGTTTAAGCTTACCAGCAGCTGTTCGTAGGTTTTTTTTGTAGTTTGTCTGCAGGTCATCGGCACTGCGATGTCTCTCTGTTGCGGTCTATTTTCGCGCTGCCTCTCCGCTATATTCTCCGTAACCATTTTTTCAAACGCTGATTCAAACTCTACATCTTCCACCTTTACGATCAGGAAAGCTTATTAGTATATTTTTATAAAAAATATGTGTCCTGTGTTAATATTTGGTCATGTGTATTTAAATGCAAAAACAGAAATAATAATATAAATTATAAAATGTCAAAAAAACATATCGAAAGCATTCACCATTTTAATTAATTGATTACTAAAATGGAATCATTTAAGAACTGAATTGAAACACAATTTTGTGCAATAAGTTTCTAGTGGCTATAATATTACTTCCGCCGCGTGGTGTTCGGCAGAGTACCAACCCATTACACTTACGGGTGTCTTACAAGGCGACTAATGTCTGAGGCAGAACATCTAAAGCTTCTGCAGACCAGAGAATGGACAGCAGCGTATTTTGGTATGCTTAATTTACTGCGATCGCCAACCCGCCTGCCCAGTGCGTGGCGTGGAGATTAGGGTATTACCTCCCAATAATAGACACACCAAATAAACGGCCCCGAGTTCCCGGGCGCCTCACCAAGCTTGGCCACGGTAGCGGTCACAGCGTCGGTAGGGCACGGGGTGCTAAGAATCCCCGGGTTACGGACTGCTACCACACCTTGGCACCTTGGTTACGTATAACGGACGAACTCTGAGGCTCAACGAACATCTACCCGAATTGGAGATAGAGTTAGGCAATACACGATGGCTTGTTCTGGAGTCCGGGGGAGGGGAGGACACAGTAGCCTTGGAATCTGGCCATCTACTCTACTTCCGTTAGACGCGGCTGCATACATGTTCACGGTGGTCAAATCCCAGCGCACACCTCTGACTTTTCGGAGTCATGTGTGTATTGATCAATCACCACGCACTATAACGGCGACGGAAAATATCGAGAAGAGACCTGCACACCATAGCGATTTGTATCAATTTATATGGTATGTGAAAGTCTACAAACCCGCACTAGGCCCGCGTGATGGACTATATGGCCTAACCACTCTCAATCGTACTCTCGATTGAAGAAGAGTCCCATGAGCTTTGAGCCAGTCTACTGAGCCACGTCTACAAGATGTTTTCGAGGGTCATTACAAATAGGCTGGAAGTGGCAATAGGTTGGCCACTTATGTCGCGGAACAGATAGCCGCTAGAGTAAGCATGTTTTGGAGTAGAGACCGCGTCTTGGCAAACGTAGCGTGAGACGTCCTCTGGCCAGATGGCAAGTCGACTTGCAGGAAAGGGCCGGTAGCGACTGGATGCATAAAGTAGCAGACCAGGTATGTGTCGTACCTTGGGACAGGCCAAGTCCAGCAGTGGACTGCAACAAGCTAATGATGATGATGATGATAATATTACTTACAGGTTTTGGAGCTGGTCTCCTCGGCTCCATACTGATATCATCTTGCATTAGACTCTCATCATTATTAGTATTTTCAGTCAGAGGTTCTTCATCAGAGCTCTCCTCTGGCAAGTGTGGGTTATCAGTCTCATCGTCAGTCTCAATAATCGTGTCCAAACCGTCATTCACACTATCATCTCCATGGTCGTCATACTCATTTTCCTCTTCACCCAATTCTGGATACATGGTCTGTCTCAAGTCTTCTATAGCATCTTTACACTGTTGCCAGCTTGTAAACAGAGTCAACTTTGGCCTCAAATTCATCAAACATTCCTGATAGATATTATCCACATAAATAGGGAATTTGTTGTCATCGGTCCATATAGGTTCGGAATATTTAAACCAAAAGTAATGTTGGAAAAATATTAAGAAATAATCAAGCCTCTTTTTACTCGAGCCAGTGTTAAAATACGCACCACATGTCTCGAGAAGGGCACAGACCAACCTTATTCGGAACACGTTATCTGGCGGATCTAAATGCGAGACAATACTATGATCATTTGTCACACCGAATGTTATGAAAGAATATAGTACTGTGAATACGTCTCGAGACTCGAGTAGCTTGTAATTGTACAACTCGCCGAGATATTTGACGGTGGCTATCCTCCTCTGATTGTATCTTGGGTGTGGATCTTCCATAGTCACTTTTATTTCTTCTAGTATAGTGTCTACAACAGCAGGTGCTACTGTTTCTTGCCAGGGCGACAGTTCCGCTGTCAATCGGGCTAGGGCTCTTCTGGCACTGGCCCTTACCCTCCATCCACCAGCCAAATGTTGTATCGCAATCGCCGAAATATCAGGGTCATCCCAGTTCAATTTCCTCATTAGTCTGAGAATTTTCTCCTCATTACTTTTCTGCAAATCTTCATGGAGGATTTTTCTTATGAACTGGTGCATTGGTGGCTCTTCTTCTTTCGGTTGTGCCGGTGTTTCAGGTGGACAAACATAGTAGAAGGCGTTTTCAATTTGCGTGACGTATCTTGAGTCCAGTGCGGATACAGTCTACAAAGTAAATCAATATTAACATATTACAAAAGCAGGTAGAGAGGCCATTGCCCTCCATTGGGACAACAAAGGGTGATGTATATTGTATGTAGAACTTTAAAAACCTTAGAAAGGATGAATGTGCATGCAATAATACTCTACCTTCTTTCTCATCATTTGCTGCAAATATATCATAGTCCTTTGGTGTGTGTCTGGATTGCAGTATAAATATCTACCACAAGTTTCCAGCAGATTGCAAGCCATTTCAATATGGTGATGTTTAAAATCATGCAAAAGTACTTTTAAACAGTACAGTGCTTCCATTTTGGAATAGAGTCCAAATTTTACCAGTTCTCCAATAAATCGCACCACTTTGATCTACAACAAAAACAAAAATCAGTAATGTACATGCATACCAATCTATAGTAGAATATCCATCGCAAAGATATTAAATAAAAAGTCTAGTGAGTGTTGGCCACATCTTTCCCAAAATTGATGTTAGGCCCATGTTTTGCAGACAATTCCCACAGCCAAAAAACTGATATACTGCATTAATTTTGAATAGAATTACCTTGGATTCTATATTGATTTGATCCTTCTTCCTGACATGGTATTTGAAATCTTGTTTCAACATTTGGCACAAATCCACACATACATCTGGCAGCACGGGGTATAATATGGCTGCAAATCTCGAATAAAACGGCAGTAGGTCAAGCCGAGTTCTGGCAACACTGAACAATTCCCTTGTAAGTTTCTTACGATTATTCTTAGTATTGAGATTCAAAACAAAGTCGACGGCAGCATTGTCTATGTGTTCGCGGTTGATGCAGTTAGGCAACTCACTCAAAAATGCGTCTAAAGCATATCTGAAATAAATTATTAACAATTACTACTGATTAATATGTGGTAGGTCCCTTGTAAGCAAGAGGCTGTCTAGGTAAATACCACAAGTTTGTTTATTTTGGAAAAAGTTTATTACAGTGGTGTCATGATAACACCAACATGTTCTATGTAAAAAGATATTGACTGCAGTGATGACTGCAAATGACAGTTTAATAAGTCGCTTACTTATTAGAAACATAAGTTGGCTGTGCTTCCTCCTGTTCAACGTCAGGTACCGTAGGAGGTTCCTCAGAGTCACTTAAATCATCCTCCTTGATATCCTCATCCAACATTTCTTCTGTGACAGTTTCCGTTTTACTTTTCACTGTCTAGAATTACGAAAATATGATATTTATTTTAAATTAGTTCCATTTTATTCTTTACACCAAGTATTCTAGAGACAATTTGAATGTGGATAAATATTTGTTTGCCTTTTATTTTTACATATTATTTTGTATATAGAAATAGAGATGTTTTATAATGACAGGTTGATTAATTTTTGAAACTTTATGAATATTTAAATTATTTTATTTTAAAATTTTTGTTGTGTACATCATCAAAATAACATAAAAAATATATTATGTTCATAAATAGTTCTTACCTCCTTTACAGGATGATTGGGCATGAAAACCTTCAAATCTGGTAAGCTTGTGTAGAAAGTTCTGGTGTCTTCATCTTGCCAAGGGTCTGTGGCAGCCTGCATGCTGAATTCCTCATTGCCACCAATAGTTACTGAGCCCTGAGTCTCTGTTACTGTCATGATTAAAGTTGGAGGCTCACCAGCTTCACCCAGTTCCTCACCTAACACTTCAGCAAAATTTTGAGCACCTACTAGCAATTTGTCATAGGTAGCCTGAAATTAACAATTTTAAATTATTAGATCAATGGCTCCAAAAATAGCATTTAAAGGAAAAATAAATTCATTTTTGTTTACAAATTAATTTGTAAGTTCTGAAACACCAAAGGTATGCCTAGCTAGTTAACATAATACAATATATATTGAAAATATAATATACAAATTAATGTTTTCATTGATATTGATTGTAAACAAGTTATAGCACAAAAACAGGTGCAACATAACCCCTATAATTATAAATGTCATTAGTAGACCCTTTACGCAATGAAGGTGATGCTAAAGTTTAATGGTTTATGTAACCTCTGCTGTGTTGTTTGAAAATGAAACTGAAATGTAGGTTTAATCCCCTCACTGGGACAGATGTTTGTGTAGCTGACAGATATTGTTTTTTGTGTGGGTTTTATAAGACTTCATAGAATCATATAGATTCCCATTATATACAACTTGCATCATAGTATAGTATCAGTACTCTGTATCTTGGATGTACAGTTTATTTCATTTTAATTATATACAACTGGCAGACAAATACACAGTACCTGATGTTGTTCCAACTGATCTTTCCTTTCCTGGGAGAGTTCTCCCCTGGTATGTAATGTTCTTTGGTTGGCAGCATGCAATGCCTGCAGCTGTGTGCGTTCAGCCAACAAATGTTTGGTCAGTGATAGAAAGTAGTCCTTTAGCAATGACCTCACTACAGTCTGCTTCTCTGCTGGTAAGAATGTGTTCCGAGGTATTGTCACATTGTATTTCTAAAAATGAAAACATTATTTATATATTATTGTTATATTATGAAAAATACATATATTTTTAACATACCTGTAACATAAAAACATGAGATAGGAATTGAACTGGATTTGGATACATCTTTACATTGGCAAAATCTCCGAAACTACGGGGGAGCCATATGTTTTTAAAAAGAAGAAGAAGAAGAAGGATACATCTTTAAGTAACAATTTTGTGCTTTACTAAACTATTAAAACATTTGTCATAGAATATTTGATGAGGTGGAGCAACGACCTGGTCCATGTGATGGTAAGAAACAGAATAAGGACCGTTCTAGACAGAAAACCCAGCATGCATATACAAGAGGCCTACACACGGGAGTGAGTGGATATATGTATAGACTGAAGAAGAATATTCAGAAAAAATGTATTAATCATAAGCCAACAATATGTAGGATTTATTAATTATAAAAAACATATTTGCATAGAACAATGGACGCATATTAGATAAATAAGTTGTGTTACCTCAGAAGCTTCTCTTATCTTCTTGGGCATCAGACCAGCATAGTCTTCACCACAGTGTTTGCAGAATGATAACAATATTGGTATGTTGTTGTGCTCTTCCCTATCCATGTTGATCAACACAGTGAGAACATTGCCCAGTAATGGTAAACCAGTTTTGTTTACAAATATACCAGCAGCCACTAATTCGGCATAGAATCTTATATCCACACGCAATTTAGATGAATTCACAATCTTGTCTGTTGTTTTGAAAGTTAAAATCTTTTGCCAGTTTTCGAAAAAGTTTGAGGAGAAATCTACGTACGTGCGATGGAGTAAAGAACACAATTGTAGAGCAGCAGGAATATCAGACATTTTTAATTTGGCCTCAGCTATAGCTGCAGCAACCTCCGAAATGTATTTAGTGAGATTCAAAGCACTAAAATCTTTGAGTAATGCGTCGATTTGGGTAGCACTAAACGACTTTAATTTTTTTACGAATGTCGTGTTTTTCTTCAGCCCAGAATCTAATTTGGAGAAATAGTTCTCTGGAGGTCGAACGCAATTTAAGTTTTGATTGCGTACTTCAGCTTTGACTTTAAGTCTGGCTTCTAGGTTAGTCACATATTCATTTAGAGCGGCCTTTTCAGTTTCTTCTGTATTTTCAGGCACCTCTGCAGCAGGCGCTTCACTTTTTTCGGGATCGTTATCGGTAGAAGTCATTTTTAAATAGTTCTTGTTTCACATTTACACGTTTAATCCCTTACACTTTAAAGTGCACAATATACTCGAATGTGTTTTATTTTATCGTCTTTGTTGCTCTTTCGGCAATTTCTAATTGCAACACTTCATTTTCTATAACTTTCTGACAAGTGACAGGTCAACAACTTCTGATGACACCATCCCATAAAAAAACTAATATAAATTGTAGATATTAGATCTAACAAAGGACTTATTTACCTAAATTTTCTATATAAATACCACTTAAATACTTTACTCCACAAATAAGTATTATTTTATACGTATTTCAAGTACATGTTCTTTTTGTCGACACTTTTTGTATATTTTTAATAAGAAATAGTCGATTTTCTTTTGGTACAACGCACATAAATCGATTTACAAATTATTTATGGTTACGGGAAAATATAGCAAATCAGCTGTTTTGGAAACGTGCTCTTTAACTGTCACATTCCAACTGTTTGCAAACAGAGATTCATTTTCGATATTTAATAGGTTTTTTAATAAATTGTAACATACAGTGCAATATGTGCGGCATATTCTGTGAAATTAGTTGCAATAATTGCATCGTAGTAAAGGTACCATCGATGAAAATGCCCAGTATAGCTACTGAGCCGGCTGGATAGCCCTAATAAATATTTTATTTTCTTAGAATGAGGAGATTATTGAGAGAATTAAACATAGAGGGCCTAACTCCTTCCAAGAGGTTAATATTTTGACTAAAACTGGAATAAACATTTCGTTTTGTGGCTCCGTATTATGGATGCAAGGGCCACGTATAATACCGCAACCCGTTGTTAACGAACGTGGTATACTACTATATAACGGTGATATATTTGACGAAACTTGGGACACAGAAAGGAGTGATACGGAGGTCATCATGGAGAAACTTACCAATATAAATGTAAGCATGTTTTGATAGTTATTGACAAGTGGATTTTAGTCTTAATTATTGTTACATACATACACTCACGTCATTCTTCCAGAATGGTAGGCAGAGATGATACCAACATACCCGCGTCTCGCCTTGTGTGTTCCATCCCATGATATGGTAAGGGGGGGGGGGGGGTCTATCGCCATATCGGGCACAAATTCCTGACTCTAGGCTGATAATGGATTAAAAAATTCAATATCACTTTGCCCGACCCGAGATTCGAACCCGAGGCCTCAGTGTTGTAATCGTAATGTAGTACAACTGTGCCACTGAGGCAGTAATTATTGTTGTTTTTCAATACTGATATCTGTTTTGATACCAGCATTTTTATATATTGAATCCTGGATATAAGATTATATTTAAGTCTTAATTACACCAGATGTATATGATTAGCTCCTCTTGTCACTCAACATAATAAAATTCATTACAGAACAACCAATCAGAACTGCAAATAATTAACATACTAAAAAGTCTCAAAGGGCCATTCAGCATTATATATTACAACAAAGCAAGTCAGGACTTATTTTTTACAAGAGATAAAATTGGAAGAAGCAGTATGCTGTTTCATAAAAATAAAGATTCCATTGTCATCAGCAGTGTTTTAGGTAATCGTTTCAAAATTATTTGTTTGCCTTTTTCCTTTAACTTATAAAGTCTGCAACTTTATTTTTTTCATATCTTATTATTTATTTCTTTACAATGCAAGTTGCTAACATATGTACCATCTTGAAAATTTACAGGTATGTTATAAATTTGTACACAGTAACTGGATGTTTTATGACTAAAGTTTGATTTATATCATAATACATATATGTATTTTGTTTTTCAGGTAGATCTTATGAATGTGTTGAAGTTCCAGCAACATATATTAATATCTTGCATTTGAAGAATAATAAAATTAGTTTGTATCCATGGAACAACACATTGTCACATGAAGTACATAATCTAGAAGATTGGTTGAAGAAGTTACAAGATCAACAGAGTCTACCTGATGAACAATACACATTTAATAACCCTTCTTCAGTGGATTTATCTGATGAGGTGAATAAAATTGTTCTTTAAAAATGATTTATAAAATAAATTGCCATATTAATGTTCAAATAATTATTCTTTTAATCATGGGTATTTTTAATTTACAGGTAAATATTGTGCAATATTTAGAGACACTCTTAGAAGAAACAAAGTGCAGAGTAATGTTTATGCAAAAAATTATGGCACATCCTGTTATTAAAGAAACAATAGACAAAGTTACAAAACTACTAGAGAAAAGTGTTGAAATTAGACTATCAAAACAGCCAAAGAAATGCAAATTATGTTTACCACAAGATGTATCAGTTTGTAATCATTGCTCAGTAGGAATACTTTTTTCTGGGGGTTTGGATTGTACAATTCTAGCTTTTATAGCAGACAAATATATAGAAAAAGAACAAAGCATAGATCTAATCAATGTTGCATTTAATAAAACTGATAATGAATCTTATGAAGTGCCAGATAGATTGACCGGGAAGAAATCTTTAGAGGAATTGAAAAAGTTATGCCCCACACGGTAAATATAATACAAGACCACTTTCTCAAATATGTAATTCAATGTAAAGGTCAAATTATTATAACATATAGTTTAAAAATATATTTAAACAAAAACTATAAGGTTTTGATTGCTTATAAATTTATAAAGTCAAGTGAAGATTTGAGTTATATAATATAATTTTGTTTTAATTTCAGCAAATGGGTATTTAGAGAAGTGAATAAAACAAAGGTAGAATTAGAAAAGTGCCAAGCTGCAACTATTGCAGACTTAGTATATCCAAGGCAAACTATTTTAGATGAAAGTCTTGGATCAGCTTTATGGTTTGCTGCACAAGGACAAGATGAAAACTGTGTCTCCACTTCTAGGGTAATGTGCTCAAATAAATTATAAATTATGTACCTTTTATAACCACCAAAAAATTTACTTGTAATTACTTAAATTAATTATAGATTTCAGTAACATATTTTGTGGAAATCATATTCAAAGATTAATACTAAGGGTCAGTTCACACCGAGACGCGATGCGACGCGACGCTGTGCGCACATTTTAATAGAGTAACTCAAAATTTAACTCAATTTACTACAAGAAAAGATACACATTTAACTGTGTGAATTCAGAATACGTTGAACAACGCAGCGCTGTGGCCTCGCAAAGTCGCGCGACGTAGCGCAACGCCACGAGACGCAGCCTGAGGCCGCCCCGTGGCGACTTGTCTCTCCTATTTCCTGCCAGACTTCTTGTAGAATTGATACAGTCCGATCGCTGCGCAGCGACGTGTCGTGCTGCTAACGATTATAAAAAGCGACTCGTGACGTTGCGGTGCGTCTCGCAGCCCGCAACGCGAAATCATTGGCTTCTTCCAGTATCGTCGCGTCTCGATGTGACTTGACCCTAAGGGCCAGCGCGGACCGGGACGGCACGGGGCGACATGGCAAGGGTTTTATTTTTTTTCCAAGGCTATTCAAACTTAAGAGATGCCGCGGCATCAATTTAAAACAAAGGATTTTATGTCCTATTACTACCATAATAAGTTTGAATAACCTTTGGAAAAAAACTAAAATTAATTAAATTTTAGTATTTTATTTAATGACGAACGCCTGGTTAAAGTCGCAGGAAGTCGCTGGATGCATGCTTGTGTCATGCCGTCCCGGTTCGCGCTGGCCATAAATCTCCTTTCTGAAAATATTGATTTACTGTATAATTGAACTTATTTGTCCTCTAGGTATTATTATTAGGTTCTGGGGCTGACGAGTTATTTGGTGGCTATACACGTCACAAAAATGCTTTCAAACGTCGTGGCTGGTCTGGGCTTACGGAAGAACTATATCTTGATTGGAAAAGGATCTCTTTTAGAAACTTAGCCAGAGATAATAGAGTAATTTGTGACCACGGCAGGCAACCTAGGATGCCTTACTTGGATGAAGACTTTACCGAATATGTACTACAATTAAAGCCTTGGCTAAAGTAAGTGATTCTGAGTTGTATACTTATATTTTCTGATGTATAAATAATAACTTTAAATATGTCCTGGTATAATAACATATTTTCAGGTGTTTTCCCAGCGACAAATTAGGACCTGGAGTTGGTGATAAGTTGATGTTGAGACTTGTCGCCTTGAATCTTGGACTCAAAGAAGTAGCTTTGTTCCCCAAAAGAGCATTGCAATTCGGCTCGCGTATAGCTAATAAAAATGAAAAGGGAAGTGATTTATCACAATCGTTTTTACAGAAACTATCAATAAAATAGGTAGGTACTTACGAAGCTTGTCTGGCGACAACTAATATGCGTTATATGTCATAAAAGAATTAAAATAAAACATAAGCAGCATTATGGAGGTTTATTTTAATTTTACTTCAGCAGTTACATTTTTACAGTGTGATTTGTAATGTTTCCGTAAACCGCTGTGTGACGCGTAAGATTTTTTGCATGTTTTACATTTATAAGGTCTGGAACCAGTATGGGTGCGCATATGACTAGGCACATCACTTGCTCGCTTGAAATGTCTATCGCATGTAGGACACGCGTAATTTCTTTCATCGCTATGTATCTTCATATGACGTATTAAATCTTGTCTCTTCGTAGACGTTTTGCCACAAACCTCACATACATATGGTTTAATACCGGCATGAGTCCTCATGTGAATCATAACGCTTTCCCTTCTGCAGTATCTTTTAGGACATAATTTACATTGATAGGGTTTTAAACCAGAATGGGTTAATAAATGATTTTCTAATCTTGTTTTGATTTTGAATATTCTACCACATATTTCACACTGAAATTTGTTACTTAGAGTTGATTTAAACTCGCCTGTGAGTTTATTTTTATATTCTAGGTTTTGGTAACCGCCACCTCTACATAAATTATATTCTTTTCTTGGGTTTATTAATGGATTTTCTACTACTTTACTTTCTAAATTGTGTATGATGTTTGGCGTTTGGCTATCATAATTTGATCCGACATATAAACTTCTACTACGTGTTTCAATTTTTATATCATTTTTGTAGTCTGTTATGCATTGGGAATTCGCAAAAGATCGAAGTTTGGCGTCGACTTCTAAGCACTTCTGTTTAAAATTACAAAACATATTAATTATTTCTTTACAATCTCTGCAAATAAGTGAGGGCATTCCATCATTAGGGAAAATCTGAAATAAAATTGTTTTTGTGAGTTTTATCGGTATTAAATGTTGAATAGAAAATTAATCACTTTAAAGTTTAGTTAAAGCCCAAGTATGAATGGAATGTGCCTTAGTCAAATAAAATAAATAAATAAAAAAATCCGAGATCTATCAATTTTAGCAGTGTAAGCAACCAACAGGTTATTGAGGTTTTGTAATCAGTAGCTATTTTTTATTTAGCCACCTATAAAATGCTTATTCGAATCAGTCATTTTCAAGTACATATAATCATATTCGATTGGCCAGCCCTTGCAACCACAGCAAGACATATGCACAAGCAAAAAGTAAAAAATAATATCACCTGAATTCCAACACAAGATGTAATTTTTATACTCAGATTTGTATCCCCATCCGATGTCAATAAATCAACCAAGAATTCTGAGGTCATGCATAGTCTACACAAATCACTCATTTGTTTTATTTTAATTAATATTTATTTTAGGTCGGCTAACCTAAACGACCACGGCTACTGACTAGGAGCCTAGGGTAGTTGTTATGTTGTTAAAATTGTTTTATTATTCACGGAATACTAATTCAATGTAGCATGCATGGGGGTGCCACTCCCTTACATTTTATGCCTATGGTACTAGTAGAGCCACCTTACGAACGTTATACACAAACCTCAAGTTCAGTTTGATGATTTCTTTTTAATAAAGTGTTAATAGATGTCGCTCGAGTGCCAAAAAATTCAACAAAAGTAAAAAAAAAGTAAGTAGTTTTGCTTTCAAATAATTATTTATTTTCCTTATTAATATAACGATTTCAAGTATATGTTATTTATTAATATAAAAAAATTATGCTTCTTTACATTTTTAAATAAATGTACTCTCATTAGATTTGTGCCAAAAATTAACACAAGTTTTTCGGAAACTTTCGTGCGCGTACCTCTGCGATTATAACTGCGATTCAATTACTATAATTTTTCGATTTTGGCTTTTAACTGGACTTGTTTGATATCTTTTGCTGCTTGCTTTCCGCTTGGGCTTTACTTGACTAGATATATCCAGAACAACAATGGCACGTAGGAAGTGTTTCTGGAAATGCTATTTTGGGTGCAAAACCGAAGGTAATTAACTATAATATGTATAATAGGTGAGGAAAGTCACCTAATTGAAGGAAGAAAAAAACTTATCCGACTTAACCTGAGAAACACTTGGGCAAACATACAAAAACACATAATATATAAATGCAGTTATGAAATTTAACCTATCTATTGAAACATCCACATTGACAAACATATGCAAACATTGCGCAAGCGGCAAGTGAGACAAATGATAAGTCCGTTTTTATGTTGGTTAAAAATAAAGATAGTTATTGTAAATGTGCTGTTTTTTTTTTATATACGACAAATTGGTGCCAGTCCTCTTCGCTTTGAAATAAAATTATTCCGGCATGTGGGGTTTGGATACAAAACGATGAGCTGGTGCCGAATCATCGTGAATTCTTCCCGCCTTTCTTTAGGTATTGGTATTAAAAAGCATAAACAGCACCATCTGGCGAAATTTATTTGTCACAATATGTTTCCAGCTACATCTCGCGCTTCGCAGAGTTTTTTTTTCCTATTAATGAAGAGTGGCACATCTATTGCCTATAAATTGTATTATTTATGCTACCCACAGACGTACTACGTCCATGCTACTACCACATGAGTAATACTACCATAGAGAACGTTTGTGGTTTGACGGTTTGACGTCTTCAGTCAGTTGCTTGTTTTGTATCTACTCCACAATAAAATAAAATACACACACAATCAGTAGCGCACCCACACATTCAGCATAAAAATGGCCGCAAATCGTCGCAAGCAAGACGACAAAAATTTAGAAATCTTACGTGAACTTATTTCGCTAAATGGAAACAAATATTGCTTAGACTGTAATCAAAGAGGGCCTACATACGTAAATACAACAATTGGCTCATTTGTGTGTTCAAAATGTTCGGGAATGTTGTAAGTATTGTTTCTACGTTATTGTTGCTTTTGACTGTTTGAGAACAACAAACCAAGAAATATTGTCTTTCAGGCGTGGCCTCACGCCACCCCATCGAGTGAAGTCAATATCGATGGCCACTTTCACGCCAGAGGAAATAGAATTTATAAAAGCGCGGGGTAACGACTACTGTAGGCGCGTTTGGCTCGGTCTCTATGAGGGTGAAAGTGTGAATTTTACCGACGAACAGAGTGTCAGGGACTTTATGTCGGACAAGTATGAGAAAAAGCGTTATTATTTGGATGCACCGGTAAACAATTCCGTAGTCAACGGCAACTCTTCACTGAAAAATAAATCGAAAACGAAAACCGGAAGTAGTTCATCGAATGCGACTCCTTTGATATCGATTGCACCGCAGACGTTAAAAAGTGCGGCCACTAATAACACGATAGTGCAAACGGCGAAAGTTGTGAGCAACTTGCTGCCAGCACCCACCGTCAACGACGTCAGTCACAGAATAGCGAGGCCCGTAAGCAGTATGGGGCAGCCACTTTTAAATAATTTAAATGCAGCACCAATGCCCACTGCGCCAGTCAATATACCGCCACCAGTACCTGAGTAAGTTCACAGAAACTAAATAACTTTATTTAATTTAATATTGGCAAATGAAAAGGATCATTATTTTGTTTTCAGTTTCCCAGTTGATTTTTCGACGGCCAATATATACAACAGCAGTCAGTTCAATAACAATAGTATGAACAGCATGAACAACAACTTTATGTCTCCACCACAGGTTCCAGCACCAGTTTTCAATGCTTTCACTCCGCCCACAACATCATCAAGTGAGATTACTATCACATTCATATAAGTAATCTTTGAAAAAAAAAAACATACTTGAATAAAGTAATCATTGTTACAGATGATCGCTATGCTGCATTAGCAGATTTAGATTTAGCTTTAAGACAGCAAAATATGAAACAAATGGGTGAGAGTTTATGAATAGATAACCAGAGTTTATTAAGTTGTAGATGGATTAATTACGATCTTTTGTCTTATTTTCTTTTTTTCTTACAGAGGAACCAATTCCTGTAAATAATAAAAACCCATTCCAAAGCACAACAACCAATGACATATTTTCCAATAAAAATCCTTTTTTTAATGGAGGATGGAGTATTCCTACCGCAACAGTCCCAGTTAATCCGTTTATGGTGAGTATACATATTTAATATTTTGGTACTTCAATTACATCTCTCATAAATCTTAATTTAACACTATTTTGCTTGACAGCATAGAAATTAGGTCCAAAACATAGCTGTGTATGTTAGTCTATATTGTAACAGGAAATTACTTTATCACATTACATATGAGGTATCTATTTAATATTACATTGTCCTTGAGTTTGTTGTTTATATATTATATTAGCATGCTTATGTTTAGATTTGGATTGATTGGTCCATCATGCATGCCATTGAAATATATCAGCCACAAGGTAGAATCATGGCCTATCATATAAATGAGTTTATTGTAATTTGTATCAAAGTGTAGGATTTTGTTAGTTATCAATACATTGTTTGCATTGTTCTTAAAGTAGTGGCACCAAATATTTTTTTGTATACCCAATTTACGGTGCTGTGGCATTCATTGTAGAATTATTTTTTTTTAACTAGAGGCCTGTCCCAGCTTTGCCTGGGTGCTAATGTTTTTTTATTCGACCACACCAGATACTATGTTATTTTTCGTACAAACTAGGACATCCTGTATATGTATTATACATATAAAACTTCCTCCTGAATCACTCTATCTATAAAAAAAACCCTATCAAATTCCGTTGCGTAGTTTTAAAGATCTAAGCATACATAGGGAGACACAGACTGGGGAAAGAGACTTTGATTTATACTATGTAGTGAACGCATTTAATACTGTATAACGCATGCATACATGCGTATATAAAAATCAGGCAGAAACTATGGATCTTCACTTTGCTCAATCCTGACATACTACTTTCGCTTCATCTACTTTCATCAATCTCTTCATGCATTCTCGTCGGTTCATTGTTCTTTTAACCTGACCCTTATAATGCGCGCATTTTGCGATATATTATGTAAAAGAGATTTGTTTAATGTTATGTAATTAATACTCTTTGATTGTTTAACATGAGAGACAAATGTTTGTGAGGCCCACATGTATTTGTCTCAGGTCTGGGTGTTTGTGAGACCGAAAAGTCTCCCTTAGTGTCTGATACCCACTACACAAGACTTAATTGATCTTAATGTGGTGTTAGGACTATGTATGTGACTGTTGGATTTAACTGTGAGGGCTGTGAGCCCTCATGTAAATGAAATCACTAATCTAGATATCTAATGATTTCCTTTTTATTTCATCACTTTGTATAACGTGAAAAATTGCTCAATCCTCATATTAGGAAGAACAAGAAGGTCTCATTTTACTGTAGAATTGATGTATGCTTATATTATTATTTATAATTTTGAATGTTATCTGATACCTTGTGATAGTAAACTTGCATAAATGTCCCTCGGTGTGTTGGAACTCAAAAGGCATTTGGCAGATAATCATTTGGCCTACTAACCTTTTGCTTGTTCCACAAATAGCTTTGCATAAGTACTGTAGATAAAGTCTTGTTTTATTGTTTGAGGTACTTGATTTAATGCAGACATGTAAATATGTTTTGCACATATGTAAATGTGTATATTTCTTTCTTTAAACACATATAAAAACAATAGTTTAATAAGTATTTAAGTAGTACTAATGGACCCTAGAATAATGTAGGCATGGGAACAAAGAAAGCCATTATACACACTAATACCATTTTCTTTCCCATTCATGGTTGTCTGGAATATTTTGCACAGTTTATACATTATGGCTATGAAAATCAATATTATTATTGAACAAGATACAAAAATAGTTTATTCATAGAATATTTCCTGCAACCTGTTTTGATCATTGTTCAATTGAAAATTACCCAATACACAATAGATTATTCATACCTCTAAACTAAATAAAATATTTATATGTGTAAATATGACGATATTCGATTTGTATAGCATTAATTATAAATTGGTCTTTAACATTAAAAGGAAATAGATTGATATCAAACTTTTTGTTCCCATAATACATTGTTTTGCACAACAGTTCATAGAACCCCTTATCAGAGCACATTTTTATACATACTGGATAACATGGGTGGCAGACACCTAAATGTATGATTCAGTGCAGTTGTTTTTGAATTGATAATGTACCCACGAATAATTTATCTCTGCCAACTTCTAATAATAAACTTTGTTTCAGCCATCAACAAACAATGGCAGCTTCGTCAATTCAAAGAATCCATTTCTCTGATTGGTGTCTTTGAAATGTCACAAACCAAGTAAAAATCAAAGAACAAAACAAGTAACAAAAAGCACAAACCATGCTACAAATTTTATATTATTTAAAAATTTGTAAATGTAGTTAATTTATTAACATAATGCCATAGTATTCCTGCATTATGACTATTACATTATTGAATTGATAGTTCAACACGCTAATGGTTGTTAACTTCAGTGCCTCACTATATGCCTTAAAAATCAATATTTATAAAGATATATTTCGTAATGTTCTATAGGAGATATAAAAGAGTATTTTGAATGATTAAAAGACTGTGTAAGTTAAACGTGAATTGAATATGGTTAGACGTGCCGGTTTTAGCTTTATCCTAAATTATTTAGATAGTATTGTTACAAAAATTGTTGGGCAGTGTCAAGGCTATTGGTGATATCGAATTGAAGCCTGTTGCGAAATTGAAACACGACACTCATTGCAGACACATTTTTAGTCACCAAAGATTTTTATTTGAAATTGGATATGTGCATTAAGGCAAATTTTATTTGTAAATAATATAACATTGTTCGCACAAGTATAGTTTTGATAAACCGAACATGGTTGTCGAATTCGTCACTGAATTCATAAACGTGTAGCTAGACTATGCACGACACGATCCTAATGCACATAGATTACTCATTAAGTCTCGGTGGCTATTCTGCTAAATTATGATGTCATCCTTGGGCTAGTGGCCTTATTTGATAATCAAATTTCGAGATGCTTGCGTAAGGTACGAACTTGTACGACCACTTGAGATGAGATGTCTGCAACTACTATACACATAAATAGTGTTCATATACAGGGTAATGTATCGCCCGACCCCACAAATTTTACTTGTTTCCTGTTTTATCATAGTATTGAACATTTACACAACTCATTACAGTTATGAGTATTATGTATTGTTAAACGTTTATCATGTAGCGATACGGTAAATATTTTTATCACAAGTGTAGAAAGGTTGATGTTCACACTAGTGACTAGAGGCTCTAATTTAATGTATGTCGTGAAAATAACATTATTTTCAATTCAAAGAATTGGTAAAATATAGCTGTTGACTATGTTTACGCTCGTTATATCGCCGCATGAAACACGTGATGTTATATTTTCATATTTATCGTGAGAACACTGTACTGAAATTTCCTTGTCAGGGTTTGCATTATAATGTAAGGAAACCTTGTATGTTAAATCATGAACTTAGGTTTTTAAAATAAGTAGACAATTAGTAAATGAGCTCTCAAATTTTGCGCTTCATCTGTGATTGTAATCAGTTTTATTTTTTATTTGCAAGCTAACTTGAACAATTTTATTTTCTAATCAATGCACTTTACTATTTATTTACTTCTTTAATGTAATTGTTTTTTTACTATTTGAGCACTAAGATCTGTTAATTTGTATAAATAAAAGATGAATCACTATTAATTTTTTAATAAATTATTGTGTTATTTACAAATCCTTCCATTTATCATCGTAACTATTGCAATACATATTTTGTAGCATTTATCATCTTTTAATATTATAGAAGAGACTTGTATATGTAAAATTTATTTACAAATGACAGCCATATTCCAAATTGGTTTAAAATACATTTCACAGTGAACTTATGTTTATCTAGGCACAGATTATAAGTATAATATATTTTTATACCATTAAGGCATCTGCATCTGATCTGCTCACTGTAACGAATTTGACCATGCTATGAAATATTCACCATAAGGAAATATACTGACACTATCATATCTTTAAATTGCCAATGGTACGATTTTCTAAACGCAAAAAGATCGCGTATCATCTAGGTTCGTCAGTTGCCATTCATGAATTTAATTTTGGGGAGCTATGACTGGTCGCTAGCAGGCATCCACATTGCAGGTCAGCAACGAATGAACTAATGGGCATTGCTTTCATTCAAAGACTTTCCCAGATATCATCTTAGCATGGTCATTTATAATAGGCTGTAGTCGCGAGAAGCCTTTACAGTAAATAGTGATGATTGATGACTACAAAAAAAAACATTAAGATTCTAATTTTGAAATAATCCTGCCAATGGATTATGAGAATTTAATTTATGAGAAAAATTACATTTTGCACTTTCGATCTCCTATTTGTCACATTTTGTATTTACTGCTCTTTCTTGTTAACACTGGAGTCGAGAAATTGTCTGGTGTCACATTGGGGCTAGGTAATGGTGTCTTTGGTGTTTCCTGCGTTATAGATACAGCTGAAACATTTCTAATGGCCTCTGGTAATTCTTCTGGTAAATTCGCTGGCTGTGAGGTCGCAGCTAAACGTTTTTCTGATATAATTTTTAGAATACTTTTGCCTGCTTCTTTAGTCTGAAAATAAAAATGGTTCAGGATTGGGAGTTGACAATGATAATGCAACTACATGTGAATTAACGTCAGAATCTGAACGTGTAAGGCTGCCCCCACTAAGTCGGCGAGCTGGACGGCAGCGACAGCGCGGGTAGGGTGCGCGGTTGAGGCCGCTGCCGCGCCGCTCGCCGACTTCGTGGGCGCAGCCTTATAGCTGTCTTCTATCTATCAAGATTTCCTAAATTTATTATGATTTAAAATATATCAATAAAAAATAATCATATCAAATGAAGAGGCAGATATATTTTGGATAAAACAAGAAAATAATTTGCGCACTTAAAAAGTCGATTAAAGGATACATTTTCAACTTACACTTTCATGTTCCAAACATTTGTAAGCGTAGTGTGCAGCATGGTCTAATAAAGAGAATCTCAGGTAGTATTGTGCTAAGTACTGCTGCGCTGTGGGCAACTCCTTGCTGCCCGAGTTGGCGGGATCCTGACACGCGGCTGTGTAGGCCGCCGCCGCGCTATTTGGCATGTTCAATTTTTCATAGAGCCTGGAACCAAGTAAACATAACTCATCCTATAGGTTTAGAAAATAGTTTTTCTTTTTAAACAGCTTTCCAAATTCATAACAATCAAATAATAAATTTATGAAATTTAGATAATTAATTTTAAAACAATGTAATCGGAATATAAAGGGTACCTATTTGGCAGTTTTCATAATAGGGTACAATAACCCACACTGCAATATCTTCTAGCGGCCTTATTCATAGATTCGTTTTAAAACCTACTTTTGGTATCAAATGTTTTGTTTTCTTCGCTCAAACTGAATTCAAAATTCGTTCGAAAGGGACGAAATATTCGATAACTAAAATATGTTGTTAAAATTGTCTATGAATAAGGCCGAAGACCAAAAAGTTTCGAGTGTGAAACTATGTTTAATTCGTGTTTGTTTGTTTAGCAATTCCACAACCCAAGACTCAGTTACAACTACCCACACAGACAAGATTATATATTTAGAATCAGCAATTTAGTAAATGGTAAGTTATAACGTTTCAACACTACTTACTTAGCTAATTTAAATAACGCCATGCCTTCAATATCTCCAGTGCTGTGTGCTTTGTAATAACATTTTAAGGCATTTGGAATTTTATCCATTTTTTCATAAGCTTCACCAAGAGATACCAACATTCTCGAATCATCTGGTTTTAGTTGTGCTGCTCTAGAGTAATAATATATGCAGTAACCATTCAATCCTAGAATTTCATATGCTTGACCCAGACCATTCCAAGCGCGATAGTCGTTTCTATTCACATCTAGAAAGGAAACCAATTTTTTTGGTCAACATGTTGGGTATTATGATTACCTCAACTTAAAAAAAAATCATAACAAAGCACTGTTGACAGTGTGGTCAAAGATATCTATATTAGGCCTGTTAGAAGCAGACATTATTACATTAAAGATTAGCGGCCCGACCCGGATTCGCCCAGGTGCAGACACTGTCACACACTGCAAGTCCAGTTCACATCAGACACATATTATTTCGCGTACTGTTTTATATTAAACCGTCCTGCTTACTGCTTTCTCGTCTCGTCCCGTTATATCCCGTGATATCACGTCTAAATCTGCACCAAGACTCAAGGCATGCAATCCTGTCCTCTTATATCCTATTTCATCCGCCCTATATTCTATCCAAAATCATCCCTTTGAGTTTGAAATAGTATTAAATACCTATATGTATATATTCGAAATCCTTGCTCATCCGACGGGAACACCACATTTTTGGGATAAAAGTACCACATCTGTAATTTTAGATGTGATTTGCAAGATGTGCAGAAGTACGAATAGTACGCGACAGGTTAACATGGCACTCGGGGTATGAGATTAGGTGTGGGGGAGGGGACGCCCCGCACACCCGCACATCACCCGCGCCGTCCTAGTCTTAGTGCTACACGAGTCCGCATCGACCGCGTTTATCGATTTCGATCTCGCTAACATTGTTCTTTCTGTAATACATTTTTGTGTATTGAAATACTGCAGTAGCTTCTAAAGCTAAAGAAAAAACAATAATTAATTACCGTTCTTACGGTTTTATTACATTCCTGTGCAGACATCGATTAGTTATAAATTGTACATAAAATATTTTGTCATTCTGGTTAAAATAAACTTGACTTAATTATTTTTACTCTTTTGTCATTGCGTTGCAAAAAAAAATCAATATAAATTAGTTTAAATTGCCATGCCGACCTGTCGCGTATTTTTTTCTATAATAGTTATGTAGTCTGATGTCATTAGTAAACAGTAAGGTTATGTAAAAAGGACTTGTTCTGAGATTCCAATAAAAATATGGCAACATACCTATCGCTTGTCTGTAGCAATGTATGGCAGCATTTGAGTTTTGAAGTTCAATAAACTCATGTCCCATAAGTATCCATGCCGATAAGTACTGTGGATCTAAAGCCAGAGCCCTTTGGAAATATACAACTGCCTTTTGATGCTCACCTCGTAAACTGTAGTAATTACCTGAAAAAATTAACATAAATTTACATCCTAATACTGAATAATATACACCATCATTTTTGAGCATAATGGGCAATAGAGTTGAGACACATGGTGAAGCCAATGGCAAATACTTTCGAGTTTAGAGTTTTCGGATTTAAGGATGTAATAAAGATATTTATTAGAAGTATAAAATATTACCTATAACACAACATGTTTCTACTCTATACTTGTCAATGGAAACTGCTCTTTGGGCTAAATTCGCTAGTTCCATTCTCTTCTCTTTTAGGTACAACAAATGCGAGTATACATCCCAATCATCAAGACGGTATGGATCATTTTGATACAACTCTCTAAACAATGCCAATGAGGAGTCCACATCTGTAAAATAAATATTATGATTTAGTAAATAAATTTAATATTTAAAAAATAAGTAAATGTACAAACTGTGGATGGCATTAATGCCATGTCTAGCTGCCTCTTCATGGATGAAGCTTTAGCATAGGTTTGTATAAATATACATACAGTGATGTTGAAAGTTTGCATGTTATGTTATGTGAATTGTGAAACCTTAACAATTTACTGTTGTGCAATATACATTTATTACAGAGATAAAATATGAACTCTACAGTTGTGACCGAATTCAAAGTGTTCCATATTTAAAAATAGATAGGTTTTTAAAGAAAAAGAAACATTGGAATAGCAAAAGAATATCATAATCTGTTAGTATTACCTCTTCTATCATGATGAGCTATAGCCATCTGTGCTGTTACATAAATACTTTTATCAAAGCCAGCTGCAGCCAACACCATGTATGCCTCTAGTGCTTGCTCCGACAACTTCAGCTCCACAAATGCATGTGCAGCAAAAAAGTACATCATCCAATGTTTAGGTAGTTGCAAGGAGTCTAATGCCTCATATTCGTTTGCAAGGCCTGCTAGTTCAACCCATGCTGACCAGAGAGTGGGGGCTGCTGTGACTGCAGCCTGGAGTATGGTTACTGCTTGACTTCGCAAGTCAAGTTTTTTTAGGACTACACCTTCTAAATACAACAAATATCCATCAAGGTTGTTACGGTTTGCCTGCAAAGTATGATGAAGTGATTATTTTACAAATCGTTTTTGTATAATATTTTTTTTTAATAAGTGAATAATATTGCAATTGAGTGAGGACCAGACTGCAAAATGTGAGTTAACTAGTTCAAATCTGTGTGCTTTGGTAGACACATTTGATTTTCCAATAGTAAATCAGTATTCTTAGTAAATTTTTGCTTACTAATATGGTAAAAGAAAACATTGAGAGGAAACCTGACTTAACCCCAAGAGTTATGTGAAGTCTACAAAATGTATTAGGTTGGCGAGGTGAGTAAACAAAGTTCTAAATCAGGAAGTATACCTTATATTATAATTAAGAAATCAGCAATATAGTATGATCAGTTTTCAATTTAAACTTACCTTAAAAAAAGATAGTAAATCCAACAATACTTGAGTGCACTCTATGTTTTCTGTTCCAACATCAGTGGCATTGTCCATGCGTTTCTTTTCACTGGACATGTACTGGGAATATTTATGAAGAAAAACACATTTAGGACTTGAGCAGTTCTCTAAGAAATTAGCTGCTCTGTCATACTCTTGACAATCAAAATAACTTTTTGCTAATGTATATGCGTCTCGGTCCTCTGGAGGGATGCCATCATCTCTGAGTTCTTGAGTATCATCGTAAGTGATTTTATGCTCTCGAAGAGCATAATTTAGCTCGGCTAACCACTTTGTTGTTTGTATTAAGCCGCGATCGATGCATTCGCGTATGCCGCGTTTTATATCTATTCTGACTTGGGTCAAGTCGATTTGGATGTCACCCTTCGGGTTCATTGATAGAGGTTTCATGTTAGCTTAGTATAATTAAGATACTTGCATAATAATGTATATAAATGGAAAGTACAAATATATCTCGACTGAATTTACAAATAGCTAGACGTTAGGAATTTGACAGTTGACACCTCAGAGTTCAAACCACAGACTAATAAACAAGACACAGACCAAACAAGAACTTGGTAGTTGACATTACATATACACTTATCTATGACGGTAGCAACAATGTTGCCTACTGTTGGGACATGAAAAATTTCCAAAAAAATTAAAAATTCTCGGAAAAAATTGAGAAATATCCGCATATTTTGCGATATTTTTTCATTTGAAATTTGAGTGAATAACGGGGTAAATCGAAGCCCAGGGATAAATTTAAATAAAATGGAGGGCGTGTTTAATAAATCAATTGGTACGGTACTGTATTAGCCCATATAGGTACGTACCACTGCAGGGCACCGGCCTCCTCTACAATCGAGAGTACGATTGAGAGTTGTTAGGCCATATATTCCACCACGCTTTATACAAAAATAAATATTTGTATAAATTAAATTTATAAAAATCGCTATGGTAGGCTGATGATGATCAGGATGTTTTCCTTTACTGTTATAGTGCATGGTGATTAACTATCAATATACACATTTCTCCGAAAAGTCATTAATGTGGCCTGGGATTGGAACCCGCGGCCACCGTGAACATGTAGGCAGCCGCATCTGGTCCGTAACCAATAGGCCACAACGAACTTATATTCGATTATGAATTGAAATTTGATTATCTTTTATTTGTAAATAACGAATATAATAATTTTAGACTCTTTTTGTTGAAATGGCAGCCATTATTGATCCCTATCGTGAATTTGGACTTTATAGTACGGATATTTACTTTATTAGCAAATTGAAAATCAAGAATGTAAATAAATAAAATCAATTTTAGGATTTACTAGGTCCAATAGACCTCAGTAATTATTTATTTTTTTCGGAAAAAATAAAATATTTTAAATCGGAAAATTGTATTTATTATTTTATATTATCGTTAAAATTGCTAATATAATAAACATACATTAAAGTACAGACTTTACAGTATTACAAAACATACATATTGCTAATACTGTAAAGTCATTTAAAAGAAAGTTCAATCATTATTTATAAATAAAATATGTTTAAATTGGTTAATAAAATATATTATAACAAGACGACTAGTTTATTTCTATTTTCTCCAGATTTTTCGGAAAAATATCAGAAAATATTCGAAAATTCATATTTTCATGAAAATTTTAAAAATGTTCATGAGCCAACACTGGACTCGTGTGTAATGGACTTTATAATAGGAGTAGTAAATAGAATGAATAATTCATAATTTAATTCCATAGGCAACATCTATTATCTGTGTACATTTTGATATAGTTCATTCATATCTGTCACCCTCGTGAACATTGACAAATGACAATTGACATTTGTCAATGTCATCACACGACGTTGAAAAGCAGACAGAAGAGTGCCCACATTAACTTGAGATTACTTGTTCATTGTTCACTTGCTGTTTGGATACTATTGTTGTACTCTATCTCAAGTAATATCTTCCTACGGTATATCTAAATACTTACAATACCTTTCATAATGGCTGAGCAAAATACGGAGGCTGTGAAAAATACCAGCGAGGGTGAATATTCTGCGCCAGCAAACGATCCTAAAAACATGCAAGAGGTGACACAATATGTAAGATTTTTATATCCCAATGGTTTTTATGGATTATTTTACAATAAATAATATAAATAATTCTTAAAGAAAACACACCAACTTTTTGGTCTATTTTCTTCAATAATTATTTCCATGACGCTAAATAATATTGTGTTGGTTGTGGATAATATAATATGTCGCTAAATAGAAACGTTTATATAAAAATGCATAGTTTTTACATTTTCCTTAATCATATATTTGCATATTACTAACCTGTTTATTTACCACACACCTCTATTGAAAATTTACTTGCTAGCTTAGAATACCTAATTTGTAACCGAAGGGGCTTAAATGCCGAAAGCCTTTCAGGGACATGACCTTCACTAATGAAGAACATGACTAAGAAGAAGGCCTAAATGAAAATTACTTGTGATTAGACTACCTTCTTTACTGCATGTAAAGTTTCATATCAAAAACAATTACTATATTATAATGTAATTCAAGATTTATAATATATTTATTAATTTATAGTCTCAAATAATTCTCATATTAATACTTTTTTTACACACAAACATTATAAATATAGTTAAATGATATAATTTTAATTTTGTTTGTGAAGATAATATATTTTTAAATATATGACAAAATTGGGCATCATGTTTACAGTAAATTTTATCAAATAAGATTATTTCTGATATTCAAACATTAAATTTTCAGGTGCAGTCACTGTTACAAAATATGCAGGACAAGTTTCAAAGTATGTCAGATCAAATAATTAACAGAATAGATGAAATGGGCACTAGAGTTGATGAGCTGGAGAAAAACATCACAGATCTCATGACACAAGCTGGTGTTGAAAATGAAAAGTAGAATAAGTTCACTAACATTTTATTATCATGTTTTGGATACTGGCAATATGACCCAAAGATAATTTTGTGTTTGAATTTTTTACATACAAATAATATTAAAATCAATAGATGTAAACATAATGTGTACTTCCATATGTGATAAAAATGTATTAAATTAAGAATCAACAATGGAAATGCTAGAATTTGTTAATAGATTTATGAACACAATTGCTCTTACTGTACATCCATAGTGGAGGAATATTGTGGGCATTAAGTTTCTGGTACTTGGATGTAAGGCCCAGAAAATGTTCCATAATATTCTCAGTGTACAATATAGTAAGTAACTCGCCAATAATTGCCTTGTAAAACTTACAAATCATACCTTAGTACTGTAATGAGAAGAAATGCATTATATAAAATTAAACCTAGTTTATGCTTATATCAATTGAGGTATACAATACAGTATATGTTAAGCAAAGCACAATTGTTAAAATCATGCTGCAGTACACATTAATTAGCTTTGTAATTTCTTACATTTCAATATTAAAACTTTTCCACTAACTAAATTAATTGACTGAAATTAAGTGAGACAATGTGGCAAATCTTATGAAAAATGAGTCAAATTTAATTTTAAGCAGTAAGATAACTTTGAATGTCACTATAGAAAACGAAGATGAGAATCTATATGGAATGAAATTGTTAAAATGCACTTTTGCACAGCACAAAAAGAATTTGGCTTTGTTATGGACATATTGAATTTCAAAATAATAATGATATAGCTGCTAGGCACTTTATTAAAATCATGCATGGTCCATATTTTTATGCTGTTTATGAAGCAATTAACTTGATAGATAATAAGATTCACACACAGAAATAGTAAGCTAGTGAAGAAATAGTGGAGTCAACATTTGGACAAGTCCATTGGTGACCACCTGATTGTATTTGTAAAATGGTTTTTATAATTAAAGTGTATTATTTGTAGATATATTGTATGGTGTTTGTTTTACAGAAACTTCATTATAATGCATTACATGTAATCATAATATTCATAAATGATTCCCAAAGTTATAATTATGAAAGAAAGTGTGGGTAACAAAATCTTATAAGTTGTTATCCATTTGTTAAATTACCTGCAAAGAACGAAAGTTTGATCTTCACCCTCTACAAATATTTTCCATTATAGAGGGGTGAATACTAATCGTAGTCGGTTCCTGGCACCACTTGGTACCCTGCAAAATACTGCCTTGCATGTTTCTAATGGCAAATCAATAAGTACCATGGAGAGTCTGGTACCAATAAAAGCAAAGTTATGTAAAACTGTTTATTTGTAGGCTTAAAAAACAAACCGCATTATTTTAGTACCTCATGTATGTTATACAATACACATGTATCTATTTTGATAATTCAAGTAATCAATGATTACAAAAAATATTTTTACCTACAGTTACACACATTTCAATAGCAATTAGGAAATTAGAATAATATTAACATAGGTATAAAGAATAAGCTTAGCGAGATTCAGTCTCCTCGGAAGTGTCTTCTTCGTCCGTTTCTTCAGAGTCCTGGCATATAAAATACACTGAGATCAATGGGGGAAAATAATTTTATAATAATGATCCTGAAATATAGAGGCACGCCTGATGTAATGATAGTAACTGGTGTCATACTCAAGTTAAACATAGTTTGGAGGATTTCGTAATCCAAGTGACAATGTTTTGCGACCATATTCATAGACAGTTTTAAAATATATTTTAGTTATCGAATGTTTTGTCCCTTTCGAACGACTTTTGAATTCAGTTTGAGCGGAGAAAACAAAACATTCGATTACTAAAATAAGTTGATAAATTGACTAAGAATAAGGCCGTTAGTAATTTAACGTTTGAGACGACTAGTTTCAAAGGTGGAAATCTGTGCATGTCGTCCAAAAGTTATTGATTTCGTAAAACAGATTAAATTTAATGAACACGTTTTCCCCTGAATAAACAGTCGACAACCGGCAAATAACCCTAGCAAAAGCAGGTCAAAATCTCACGTCAGCAAGTTCTGTATCTGTCAGTGGATTATTTACTTATTACGTATTTTTTCAGTTTCCCAACATTTATCTTATAGTCAAATTGCCATCTTGGATAATATTAGACTCGATTATCAATATTTATAGTGATCTACACAACCTAGCTCGGAAAACCGAAATCACTGATGAGGGGTTAAAAAAGGAATGTAAAAAGCGTCTATCAAATTAATGATACTAAGTATCTTTCAATGTGCTGTGATCGATTGCAATGTGATTAACTGTATCGCACTAGATCAAGTACAAATTACAATTTACCTTAATGTAAGGTGAAACCACGACTTGTGGTTAGTTGGGGATGTATTGCGGTTTGTACTTAATATAAACATTGTATTGAATAAACTTCTTACCGTAGTTTCTTCTTCGTCTTTGGAAGATGACTGATTCATTAGAGCAGCCAATGAACTTGATCTCGTCATGCCCGTCTTTTCAGGGCTCTTAATTTTTTTATTTACCTACAATGAAGAAAAATCAATTACTAGAAAATGTAATTACACGTCATAATTTATAAGCAACCAAAAAATTTGATTTTTCATTTGAAATATGGGTACCTTGACTGTGAGACATTAAACATAATATGCAATCAAGGGTATCTTAGCAAACAAGAAGGAGAATTGCGGAGTTTACGTGATAAATATTTGAAAATTAAAGGTTCTGAGTTATACTTGTATGTACATCATGAAACTTATAACTATCTAATTTGTCGATTGTATACAATCGTTCATCTGTACCTGGATCAGCCCCTACACGTTCCACTACAGGGTACGGGCCTCCTCTACAAACGAGAGTAACATGGAGAGGGGTTAGGCCATATATTCCACCACACTTGCCTAGTGCGGATTGGCGGACTTTGCTTATATTTTTTTTACAAATCGCTATGGTATCCAGGTTTCCTCAAGATGTTTTCCATCACTTGAAAGTACTTAGTGATTGACTATTACTTCACACATGACTCCGAAATCAGAGGTGTGCACTGGGATTTGAACCCGCGACCATAATGAACTTGGTGACAGCCGCGGCCGGTCCGTTACCAAGAGGCCACCAGGCACTCTAGAATAGTTAATTGATTAAAATATTTACTCCATAAATAATTTTATATAACGTTAAATATCCTTACCAATAGTTCATCGTTGTCTTTGGACGGTGAATGCGGAGTCATTAATGACGCTAACGAAGAAGATCTGGCCGATATGCCAGTGTTCACTTGTTTCTCCGGAGAACGCAACTTTCTTCTAAAATTCTGATTAAATAAAGGTTTCATGTAATATGAGTAAAATGAAGACTCATACAAATCGCACTATATTTACCGCTTGATCCTCATTGTCTGAAAGACCTGTATTCAACCGCTTTAAAAAGAAAAATAATATTAATATGTTTGTTTCAAATTGTTGTAGAACATTTGTTTAAATATTTTAATGTCGATCGATACCTACGCATGTTGTTACAACATGGTTATTATGTGTTATAGTCTTTATAATTTTCATAACTTATGTTCGCATTGATAAATCTTATCTGCATATCCGGCTCGAAGGATTATAAATGGACGTGAATTTAATGTGATTTAAAATTATAGAGTTAGTTTTCGTTTCACAGGGCATTCGTATATAGAAACATAAATTGCTGCAGGTAATTTGAAGACATTTTAACGTATATAACACTTGTTTTCATAAATGTTTGTCGACTCAACTAACTATGTAGGTAACTTTATAAATATTAAACCCTACTTTACGGGCCTTCCGGGTCAAAAAAGGCTTACACGCGTATTGTAAAGGAATGAAAAGACTTTTAATGGTAAAATGCATTAATAAGGAGAAAGCAGAGGCGCTCGGTAGCAACTCAACTCAACAACGGGCAGCCGGGCTAGACGAAAAATGCTTTGTAAGTTTTTGTGAAGGCTACAAACATTTGGTAAAGAATAATAATACATTCTCTGCAGATCTTGTTTAAAACATACTATTTACTGTTAATGTTTGAGTCGTAATGTCACTTATTATAGACATTCTCCATCGTAAATATATAATGGAGGTAAAGCAGTATTAATTTCAGTCAGTCTCCGTAGTCCAGTTGACTGAGAAACCGGCCGTTAAACAACAGGCCGCGGGTTCAATTACTGTTCAATTACCCAAAACTAATAGGGAATTATTAGTTACCTATTGGTTTTGGGTCATGGTATACCTTCTGAGACCGAAAAATCTCTCTTAATTTCTGATAATCATAAAACAAAATGTACCCGCATACTCAGAATGCAAATGTATCCTGTTTCTAATCTTTAGTACACTCACCTCGAGGTCCGCTTTGTCATTTATATCGGCAACTTGTTGGTACGCTACAGTGAGAAGTTCCACAGCCTTCGCGTGGAATGTCATCTCAATCGTAATGAAGTCCGATAGTAGACTTTTCAGTTGCTGGAGTTTACGTCTTTCAAAAAATTCTGTTTGTTCGCTGAGCCCTTTTGCCGTGCGAGACATTTCTGCTGAAGCCTTTTGCAATTCAGATTCCGCGTAAGTCTGCATAAAGTTGAATACTTTAAAATTTATATACCTAAATATGTTGGTAACTGTGTGTGCAACAAGTGTCAACTTACAACTTGTTGCCTATTGAAGGGTTGTCTTTCTCTTGTCTTATCCAGAACCTTTTTACGCGCTAATTCTTTTTCTCGAACATTCATGGTATGCTTAACTTCTTCCCTTGCATGTTTGCAAATAGACTCATATTGGCATAATTCTCCGATTACCTATTAAATAGTTACACATTTTTACATTTTGCGTTTCAAGAGGAGGCGCCAAACATGTTTTCTTACATTTTCCTCAATAATAATCATCTTCTGACATCATGACAACGTTAATAATGAAGGTCACGCCAATGTAGGAAAGTAGATATTTTTATTATAACAAAACAAAGACTAACGGCCTTATTCATATACGGATTTAAAAACTATTTTAGCTATCGAATGTTTTATCCTTTTCGAACGACTTTTAAATTCAGGTTGAGCAAAGAAGACATAGCTAAAATAGGTGTAGATCAATCTATGAATAAGGCCGTAAGTATGTAACCAAAGTAGTCTTTGTTACATAAACACGACGGGAAACTGTTTTAATAAATGTAATTTAAATATGCATAATCATTCCTTTCTAAAGTTCATGTTCATGATAATATAGTCAATTATTATTCAAACATGTTAGATACCTTAGCTTCCAAACGCTGCACCTCACAATTTCGATATTCTTCTATAGCCGTTAAAGTAGTCGATACGTTTTCAAGGCCAGCACTTAATGATTTATTGACGATCTCATTATTAGCATAGTCTTTCAATACTTTTGTAAGTTCATCGCCCATGTCGCGTAACCTGGGCATGACATAAATTATTCTATTTACATTTTACATTGCGGTATGTTTTGCAAATGAATTATAAGGAACATATTGTGATTGCCTTTTTAAAAGCAAAAACGGGATAATGACCTCTTAATCTCGCATCATAGGTGGTAAGATTAACAACTTAACATGGAAACATTAGGCGTTAGTTGCAAGAGCTGGTGTCAGATGGAACAACTATTTCTATTTACCTAGGTACGTATGATGCCCTTTTGCAATACCCTTGATCTCACCCAAAGAGGGAAATTATTCTGAGCTCATACAGCGCCGATTTCCTGATCGACCACAACCATAAGAGGAAAGTATCCAGTCCTTGCTAAATCATCATATCGAATCGAAAAACCTCATTCGACATTAATTCTGACCCGGGAATCGTATCTATCTAACGTCATATTTCATAGATAGCTGCTAATATTTGAGTAATATCTGATTGTTCAATTAAACGTTTTGATTCATAAGTCGTACTAAAATTAAGTTATATTGTAGATTTTGTCTAGAGCTGGATTAGCCACCAAGCATATGTAGGTTATGTAAGTACTGCTAAATATGCTATGGAACCCGCGCACCTACAATTCCGCAAAGCCGTAGTTTTAAGGTCTTGCCTTGTTATAATACTATATTACATAGGGAACCACTTTTTGTGAGATGCATATTCAGCAATTTTCGATATACCTAGTTAATGTGTACCTGACTCTTAGACAGGTAATTAAGAAAAAAAAATGTATAGCAAAATAAGTTGAATTACATTAAATCATGTTAAAATCAATGGGAGAGGCATAGGCCAGAACATTGATACAGCAGTGAACTTCCAGTGACTGAAAGCGGAAGCGAAATATAAAATCGTAGGTTTATTGTATCGACTACAGCTTATAACGAAATTTAAAAGCATTGGACTGAGTACGTAGCTTCGATCGACTACGTAGTGAGTAGTGACAGAAGGTAGAGTAGATACCTAACTAAAGGCTAATAGTAATGACACCGAACAGTAGATAATTTCCGAACATTTGTACAGATATGGATCTAGAGTCTAGACAGATTTCACTGCAATACTTACTGTAGGAATGTACAGTACATACTTAAGTACTAGAGGATAATTCAATGGGTTGCCATATTTTTGGCAATTTTTAATGGTATTTGTCGCTGGATTATACGTAGGCAGGGTAATGTTCATCAGAGTGCAATTTTATTCTAAAAGAGGAGTTTGGAAAGTAAATTAATGTTAGGTAACCTTGCAGTTTTTCTAGTGTAATCTCCAAACGCCACGCATAATTCCCCAAAATTCTTTTCCACACTTGTAATTCTATCTTGAATGAATTTTGCTTGTTGTTCATAACTTAAAGAATGAGTACTATCTCCTCTAAACATTGAAAAAACGTATTTATTTACTTTTATTAAAAATACGTATTATTATTTTGTTTACCTCTGCTGGTTACCATGGAGACGATGTAACCTTTTAATAAGGAAGGACTGAGAAATATGCATTGTTCGTTCTAACTGAATGCTGCATCCAATCTTAGTTTTTAAACGACTTTTTAGGCAAAGGATAATATTATATTTTTTTATTATTACCTAATAATTAGTTAATAATATATTATGTATATTTTCAGAGAATCATTTAAAAAGTCTGTGGTGCAAAATTATCTATCATGATTCATATTGGAGTAATGTCAAACCATAAACGTCAATGTCACCTAAAAACAGCTGTTTGTTTTTGTGTACCCATCCTTGTTCTTATAATTTTGTCAATTAGAACCCGAAATGAACGAAGAAATAGATGAATATGACATTTATCATCAAGATTTTACTACTGTGTCCGAATGGGAAGTATTTATTGCACGCATAGAAGAAATATTGGGTGAATGGCGATTAACGAAGTCTGTTATAGGAAAGTCTCCACTGGAGTACACAAAGAAATGGACTTCGAAGACTGAAGAAATTCTTTTTCTTGGACAGAAGTATACTCTTAGCTATCACACACTAGACCCCACAAAAAATAGTGATGATTCCGACGGAACTCAAGAGAAATCATTGGTGACTCATATACATAATGGGCTCTGGGAGGCCACGTCTACCTTCATGGATGACGATGACGGTAGCCCGTTCCCTGTGTCTAATTGGTTCGGCTTAAAAAGATTTCTCATGATTTGCCCGAGTTCTCCACTGGTAGATGGAAGTTTAATAAAACTTGTAATGAGCAGTGTAAACATAGCATTCGCAAATATGGACTGTGGTGTGCCATTCTTCGTTAAAATAAGGGAACACTGGCAACACACATATCTAGGCTTTTATGAAGACAATGAGTACAAGATTAGTTTTGATACAATACATTTAAAGAGGATATCAAACCAGTGCTCGCACCTCAGTGGGCTCGTGAGCCTGTTTAAGTCTAAAATAGCTTCTCCTGTAGCCCTTGATGCTGTTGTAGTGTCAACAAAATTTTCTTATGAATTAAAAGACTTGGAAGCATTTATGTGGAAGAAAACTACACATTCAAATGAGTTTTTGTCTATAGATGGTTTTGATGTGAAGAAATTGATTGAACTGCCTTTTGGTTCCGAAAAGAATCCTACTAGCAGTGTGTTATTGAATGCCATATGGCCAAAATTTAGAGAGTGTACAATAGTTGAATCATCTACATTTTCTGACATTGATCCACTTATGGCTCCCACATGGACAATTACACTTAAAATGCGGGACAACATTAATTGTCAATTATCAGAGATTATACGGAAAATAATGAATCTTTTAGATGACAACAACTTGCTGATGGATGTGCTTGGATTGAGTAGAAGTTTAGGCCTTGTTAACCCGCTTCATAAAATTACTGAAGCACCAATAACCATATCAAAATTAGTGAAAGCGGCTATTGGACAGAGTCGTAATATATCTGAATTCAAGGGGCCAATAAGTGATGATTTACTAATGCCTCTGTTGTATTATATATTCCCTGATGCTGTTGAAGATGATACTTTTAATTATCCAAAGCAGTTGGAAGTAGAATTCAAACAGGTATATTTTAATTCATAAGTTTCCATTTAATTCAATTGTAAATTTAAGGCTGTATCACAGATGCTATTAATAAGTAAATTATATATTTTCATATGGTTTTGCCTACCTACTTTTAATTTATAGTAATTCTATTTACTCATAGTTTTGTGAAAACATGTAATTTAATAATTATACTACATCTTATATCATTAAAATATGAATATAATTTTTACACAAGACAATCATTCAATTACAGGATTCACATGAGCATAAACTATGTAGTTATGTGAAGACAAGTCCAGAGGATGGTCTGGTGTGGCGACTGTCGGTGACAGCAGCTCGTTTGTATGATGCTGGTGGGCTGCCATACCTAGCACACCTGTGGTACGAGTTTGTACAAGAATTACAGTACCGGTGGGAGCGACGCATTATTGTGCCTGGGTAAGCAGAAGTTTATTTTTGTACAACAAAGTATAATGTAATGGATTCTAAATAAATAGTAGTTTGCTTAATATCCATGCATAGGTCTGCCTCACATTAAGACCCAAGTCATATGTCGTAAATATTAGATAAGAGGACAGTCCCTTTAGTTTCCCACTATTTTAACCCAAAACAAATATTTACGATGCTTACAAATATTTGTCTCTGAACGGGAATCGAACCCTCAGTCTTTCGTTTCATACGTGACGTCTCAACTTGCGGCGATACGGTGACAATGATACAATTTATTATTTAATAAGATTTTTTTTTTACTTAGTTTGGCAAACGTTTTTTTTAATTCTTAACAAACTGCATTGCACCTGATGATAAACCATATCGATTTTATCCTCAAATTAATGTGGTCTTTAGCTATTAAGATCCGTAAGCCTGTTCACAGTTCAATAAAACGTGAAGTAGTGCGTTATGGCGGAAGGACATCAGAGGAGAAAGGGAATATATCATGGGCTATGATACCATAATCACACCTTAAAAGTACGATAGAAAAGGTCCTACCTTTTGTTTCGAATCGAAATGAATACACTAATATGCTCTATCTCCGTATAGGCGTGCGTCGGTCTGTGATGGAAAATACCGAGGTCATAGTTTAACGACATTAATATTGTAATGTCTAAAATAAACACATTATTATTTTATAATTTAATCGTGAATTAAATCTATAAATTAGATGTAATAATTGAATTTATACAAAAATTACATACATTTACTAACAGAACAATCCCAGATTAGTGTTTTAATAAGTATAATTTATTCGTGAAAAAAAGACATGAATATGTTTTATAATAAACTTCAATTAAAGCTGAAAATTACCTATTCCAAACAATGGATTATTCGAAAATATTTCTCTTACTTAAAATCTCTCATTTGGCAATAAAAAATAAATTACATAGCACCATTTGGATCGCGCTACTCGCTTTTGGTCATTATAAAAAACTAGATAATCTATGTTGCATTTACTTATACTACTATGTACATCTTATATCTAAGTCCAGTAGCTACATACATTATTCATATACACTTTACATCAAACTTATAAAATAACACAAAGTATGAGAACCCAGATCCCTAAATGCTTATAAGGTGAGCAATTTCTTTAATAAGAGTAGTTGGAAAATTCGTAGAGATGAAAAAACCTCACGTGACTAGTTAATAATAACCAATATTACTTACTGTTTCAAACAAGGCAACGATATTTCGGAGTCATATTTATAGAATCATCATTAGATAATAAATGTTTTGAAGTGTAATTTTATTACTACGTAATTATTACATTACAAAAATTACATTTACTTTTCACTGGTATAGGAATATTAACTAGTATTAATTACTTAAAACATTTAACTACTGTACAAAATCGTCAATATGACAAGTAACAATAATGCGCTAAACTAGAAGGCATTAGTCTTCCCACGTTTATTTATGCATGTTTGTCGCATCTCATATTTGCATGACTTTTGAGCTTTCCATAATTATGTCGGTGTAGATGTGAATGGCGGTGGTAGCGCGGACCCTTGCAGCCTTCATGAGTATACCACGAGGTGCACTCCGCGGCGGCTCTCCGCGAGGGCAAGCAACGCACGTGAGGCATCACTTCTCTCCGCGCTGTGCTCCTTACACGCTATAAAGGAACGAGACCGCTGCGTGTGGTCGGGTTTCGCGCCATGTAGATGTCCATGTCGTGATCGGTCCAGTTGTCTGACGTGTCGCAATAGCCCATTCCTAATGAGCCGACACTATATCGACTCGCGGGACGAGAACGAGAGCGCGGCCTTCGGCGAGAACCTGACGTGCCGCCTGTGGCGCCACCTGCAGCGCCGCTCAGAGATAAACGAGAAGCCCTTTCCGATGCTCCTCCTAAAGACTGACGGGACTGTCGTAAATCTAAAAATAAATAAAATCGTCGATTATTGCAATGCTTTGCCGGATAGATTGCTATTAACTATGAACTATGTTCTTACGTTAAGGTTAAGAGCAGAAAAGATAAGAGTGGGATATGGATTAAGCAGAAGCTACTTACCAGCTCTAGATCCTAATAAGCTGCCGGGGTATGCCGGCATTCCATATCGTCCAGAATGAGAGTAGCTATGCTGCGATTGACCATCAGCGAGAGAACGTGCTCGGCCTGGTCGACCTGGTAAGGGATCCGGGGGAGCCGGTTCGTTATAGGTGCGTGCGCGAGGGATCGAACGTGCGCTGTAAGCCGACACTTGATCCCACTCACGCTGTTTTCCGAACGCGCCGAGCGTAGCAAGGGAAGACAGAGGTCCACTAGGGCTCGGCGTGCCAGTGATGCCGCCGCAACAGGGGTTGGGCATTTTTTCGGGCACCTGGGTGTGCAGGCGATGCACGGTGCGGGATCGACGCCGCGACGCAGCTGCGAACACAAGTACTGCCACGACGATTGTGCCGCAAATGGCGGCGCTGGCTGCTATCGTGATCTTGTCCATGTTAGAGGCGGCAGCCGAAACGGTGCGTACTTCACGACATTGAGAATACGGCACCGTTTCTGGACTAACGTGCACCTCCTCCAAGGAGATCACGCAGACCACGATACATTCCTGTAACGGACATAACAGCGCTGTTAAGTAGGTGCTCACATGAATCAGAACTAAAAGATTATACGACTAGTTATTCTAACAAGTGAATGATAAGAATATAAACATACCTGAGACGGAACGTTTTTAATTTTAAATTCTCGTTCGCTTGCCTCCAGTGGTGGTCCCTGCTTAAAACTTTTGTCTCCAAATAGTCGATAAACTACACGGAAGCCCAATATGTTAGCAACGTCAGAATCCCATTGGATAATGACAGAGTTGTCTTGTCTGTATGCGTTTTTCACTATAACTTCATTGGAATCGTCGACTTTGGGTTTCTGCTGCGGGAAATTCATAACTAAAGGCGGTCTTTGATTTGGAGCGTTACGCCATGTCGGTGAGACTGGGCGGACAGATGGAATACGCCCTGGTTTGGCTGTGCTAAACGTAGTTGGTGGGGCTGTGGTGGCGGGTTTAGTAGGTATCTCAACGTTACTTATTGTATCCAAAGGTGCTTGAGTTGTTGTAGGTGATGTTGTAGTGCTGCTAATTACTGGACGGGAAGTCGTGGTTGTAGACGTAGTTGTGGTAGTGCTGACTGTTGTTTGACTTATTCTCCAATCATTTAATACTTTACGAGTTGATGATATTTCCGGTACGATTGTAGTTTCGAAATCGCACACTAGTTCATTTGGTTCAAAGCTATAAAAACCACGTTCTCGAAAATGTGGCGGTTTTCCGCAAAATTGGGGATTCCTTTCTCGAGACGTAACTTGTAGTTCTCCGTTACGAATCCACTCAATGATCCAGCGTAGTCTACAGTCGCAGTTAAGGAATCTTCCACCCAGACTGAGACCTCGAAGTGACTGATTTAAATGTGTAAATGCTTCTTCTGGGACTGTAGGTAAAGGATTTCCGTCCAAAGCTAACAATGTAATTGCTGGATTGTTAAGAAAAGCTTCTTTTGGCAACTTATTCAATAAATTAAAACCTATGTCTAACACCCTTAGTTCGGTTAAGCTTCCTATTGCAGCGGTCGGAAATTCTGGTAATAAATTATTCAGGAGGCTTAAAGAGCTCAGCGTAGTTTTAATGCCTGCAAAAGCGTCTTCTCTTAGGTTTACAATAAGGTTTCTTTCTAAATTCAATGCAGTAAGCGAGTTCAAACCATCAAACGTGCTGCTACCATCCGGGCCAGGTAACTCCCGTATACTATTTTGAGATAAGTCTAAAAACGCTAAACTATGTAGTCCTTTTATGCATTCTGGTACCAATTTTTGTCTAGTACCCTTTAAATTAAGATTTTTTAATGAATTTTCTAAACCAGTCAGTGCATTTTTCGATAATGTCACATTGTTGTCTGAAATCTTAAGTGTAGTTAGCTTGCGAAGGGTAATAAAGGAGTTATCTTCAATATATGTTATGCGATTTTTAGATATATCCAATAGAGACAAGTTCGTTAAAATTTTCAAAGCTTTCGTCGGAACTTCTGTGAGTTCGTTATCTTGTAAGTTTAAGTTTTTAAGGTATATATTTTGACCCCTGAATACGTCCTCTTCTATGTGCTTGATTTTACATCCGGATATTTGTAAATTATAAATTTTGAGATTGGCGAACATGCCGTCGGTGAGAGTCGAGATCGTGGAGTTATTTACGTATAAAAGATCTATTATCACATTTGTTGCACTCGAGTTAAGTGCCGTCAGGAGAATTGGGAAATCCACCTGGAATGTAAAAGCATATTGTTAGTAAATTATAAACTATTCAATTTAAACATTGATATGAATTTTACTGAACATACCTGATCGCACTGAACTGACAGATCTCTGGCTAAGTTAAATGCGCACACACACGCTGTCTGCAACGCTGGTGTTCCTTCCCAGGGACATTGTCCTGATGCCTTCGATGACAGAGTCATGAGTAACAGCATCATAACACTGAAGCGGCTGGCATGCTGGCGGTCCCTCTGTAATTAATACACAATCAATATAAATAAGTTTCTAATATTTATTGATTTTTGTTGTTAATTCATAGTGGTGAATATGAAAAGGTTTGTTTACTCAACGCAAATTGTTATATACTGGGATCTATTTGTTAAAAACAAGATAAAGGCTGACGACTAATTTATTCGTATCTACGTCTAGAAGGACAACGTTGGAAATTTCTAAAACCGACATATTAGCTGGGTGCGATCCTATTTAAATGACGATGCTCTTATTGGTTCTATCATAAAGGAAGTAAACACATGCACAATCGTAAACACAGTACTATGTATGTATTTGCTCATAACGTGTCGATAATCCTTATCATGCCCGCACGCAGTCAAATCGTCGGAAAGATCCGTTTGACTTTTGAGTTTAATTATGAGGTGTCCACGGTATTATTGTCAGTTTCGTTTTAATTCACAAGCTTTTTTATTAAAGGTTCAGTTTCTTAATTGAACATATTTTAAATGAAGATTGATTAAGTATCGATGGAATTGTCACCTTATAACGAAAGTTCTGTTTATTCTATCATGTTATTGTTTCATGTATCCGATGCTTCATAAGAAGAATAGAAACACATTTAACTCTTAGCTGTTAACTTGTCAAACTGAATAATTCAATTACAGCTTATCCGAGTGTACTGACGTTAGTGTTGACGATATTTTTAACCGAGCGTATTTCCACTATCACGGAACAGAGTCACGAAGTAATAATAAATCATTAAACGCATACCACTGATTGCTTCTTAAGCAGACATTTGAGTAAAAAGCTGTGAACGACAATGCGTATGATGTGCTGCAATCATCTGGTGCACGGACCGTTAAAGAGTAGCGCAGCGTGGCCGCCACGGGCTACTAGCCTGGAAAATCTAGCTTTCCCTATAACCACCAGCCTGTAATCCTAATGTTTCTGTTAGACCTATTTATAAAACGATGAAAACCCTTTTCTTATCTATATTTGCATAGCCAGGAATGCCTACCGCATCGGCATGTATAAATAACCCGAAATTCTGTAAATATTTGCCCCTGTTGAAAGTAAATTTGCGGATGTCCACAGACATCGATTATCCGGGCGGTGTTGTATTACAAATGGATAATGTTGTCGCAGTTTAAATATGTGGAGCGCTATTGGTCGTGTACGAATGTGCGGTAAAGTTGACATTTACAAATGAAGCTCGGCATATTGAGCTTAAAATAAGGGAGACTATACTGTACTGTTGTTGTAGAATATGACGTCAACTGGAATTATTAAGTTACGATTAACTATGAGAATGTGACAGGTGGAACTCGATGAAACTAATAATATCTTAGAAACATAGAAAACATTTTTTATGGTTTATTTTTTTATTAATATAAGTTTTATTAAAGGATAAATATAAGTAATGCCTGCTCAGTTTCTTTTTATGCTTCATTATCGTTGTTCTAAAATCTGGAACCAATGAATAACTAAAAAAGTACTGTTAACTTTATTATTCATTTTGATGCTTATTTCTACTTTCGTCACGTTTCAATACCTAGGCAAATAATGTTTTTATGTTATTTAAGTATTCATTGATGTAATACCGTGAGTAACAGTAGAAGTTCAATGTCTCATGAACAATTACCGGAGAGATTGCATTTGTTTCATCGACACATTAATGAATTTATAACGCTACAAGGAAATGAATATTATTTTTGATGATGTTAGTACGAAGCGCGTTATAACATCGGATGCACATAGATGTATTAATGCCAGTATATGTTAACATACATATGAAGTCAGTCATTAAGTAAAGAAGGCAAATGAACATAACGATTCTTCACGCACTAATTAAAAAAATATAATTATTAATAAAGTTCATACTAAGATAAGAGAATTAATCTATGTTTACACTACATACTTCCGTCTTATAATGATTTTGTGAATAGTGGTAACATTGATATAACGGGACGACATTTTATTTACATCAGAAAGTATAAATAGTTATGAAATGTTATTTTCAATTGTGAGTTTCAAGCCTGCGATTTATATGATGCGGAGTTGCGTACAATACCTGATATAATGCTTGTTAACAACTTTGTATTGGCGAAACCAACATAGAATGAAAGACATTAGGATTGGCATGCATACTAGCAATTAGAGCCAGCCCAGCTTTACTTATAATACGAGTATGTGATTACTTCATTCGTCTTCAAATTCAGTAACATTCTATTTGAAATAGCTTGACCAGGTCCTCTTTTCTGTGTTTTCGCAGGCTCGCAGTCGCAGGCTGTTGTTGAATAGCTGAAACTCCTTTAACGTTGGGCTATTAAGTGCAAAAAGATTTGTTTAAATCTGAGTAGTTGTTTCGGAAATTAACACATTCAAACAATCTCTTCAGCTCTATGATGTTAGTCTAAATTACTATGTCCGATAGAGGACATAACATACAGTACGCTTTTGATGTGTTTATGGAATAAATAATGATCTACCCTGATCACTGGACGCATGCTACACGTTTTGTGTAATACAAGTGAAATTATATATTAAAGCAGCATCATTCATTATAACATAGTGGAATGTGTTCATAAGTGCGTGGTGTGCGTTCGTAACACTGGCCCATTTACATGAGTTTACGAGTCATCCGATTTCGCCGTTAACGGTACCCGCGCGGCCAGCTCGGCCGGCCGCCGACACCGCACCGTCGCGTTGGGACGACACGGATAGTTGCTGAATTCACTTTCTCATGGCCTTTGGCTTCGTTTCTAGTTTTGCTAGTCATTAGCTACTTACATTATTTCATATTTAGGTCAAATTTTGCTCTTTTTTTGGAAATTTCAAGGTTTCTTTCAGTACATCTTGTTTACTTTCCCTACAATTGGTGAATTCATTGTTTATTTACTTGTGTATATAGTTTATCAATTTGTACATGATGGAATAATACGATTAGGTGCATAAATGCAGTAATTACCGAAAGTTACTTTTATATTCCATTCATACATTTAACATGGATTCATAATATATGTCGATGATACTAACATTCAATAACATCACAACACACGCGTAAGCACACGTAATGTCGAGGGGCGGTAGAAAACGATTTATGGAATGTAATTAGTTAAATAATCACGTAGCTGTTGTGCAACGTTGAATGACCTAACTACACGTCACAGCTCGTTTAAAATTGACACAAACGTTGAGAGCTAGAATGAATAATCAGTTCATTGTAAATCGGTTCACGCTTTGAACAGAACTGTCGGATTTCTGTCGTGTTCCCTTTTGGAGGTGATAATCTAGAGCGGTATTTTGCTATTCATAAATACTATAGTTTAACAATAATTCGAATCTAATTATACAGATATTTTAATTCAGTTTTAGATACTAAAGCAGGATGTATTTTAATTGCCCCTTTTTAGACAAGTAAAATTAAAATTGAATATATTATTTTTGTCGCTAAAACTACTTTTACTTTCACGAACTTTAATTAATGCAGTTATAAAAATTAATAAAAAATCCGCTCCAGTTTTGCATTTGAAATTTTAAGTTGCTGCTACCGCGAAAGTTTCTATGCAAATTATTTTCGAAAATTGTGGAAGCTATATCTCATATGGCTTTCTAATATCCAACTAATTATGCAAGTCCATTTATTACTTTTTTAAATGCATTAAGATTTTTTTTTTGTATCTAATTACAAAAGTTATGGTTTTCAATTATAATGATATTAATAATATTTTAGTGTCCGTCAGTCCCAATGCTTATTTGACTTTCATAAGCCATATAAAATTACGATGAATGATAAATGAAAATTAAATTTGGTTTTTTCAATTTCCCTTGGATAGATATTCATCAATTCGCTTAGCGGGGTAGATACTAATATTATTAAAAATACGCTACAAGATGAAATTGCTATCTTCAATATAATCCGCAATATTGGAATTGCGATAAGGTATACCAGAACCGCTGTGATCACTACAGCGGCCGTTTTGATGTGCTTAGCTCACTAAACTTGGTTATTAAATAATGCAAAAAAAATCATTGGAATCCTACTCAATTTTGAGGAGTTTTACTCTGCGGGTTCAAAGATATCCGTCAGATTTTGATCATTTTTTTATGGCACCACCTTATGCTTTAAAACAAAAAAAAACAATTTTCGAAATCAGTTCAAGCGTCTTCGAGTAATGGATGAATATACATAAAAAAAAACAAAAAAGATTCAGACAAATTGAGAGCCATCTCCTTTATTCAAAGTCGGATAAAAAGTGGACTCCCTAGATACTAGCCCTCTGAATTTTACTTGGCTACCAGTAGATGATTTGTAGTATGTAAAGGAAAAACTGCAAAACTAATAAAACTTTCAAAAATATTTAATTTGATTTTGGCTGCTACGTTTCTGCGTGTTGCGTTTAAATGTTTAAAGACTTTTAGTTAAGCTTCGGGGACAGCCCGATTTAACTTTTCATACTGTTGAACAAAGTTCGTCTTAGCACAGCGCCACTCGAAGGAAATAAAGGATTAATATCACTTTAGATTATCACCTCTCGGCTTTCTCGTTTAAAATGGACATTTAATTTTAGATTAAGTTTTCTCTTGTTTCTTTTTTATTTAATCAGAATTTGAATGACTAGAATTGCACATTTGTATATTCAAAATAGGAATTAATATATTATTTTTAATTAAAAAAAATGTAAAATTAAGCAGCAATTTGATTTCTAGACCCAGATATCATTTGTGGTTATTTATTGTGAAACTAATTGGTTTGTTTTTTACTACTCCGAATAGTTTACGAAAGTTGTTAAGAGATGGCGCCACAGTCGAATTAGATCGCGGTATGGTTTCGTTACAAACGCTACTATATAGTCTCGCGCTCGACAACAGTACTTCGATCTTTCTAAAGGTTAAACGGGGAATGATGATCCGATTAATCACGCGTCTGCGTGATGTCCGTCGTCGATTGTTACGCATTCGACGGGCTAAAATCCTTCTGACCCCTACTTTTTGAAAGATCTTAAAAATTACTTGAACCAATGTGTGGTGTGACGTCATCACTCTTCGATTCTACTCGTAAGATGGTGATCCGCAATTAATATTCGAAATTCGGATGAATTTTTAGAAATTTAAAATATAACTATTTAGTCATTTATGTTGAGTTACTAGTAATTTAATAGTGTTTAATATACTTTTAACTTTATTATATAAATGACAATTATTTATTATAAATTCATGTCATTGTTATTACACCTTTTTTTCACGTTTGATTAAATTTTTTTTCTTGTCGTTACAACTTACAAGCTACAACTTACCAGTGCAATAATTGTGCCTGAAAGTGTTGAGACTCGTTACTCGAGAGTGCTACCAGACGCATTCGTAAATCGTGTGTATTTTAGTTTATTAATTGCTGTTTTTTTATTTTTCTAGCACATTTTTCGGCTTTATTCATTTTGCGATCTTAAAACCTATTTTAGCTATCAAATATTTTGTCTTTTAGGAGTTTTTGTAGTTAAATATTTTCATAATGAGAAAAAATTATTATGCTTTTAACAAAACATGGCGATATGTCACCATTTTGTTTAGCAATAACGTTGCAGATTGTGAGGCGCCCATTATAAATGCGTCATTTGATTCGATGCGCAAGTCGCGAAATTAATTCAGAACACGGATGGTATTACCCGGGTCAATATACACAGGCTTCGTTCGCAATTAAAATATAACGAGTTGTAGAAAATTGGATGCTTCAGATTATCATATTGTTGTACACAAATGTTTGTTATCTTCGTTATCGGGCCGATAGTGTCAACTGTACACAAAGTATAATTCGCTGTATAGACCTACAGAGATTTGTCATGGCTTCGGGATAAACGTGTATATCCAGTATCGTGACGGACGGCATTACTGTGTGGCCCGATGAGGGAATCATCTCTACAGTATAGAAACTCTACCGGGAGTCTTATTGCACTAGATTTACTCGGTTATAATTGTATAAGTGCAGTCATTTTGTTAGTAAAAACAAAACAAAAAATTATATTATATTTTATATAGTTCGTATTTAAATCATAATATTGTATTATAATAATTGTGTACGACATCGCGAATCTTCATAATTGTTCCGTAGCCATTCGATGTATAACCAGAATAACTTGAACCGTAGCGCTCTAGTAACAGTAAATAATTGAGTCTCGAATAATTTTGTACTTTTCATTTTTTTTTGGGTAATTGCTCGTAATTATTTCTCGAAGTAGGCTATTGTGTTTATATGTTATATAGGCTACCCAGCAATTGCATTGTTTAAGCGTTTATTTACTAAAATTATAAACAATATGTTAGCAAAAAAGTTTCAGTTCTACGCTGGATATTTAGGCACCCACTAGCTGCTAATAAAGATGAACTAGTTCATAAATAGTCGACATTGTCCAGCAGTAGCAATGTTTAAGATTTTTAAGAATTAACATTGAACGAACATGAAAAGGCAGAAGTTGAAACTTTCAATATCAGGCTTTCATTATGAATGCGACACGCGACAAACAAAGCGTAACTTGAACAAACGTGGGGTGTTATTAGTATTTCGCTCAGCAGTCGAGATCGACGATCGAGATCTAACGCGGAGACGGTATCAGAACTTTATTTGCAGTGGGAACAATGCACTCAGCTCTACGCAGTCGGGTGTACTCGTAGTTTAAGCCAGTACTTACTGTTGAGACTACTTCGATAACTGTTCAAGGAGTTGTTAACCTATATTTATAAGAGCCGGCCGCGGATTGGTGCGTATTTTTTCTTGTGTCTTGTGTGGATGGATGACGTTTGCTTTTGTTTACTTGTTGACCAAGTTAAGTGGCAATCAATCTGTGTGACGACATTACATAAACAGATTCCGACAGAATTTAGTTGCTGCTGCTTAAATTACTCTATATTAATTGTTTTTATAGTTTGTTTGGAAAAGACTTAATATTATAAAAGTGTAGACATTTTGAGGGTATCTCTACTTTACTCTACTATCTCTAGATTATGAAAGTATCCGATAGCTAATTACTCGCTGATAATTTTAAATGAAACTAATAAACGGCATCGCACGCGTTCCATAATTCCTATTTTGGAACTGGTAGAGCCACGCCAATTGGGCCGGCAATACATCCATGATCCAGCGCTGTGGATGCTCATAGGCGGCAGTGATCACTTATCATCAGGTCACCTGTTTGCTCGTTTGCCGGACCTATGCAATAATATATATAATATGTATAAAATATATATGTATATAGGTGTCTATAGATACATCGCGTCTATAGTCATTAAAACTATCACCTGGCTTCGTTTTCGGTAGCAGTCTTGATATACTTGTAGCCTATATAAAGGATCACTTTTACTGCTCATTAACTGATTATGTCAAAGAGTTATGAAAAAGTCGCGGGTCGTGAAAACAGCTCGTCGTGCGGCGATGATGATTAATGTACTGTCAAACTTGTATTGGCCGTGATAATAGATTGCTGCATAATACTTTAGCCGATACATTTTTAATAAAATCGTGCTCTTGTTTTGTTTAAGTTAGTTCTTAAACGAGTTTGCGCAGAAAATTGCATTTTCTTCTACGCTATTGAGTTTTTGTATCTAAATCTAGATACGGTTTTCCTCCCTCATTAAATGAAAAGCTTTAATCAACTACGCTCTCCTAATAAGTTAGTGGATACACTTGGTCAATTTATCAGAATTCTGATATGACTTCTGAGAGATCAAGAAGGTTGCTGCTGGTAAATGGCAATAAACACACCTGATGGCCAATTATGGATTGCGACACGCAGTATGCAATTACAGTTGTTTAATCCCCTCATATTGCCGCTGTTCGATCAAACTAGGTCTGATAATACATTGTGTGGTTTCCATACAATACAATCTCCCCTTCGAATATCGTATGACGACCTTTTCTCTCTACGATGCATATTAATGAAATTCGTCATAACATTTCTGTATTTCCTTCTTAAAAATATTGTGGTATTCACAAACAGGTTTTAGATTGTATCGGCTCTTGCCTAATCGATTACAAAGATGTTAACAACAAAAGAGGATTATTCAACTGTACGTGGAACTCTTTGGTTAGTGTAATTGATTCTTAAAACTTAGTGTATTTTAAACTTGGAATACGTTTGGGATCTGAGCGGAATAATAAACGGTTTGTTGTTGTTTACATATGCACTACGCAAAGCTTGTGTTCGAATGCAAACTTGACCTCATGGAAAACTGATGTTAACATAAGAACGTTGGACAGGTAACGTGTACACATTGTGATGTTTATCAAACTATTTATATTTGTTTTCTGCTGTTTGCCACAAGGTTTGCTCTTTATGTGTGGGGTTTTGGGTCTATATTCTAGGTAGGTATAATATTCTAGATATTATGGTCTCAATACTTACTATGAAATCACCCATTCAAAGTTATTCTGCTCAAAAGTATTAATAACATCGAAAATGTCAATTAACTTGTGTTATTTTGCTGGTGTTCACAAATCACTTTCGATTTCCAGTTAAATTTAATTCTGTCGGTTATGTTTATTGATCGTGTGGTATTGTACACACGACGAAATGTTAAAATGTGCAGAAAGTTATCGAAGGTGAAGCGTTTTCCGCCGGAGCTGCAGCGCGGTGTTGGTATGTTAAGAAAGCGTGGTGCGTGCGTGAGACGTGTGTACATCACACATTTCACAGCCCCTATGCACCGGCAGAAGGATCGTCAGCGCTTTAAAATGCACATCGATGCAGATGCTATATTTACATCCATGCCAAATCCAAGATATAAATATAATTTAAATACATATACCCATATACGTGTAGCCTGTAAGCAAGGAAATGCCATAATTGAAAATAGTTATTTTCTTCTTATGTGGCGATTGCTGGGAATAGAGAAAATTTAAATTTGGTGGATTTGTTTACTTCTTTTTTCGTAACACTACTTAATATATATAACAAATTATAATATTTTGGTACTTAAGTGTATTTTGATTGTAGATTTTGTAATATTTGTCTTTTTTTAATTCTTTTATTCAAATTTTAAGTCTTTCATTAAAAAAGGCATGCAAACCAATTATGCCGTAAATTGATTCTATATCTTTTGCTTAACACTTGAACGAAGAATAAGTTGAGTTTTCAGTTCATATATATACACGAAAACGATTATTTTAAAAACTATATACCCACAAATTATAACTACGATCTTTAGATATAGTTTATGAAATATTTTATCGTGTGTTTACAATCGCTGTTCAAGAACAGCGTTTATATTAGCTTTTAACAAAATATTTATGTGATTCATATGTGTGGCGTTTGGCAAAAATATGATAGGCATAAAAGAGTAATTTTTCAACATGTCACTTTCAAGACCGGACCGAAATAGTGGAATATAAAAACAATGGAGAAAACCATAGTCTAAAAGTTGTATAATTTTTAAATTAAGATTGTCCACTATCATTTCTTAGTATGGACAAAATCTCTGCGCTCTGTGGGTGGCACTATTAATTATGTCCCTTTCTCCGCAGACTTTCAAAGGCTGACCTTTAAGCCTTGTGGGTATTTAAAAAGAGCGCTGATCACTTATCAACAAGAGTCTGGAGACTCGTCTGCTTGTTTTTCGAACTTGTATGTAACACAACGTAAATTAACAATTAAAATATTGATGATAGTTTCCCCACTTTATTTGTCTGTTCGAATTCCAGTAGGGGAGGTGTGTGTTTTGTCCCTGGCCGATCTATCTCCATTAAAGTTTCATGCCCTCGCCTGTAGATACGAGTTGTGAGTCGTCCGTGATTCCCGCTCAACTTTAACCGTGTATACTCCCAACTGTTGCGGCGCGAATTGATCTGCCCGTATCGCTTCCACTTTGCTTTTATACAATATTTGTGTTCGGTAAATTATAGTTATTTCTTGCTTTAGAACCGACGGAAGGAATATTCAATTTACTCTGAGTTTGTTTGAATTTTTCTTGAATGACGCATGCGGAGTGTTTTTGTATCTATGCATTTTTGCTAGCTGCATTTTATCGGAGTGTTGTGTTATTTTACGTCAATACACATTTTCTTTAGTTGGCCTGTACTATGTCACCTCTAGATATACGAGTATTTTACGGAAGAGGTAGTAGGAATGTGTTCTACACTACACGAATACATCATCGCACAGTGCTTGTTGACTAAATCGTAAACAAATAATTGTCGATTACTTTTAATTGCACGTGTTTTATAGGTAATTACATTCTTGTTGGAAGAGACGTAACTTTAATTTTATGCTCTTAGTACATATCAAAGTTCTCATTGTCTGCGACATAATGGCACTTGAATGTTACGTTTACACGAAACGCGCAATAAAGCTAAACAAAGTGAGATTACGATACATTACTCATAATATTACGCATTATCGTTCCTTTAACCGTTCATAAAACACTATGTAACCGTAATATATTGTACACGCGCATTACGGGCTAATTGACTAGCTTATTTAATAGCCTGCTTATGCTCGTGAAACTGTGGAAGATTGACAGCAGATTAATATAACATTGGATTAGACCGCTTGACGTTCGCTCTCAAAAAGAACCGCGTCAGAGCCTTTTGACTCTACTTTGTAATTCGCTTTTGTGATTCGTAAGCACGACAAAATAAGTTATATTAATTTTTTTTTGTAATACTGAAATATTTTTCGTATAGGTGTCTGATATTGGATTGCATGAATTAATTTTGATAATCATAAGTGGTAGACCTTCGCAACCAGTCCTCACTATAGTACGAATGGGCTGATTTAGTCTCTTCCACTTCGACAGAAATTTTGCATGAGCGGTCGTGAGTCCATTGAAAATCATCCAAAAACAATATAAAAAAGCGTCTGCATTTGTAAAGTCCTGGGGTTTAAAATTCAGTAATGCGAGTGAAATTCACATGAATACTGAAGGTAGATTCTGCTTCAAATGCACATCTGTGATCCAAATACCAACATTAAATACAGTGGTTGATGCCCCCATGAACCCACATCTGTCAAGAGATCTGTGCCACATTCGTCGCAAATATGCAGTATAAATGTCCTTTGTAGTCAAAGCTCCACCGGTTGAATATTTGAAGGCTCGTCTGTTGTCACATTTATAGTAGAAAGTTGATGAGTCAGCGGTGACATCTTTGTGACTTGCGGTTCAGGTTCGCTATCCTTTCTCCATTGAATCATACTTTCTTCCGATGTTTAGATAACTTATGTGTATTTTCAATTTTTACATTAACATATTACATAGTGTCTATACTCAGTATAATAGATAGTAGTTATTTAAACTGTATATTAAGCAGTTAACACGGTAAGGAGCTTATTGAATAGTTATATCCTCATAGAAAATATTGTCACATCCGCATCGACTTGGTCAGTTTCTAATGGACGTGTTATTTACTCATATTGCAAAACCACTTGCACGTCGTTACAGAGAATTGCATCGTCACCTGCGGAACTATACTTGTTTGGAAGAAGGAAAACAACTGAAAAACATTACAGCATTTATCCTTTACTGAGAAAACGAAATCGTTCGCGACACATCTTTGATAAATAGCTTGTACATCTGCCAACTGCATAAAGCACAACCAGCAACTTCACTTGGCATCCAAGCACATCTCAAAAGCAAGCACAGCAGTAATTTTACGAAAATATTTGCTCTTATGATATGACATAAGTTACAATTATGAAAGATCGTAGAGCATTACAGCTCGGAGTAATATTATGGTCTAATAGAGCCTAACGAGTGTGTACCGTTGGGTGACCGGCTTGTGTGGCTGCTCTGGCGGACCGTGCGGTATGTGCGTCCTACTTGCAGCCGCCGGATGATCAGCCGCGACGGTTATATTAGATCGTGATGTGCATACGCCTTGCAACCTGTTTCGGCACATGTTCACTTAGACAAAGTTGGTCACAATAGCTAATGCTAGCAATGTGTTTTCACTCTCGATGAGATAAGATCGAGTGTGATCTTATTCGAGCAAATGTGTCGTAATCACGTTGCTGTAGAGCAATATATACCAGCAATATATGTTGGGCACAAACCATCCCCCTTATTAAGCAGATAGTCCGGCCCATCACAATGAGTAAAGATATAATTTTCCTGTCGTTATTTAAAACTACTGTCATAGCAAAAAGTTACCACGTAACGCTTTCGAAAAAGTTAGGGGATTATAAGATTCTAATACAAATGTTGATATTACAGTACGTTGTCACTCAAAATAAATCTAATAATGTTTGCATATTTTATTGTTTGCAAGTTCAAACGTAACATTATCACAATATCTTTACTTGAACCGTTGCGTTGTTTATGTACGTAGTGTATATTATTCCATTCCATATTCTGTCAGTAAAATCCATTACGACCAGAGGTAGAGCAGGTAATTTGTTCCCGGATAGTTCATGCAATTTTTATCTGGAATCCTCAATCACAGCTGTACACAGTCGCGATGGAAATGTACGAGTACGTGTGGCTAATACCTAAACGAGCGCGGTTGGAAAATATCAACGCGCGGCTGTTTGCATAGGATCCGATTGGGCTGGTGTTTGCGGTCGATACCATGCAGGCCCGATGCCACCTGCCTTGATCAAATAGAGACTGTAGCGCGCCACAAATTAAATGTTTGCGTACATGTCAAACGCGGTTATTGCCGTCCGTGCATGCAGTTAAAACTGTTTGTTACTTTATGCGATCACATTATGAGCCTGCATAGTGCGCCATAATGCTTGTTCTAGTTGGAAATTGTTTCCACTAAAGAATAGTTAGGGTTCGGGCGGATGTTACGAGGTTCGCCTGTTGTGTTTCTATAACGTGGAAATTTTGCAGAAGCATGATATTAGGTTCATGTTTAAAACGGTTCCTTAAAAAAATGCATTAGTGTTAAACTATGCTAATTACGTCGCAATTTAACTATCAACACTCTATTTATAAACCGTATAAAACTAGTTTTGAAAGGAATCCGAAATATGCTACTACAATAATGTATTTAAATAGATTACAACTAATACACACCAAACCGATCTAAAAAAAGATTTGTGAATCGCTAAAACATTTGAGTTCTATAATTGATTTCGCCGTATCGCCGAGAGCGATATTGTAGTCATGTGCAAAATTGCCATTTTTATGTTTAGCTTTCAGTTCATTCGGTTATTGTTTTCGTTCTGTTGTTCCCATTTTGTGTACCGAACGAGAAATTTCAAGCTTCGTCTGTTGCCATATGGTTCTGCGTGAAGGCACTTTCTGTTTTCGCAGTTACAATTCTCTTACTGTTTTTCAAAGAGTCATTAGAATTTGATGTTTCTTTTTGGCTCGTTACGACATACGCTCTATTGCCTTTTATGTCGATAATGAACAAGAAATCGCGTAATGACTGTATCAAACGCTGTATAACGTTAATCCGTTTGCTACAATTCATTTTGATTGAATCTCATTATTTATATGAGTTTGCTCACCAACCATGGAAAATCAGAGTCATGAAGAAATCGAAACATTCTCTTATTTGTTTTACAAGTTTTTCCTTAATTTCGCTCGCGGATTCCAAAGATTTATTCATGAATACAAAAGGATTTAGGGATAAAACATGGTTATCTAGATATCGGAGTAGAATGTACGATGCATTCAATAAAAGTGTTTCCGAGTGTTCGCAAGGGAAGCAGACACTTTTCCCTTTCTTTATATTTGTACATAATGTAGCGGAAAATGTAAAGTTTTATTCCGCTTTCTCCTTTATTATGGCGTCTTTATCTGAAACAGTATTTTAATCGCGGCCCTGAGTGTTAGTTAATCGTTCGTGAGTGTCTCGATGGCACGTGCCCGATTATTCTTAACTCCCACATCCTTTTGTTTCACGAACCACACTGATATTTTATATTTGCTTAATCTTATTCTTAATATCCTTAAGATTAAGGAATTTCTTATTTATATCATGATAAGGGTGATGATAGTGTATTTCCCTTTTGCTTATGCGCTGATCTCGCGATTATATGAGGCTATGGATGCATGATTTTTATGCATGTTGCAGTAAAATGTAAAATACAACTTTACGACTCTCCACCAGCCTGTTACCAAACTATTTCTGTTATTGATAATGACTTAATCCTAGGTAAATTACTTTAATTTCATTGAAAACTTGCAAAAATGGATTGGTTGAACTGCGCATCGACACTGTGACTTTTTATATATTATAGCCATTATATGTGGGTTTTTCTACAAAATCAATCAGGCGATTGGTATAGTGATTCTGTTTCATTGACGTTCTGTTTAGTCAATTATTAATCTTAAGCATGATTCAAAGCTTATCTTATTCATCGAATGCTACCGTCTGCAATTTCTTAGTGAATCACTCTCAAATTAAATCGACGTCATGTGTTCCAAATGTGTTTAATGGCCGTATTGAGACACACATTCGATCAACTAAGCATGCATTTATACGTATGTGTGATAGTGATTTGGCGCGAATTGATCTCTTTATACCGTTATTTGTCGACTCACGGCCAATGTTATTTGGTGCATGTGTACTTTTGTGTATTGTACCGCTATGATCAATATGTGTTGCTATCTTGATTTAATTAATTTTATCATCTCATTTGCGCAAGGGACTATTTTATTTACTCTAATTATATGGATAGAATACATATTTGTCCTTAGTATTAAAGCAGGATTCATGTGCCAGTGATTATTATTTATTTATTTAAAGGAAATAATAAAAATGGGAAAAAACATATAGTCCCCAGATAGCGAGTTTGGTTTGACCGTGAGATCGAAAATACGAGCGTCATTAATATCTTATGTTAATCTATAAATATAAATAGAAATCAAATAAACATATAAAAGAAACGTATAAAAAAGGTGATTTAATTTTTTTAAGAGCAGAATGCAAAGAACACGTCGCATTGCCACGTTCGCTTTATTACAAAAAGTAAGATGCGACGTGTATGAATAATTCCATTGTCGCTCATAAAAGCTCTTGCTTGGCTTGGCTTTAATACTGCGGTCGTTTCAGAAGCTATATGAATAGTAAAGATACCAGATAGACAATAAAAGGCCGCGATAGATATCCACCGGCGCTGGTGATGGTCGCGGGCCCGGAGACGCGTGTAACTCAGGCGGGGTTCCATTGAGAGCGCTTCGCCGGGAAACTGCCTTCACTTGCGTTGCGGATCTCGTCCATTTGTAAACCGTGTGTGCCAACATCCTGGGATTTATGTACATTTGCGACGGAATATTGTTTTTAGATTCATTATTTTGCCGTTTCGTTTGATGGATATCGATAACTTAGTAGCTAATTAATTTTGTTTTGCCGGTATTACTAAAATTACATCTTTAGAAATTATTATACGCGTACGTTTGATTGACGTGGAATGTTCCTCCATCAGTAAAGTTTTCAGAATTGTTCACGCGAACAATTTCGTTCTCAATCGAATCAATGGAAAACTCAAATAGATGAGTCCTAAAACGCGGATAATGCAAACCGTCTGCAGTGAATAACGAGAGAAGTTCCGAACGGATTAACATATTTATTGAACAGATATCCGAGCGTGGCTCCTGTTTGCGTTTGAATTTAATGCGAGTGAAATCACACTATGTTTTACCTCTTCTTCATATTGAAATGTATAAAAACAAGCGGCATGCGGCGACTGCCGAGCCATCAACAAGTATGTATATGTGATGATTCGAATAGATTGCCACTAAGGCCGGCCGAGTATGGCAGCTGACCGCGATGCCGAACGGTGCGAATCTTAACTCGCCCTGACCACACTTATGATAAGTAGATCTTCACACATTACGCCAAGTGCCACGAGAGTTTTCCCAAAATTCATGAGAATCTGTGGCCGAGATTGATACATGAATTTTACATAGAAGGTCCAAATTGGCTTGCATCGGAAATGAGATGGCTAGAAAAATGAGCACAATGAATTTTACGAGGAAATGCTGTTAAAAATGCTGTTTGTAGCGTTGAATTTTCGCTTGTATTTTTTGTAAGTAGCGCCGGCCTACATGGCCACTAGATCGAGTGTCGCTAATGGCCGCCGATGGTAGCCAATCCATCTTCACGGCAGGCGACGTCGCCAGCCGTGACTTAGATGAATGTCACCACTGCACCTGTGCGAGTTCACTGAACTCTATCGTTTCGCTATACCACCAGCTGTACGATTTATGAATAATGTAGGAACAGAGCAATTGTTCAACTCGTGTTTAACATTAGTCAGGTTGTTTGAGCATACACAATCTAATGTTTTTCCGCCTGCAATTCTACAGTTGCGATTGCTTTCAATAATGGTTTAATAAACATTTCAGATTCTTAAGATTACGGGAGTTTTTTGTTAGTATAAAATGCGTCAGGATTAGGAAGCGTTTATTAATTCAGTATAAACTTATAGAAAACGTTACGATACTTCCCTGCGCGTATAATCAATTATTTAGTTTATACCGTCATCAAATTACGAAACTAATCGCAAACTTGAGTCAAGTAGTAAATTGAGCACGCTTCAGACAGATTCAAGTTTCCTCTCTTATTATACGGCTTATTAGGCTTCTATTTGACACTAGCGGAACGGTTCGCAAGTTGGGCGCTGCGTTCATATGTCACGGTGTTTTGTTTGGCTCGACTGTCGTTCCCGTGATGACGACTCGCTTTACAAATGCTTTTGCTACCTTGCTTTAGACAGACTAATTTTGTTTAGTGGTTTTGTTGGTATATTATTGAATGTGCGACATTTCATCACTCCTTTTAAATTTAATATTTTTTAAATAATAATGTGTCGCTCAATATTTTTCCCCGTTTATAGTTAATGTTTACCATTTTTATTATCATTGGTTCCCAAATACCCAGCATCTTTAGAAATCTTGACACAAATATTCTATCTCTATATCATCTGTTATTTGTTAGAAATTTGCATTTTTTCCTTGAATGAGATTAAAGATATTCGAAAAATTGTGACTTGGTAATAAATAAAATAAGAATGTCTATAATTATTTGGAAAGTTGAGAACTAGAAACCCATTTGATTCAAGACGAGAATATCATGTTTCATCAACGATTAATAAATATTATAAGAAAATTTATGTATTGGTGATATACGCATTTTTAAAACTGGTATTAGATTTAGAAAGTGATATCGACCGAGTATCTAGTTATGCAGGTCTATCCAAAATATTGTCCCAAAATAATTAATATTTATGTACTTTATCTGATATCAATGCTATGTGTTGATTTCTGTTTCTGCCTTTCATTAAATATAATTCTTTATGCAGGATTTCTACTCGACAGCCCTCCAATATTTCCGTTGATACATTTCTGTGGGGACAGCTGCAATATAAAATGCAATAACCGCTCTTTTCCAGTTAAATGCTTTCATAAATGTGTTTAAGATGAACATCAAAGGAGTTGGTTCGCCTCTCGATAGTAGACTTAATTATGAAACGTTCCCCGGGAAGCGAGTCAATCGGAAATAAGATAATTATAACGCTAATGGTAGGCACCGGTTCTCTTCCACTTTTATTAAATCGTGCATATTCATCATGCTCTTTATTCTCGATTGCGTTTTTAATTTGGCCTCAACACGCCGCGTTTTTTCAGCGTAGTATTTTTCATTATTATTTTTTATTACCGCCTCCGCGGGCCAGCAGAGTAGAAATAGTTGTGAACATAAAATTTCAAGAGGCAATTTAATTCAGTTAACTGAACTTCACCGGGGTTTTATGCGAATTCCTCCATCACCGCTGAATGCCGTAACAGATAAAATGGAATTTCCAGAGTAGGTACTTCAAACACTTTCGTCTGTATTGTTGTTCAGTGCTTTTTTTGGGTTAATGTTGGATTTTTAAAATGTTTCTGTATGTTCACTTGACGTAGTAATTAACCTACAAGTTGGCGGAACGCGGCCGCCGTACTAATCTCAGCGCTAACCGTATAAAATCCTCTGGAGTACAAAGACATGTGGTGTCTCCCACGAGCGTGCGTTTGTAACTAACAGTCGTCACAGTTACTCCGGCTATTGTCTCAACTTGTTAGACGTGCCGTTTTTGTCCACTTATAAGTCTCAAGTGAAAACACTAATGCCTAAAAACTAGCTGTTAGTTGTGACTGCGTGATAATGCCCGGTAAACGTTTACTTTCCGCGTTGGAGTAATGCGTGAGCTCCAGCCCTGTGTTATGGCTATTGCTATAGTAAATCTCATACAATGATATTGGCGGCTATAGCATAAAATTGTTTTATGTGTAAAACGCATTTTTACGAGGATAAAGGTGTGGAGGGGCAGGGGGGGCGAGCCCTCGTCCGCTGCTCACGGGAGGTGACGTTGTCTCACTCCGACCCTATAAATAGTACCTTTTAACCCAAAAGTTATTTGGGATTTACGGCACACATAAAGTATTACACGTGTGATAAATAGTATTGCTATATTATGAGCAATAAAATTAAACAAAGGAGTTTTTATATTATGCATTACTTACATATATTTTGGAGCTTTTTAGGCTTTAGAATTTAAAAAAACCATGAGTATTCGATTGAAGATAATGAAATAACAGCCTTTGTCTTTAATCTTCTAATATTATTATTTGATACTTTAAGATTTTAACATTTTGTGAAATATCATGAATTTGACTTTCATTTCAAATTTGCACGATAAATGGGGTTAACGAAGCACCGAAATATTCGCATATCCGGCTGATATATTTTTACCAACCAAAAGGTAGCGGATGTTAATTAATCGGAGCAATTTTTCCCCACCATCAAAGTTAACTGCTTAAAATGAACTCTCAGGATGACTACACAGAAGCTACGCATGGGACTGTGGAGCCAAAATTATAACGAACCGAGAGGAACTTTTGGACGTCATTGTCGAAAATTGCATGAAATCATTGTTTACTTAGTTCCTTTTGATACTCGATAGTAAAAGGTGTAGCTAAGGAATTGAATAATTAAGCTTTATTATTATTGTTTGCATTAGGGTTTTAAATAATAGACTTTGTTGCGCCAACAGATGCCGGTACTGTACTTCGATTCTAATAATATTATTAAGTACATGAAATAAAATTAATACGGTAAATTTAATGATTACAGAAATATTTAGATAATAACTATACAAAATTCACAATTTTGTTAATGATAAATTAATAAAATCAGTAATTTTCCATCTATGGCGGTCTATATAATTATGTATTATATTTGTGCCAATGCTTCCCCTCAACGTTGCGTGGGTTTTAGTTAATCATGTCGGCCTATTGTGTCATGTCCGAGGATGGATATTATTAATTAGCGGACAGTACAGCGTCAGAATTTTCAGGCAATTTATGAGGCTTCCGACGCGGCGATTGCTGTTATCAAATACCAACAACTTTGATTGAAATGTTGTGATCGAAATCCGGGCTCGTGATTTTCCCAAACGTCGTCCTCTACGCAATCGGAATACTAGAGGCTTTACGCAGTGACGTCATGACTAATGTTTTACAAAGTAGGTACGCTACGTGCTTAGGAAATTGCTTATTTAAGAATATCTTCATTGTTTGCAACGTTATAATATGTGTATAAAGAATAATTGCGTTAAACTTCATCTAGCTCTTCATACATTGGGTGTGGAAGAGTCAGTTTTGCGCATCAAAAATAAATTATTAATTATTAATCATCATCATTTATAAAATAGATGTTAGCTATGATGAGCGTTCATATCTACAAAACGTGATATTAATCCGTTCCACGATCTTAGGTGTCCTAAAACTAAATAATTTGAAATTCAGGGTTTACAGTCGCATCTGTCTTCACCCTGAGATTATTTCGAAGTCGTCGACCCTAGCGTCTGATTGTCGACGCTATTTGTCCATTTTTTACCGCTACAGTGTCGGAAGTCTTGTCATCGTCTTATTTAGCCGATTCGACACATTTCTTACGTGAAATGATTATTGCTGCAATTTATAATTTTATTGCGGTCTTCAATCTAACCTTAACCTTAGAAATGTCCTGTGGTAATTATATTTTTTAGTCACATATTTCACGTTTTATTCACTGTTGTAACAAAGTAAAATAAAATGTAAGGATAATTGTAATTTAAAATGTGAAATCGACTTACTGAGACAGCCTCCGCGGCGCGACGTGAGTGTGACGTGAAGCGGCTGTGACACGTGAGGCCGTGGGTTCGAACCCCGCACGAGACAAATATTTGTTGGATTCACAGGTATTTGTCTCGGTTTTGGGTGTTTGTGAGACAGAAAAGTCTCTCGTAGTTCCTGATACCCACGACACAAGACTCGATCTTAGTGACTGTTGGGTTTATTTATTATTATTTAAACTTTTTAAAGAGCGTCTAATAATTTAGAGTGAGTTAGACTTAACGTACTTACTCGTATATCAATGAAATTGCATTCGTTTAATACGACTATGTAAAATTTTTAAAAAATTTAAATGTCGTTTTTTGCGAAGCATTTGTTATAAATACATGTCTTTCATTGATGTGCGACGTTAATTTGTTAAATAATAATATGTGATTAAAAAATAAGGTATTTTCAGTAACCTACTTTAGTTTTTATTTCTTTTAGTCCAGTTCCATGCTTCGAGATTTTTTTGATGAGATGTTCTGTATTAATCATGTATTTATTATCAATCTTCAATAATTAAAAGTCCAAGGTTGAGTTATCTGTTTAGTTTTAAAATATTCCGGCTATTAGGATCTAAAAGTGACCGGTTTTTTATTGCCGATGTATCAGGATTCTACGCCATGTTACTAACTGCCAGCCGGATAAAAATAATATTATTGCTAAAAGTAGTTTTATATTCTGACACAATGACCGGTAAATGCCAGCATAATGAGGTTAAACAGAATTATGCCATAACTTTCTCAAAAAATAAAAAATGTGTTTATGATAATTTGTAACTTTCACCCGAAGGTTTATATTAGGTTGTTGGTTTATTCTTATGTTGGTGCGACTTCTGATGCACTTTAATAGGTTAAGTATGATTCAAAGTTTAATCATTTAGAAAATCCTTTAGGTTTATTTTTAAGTTATTTTTTTCTCATGTTTTTGTCTTTTTACGAGAAAATTTAAGTTAGTTTTATTTGTATAAAGCGCACTTATTACATTTCATTCACAAATAGGATAGTTTTGTGCATTTACCTCTTCTCATGGAATGTCATTCATGTTTTATGAGGTAACTTGAGGGCGGGCGTTAGCGAAGTTAAAGCAAGAACTGATTTCGATGAAGCAGCTTAGTGTTCAATCTCTCCCTCTGTCACTGAGTGAACATCCGTGGATTCACAGTATGAACAAAACTACGCCATCGACCAGAAGGCTTTCGTACTTATAATTGAATGCTTTTTAACTATAATTACAGCTATTAATCGAGTGCGGGACTGTTACCGCTTTAAAAGCTCTATCAGAAATCATCTAACGGGTAAGATTTACAGCCAATTTTGTCCTCGTTTGAACTAAACAGAAATGTCAGTAGACGTTCTCAGTACCTAAAAGTAGCTTACTTGCTGTTGGTCAAACGCAAGGAGAGAATTCATATTAATGAGTTTCAGAAGCAATTGACGAAACTAATGGAATTCTATCGATCGGAGAAAGTATGCGTTTGATACAGACTCACATTATCGCGCAGAGTAATGATGCGACTCGGTAGAGTAATGATGTCGGTATACACACTAGGTGTTTATAGTAAAAGTAACTACACTAGATCATGACGACGAGATTTAAAAAACAAAAACACATCTTCGATTTACACAAGCAGGTATGAATTTAGATACTTTCGTCCGAATTTGTTAAATTATACGTAGGTATTAGAAAGAATATACAAGTTGCTAATTTGCATTTATCTAGTGAATAGTCACGTTCGAATTTATGATAATTTATAAAGAAACCGTTATTGACATCGATTCTGGCGAAATTCACTAATACGCAGGCGTTTTGCGTGTGGCTTTTAATTGTGAAGCTCTTTGGTATTTGATAAAGCGACGGTAAAGGTTATGAATATTTATTCGGTACTGCAATCACGTTCTTGTGGTATTTATGCAAGTTAGTTTCTTATTGTTCGTGCCGGTTGTTGGAGACGCAGCGCGATCATTCGCATAAGTGGGTTAATGTACTCGATACGAATTTTCTTCCTACTTTACTCATAATTGTTTTAAAATTCTTCTAAAACCAAATTTAAAATCTTACCATGGTGGAGAAGTATTTTGCTGAATCAGAAAAAAAATCCGTCGGACCTTGCTTCACTGTCACACAATCACTTTGAGCAACCCGTTTGTTATCCAAAATCACCAGGAGTTTATCATCATTGGACGTAACAGTGGGCAGAATCACTTTCGTTCGAGTCACAGAAGTAGTAGTTGCGGTTGGGGCGGTTGAGACAGGTCCATGTCTGCGCAATGGTTGCGCTCGCGCCCGTCGTCGGCAACGGACTGGTGGCCGGCATCGAGGCCCCCACCATCGCTTCCTGACCTACACCCACTTGCTGCGGCCGTGGCGACCGTGGCAGCCCTGGTAAACAAACGGTTCACCGACCGATTACAAGACCATCATCGCCAAGAAGCTGATGCGCCGGTGCTCATCCGCCGCGCGCCGACCGCCGTCTCGACACATTTGTAATTCAATATGATAACGGTTGTGAGAGCGCTCGCGCATTTACTTCTGTTCTCAGCCATTCTGGGTCGTGGCACACATATAGGCACGGAATTCAAATGTCGGTAGTCGTCGGCAGGTGTGCGCTATGGCATCCTGCTCAACTTATACGAGCCATGTTCTCCTAGTTGTGAGGATAGTTTACGGAAATCGACATTTGTTACGATGCAAAGTTTACTACATTGAACTACACAATTACGTTTTGTTTTTGAGGACATGTTGTTATTTGTCTACTTACAAAATATTAATAAGTGAAAGTTAGAGATACTTCGATTTAACATTTACATTATTTAACAGTCTTTTAATGAATACGATGGAACTTGACACACCTGTGAAATTTAGGAAGTATTTGGAAATGACCCGTGTGAATGATGCAGAGCGCTCGAAGATTTAACACACGATAGTAATTCAATTTGTAAGTACGCTATAAAAGTAAAGCTTAAGAGAATGCTTCGGCACACAAGGTCTAGACTCGTTAAGATCACTTGATGTCAAAACCAATAAAACAGCTGATATGTACTCTCACCGGGCTTAAGTAAAACGTAAATATATTTTATATCAACTTAATTATAATGCCTGCAGTAAAAACAGTCATTTAGAAATGATTATGTACTCTTCTATGTAGTCGTAGAAAGATGCGCCCGGAGTAACTACGATTAAAGTTGAACCGATTACATTTGCATGAATCTACTCGTGATTGTCAAATTAGGTTGCACTGCTGGTTTGAGTCATCCCTTTACAGACACTCGTGTAAATAGTGCAGAAATATGCATGTAATAAAAATGTTCGTGCAATAAAACGTTTCGTTCGTTTATGCACGGAGTTGAAACCATATAAAATCCACAAAAATATGAAACGAGCGGGAGAAAGCTTCGCAGCGAATGGTTTATACGTGCCGGGTGAACTTAGACGAAAGCACGCGTAACAAAGCATTACAGGTTTGAGTGAGAGCGTCATCCGCTAAACGTATAATGACTGGCTTCGTGTTAAATCTATAAAACGGTAAAAATATTCATACAAGAAAGTTATTTAATTAATATTGAAAGATACGACATTGGGTAATTTCAAATAGAAAAACGCATATCAAATTATTATTTAATTTTTACATAGCTATAAACCGAATATACCAACTAAATATTGGAAATGAGAAATCACGTAATGTTATATTTAGAGATCCAGTGTGTACATACTTTCTTCAAATAAGTAACTGTTGTACAAGCCTTGAGTAAGTTAAACTTTCACTATCACAGTGTTATCATATTGTTAACAGGATCGCCGCTGGGATACCAAACGCGCGAACCTGTTTGCTGCATCAGAAGTTGCAGCTGCTCAACTGTTGCATCAAACGTGCCCTCGAGGGCAGCGGTAGCTTCGCGGGGAACTCCTCCGAGGACGAGTTCTTTGACTGCACGGACGACGAAGACAACGAGGACCAACCGCTCTGGGACCGACCTGCAGGGAGACTCAACCGATTGGGCGAAGCAACTCTCAAAAACGGTGCACCACTTTTTGTTCCCAGAACGCAGGTAACTATTCAATTTCAATTTATTTACAAAATTAACATTTCAATTTAGGTTATCACTTATTAAAGATGATTAATTAAATAAGTTAAATCTAAATTTAACTAACTTAAATGATTACAATAACAAAACTGTTTTAGAAGAGAAAACTTGCAAATGTAATAAGATTCTCGTATTTACGATCTTAAAATGTGAATGTTGCCCACATTAGGACCCTGCACCAAAAACTGAAGACCAATTAGAAGAAGATGCGGAACTGATGGTGCGTCTCGGAGATGACGCGAAAGCGTCAGAGCTTCGTGCCAGGATGATGAGCGCTTCCCTTCTTTCGGACATGGAAGCATTTAAAGCGGCTAACCCAGGAGCCGAGCTCTGCGACTTTGTACAGTGGTATTCGCCACGAGATTGGAAACCCGAAGACGGTGGCTCTCTAGGCGATCGAATGCTTTTACCCGGGAACCCGTGGATCGAAGCGTGGAGTGTTGCTCGACCGGTGCCTGCGTCGCGACAAAGAAGGCTATTTGATGAATCCCGCGAGGCGGAACAGGCTCTACATTTCCTTCGCTCGCGGACAGTAAGCGGAGCTGCTGAGCTCCTCCTGCCAGCTATCTTACGCGCTGGCGCGATCAAGGCTTCAGAGGAGGGGATCACAAGTGGTACAGCGTCAGTGGGCGGCGTGGATCAGCGCAGAACTTTCGAGATAGCCGCAAGGGATTTGTACGAAGCGGAGAAAGAGGCGTGCAGGTCATTGTGCATCCGTACAGTGTTGGGTAGCAGCGTTGAGGGGAAGCCTCTGGACTCGTCTGGCAGGTCGAGGATTTTGAACGCGACCGGTGGATCTCTGCCACCACCCGCGCGGAGAGAGTTCACGCTGCGAGTGAAGGACGCGGTGGCGCCGCAGGTGATGCGCGCCGCGCTGGCCGCCGATATGACCATCGTGGGCGCCTTCACGGAGCGCATCGTGTGCTTGTAGCAGCGCTGGTGACCGTCTTCCTCGCCTTCAATGACGCGCCGCGCCGGTGTTATTGTTAATTATGTCGTGCTGTATTGTTAAAGGCTTGTATAAATTGTTGAAATAATTTTAAGTGAATAAGTATGTATATAAGTTATAAATATGAAATTTTAATTACTTACATTCTTATTTTTGCAATATTGTACTCTTGATTTTTGCAACGAAATGCGCAGGTTAGTGTCACTTTACTTTCATATAAAAATGTATTGTTTATATTGTATCAATAATAATTTACCTCTCTATTGTGTTTCTTTATATGTTTCTACGAATTTCTTTAAATACACCTTTACAGACTAAGGCTCATGTTTTTTTGTTCTTGCCGTGACCTCTGCATATTATAAAACCGCAGAAGTATATTCACATGAAAAAATGTACATATCAATGTACTATTTATTTGTTTAACTATTCCATGGTTACAATGTCGACTAATTGCCAGGCTGAATGGTTGCGACCTTGACAAGATGTGAGAATTATCTTGACGATTTTATCGCGTTGTTAAAAATATCCTTGTTTTGACTGTAGCAATATTTATTCCATTTTACTCTGTCGTGTTGAAATGGACAGGAATTTAAAAGAGGGGATTTATAGTAATTTTAATCACTTCGTGGAAGTTTTAAGTACCTATTGTTGCAAATTAGCAACAATGGTTATTTTAATTAATTACTTCAATTGCGGGTAAGATCTATATTAATATATCAACCAGATAAATGTCAATTGGCACCTATATCATTCATTCTATATAATTAAAACGCCAACGCACACACTCCTCCCACCTGGTAATAAAATCTGAGTTTGGATCAGTTTTATTTACCAATTTATTACTGCTGGCGCTAATCAAATATGGCGGGAGCGGTGGTCGTGCACCGTGATACCCGTGATAGCTGACGTCATATCGCTGATAGCGCACTCAGGAGAGTACAAGGTGGCGCGTGGTGTGGCGAGTGTGGAGTGCGGAGCCGCGCGACGCTGATAACGGCTCGTGCGATGCGCATTGCTACGTGGACGGAATGAGTGTGCGGCGCTGGTGTATTGTGTATAAGCACGTAGAGAGTGGTGGAGCGAGGCGGGCGGGCGGGCCGGCGCGCGCAGCACGCATGCGCGGCTCCCGCGCTCGCCAGGAACCTCGCGAGATGGCTCAGTGGCACGGCGGGACGCCCGGTCGATTCCTGGGCGCGCGCAAACCGTCCCACCATACCGTATGAAGCGTAAATTATATACAAATATAAATAAAAATCGGAGCACGCACGCCAAGGTTATCAATATCCTTGCTGTTCAAGTGAATAATCTCCATCCTAATTATTCAATTGTACAGACATATTGTTGAATTTGATCGAACGCTCGCTGTCATCTTTAAAAAAATTAAAGGACGAATTCGTCTCCTGTCATGTGATAAGTACACGGAAAGTACCGCGAGATGATTTAGTGGCTGTTCCTGGCACCGGGCAGTGTAAAGTCAAGGATATTCTATTGTTGTTGTGACTTAAAGTTATGATAGTTTACAAGAATGGATGATCGGGTAATGTGCGGACTTGTATAGAGCGTGATGTTCTAACGTGTGTCGAGAGGAATTGTTATGAGGGGGAATATGTCAGCTGTATCGGAGGTGAGCTATAACAACCATCTATTAATTTGCTTTGTGTAAACAAAACACGGTGTGTGTTGACACGAGAAAATTAATTTATATCCACAAGAATTTATACCGCCATATTCTGCGGTGTAGATAATTTTGCTATTGCGTTATATTCAATTAAAAATCATGTATACATGAATCAAGTTATTTTATGTGTGATTGCCGATTCATTTTTCTGATTGGTGACCTGAATAAAAGTACCATTATACGAGTTAAACCACGTGCGGACGGAAGTAATCAAAACAAAAATATTGAAATCCATTGTGAGATGCTTATGAATATATTTCTTTGATTCATACATATGAAAGGCAGATCAAAATATGAATCGTTTCTAATGTGGGACCCAAATATTTTATTCTTTTACAACGGAGATATGGTTGCGGAATTCTAAACGTATCATTATACTTTTTTTAAATTATCATAATATAATATTAATAATCATCATTTAACAAAACATTTAAAGAGTTTTGTCGATAATATTATATTGGCAATATTAGGGCAATTTATTATCTGTCGGCAATTTAATAGCATTAAGTCAGTATTCAGTAAATCAATACCGCAGCAATCAATCATCACTTGGAAATCCTTAGATTATAAGTAGGTAAGTATGTCCTATAATGAAATTCCTGATGATGATGATGACACGAAGAGTTAGAATAAAAACAAACATCTTTTAGTTAGCTAATTAAGCAGACTAGCGAGTTGTTGTTATTTTCCCATGGATAATTCCTTTAGTATTAATCATTAGTTGTTCTCAAGTGTCAATTGAGAGTTTTAATTAAAGCCGTAGTGAGCCCACAATTCTCATGGTGGAAATTCCGTCGTAATAGCGGGTCCCGTTAGCATCAGTTTGGGACTAATCGTTTAGTTGTTTTATAGCGTGGCTGCTGCTAGAATACTATTGTTTGATATTTCTAAAAATCTTGTAAAACAGTAAGGAGTATTTTCTTTAAAAGGATTCTGTTAACAATATTGATGGAATTCGCGTAAGATAGAGCTTCGCTTTACTCGATTCAGATTGACATCTGAAAGTATTGTAGCGTTTTGTGCGGTTAATGAGAATTTCCTTAGTTTTCCTGTTTTCTCTTTTTCCATTCTTTCTATCGTTCTAATTGGTTTTCAAAAAACAGCAACGGGTCGGTGGTAATAACTCTCGAGGGTGGTTCTGGACAATCATGGTCATTTAGAGTCAGGTAAGATGCTCACTGAATGTTCATACCTTCAAAAAATCTTAAATTTTGTTTGACAGCAAATAACTAGTATAGTGCTTTTTGGCACCTTACAAAGCTGGGAAATAATTTCGTTGATAGTTATTTAAATCGATCGAAGAGACAGAACAACAAAATTGAATCAGAAATCAGGACAATATTTGCAGACAATAAAGCTTTACATATTTATTCTAACAATCGATTTGTTATTTCAAAAACGACAATAACATACAGTGCCAGTTCTTGCGTGCCAAATACAAATGAATAATAAACTCATTTTATTTTGTATCATTTTGTTCTTGTGGCGTCGAACTGCAACAAAAATACGACCCTATCGTAGCCTGACATTCACAGATTTCACCGGCTTAACTCTGCCTCAATTAAATTTCCTTAACTATCAGAGTTGATTATACGCGAAGCATACGCGTATGTTAAATGGAGCGATACTGTCGTCCTCCATGTCCAGTGAATGGTGGCCCGTGAGCTATGGAGCCCATTATAAATAGGTAGATCATTATACGGTGCTCACTCAACTGGACAACGGACAGAAGACGCAGCCAGTCGCCTTGGTAGATACATAACTTTCAATATACCGCCCGCTTAATAGGGTCACGGTTATTACCACTTTCTGCATGTTCCATGACACGGTAAGTATATGCGCTGAGTGCTGACACTGCCCATAAACGTCCCTGTATTACCTGCTGCGTTTCTCTTGCATTTTCATGACACATGTTCAATTATTGCAAGGTGTAGCGAAGCGATAGTCCAAAGGTTCCATCTAGTTTTAATTTAGAGATATACAAATTATCACGATTATTGTATGATTTTAAACCGGTTAATTCCAGAAAATTAACAAAAGTGTGCAGATTAAAGTAAAATCGTTTTGACTGTACCTAGATAATATTATGTTTGCTTTCCTACAGACGGCTTGGCTTGATGGCGGTTTTCCTTCAAGAGTTATACCATAAAATACTCTCAAAATCCTGTCAACCATTTCGTAACCTCGCGTCTTATTTGACGTTTACGAGAAAGTGTGTAAGTCGTATTCCCCAGAAATCACCAATGTTTAACATACCTACAGTTTTTATAGGATGCTTATTGCCTTGATTTGGCACAGTATTATTATTGCGATTTCCTCGTCATTGTATTGAAGCGTAACACAATTTTCTGCTAACAAAAGGTGTTCGATCGAATCATTTATATTTTATAGCTTCCAATTAATATAGCGCGGGGGAGGGCGAGCACAATCGTCCGCCACCATCGCCAACTTATTGACAATCCACGTGTTTTCTGTTACTTGTAGTTTTACTGCACTGTGTGTGGAATTGACGCGAAGGTAACATGCTCATCAACATTATGGAAAAAATCAGTTTAATAAGAGATAAAAAGTGATGCTTTTGTTGCTGGACTAGAAATAATAGTATTTTTTTTAATGTAATGTACCTTATGAACAATGTTTCCCATCTGAACTGTATAGTTTCCTAATAAATAAGTATCCCCTTCTTTTTTCGGAAGCTTCACCTTAAATTAGATCGGTCTCTTCTACATAATTATTTAAGTACGAGTATGTATGTATTCGATACAATATTTATCAAAGGATTAAAGTGGACACAGCACTCAAATTGACTTAGTATTTATTAAGACCGTTATCGTTAATGTTTAATGTTTGTAAACATGGATAACCTATACAAATGCCCTGTTCTAATTTTGTTCAAGGTATCTGTTAAATTATTATTATACGTATTAGATTTGTTTTCGTGATGTCATGAAATACTTGTAGTCCAAGATTCCAGAGTGGCCAGATCTATATATTTTTGGTCAAGCTAAACTACTGAGTATTAGCATCTATTAGCTCATCTCAGTAGATAAGCAGATGCTAGTCCTCAGTAGTTTAGCCTGACCAAAACAATATTGAAGATCTATTGTAATATGCGGCTTTTCTATGAAGCCGATTTTTGTCATTTTTTTATATTTTTACACAAGTAATTATACTTAATTTTTTTTTGTATTTCGGAAACAATTTATAAGTAGGTATAAGAAAATCCGAGGAGGTATATGGAACAATACCATTTCCCTGATGCACTTTTGGCAGTAGTTAAAAAAACAGTAGATGCATTTTCATTTGCGGTTTTCGTGCAGCTACGTAATGTAGAGTTTCACGAATCAGGTTAAAAGGGTTTTACGAAGCAGGCTAACCGCTCTTAGTGTAATAAGAGACTGAGCCATTTTCTAGCGAGCATACATACACACAACTAGTAAACATTCAAGACAAACGCTTCTCATCCAATCCATACTTCTGAAGTTACAGATTCGAGAAGAATTAAATACAAAGCATTAAAAATGCTAAATAATATAATAATAAGTTTTAATTGCGCCATGCCGGTAAAAATGCGCATCTTAGCGTAGTGAACCATAGTTTTGTAGTCGTTACCATTTGGGTGATGGTAAACGGACCAGATGAGGCTGCCAACATATTCACGGTGGTCGCGGGTTCAAATCCCAGGGCACACCTCTGACTTTTCGAAGTCATGTGTGTATTTATAGTCAATCTCCACGCACTATAATGGTGAAGAAAAACATCATGAGGAAATCTGCATACCATAGCGATTTGCAAGATTTTCTATGGTATGTAAAGTCCGCCAACCCGCACTAGGCTAGCGTGGTGGACTATATGGCCTAACCACTCTCAATCGCACTCTTGATTGTAGAGGAGGCTAGTGCCGTTCAGTGGAACGTATCTGGGCTGATATAGTACAGTACAGTACCACTTAATTCGAACCAAAGGGTTCGCAAGTTGCATCTCATGTAGCAACCTTAAGGTTCACATCAGCAAGCTGGCCCTGCGTAGCAAGTAGCGGATAGGCGTATGCTTGTCCGCTACCCTCCTAACTCCTAGATATCAAAGGAGAAAAAAAAATTGAGTAGGTTAATCTCACAATTTGTCAACTAGCGAGAGAGAAGATAGAGAGTACTCTTCTTAAGGTAAGCAGCGACTTTGTTGTGCTGCACCCCTGGCACTGCGGAGGTCTACGGGCAGCGGTAGTCGCTTTCCATCAGGCGGGCCGCTAGCTCATCTACCTATAACGGCAATAAAAAAAAAATTATTGTGAAAATTATGTAACTACTGGTAACGCAAAGTAACGACTTTAATTACGTAAATTTAAAAATATCTATTTCATTTAGAAAAGCTCGAACACGATTTTTCCATGACGATATTATAAAAACCCTTCTTTTTCAAATGGTTCGCATTCAACAAGTTTTCATTTATTACATTAACATTTTAAAAATCCCATACACAGCACGCCCATCATATTAGCGGATGTTGTTGAATGAAAACACGTAATAGAATGTATTTAAAACACACCCGCAAACATGCGGATTAAATCCACGTACTGTTATGTGTCCATAAGCTTTATTCCCTTTGAAGTTTGAGTTATGGCTGTGAGGAGTAAACATGCAGTGAAATTGTTCAGCGCCGCCCATAGTTCCGACCGCGACGATCATGCGTGGTCTGATGTTTTATTTACGAGCAAATATAAAAACATCAGTTATCGCCGTACAGATAGCTGCATAAGGATAATTGATGTTATTTTATTTTACTCAGTTAAATCGATATTGGCGATTTAATTATATCAATTTATAAAGACATTTTTAACAGTGGTTAAAGGTGGGTCAGCAAAATGTAAATGAATATCTATGTAATGTATTCATAGATTAATTCATATTTCTCTCTCTCTTTCTCACACACACACTCTCCATCTCCTCATTTTGTCTAATGGGTATTGTAGGTCTATAAATCAGGAGGTGCAGAGTTCCGTATCAAATTGTCTAAACTATTCTATGTATTTTATTGATTCAATCGATCCGAGACACAATAATTCCCCGATAGAGACGATGAAGACAAGCAGCTGGTAGTAAAATAAGAGCCAAATCTTTATGTGACAGGAATAAAAATAGCGTGTAAACATCACATACTTTCCGCCAAGTGTGAGACAAAACTCAGCAGAAGGAGATTCTCGAATTATATTTGGATTAGATCACACACACACACACACACACAAATGTCACGCCTTTTTCCTGGAAGGGGTAGGCAGAGGTGCTACCAGGACGACCACGTTTCGCCTTGAGTGAATCTGGATTGATTATAATTAATAGAAAAAGTAAAAACTCAATATCACTATGCCCGACCCGGTATTCAAACCCGAGACCACAGCGTTGTAGTTGTACCGTAGTACAACTGCACCTTCGAGGCAGTCGGTGGATAAGATCAAGAAAATGATAATGAAATGAAGGATATAAATATCTATGATTGATGTAAGACTACTATAAATAGATATAATATCAGTTATATGTGAGTTCAAGTTCCTATTTCAAGTTCTCTCAGGGTTAACTTGTGTTATTACCGTTTGCTTATAACATGGATAATGTATGTGTTAGACGTTAGCACTTATATATAATATGTATTTCTATAAGTATTTATATGTATATTATTAATCTTAGATTACTATCGTCTCATATACACCTTAGACGCCCCTCTCATTTTCTTATTTATGTATTCATCCAAAGGTTGCCTGGAAAAAATGCCTAATGTGATGAGGCCGCCTTTTGTATTATTATTATTAATATGTCATTTCTTTATTGTAATTGTTTTCTATGTAGTGAAAAAAATGATTAAATAAATTACCAGCGTATATGAAAGTGGAAAACCCGTCAGTGATTCACTCAAATGTGTCGCGTTTCAGCTTCAGCTTGCGTTCATTTGGCTTTCTCCAGGCCAGGAAAATGAGATCAACCAATTAATACCTTATTTTGATTGTACGGCACATTGCTTATTCCACTGGCTAGTTTGTAGTAGCTTTGTCTGCGACTGTAATAGAACAGATTTCAATTAACAATTCGGAGCACTCACGCGATGCCTCAGCTGGTAAATGGCATGACCTACTACGGGAACAAGCAAATTATGCATTTTAAATCTGTCTTTGCGGAGCGCATTAAAAAATTCCGCATCCGATTTTTCGCAGTTTCCGAACATACCGGAGCGGTTTCCATGTTCCTCTTGCCTCAACACGAGCACAATGTAAGATGTTTGCTTCTGCCGCTACCCTTGGGCTATTTCCTTACAAGTATATCCCAGTTGAAGTATAAACTTTATTTTATTCCGAACCTTTATCTAAAAAAAGTGTTTTTTTGGGATTGAAAAGTAGCGTGATGCTTGACTTTGACTTGACAATGACTTTTTTGGCCGAAACTATTTGGAAAAAAATAATTTTTTGCAGTGTCGCAGAAATATAAAGAAACAAAAACTATTGCATTTTAATATTAGTATGTATTTGTCCGTAAGAATACTTACTCTTACCCCTTATAAGTCTAAATCATTAATATGCCCAAAATTTACTCATCGCAATTTGTGTGAAATGAGCGGTGATGGTATATTTACACGATTCATAATCGTTCATGACTGCCAAGTTACGATTGCAAAATTAATATTTTGCTTGAGTCCGTCTGAACTATTTGCGTGCCATCTTAAGCCGAGCTACCTACATACATATAGACATCTAGAGTCCGGGGGCGTTTGGGAATGTCCAGTAGTTATATACTTTGACATTATACGTCTACTGAGTTAGTTATTGAATGCGGTAGTAACATCTATAGCAACTTGGAACATTGATAAATTGCTTTCAGTTATACTGATAGTAAGATTTTCACTTATACGTCTTTCATGATTCCATCATGCGTTAGAAGACAGTACGAAATTCTGAAAAGCAATATTTTCTACATTATTTTTTAAAAGAAACGGTTTTTAAAATTATTGAAAATGTCTGGTCGGAGCGATAGTGGTGTCACTGCCACACAGCCAATATTTTAGGGAAATAAGTTTTCAATTTGCGTTTCAAGTTTGTGCCAAAAATTGCTTTTGATATTGATGGTAAGTGATGGTAAGACATGTCATTTTGTCTATGTATCATAGTTTAAAAATAACGTAAATGTCGAAAACATAAAAGAAAATCCTTTAAGATATGTGGAAAGATTCAAGAACAGATAAGGGAAGATAAAGAAAACATTGTGTAGATTATTATGAATAAATGTACGAATAGGGGAATCGTAATATAGGGGCAGCGATTGGATGCATAAAGCAGACCGGGCTTTGTTGGGTACCTTGGGAGAAGACTATGTCCAGCTGCGGACAGCAACGAGCTGATGATGAATAAATTACTAAATAATTAGATAATAGTTTACCCTCTTATCGAACCCTTTTTTTTACTAAAAGTAGGTTATTTAAGAAATCAAGTATTGAAGCATTTATATGTCACAATAAACCATTTTGATCTGCATATTTATTAAATAATTAGCACCCATTTTCTTCATTATTCATCTACACAGTCTTTTACTTTTAACTATTTTCTGAATTAGATTTTCGTATTCTACATAACAAACGAAATTAAAGTTTCCGAGTGTTTATAGAGACTTACTAATAGTAAGGCCAATGTATGAATGGACAAAAATATATTGTAAGTGAAAAGTAATTTTAACGTGGACTGTACGTGGCGTATTTTTAACATGTTTTTATTGTTTCGTAGAAGTAGGGCCATTGTGCTCGTTATTGCAAGCGTGGAACGTGATGTCTGTTTGAATTGAAAACTTTCGTTGGTGTGAGAAGAATAGCATTCATTTATTTGATATATTATTATAAGAAAGATTATTATCGTTATATCCATCCAAAGGTTGTCTGTAAGAAATCGCCTAGAGCGATAAGACCGCCATCTGTACTTTTTTCTTATTTTTCTTATTTTTTTTGTATGTTTTTCCTTTCCGCGTGCAGTTAAGAATAAATTAATAAATAAATAAGAAAGAGTCTGTCCACGCGTCTCGGCGGACAGTTCGAACTTTTTAACTTTACTGACTATTTTAGTGTTCAATATTGTAAACCGTCTATAGGATTTGTTGCAGGACTTAACTTCTGTTGTTGCTAAATGTTTTCAATCGACAAGGACGGATTACGTGCGCACTGCGCTAGGATTCACGGAATTATATTAGTGATAAAAATTAGTTAAATTAATTGTGACAGCTTATTGTATTTGAATCTTCATAGATATCTATTTATAATTATTTGTACTGGCTGACTAATTTTCACTGACTCATAGCGCCGAAATTCGGCTGCCATGAAATTCCACTAAGAAAAAACATTTAGAAATTTGATCTCTAATGGAGTAAAATTACATTCTATGAAGTAGATAGGAATTCTAACCTGTTTGTATGTTTATTACAAAAGTAGAAGTGACTTAATCTTACCCTTTTAAATTTTAATTAATGGTTATTGCAACGTCATTCGGTACTTAGGATGCCACATCTGCTTCTTTCGTGGCTTACGAGTGCTCTATTAGGTAATGTCAGATATAGATTCATCAAAGACCTTAGCCATTTAGTGCAATAATTTCCTTATGAATTTTGAAACGACGAAGATAATACACAAAAGTGTATTATGGCAGCCACACACGATACAGTATACTTGCGCAAGTCGAGACTTGCGCAAGTATACTGTATCGTGTGTTGGAAGATAATTGTGCAAATTATTCACTTGCACAAGTTCTTTAAAAAGTTCCAAATTTCAATTCCCAACTTGTGCAAATTTGCGTTTGTGCAAGTTTACATGAACGTGTGTGATGGCAGCCACACACGATACAGTATACTTGCGCAAGCTTGGACTTGTACAAATTCACGTATTTCGGAGCCGACCACAAACGGCTCAAGCATGCTTGCACAAATATCATTTCACTGATATTCGTACAAGCGTGCGTACCTGCTCCATTTAAAACAATATCATTATTCTTGAAAGTGAGCTACCTGGTTGTGTTGTTTTGTGCTATGGATGATGCAGTAGCATTAGTTAGCTTTATTTTAGCTACGAAAAAACTGAAAACTCACAAGAGAAATCGAAAAGTATGGACTAAAGACTGGTTAATAAAAAGAAACCATTATTCGCACATCAATTTGCGAAACCAAAACGACGTGCGTGCGTACGGTGGCTAGAATAGACTGAAACTTGCGCGCGCTCCCACACACGTTCATGTAAACTTGCACAAACGCAAATTTGCACAAGTTGGGAATTGAAATTTGGAACTTTTTAAAGAACTTGTGCAAGTGAATAATTTGCACAATTATCTTCCAACACACGATACAGTATACTTGCGCAAGTCTCGACTTGCGCAAGTATACTGTATCGTGTGTGGCTGCCATGAGAGCGCGCGCAAGTTTCAGTCTGTTCTAGCCACCGTACGCACGCACGTCGTTTTGGTTTCGCAAATTGATGTGCGAATAATGGTTTCTTTTTATTAACCAGTCTTTAGTCCATACTTTTCGATTTCTCTTGTGAGTTTTCAGTTTTTTCGTAGCTAAAATAAAGCCAACTAATGCTACTGCATCATCCATAGCACAAAACAACACAACCAGGTAGCTCACTTTCAAGAATAATGATATTGTTTTAAATGGAGCAGGTACGCACGCTTGTACGAATATCAGTGAAATGATATTTGTGCAAGCATGCTTGAGCCGTTTGTGGTCGGCTCCGAAATACGTGAATTTGTACAAGTCCAAGCTTGCGCAAGTATACTGTATCGTGTGTGGCTGCCATTAGTTACAACTACTTCTGCTTATTACTACTGCTTCTAGTCTATCATTTTCTTCTCAGTGAATGAAAATTATATTGTCATTGGCCACGGTGGACCATACTTCTTCCAGGAAAACAATTTGTCGAGTATTTATATGGTATCTCGTATGGAATAACTGTATGTTTCTTCGCGCTTTATGGTATGTTACGGATCTACTGTCATCCTATTGGAAGTAAAATATTTTGATATACTTTACTTTAATATAATGTCATTTACATATATGTAAGTACACTTTAACAGTAGGTAGTAGTTAACATTTCAAGCACTTACTGGGTTACTGGACACGGCGACTGTTTACACACCTTGAATACGCTATCTCGGTTTTGGCAGCCGTCCAGGGATCGTCTCGAGGCGTAAATTATACATTGAACCATTACTACCACGGGCGGAATTAATGAATGCGTGGAAACGGCCTTGTACATCGTTCGCAGGCAAATTCTCCCCGCCCATAGAACCATACTTTATTAATATTATTAATGCAAAAGAGCTGTTTATGTTCTTCATCAATTTGTTTGTTTGTGCGAAGGTCGGTGGAACAGTTCTGGTTTCACGACGAGCCGATGTGGACGGGTTTAATTGTGTGTATATAATCTGTAATCTATACTCATCGGATAGCTAAGCAATGATGGAGCACTTCTGATACGCATTGTTCGCAGGGTTACGGGAACAATAGCGCGGCTTCAGTTTTTAAAGGAATTAACAAGACGCACTTTGGGTTAAGTAGGGCGCTCGCAGCCCGGCTTTTTCGACAACACTGCGAGTTCATTGTGGAACATAATGAGTGGTGGAAAATGTAGGCTGTAGAGTGACGTCGACATAAGCGATTGTCACGAGGCGCACCCGCCAAATTGTCAAGGACCTTGAGGAAAAATCAAGTAGATCAGACCTGCTTATCAAAATCTTTACAGAAAGTTATCGTTGGCATTTAAGAGAAGAATTTTTTATCCATTATTGCTATAATAAAGATAAAGAACTTTGGGAAATAAAACTATTTTACTATCCAATAAAATAAAAAAATCTTCGTCGCCAAAAATATCAGTGCTACAAATAAATAATGTAAACTAAAATTTCTATTGCAATAGAATATCAATCGCATATGAGCCATTATATTCAAATTTCTACTTAATCTAATTTAAAATAATAATAAAATTACGAAATAATAATAATTTCATTTGAAACGAATTTCATTTCATTTCATTGTGTTAAAATAGAGACTACATCGCGTCGGTTCAATCTTCAAATGATATGATTTGCTAAATGCTATCGACGTTTGTGTCTGTGTCTGTTTTATAAAAATGCAATTTAGAAGAACATTTATTGTCTTCGTCAACGAGATTTGTGCGTCCACCAAGATTGGAAATGCTGTAGAATCACACCATCTACCCAGCTAGATCCCCGGCAATTCAATATGAAGCCCTCGCCAGCACTGCGTACAACAAAACAAGAGGGATCCACAGAGGTCTAGATAAACTGGACGCTGTGATAACAGAGCATCCGCAGCGATTGGAATATTTCGCTTCGATTATATTGTATCAATAGAATAAAGACTTCAGCCGTACAATACATCATACTTCTTGCACACGGTTAGGACTTATGAACGTTTTATGTGAACAAAAATATATTGTGTTCTTTTGAATTTTGTTTGAGAAATATTTTGTTTTGTTTATGGCATGTTGCTATTGAATTTTTTTACATCAGTTAAATTATAAAAATATTATATATTTTTCAAACGACGATTACTTTGGCATCTTCAAAGTGCGTGTAATATGGGATTCGTGATACAATTGCATTAAAGTACTTGCTATTAAATGATAATTTATCATAAATCCTGCTAGCCTCTGAAAGATTTCATCTTTTATGCTGTCGGATCCGATAGTTTTTGTATTAATTAAGACTACATTTAAACATTTATAAATTGATATATTTCACATAAATTGTTGCCAACACAGATGAAGATGCACAACATTAAACAATACACAACATGAAAATACGAATTCACTCGCAGTTGAATATGAGTGGCATCTCCCATACCGTTGCGTCGTCGTGGAACAAATAAGAATTCTTCCAGTCGGCGATGGAGTTATTTCCGCATTTGTCGTGGAACAAACACGGGTAATAACATCGCGTGCCATACGTGCTAGGCTTTTCAACCTTATGTTAGCTTCCAGTGAAATCACCTTGGGATGCAGGCATTGTAATATTGTACTTTAGGGGATTACCTAGTAGGTACATTTTGCTGTTTCCTGACAGTTTGCATGGGAGAGTACATTTATTGGTACCGTCAGAGTGACGTGAGTTTGAATTTAGGACAGAGAGGCATTCGGTTAAGTGATACGAAGAGCACGGTTGGCGCATAAATACCCAATTTCTATTTATAATATAAAAAGAGGTCCAGTGGGGTATACGAATGTATCATCATAATGATCTTCAGTTACATTACGTCGACTGTGGAGCACAGGACTATTGTAAGGTATTCACATGGTAAGGTATTTACACTGTGAGATATTGGAATTGTTCTGCATGCAGCGATATCCTACAACATTAATAGGCGGTTCGTCTAAAATCTAGGGGATGTCTACTTATAAACCTATGCAACTATAAATTTACGGTATATAAAAAGATGTGCGTGACAAAAGTAGTGCGTGGTGGCCTGTTGGTAACGGACCAGATGCGGCCGCCCACATGTTCACGGTGGTCGCGGGTTAAAATTCAGGGCACACCTCTGACTTTTCAGTCATGTGTAAATTTATAGTTAATCACCACGCACTGTAACGGCGAAGGGAAACATCGTGAGGAAACCCTAATACCATAGCGATTTATATAAATTTCTATGTTATGTAAAAGTCCGCCAACTCGCACTAGGCCAGCGTGGTGGATTATATGGCCTAACCACTCTCAATCGTACAGTCGATTGTAGAGGAGGCCCGTACCCTGCAATAGGACGTATATGGGCTGATACAATATAAAAAAAAAACAACGCCACGGACTGCAACGGGCAGATAATGATGATGATGATATAAAAACAGCCCTACTTCTTTCAGCTGGTTTCAAAAGCCTGT